>CM059186.1:47063130-47663130 GCA_030323885.1 Branchipolynoe longqiensis
CATACATATATACATATATACATATACATACACATATACATATATACATATGTACATATACACATATATATGTATATACATATATGCATATATACATACATACATATATACATATATACGGTATGTACAGTATATACATTATATACATATGCATATATATGCATATATATAAATATATACATATAACTATGTATATACCATATACATATGTATATACCATATATACGTATAGATGTTTGTTTGTTTGTTGTTGTTTTACGTCCTAGCAACATCTAAGGTCATATCAGGACGGCTACCGACTTGTGACAGTGCGCACTCATAGCGACTTTATAGTGCTGTCCCACTGGGAAACCAGGCCGCCGGCACCATGACCTGGTATCCCACTCAGTCACATTATCCTGACACTGAACACACCAGTCCTTGCCCTATCCTAAAAATGCCGAGCGCCTGCCTTGGAAGCAACAAGTATCAATTTTAAAGTCATTGGTTTGACTCGACCGGGACTCGAACCCACGACACCACGATCTACCAGCACGGGAGACGGATGCTCTAACTCATTCGGCCATCCCGTCTGGTCCGTCATATAGATGTATGTATATACATATATATATTATGTACAGTATATACACTATATACATATGCATACATATATGCATATATATACATATATACATATAACTATGTATATACCATATACATATAGATGCATGTATATACATATATATACACATATACATATACACATGCGTATGTATTTACATGTGCCATTGGCCATGTGAGGTGTAGCATTACAGTGACCTGCACACAGCTCCCTAAATGAAATGCTACACATTGACAGGTCTCAGTAATACCCCTGTCACATTATGACGTGTTTTCCGGCGAGCCGCCAACGTGCAAAATATTTGCTAGCATGCTGGACACGTCCAAGTTTTCGGCGTCTTGGGAGAAAACTGGACGGGTTAGTAGCATGCTCTTAGGGCGCAGCCAACGAGTTTCGACGCGCGGCGGAAGAAAGCTTCAACGTCCCGCCAGCGGGTTCCCAGCGTGTTGTCTGCGTGTTGTCGGCGCGCTGTCGGCGCGTTGACGCGTGGAGGCAGCGAGTTGGTATCATGTTAGTATTGTTTGAACCAGTACACACCCGCTCCCAACACATCAGGACGCGCCGGCAGCCCGTCCAGACCCGCCGCCAACGCGTCCACGCGCGCCGGCAACACGTCCAACGCGCTGAGAAACGCTGGCTGAGCGCCGACAACGCGCCGATAACACGCTGATGTCACGCTGGGAACCGGCTGGCGGGACGTTGCAGACGCGCCGACGGAACGGTCGCAGTTTGGCGAAAAAAATGCCAACGTTAAAGGCCCTGTCACACTACGACGCTTCCGCCGGCGCGCCGGCAACGTGCAAAATATTTGCAACCCGTCGAGAAACGTCGAACTTTTCGGCGCTTTGGGAGAAAGTTTGACGCGGCGCAGCATGTTAGTGGCGGGTTGGAGGCGCGTTATTGGCGCGTTATTGGCGCGTTATTGGCGCGTTATTGGCGCGTTAGTAGCGTGCTATTGGCGTGTTGTCGGCGCCCTGTTGGCGCGCCGTCGGCGCTGTCGGCGCGTGGAGGGAGCGCGTTGGTATCGTGTTAGTATTGTGTCAACCCGTACATACCCGCCAGCAACACGTTAGGACGCGCCCGCAGCGCGCCCACAGCGCGCGGCCAACGCATCCAGGCGCGCCGGCAACACGTCCAACGCGCTGAGAAACGCTGGAGCAACGCCAATGGCATGCCCACAACACGTCGATGGGACGTTCCCGACGCGCCGACGGAACGCTCCCATTATTGGGGAAAAAGAGCCAACGTTAACCAACGTTGATCAACGTCCTGCCAGCGTTCCGCCGGCGCGCCGCCAACGCGTGTCGACGTGTTGCTAACGCGTCCGTAACGCGCCCTCCAACCCGTTGGCGCGCGTCGCCGCCCGTCCAAAGTTTTGTGCATGCACAAAACCTCGACGCGCGCCGACGCACGCCGACGCGCGCCTACGTGTCCATTCACGCGTTGCTATGTACCGACGCGCCGACAACGCGCCGGTAACGCGCCGGCAACGCGCCGGTAACGTACCGGACGTGTACCGACGTGTTGAACAAAAACCCAACCCGTCGGCACGCGTTGAAGCGCGTTGGGGAGAAACGTCGTAGTGTGACAGGGCCTTTACCGACTTGGATCAACGTCCTGCCAGCATTCCGCCAGCGCGCCCCCAACGGGGCCGACGTGTTGCTAACGTGTCCGTAACGCCCCGTAATGGTTAAGGCCCTGTCACACTACGACACTTCTCCCGGCGACCAGCCAGCATTGAAAATAAACTTTTGCGCGTCGAGAAACGTTAAAGATAGTGGATATATTGTGAAATTGGACGTAGCGCAGCGTGTGAGTACCGTGTTATTAGCGCGCCGCCAACGTGGTGGGACAGTATATCGGCGCATTCTCTCTGTGTCTGTGTCTCTTTCTGTGTCTCTGTCTGTGTCTATGTCTCTGTCTCTGTAAGTGTATGTGTCTATGTCTCTGTCTGTGTCTGTGTCTCTGTCTGTGTCTCTGTTTGTGTCTCTGTATGTGTCTCTGTCAGTGTCTCTGTATGTGTCACTGTTTGTGTCTGTGTCTCTGTCTCTCTGTCTGTCTCTGTATGTGTCTCTGTGTCTGTGTCTCTGTATGTGTCTATGTCTGTGTCTCTGTCTGTGTTTCTGTATGTGTCTCTGTGTCTGTCTCTGTATGTGTCTCTGTCTGTGTCTGTCTGTGTCTGTGTCTGTGTCTCTGTCTGTGTCGATGTATGTGTTTGTGTCTGTGTCTGTGTCTGTGTCTCTCTCTCGGAGACACAGAGACACACACACAGACACACACACGGGTACACATAGACACATACACATATACACAGAGACACACACACAGACAAAAATACATACACAGAGACACACACACAGACACAGATACACACACAGAGACACATACACAGATACCCAGAGACACACACAGAGACACAAATGCACACACAAACACAGAGACAGACACAGAGACACATACAGAGACACAGACAGAGACACAGACAGACACAGACAAAGACACATACAGAGACACATACAGAGACAGACACAGAGACACAGACATACACAGACAGAGACACATACAGAGACAGACACAGAGACACAGACATACATATACAGAGACACATACAGAGACACATACAGAGACAGACACAGAGACACAGACATACACAGACAGAGACACAGACAGGGACACATACAGACACACAGACACAGAGACACAGACAGAGACAGAGACACATACAGAGACACAGACACAGAGACACATACAGAGACAGACAGAGAGACACAGACAGAGACACAGACACAGAGACACACAGAGACAGAGACAGAGACAGAGACACATACAGAGACACAGACATACAGAGACACAGACAGACAGAGACAGACAGAGACACATGCAGAGACACAGATACAGAGACACATCAGAGACAGACAGAGAGACACAGACACAGACACAGACACACACACACACAGACACAGACAGAGACACAGACAGAGACACATACAGAGACACAGACACAGAGACACAGACAGAGACACATACAGAGACACATACAGAGACAGACACAGAGACACAGACAGAGACACATACACAGAGACACACACAGAGACACAGACACACACATAGAGACACAGAGACACTGGGGCACGCTGCCGGTCGTTGGCCTTTTTTTGACATGCTTAAAACCTTGGGCGACCGGCAACGCGCACCGACGTTGTCCACCGACCATCAACGTCAAAGATAGTGTACCGACGTGTACCGACGTGTACCGACGCGCGCATAACGCGCCCCCAGCGTATCTTGATATTTCACTAATTATCGCCCAAAAACACCACACGTCGCCGGGTCGCCGGCGAGAAGCGTCGTAGTGTGACAGGGCCTTTAAGACGCACACTCCGAAATCCTACAAATGTAGGTTCTAATCCTACTGGAGAGCATCTTCCACTAACGTTTAATAGAGCCGTTATCTAGCATATACTCCTTCAACTTTCAGACATATTTGAACTTTGTGAGTGAAAATAGTTTCATTCGTTCACAGATAATAATGTCATCTGAAAAGTTGTTTTCTGCCTAGTCCAAATAGTGAGTGTGGACATTTGAATCTCAATAGCAGAATCCCTACCTGGAGTTTATCAGAAGGAAAAATAGAATGTCTTTTCATGTGAATATGATGATGAGCTGGAAGTGTGCGTGTGTTGTGTACTGACACGCAATACATACATGCATAGTTTGTTTGTTGTTTTATGACACAGCAACATCTAAGGTCATATTAGGACGGGTACCGACTTGTGACAGTGTGCACTAATGGCGACCTTACAGTACTGCCCCACTGGGAGTTCAGCCTGCCAGCCACATTTACATTATCCTGACGCTGACCCAACCAGTCCTTGCCCTATCCTAATAATGCCGAGCGCCTTACTAGGAAGCGACAAGTGTCAATTTTTAAGTCAATGGTTTGACTCGACCAGGATACAAACCTACGATCCCATCGTCTACCAACACAGGAGATGGACGCTCTAACTCATTTGGCCATCCCGTCTGGTCCTTTCACATTGAGGAGGTTGGTTGATTGCCTTTAATATCTTAGCAAAATCTGATGTCATATCCGGGTAGGTACCGACTTAAATATTACAGCGCCAACTC
Source organism: Branchipolynoe longqiensis (assembly GCA_030323885.1). Taxonomy (NCBI): domain Eukaryota; kingdom Metazoa; phylum Annelida; class Polychaeta; order Phyllodocida; family Polynoidae; genus Branchipolynoe; species Branchipolynoe longqiensis. Next base: position 47,067,860 of record CM059186.1, read on the forward strand.
AACGGGGATGCAGAGTGCTGCCCAACTGGGATGCCATACAGCTGACACCGTGGCACAAACCGGGCGCGGTGGTTGAATCGGTACAACGCAGGCCTTGCGTGCGGAAGATCGGGAGTTCGGTTCCTGGTCGAGTCAAACTAACAACTTATAAATTTGATACTTGTTGCTCCCTAGCCTGGCAACCGGCATTAAGAGGATACAGTAAGGACTGGTTAACTCAGTGTCAGGATAATATGACTGAGTGGGATATCAGGTCATGGTGCCGCAGCCTGATTTCCCAGTGGGGCAGCACTATAATGCTGCCATGAGTCTGGACTGTCACAAGTCGGAACCTGTCCTGATATGACCTTAGATGTTACCATGATATAAACTCCAACAACCAACCAACCATGGCACAATAACCCACAAAGTCCTACTGCCTCAATATTTAACCCTGTGAGATGTAATGTCCATCAGCAGGCGTGGTAGTGACAACTTAACCAAATTGTATTCCAAATCTATGGTTTGACTCCGGCTGGGGGATCGAACCCTTGCATGGACTATGGTCATTACTTGCTCAGTGTGTCTGGAGCGGTGCGTGGGGAGTCTTAACTGGAGGATAAACAATGATGGCTCTCTAAGATCCAAATGATTCAAATTGAAGCATTTAGCCTTTGCACCATGCCATACTTAGCCCTTCACGATGAAATATGTGCCTGTCCCTAAGGGCAGTGGAGCACACGGGAAAACGGAGAAAACTAGCTGCAAAGTCATCTGTGGTTGCCCAACAAGAACCTTTGTGCTTAAAGTTGCATATTCCGATGGCTTTAAGTTACTCTAATTTTTCTGAGATAAATATATTAAATTAACCTACCTCGCTTTAGTTTGAAGTAACTTTTATTTTGAATGGCTAAATTTTGAGATATTTGTACAAACATGCACGATTAATTTTGGCAAGCACGCCACAACTCTGACACAGTAGGCTTCAGCAGTAATGGGTTCTATTAAATTGACTCAGTATACCCTTCTATGTGGCAACAAATGCTTAATAAGTGCGTCAGTATCCAAGTTTGATAGGTGGAATCAAATCTAGCTGAATCTTATCGTCTTGAAAATCTGATGCTTCATCTGACTATGCAACTCTAAGGGATTAATGGTGACAAATTATGATGATAATGAACCCTTTAACGTTATATATTGAACCTTTTCCCCTTCAATACTGAACCATTTAGCCTCTCGCAATGGATCATTGCCGTCTCATAATGTACCAATTCTCCGTAATAATAGAAAGTGACCTGATAATATTCAGTGTCTACCCTCATAACGGGCCATTTGCTCCTCTATCAACTATATGGCCTTTTATAATGGACCGTTTCATATTTCATAACGGACAAATTGACCATTAATGATGGACCATTTTATCTTTAATAATCGACCATTTGATCTTTCATAACGGACCATTTGATCTTTAATGATGGAACATTTGATATTTAATAATGGACCATTTTATCTTTCATAATGGACCATTTTATCTTTAATACTGGACCATTTGATCTTTCATAATGGACCATTTCATCTTTCAAAATGAACGATTTGCCTTTTCATAATATGCCGTATGTCTTTTTCATAATGGACCATTTGTTTCCTTATAAGAGACCATTTCACATGTCATAATGGTTCATTCCCACCCCCCCCCCCTCATAATGGACCATTTGCTCTCTCGTGTGCATTTATCTGTTCATAATGACTGCTTTCACCTCTTCACAATGAACCACTTGCTCCTTTATACCGGGTGAGCTATGCTTTATGGTGGACCATCTAACCTTTCAAAATGGACCGTTTCCTCCTATTATAATGGACTATCCACCCCTTCAAAATGGACTATTTGTCATGTATATTTAGCGTTAAATAGGCCTTCACGAACGTGCATGTTTGACGGCCCGGGATTACGATTAAACCCACAGGACAAACACAACAAAAACCGCAACTACACACAAACAAAAATAAAGTACGCCAACAGATAAATAACTATTTCGAGGCCATAAACAAATGCGAAACTCGATCCAGGCTATCCTTAAAACGTGTGGCCGCGACCTCCTCGGAGATACTTGAGCATTGATTTCGACACGGACAAAAAAGCGGAGGGTGGGAAAAGAAAAGTGCCGTGACATGCGTATGAATGTCTGAAAGTGGCCTCGCTGTAGAGTGGGTGTACCCGCTGGGGCGCCACCTAGGGGAGGTAATAGTAACAGGGCCTTCTGTTTAAACTGCCTCATTCTGATATGCACGCTGGGTAGCCGCATACTTCTGTAGCTGAGTATTGTATATATGTATATATATATAGTATATATATATGTGTATATACACATATACAGTGCGCACCCGTATATTGAAGATCTCGATATAGCGGACAATCAGCAATTGCGCATATTTTGAGACTCAGCGCACTAATGATTTGCTTATTTTCTCTACAGGTACTGAACCTCTTATCCGGCTTACAGAAATCTGGATTACAGAAAACCGGATATTTTTTTTAACTGGCTAGTTTTGAAGATGTGTTTATTATTTTAACGATCCCTCAGCACAAAAAGTAAACATTGGTTAATGGGGGTTGTAATTTTGAAGATTTAACATACTCTGCTTTAGAAGTGTATTAATTTGAACCTGTTGTAAAATATTCCGATATTCAAAATAGGGGGGAATGCAAATGTTATATTACTGATCGGTGTACGTGACCAGGCGCATGTATGTATATATATATATATATGTATGGGATGGTGGTGCCTGAGTGGGATGTAAATAGACATAGTGGTGGTGGCAGGTCTGGGTGTGAGTGCACTCAGGGCATACCCCCTCTGCTGGGATAGGGATCACCACACTCAAAGGTCAAGGTTGGTGGTGGCCATGGGGCCATACAGCTTATGGTGGTGGACAGACCACTGGTATCCATGGGGACCAGGAATGCTGGATCCATTGGGGGAAAGTGGTGTGGTGATACTCTACAATGAACCCATGTTATCACTCTTGTATCCGTTCAGACATTACTTTTCGAACCAACCTTTTACGCGATAAAAGAGGGTTACCTGTATATAGTTATATTATATATATATATAAATGAACCACATACAGTGCTACGCGGTAATGCTGTCACCTTTCTATCCGGTCAGATATGTATTTTCTAGTCCCACATCCAACCTGATAAAAGAGGGGTAAATGTTTATATTTATATGTATAGTGTATATATATATATATATATATATATATATATATTGGTGGTTGTCTTTTGTTTCGCCCGCCGCGTGGTTCCCCACATCCCCGCCAGGCGGCGCGCAGTGACGCGCGCCTTACGGCCAGGGTTCACATTATATGAGCCCGTTCTGCGGCGTTCCAGGCTATAAATCTCTCGCGCTTACAACCGGGGATGGCTCCTGAAAGCAACAACAAAAAACAGGAAAAAGAGAGAGAGAAAATAGAAGAAGACAAAAAAGAAGACAAAAAACGCCCAACCAGCGGCACCGTGCAGCCAGCAGCGGTGGCGCCCCCAACTTCCGCCCAGACCCGGGCCGGGCGCGGGGACCCGCCGGGAGATGGCGTGACAGCTGCGGAAGGCATGGTTGGGCGCCGGGGCTCCTGCCAATAATGCTTGCCCGGCCTGGTTGTTAAAGTAGTACCCCGCAGTATTACCCGCGAGTCCTTCCCCATTGTGACCCTTACACATAACCTTGATGCTCACGGGCATGGCGTCATCCACACCCACACCCACCAGACACACACAGACACACTGTCACCACCTCCAGAATCAACACCACCCACACCCGTCCACCGCCCTGCTCTGCACACTGTTGCGGTTATCAAATCCTTCCTTCCTTTCTAACCCCCTTCCTCCTCCACCCGTTGCTGTTCGGTGTGTCTACACAGCGCCGTGTGGACAGAGAGGTAGGTACTCCTGCCCCACCTCTCTCTCGCCCTTCACTTTGAACCCCTTCACGCCCAGACACCCACACCCCCAGAAGCCACACCCACACCCACACCCACACCCACACCCACACCCACACCCACACCCACACCCACACCCACACCGTCATAGACACCTCTATTCCAACAACCACACCGATGCCGACACCACACCCACACCCACACCCACACCCACACCCACCTCCATACCCTTACCCACAGAAACACCCATCCGCATACCCACACCCACACCCACACCCACACCCACACCACCGTCATGGACACCTCTATTCCACCAACCACACCGATACCGACACCACACCCACACCCACACCAACACCAACACCCACACCCACACCAACACCCACACCCACACCCACACCCACACCGTCACAGGCACTTCTATTCCAACAACCACACCGATACCGACACCACACCCACACCCACACCCACACCCACACCCACGCCCACCTCCATACCTTTACCCACAGAAACACCCATCCGCATACCCACACCCACACCCATACCGTCACAGCCACCTCTATTCCAACAACCACACCGATACCGACACCACACCCACACCAACACCCACACCCACACCCACACCACACCCACCTCCATACCCTCACCCACAGAAACACCCACCCACATACCCACACCCACACCCACACCAACACCCTCACAGCCACCTCTATTCCCACACCCAAACCCACCTCCACACCCACACCCACACCCACACCCTCACAGTCACCTCTATTCCCACACCCACACGCACCTCCACACCCACACCCACACCCACACCCACACCCACACCCTCACATCCACCTCTATTCCCACACCCACCTCCACACCCACACCCACACCCCCACCCACACCCACACCCACACCCTCATATCCACCTCTATTCCCACCCCCACCCCCACCCCCACACCCACACCCCCACCCCCACCCACACCCACACCCACACCCACACCCACACCCTCACAGTCACCTCTATTCCCACACCCACACCTACCTCCACACCCACACCCACACCCACACCCACACCCGCACACCCACACCTGCAGTTGAGGCGAGTTCCCTGGGATGACGTCACAGGCCTTAGCGCATGCCGCCATGACGTCATGTTTTTATCGGCGCTGCCACCATGCAGGTGTTAACTACGACCTTTTCCCACTGCTTTGTGTGCCTTTAAAGAGGGCGTTATTTTTGTATTTAAAAGAAATTATTTTGTAAGTGTTTAATTGTAATTTGGTTTCTTTTTGTCTGTTGGAAGCTGCACGACGTCGCAGCACCGGATTATGGTTTGGTTTGATTGTTAGAGTTTTACACCCTAGCAACATTTAAGGTCATATCAGGACGGGTACCGATTTGTGACAGTGTACACTCATGACGACTGTACAGTGCTATGTTACGGTACTGTTAAATATGTTATGGTATGGATAAATAAGTTATGGTACAGATAAATACATTACGGTATGGATGCTGGTACGTTCAACTATGTTCAACTATGTTCAACTACGTTAGCCTCCACTACGTTCACCTACATCCACTAATGGCTCTGTGACCAGGGCTTTGTCCAAGTACATTAGAGTACGCTAGAGCGTGCTAGAGTATGCTAGAGTAGCTAGAGTATGCTAGAGTACACTAGAGTATGCTAGAGTATGCTAGAGTATGCTAGAGTACACTAGAGTACACTAGAGTATGCTAGAGCATGATAGAGTATGCTAGAGTATGCTAGAATACGCTATAGTATGCTAGAGTATGCTAGAATATGCTAGAGTATGCTAAAGTGCATTAGCATCATGGATGCAAATTCAGCCCCTAACATAGGGCTCTTTTGAACATGTCCACAGATTAAATTGGAACTCACGGCCCACCCACATTATTACAAAGTTAGTATGATGGAGAAGTACGGATGCTGGTACGTTCAACTACGTTCAACTACGTTCAACTAGGTTCAACTCCATTAGCCTCCACTAGGTTCAACTACGTCCACTAATGTGTATGTGAATGGGCCATTAACCTCTTGAGTGTACTGAATTAAAATACACACTAGAATAATATAATAATGCGAATAATATAATAATGCAGTTAATTAACACATCATAATTTGTCTTCATTTCTATTGAACAGATTCACATCATTCATTCAAACTTATTAATGTTTCTAATTGCTCTTCAGAGCATATCGCTAATCCAGTTTTTTTGTCTTTGAAATACAATTATGATACCCCATATTACACCCCCATCACACAAAACTAGTTCTCAAACTGTCTGACCCTGTTCTAAAACGGGCTGTGGTCGGAGTAGAACGTGGCTGCAAGACAATTTTGGACATGTTCAAAGTTCCGGGGCACCATTTCGTTCTAGTCTGTCCCATTGCATTCGTAAACGGACTGTTAAAAGTTGCTATTATGTCCATTCCGTTCGCACACAGTTTGAGCCCATTCCGCAACATTTCCAAGAACATAGTGAGCACTAGTTTGTGGTGATGGGTGTATTAACGGGGTTGAGTTATGTGCCTATATCTTTATATAAACCTGCAAATAATCCCATTTTTCAGATACTACTTACCTGTCTAAGTGCTAAAACCAATTACCCGACCAGACAGGGTGGCCGAATGAGTTGAGCGTCCGTCCCCTGTTTTGGGAGATCGGGGAACCCGAACCCATGAGTTTGTGGGATCGAACCCTGGTCGAGTCAAACCAATGACTTAAAAATGTATGCTTGTTGCTTCCTAGCCAGGAACTCGGCATTAATAGGATCGGGCAAGGACTGGTTTGCTCAGTGTCAGGATAATGTGACTGAGGGGGATATCAGGTCATGGTGCTGGTCACCTAATTTCCCAGTGGGGCAGCACTATAAAGTCGCCATGATTGCACACTATCACAAGTCGGTACCCGTCCTGATATGACCTTAGATGTTGCTAGGATGTAAAACGACAACAAACAAACAAAACCAATTACCCAGATCTGTGGCATTCAACCTTAGGAGTTGTATTTAACTGGTTGGTTTGTTAGTTTTACAACATGGCCAAATCTAAGGTCATATCAAGACGGGTAGCGAATTGTGACAATGCAAACTCATGGTCAGTTTATTGTGCTGCCTCACTGGGAGATAATGCCACCAACACCATGACCTGATATCCCACTCAGTCACATTATCCTGACACTGATCCAACTAGTCCTTGCTCTGTCCTAAATTATGCCGAGTGCCTGACTAGGAAGCGACTAGTATACATTTGTAAGCCTTTGGTTTGCCTCGACCAAGGTTTGAACCCGTGGGATCGAATCCCATGATCTACCAAAACGGAAGAAGGATGCTCAACCCATTCAGCCATCCCTTCTGGTGTCTAGTTAACAAGACACAACATCTCATCCCGATCAATAAATAGAAGTGTAGACATCTTCTAGATTTAACCGATAATTGGGTCTGGGGAAGGGATGGGGAGGGTGGGTTAGCGGGGGAGGGCGAGGGAATGCAGGGAGGATGAGGATGGTTGGACTGTGCGTGTAGAGTGGGGGTGAGGATGGGGAGGGTGGGTGGAGGGAGGGAGGGAGGGAGGGACCAGCACGGGAGCAGAAGGTGGGGAGATTCCCTGAAAAAGTGAAAGGAAGGGCTGGTGGGAAGGAGGAAAGAAAGCATTTTGGGAGGGCTAAGATGAGGAGGAGTGTGGAGGTGGAAGGACCGGTGAGGTGGGAGCGGGCGGGAGGTGGGTGGGTGTGCTGAGTGGGGGGTGGAGGTGTTAGCTGGTACCGAGCCGACCATTGATGCAGCATCCTCATTCCCACTGGACGCCGGCAGATGTTAACGGCAAGTGTGCATGACTTGGCGCGATTTCACTGTGTCTCAGCCTCACCCAGTCCTCCTCCCCTCCATTCCCCCTACTCACCGCGACTCCCACACCGCCACAAGCTTACCCACACTCCTATACCGCCGTCTGGAACTGCCCCCCCCCCCCTCCCCTCCAGACGCCGCACCGCGCCGCACTCAAACCCCGCCCCCCCCCGCCCCGCCCACATCCCACCTGCTTTAATGCAGTTTTCAGTCAATGTGCCTCTCTTTCTCCCTCTCTCTCTCTGCCTCCCACACCCACACCCATTCCCGTCACCACCCACACCCTTCCCCATCCCACGCCACCCGCACCTACCACACGCCACTGTGCACGCTGACAATTGAACATCACTCTCTGTACCCTTCCCTGTCTGTCTGTTCCCTCCCTCTCTGTCCGTTCCCATCCCTCTCTGTCCGACCCTCCCTCATTGTCAATCCCCCTCCTTCTCTGTCCGTCTCACCCTCCATCCCCGTCCCTCTACCCATCCTCCCTCCCTCTCGGTCCGACCCTCCCTTTCTGTCAGTCCCCTCCCTCTCTGTCAATCCCCTCTCTATACGTCCGTCTTCCACCCCCCCCCCCCATTCCTCTCCTTCTCTGTCCGTCTCACCCTCCATCCCCGTCCCTCTATCCATCCCCCCACCCTCTCGGTCGAACCATCCCTTTCTGTCAGTCCCCTCCCTCTCTGTCAATCCCCTCTCTATACGTCCGTCTTCCACCCCCCCCCATTCCCATCCCTCTCTGTCCGCCTCCTCTCTGTCGACCACCGTCTCTTTTTGCAGAAGGTATTGTAATGGTCTGCCTAACCTCTCAGGCAAGTAACCACATAGACAGGCAGGCGTGGGTAGTATGGTGATACCAGGGAGCATAGGCAGTGTAATGGTTAGCACACTGGCCCGGAATGCAAAGAGATGTGGCTTCGAGTCCTGCTCTAGGCACAATATTTCCCATTTTCATCAGCCCCATGACACTGGTTGCCATGACCATGATCATGTACAAGCTATGCGCTGTATGGCTGTTGAACCTACCCTGTGTATGTATGTGTTAGTGCATTGCCTGTATGTAATTGTAGGCAATACAAGACTTACAATTCCAGGGGGACGACTGTAGTGGTCTGCACTGACCTCTTAGGCAAGTAACCACATAGACAGCTAGGCGTGGGTAGTGTGGTGATACCATGGAGCCTAGGTGGTGTAATGGTTAGCACACTGGTCTGGAATGCAAAGAGATGTGGGTTCGAGTCCCGTTCTAGGCGCCATATTTCCCATTTTCATCACCTCCACGACAGTATTATAAATCTAATTGGGTCACAATGATCCTCTTCAGATCTACAACAGTCTCTGTGTAATCACAGTAGGTGGCGCCAGTCATTAGACTTCGGGTGGGAAAGCCTCTTAGTGTATAGCTAACTGAAGTCCCACTGCACCCTAACGCCAAGCATATCCCTTTTTCTCTTGTATTATTCCTTTGAGGAACCTCAACGAGATTATTCCGTGACAGCGTCAGGATCGCTGTATTTATCTTTCTGGAACAGTCTCAGGTTCGTGAGACGACATTATTTTTAGGCTATTTGGAGATGGGCGACTGTGTTAATCTCTGTTGGGCGTCTTGGTACCTCACAATCATGGTTTCTACTGAAAGTTTTGTTTCAGATGATAATGCTTTCAGGGAGTTTTGATTTTGAAACTCATTCCTGCACTATTTTGAGTATATACGCTGTATACTATACAGTGCAGGCTGCTCCCCCATGTTTAATGTTCAGAATGGTGTGTACTGCAAACAATGTAGCACATTGCACTTCCCCATCACCCATGTAGAAACCAAATGTGATCACTTCAATGGCTGGAAGACCAGTGTCTCACTGCTGACAAAATAGGTGTTCAGATGAATAAAATAATTGGTCATGTTGGCCGAGGCTAACATGGGTAATTTGCTCACTAGGCTATGTCTATTTCTGTCTTCCTCGCTCCTGACTGTTCACCTAACACTGACTTTCACCCCACACGCTCTGCAGTACACTTCGCTTTCCCGCCCACCCGCCCTCTATCTTAGGTGGGTGAGCACTGATTCAACTTCCTTCGCCTGTCTACTGGTGCTCATCTACTAGTACTGAGGTCTTACCTCGTTCCTGCTCCTGTCAGCAATTGATGAACATTCAGGTCTCTGCCGCCCACTAGCCATGAAACTGCTCAACCTCATTGGTTGCAATTACTTTTATTAAATTCCTTAAAACCAAGTTGTCTCTTACTTTGTCTCTTCTTTCTTCTGTTAGCCGAGTGTAGAGAATTACCAAAAAACATAGTAAAAAATGATTCAGAGCAGATCGCCAAATGGGTAAGAGATCTGGGGCCGTATGCAGGAGTCAGTGTTAGCGAGGCAAAAGGGTGTTTGGCGGGAATTCCGGTTTAGCGGCGAAAAATGGTATGCACAAGTCAGTGTTAGGCCTAACACCAAAGGCTTAACCGGTGTTACCTTACCCCTAAAAGATATTAGGTTTAGCGAGTTTATTAGGCCCAAATCTATTCAATGCTGTCATATTTAACAGAATTACATACGCAATAAGTGAAATTTTATCAATTTAACCCTAAATTCGAAGCGTTATTAAGGCTACCGCCGCATTGGCGGCGATATTAATACTTATATTTTCGAATCGACAAACGTAAAGTAAACAAATCGCCGCTGTCGCGACCGCCGCGTCGACGTCGACATCCATACTGGCCGACGTCTACGCATTGGCGGCAATGCATTAACGATTTGTTTACTTTACGCTCGTCGATTCGAAAATATAAATATTAATATCGCCGCCGTTACGGAGGCAATGTTAATATTGCTTCGAATTTAGGGTTAATTTCCTCAAATTTCACTTATTGCGTATTTAATTCTGTTAAATATGATAGCATTTAATAGATTTAAGCCTAATATATGGGTACAGACGCAGAGGGATTTCCCAAATCTATAAATAAATTCATGTTTAGCTATAATGAAAGTGTTACGCGCTCCTGCATACGACTTGACACAGGTCCCGACTTCGGTGATAGCTAAACGGTAACAGGCTTTAACACCAAACCTCGCTAACACTGACTCCTGCATACAGGCCCTGGTTGGCTTCCCATGTATGGGAGGTTGTGGATTGGAACATACAGGCCAAGTCGAATCAATGACTTACAAAATTGATATTTGTCACTACCTAGCCTGGCACTTGGCATTAATAGGATAGGGCAAGTACTGGTTATCTGAGTATCAGGATGACATGACTGGGTGGGATATCAGGTCATGAGGTCAATAGCTCAGTCTTCCAATGGGGCAGCACTATAAAGTCGCCATTTGTGCGCACTGTCATAAGTCTGTACAGGTCTCCATATGACATTACATGTTGCTAGAATGTAAAACCCACACAAATCGACGATTATGAAGTGAATTGGAATACGGATGGGTCGTTGTTTTCCTCATATTTTACCGTTTTTGTTAAGTGTCGAAATGTGTGGCATTTCTCTTCACATATTTTCTTCTTATTTGTCATTTTTGCTAATTTTGGAACCGAAGTTTGAATATGAGTATGTTTTGTTTGTTTGGGTTTTAGATGCTAGCAACATTTATAGTCATTTAAGGAGAGTTAACGTATTTAAGGAGATTTAACGCCTTTTAAAGAGATTTATTTATAGAGTGTCATTTATAATGTAATAATCCCGCATATAACCTTAGATGTTGCCAGGACGTAATACTCCAACAACCAACCTATAATGTAATATAACAGGTTAGGTACTGGCACTGAATGAGATATCGCATTGTGACTGTGTTATCTCAGTCAGCAACGATGAACATTTTCTTTTTTGTGATGAATTTATTTACCCTGCGCGTGAAGGATAAAGCCCTGGTTACATACACGTTAGGGAACGTAGTTGAACGTAGTTGAACGTAGTTGAACATAGGATACATTAATGTGGGTCAAAGGTGGTGTAAGTATGTTAAACTATGGTGAAAAAGTTAAGGTACGGCAGATTTTGGTACGGATAAATACGTTACGGCATTGATGCCGGTACGTTTAACTACATTCAACTACGTTCAACTATGTTCAACTATGTTTAATTCCACCCAACATACATTAGCCTCCACTATGGTCAACTACGTTCAACTATGTCCACGTACACTAAAGTACACTAAAGTATGCTAGAGTATGCTAGAGTACATTAAGAGTATGGAGACTTTACCACAGTATGTTAATGTAGCGCTCTTTTGAACATGTCCAAAGATTAAATCAGAACTCATGACCCACCCACATTATTACCAAGTTAGCATGATGGAGAAGTATAGATGCCAGTACGTTCAACTACGTTCAACTACGTTCAAGTACGTTCAACTATGTTAGCCTCCACTACGTTTATCTACGTCCACTAACGTGTATGTGACCGGGCCTCTAATGTGCTAACACTCATTTTCACTTGTTTTTACTTGTTTTCGCTTGTTCATATCTTGGGAGAATTCAATGTGTGTAGCAGGTGCGAGTGGAGGGGGGCGGGGGGGGGGGGGCGGGGGACAGGGTGACAAGGTATCATGAAGGAAAAAGGAACAGGATGGAAGGCAGACAGTGTGAGCCTGGGCCTGCCAAGGACCAGGGAGATTAACGTAGGTCGATTCATATGTACATATATATATATATCCATGTACATACATATATAATTACAGTACTAAAAGGTTTCCATTGTATTCCTGACCACCTGCCTTGAAGCTGCTACTTATTACCTTTGTTCCTTTATCCCACTAACACTGTATCGCTTTCTGGCGCAGGTGGAAACAGAACAAAAATAAATCATATAGATTATAATTGCCATCTTATTCATGGATGATAATGTTATGGTAAATCTGAATAACAGATACATTTCATGGGAAAAACGAAGAAAATGATTCTCCCTGGACTTAGAATCGAGGTTATATGTATATATGGTCAGTTCTCATAAAGCTGCAAGACGTGTTTTAATACCACAGGTTCGTTAATAATGTGGTTGAAGGCTTGAATGAGCTTGTCTGCATTTGTCTGTGTGGGGGCTTTCTGGGGATACCAATTTTGTATCTGTACGATGTGAGCTCATAAAACGGTGGCCATTAAATGGTCATATTTCCATAGTTTTGGACAATTTCTTGGCCAAAAGTAGGTTTAAATGTTTCCTATTTAGACAACCCTGTAAGTAGTGCATTCAGAAATATGTTCTTACCATTGACTATGTCTCTGCTGTTATTAACCCTCAAATTTAAGAGTTCAAGGGGACTGCCTGGATAATAATTAGCATTTTTGTGTTGTGGAATTTTTAGCATAACCATCCATCTGCAATGGTTTATAGGGGCATATTGGTGTAACCTATCAATAAATAACACTAACTGCACACATAACTTCATTGACATGGTTGACACATTCCATAGTGAGTGATCAAAATTGGGTATTTTAATTAGCATCCATATAGGCATCTAAAACCTAATTTGGTGCAGATATGACCATAACCGTCTGTCTTAAACTCACATATGTGTTGGGGCATGGATTGTAACGATTAGTGAAGGATATTCCATATGGCTCGCTAGCACGAGGTACCCTTCATATTTGCTAAAGTGTAGATAACTATTCCTATTTCTCTGGATCTGGTAGCATTTTTACATTTCCCATAACCGTCCACCTACATAACAGTCGGTCGTCATAAATAGACCAGGAGCTAGAAGATTGACACAATTAATTAAAGTATAGGGACTTATTTGTGCCTATATGCTAGTTTACCAGTTTCAAGCACTTAGTTTCTTCATAACCATCCATCTCCCACCGGTTTTAGCCACCATAGCTAAAGTGTTGCTCCAATATATTAAAGTTAAGTGATTTGTTTGTGCCTATAGTATAGTTTAACAGGTTCCAACACTGTGTTTATATATTTTTAACTGGGAATGTGTATTTTTTGTATACTTTACAGGTTATTTACATAACAGTCCGTCTCCCCTTTTTAAATAATAAAAGTATATGTACTATGTACTATGACCATTGCACCTTCTGGAATATACCTGTCTGATGTAGACACTGTGTGTGATAGGCATAAGGAATGTTAAAACTAAATGTGTTTACTCAGTGTCAGCCATTCCGCTTGGTCTCTACTGAAGTTATTCTTAAATATTATATATATACTTATATATATATACTGACTAGCAGGAACATCGCCGTGTAATCGATAAATATATTGCCTTCTTCTATCGATATGTGCCCTCATATGCATGTGACTAATAGCATTCCGTCTATGTGCACTTCCGGTTTGCCTGCACTGCCAGCCATCCCACAATGCCACACGCGCTATCCCACGGCATCCTGCCACAGTGTCGTCGTTTCAGTCGAGTCTCACGTGATCACATTTCGGTTCAGCGAGAGTAGGGCTGTTTTATCTCAACGTAGCAGTTAAGAAACTCCGCCTAATTGTATGCTGTATAAGAATTATATTTATTAAAATACCTTCACCATCAAATATCCATACACCCGTGGTGATCATCGTTGCATTAAGTCACTTGTTCGCTTCAAAGGGGAATATTTAGCACCAGGCATCATCGGTTTCTTCAGTGGTGCATGACGTTACTCTGGAATTTCCTACAGAACGTCACCCACCCGCGTGACGTCACTTCTATAGGTCCAATCACATACACGTTAGTGGACAGTTTGTTTGTTTGTTGTTGTTTTACGTCCTAGCAACATCTAAGGTCATATCAGGATGGGTACCGACTTGTGACGGGGCGCACTCATGGCGACTTTATAGTGCTGCCCCACTGGGAAACCAGGCTGCCGGCACCATGACCTGGTATCCCACTCAGTCACATTATCCTGACACTGAGCACACCAGTCCTTGCCCGATCCTAATAATGCCGAGCGCCTGGCTAGGAAGCAACAAGTATCAATTTTAAAGTCATTGGTTTGACTCGACCGGGACTCGAACCCACGACCCCACGATCTACCAGCACGGGAGACGGACGCTCTAACTCATTCAGCCATCCCGTCTGGTCGTGTTAGTGGACAGAGTCGAACATAGTGGAGGCTAGCGTAGTTCAACGTAGTTCAACGTAGTTCAATGTAGTTCAATATAGATCACCATACCGGTATCCGTACTTCTTCGTCATGCTAACTTGTTAATAAAGTGGGTGGGGGGTGAGTTCCGATTTAATCTATGGACATGTTCATAAGAGCAATGTGCATCCGTGATACTGACATACTCTAGCCTACTCTAGCATGTTCTAGCATATGATAGTGTACTCTAGCGTTCTCTAGCATACTCTAGCGTACTCTAGCATACTCTAGCACCCTCTAGCGTACTCTAGCATACTGTAGCATGCTCTAGCATACTCTAGCATACTCTAGCATACTCTAGCATACTCTAACATACTCTAGCATACTCTAGCATACTCTAGAATATGCTAACATGCTCTAGGGTACTCTAGCATACTTGGACGAAGCCCTGGTCACATAGCCAGAGGTGAACATAGGGGAGGCTAACGTTGTTCAACGTGGTTCAACGTGGTTCAACATATTTCAATGTAGTTCAACATAGTTCAATGTACAGGCATCCGTATCATAACGTATCTATCCATACCATAACGTATTTATGCATACCGTAACAAATGTATCTGTACCATAACGTATTTATCCATACCAAAACCTGCCATACCTTAACATATTTCAACATAGTTTAACATATTTACACCACGTTTGACCAACATTAGCCTCCACTACGTTCACCTATGTTCAACTACGTCCACTAACGTGTATGTGACCGGGGCATGCACCACAACACATGAACTTACCCGGCATCCCTTCACGTTACGTCATGTCACCTCCCACGTACTGTCACGCCAGGACACCCACACGTCCCGTCACGCCATGTCACGTAACCCCAAGTCACCCCCATATCGTGTCACGTCACGTCATGTCACATGACGCCACGCCACGTGACGTCAAGTCACCCCTCCCCATATCGTTTCACGCCACGTCATCCCATGCCACGTCACGTTTCTCCACCCCCACGTCAGGTCACATCACGCCCCCCAGGTCACGCCTGGCTGAACGCACCGGCACTCAGCGCGGCGGCGCGGGCGGGTGGGCGGGCGGACGGACGGACGGGCGCTCCTACCCGGGCGACGGGACGGAGGAGGCGGTGTGAGAGTGAGAATGAGGTTGCGATCTGAGCTTCTGGCTATTAATAGCACCACGTCCATTATTTGCGACCTTCGCCGCATTCCCGCTTAGTCGCCACTGTCGCCTTGGAGCCGCGTCCCAACTCGCCTGCCGGATCTAGGATCTAATGCAAACCGCTGTTACTCTACCTTCCCTTCGCTATTACTCTACCCTCCCTCCGCTGTTAGTCTACCCTCCCTCCGCTGTTACTCTATGCTCCCTAGTTACTCTACCCTCACTCTGCTATTACTTAACCCGCCCTCTGCTGTTACTATACCCTCCCTCCGCAATTACTCTACCCTCCCTCCGCTATTACTTAACCCGCCCTCCGCTGTTACTCTACCCTCCCTCCGCTGTTATGTACCCCACCTCCGATGTTACTGTACCCTCCCTCCGCTGTTACTCTACCATCCCTCGTTACTCTACCCTCACTCCGCTATTACTTAGCCCACCCTCCGCTGCTACACTACCCTCCCTCCGCTGTTACTCTATCCTCCATCATCACACTATCCTCATTCCCCTATTGCTTAACCCGCCCTCCACTGTTACTCTACCCTCCCTCCGCTGTTATGTAGCCCACCTCCGATGTTACTCCACCCTCCCTCCGCTGTTCCTCTACCCTCCCTTGTTATTCTACCCTCACTCCGTTATTACTTAAGCCGCTCTCCGCTGTTACTCTACCCTCCCTCCGCTGTTACACTACCCTCCCTCCACTGTTACTCTACACTCCATCATTACACTATTCTCATTCCCCTATTACTTAACCCGCCCTCCGTTGTTACTCTACCCTCCCTCTGCTGTTACTCTACCCTCTCTCGTTATTCTACCCTCACTCTGCTATTGCTTAACCCGCCCTCTGCTGATACTCTACCCTCACTCTGCTATTACTTAGCCCACCCTGCGATGGTACTCTCCCCTCCCTCCGCTGGTACTCTACCCTCCCCCGTTACTCTACCCTCACTCCACTATCAGTTAGCCTGCCCTCCACTGTTACTCTACCCTCCATTGTTACTCTACCCTCACTCCGTTATTACTTAATCCGCCTTCCGCTGTTACTCTACCCTCCCTCCACTGTTACTCTACCCTCCTTCGTTACTCTACCCTCACTCAGCTATTAATTAACCCACCCTCCGATGTTACTCCATCCTGGCTACGCTGTTACTCTACCCTCCCTCATTACTCTACCCTCCCTCATTACTCTACCCTCACTCTGCTATTACTTAATCCGCCCTCTGCTGTCACTCTACCCTCCCTCTGCTGTTACTCTACCCTCCCGTGGTGTCCTCTGTGGCGGAGTGGTTAGAGTGTCGGACTTTTTTCTAGGTCAGACTCCTAATCTGAAGGTTGGTGGTTCGATTCCCCATGCCCCCACCTCTGCCAATTTGGATTTCCACTGCTGTGGATAACTTACAGCGTCATCAAAGGCCAGTTGCTCTCATACCATGACTATGTGGTGTGGGAGGTTAAAAATCCCTAGGGTCGGTAAAAGTATAGGCTCGGGCTTTCTATCGACAAACTGTCTAATGGTGAAAACAAGTCTATTCAGGCTTATCCATAACAGGCAGTATAAATCTTCAACAACAACAACTCTACCCTCACTCCGTTATTACTTAAGCCGCCCTCCGCTGTTACTCTACCCTCCCTCCGCTGTTACTCTACCCTCCCTCTGGTGTTACTCTACCCTCCCTCATTACTCTACCCTCACTCCGTTATTACTTAACCCGCCCTCCTCTGTTACTCTACCCTCCCTCCGCTGTTACTCTACCCTCCCTCGTTACTCTACCCTCACTCCGCTATTACTTAACCCGCCCTCCACTGTTACTCTATCCTCCCTCCACAGTTACTCTACCCTCCCTCAGCTGTTACTCTGCCCTCCCTCCAGCCTCCAATACGCCCCCCCCCCCCCCACACACACGTATACCCGACCATTAACATTCACAAAGTCAACAGTAGAGGCAGGGGCATTTCCTCCCCCCCCCCCCCCCCACACACACAGACCTAACTCCACACACGACTCTTTCTTCCTTCTCCCACCTCCCTTCTCCACACACACGCCATTCTAAATTCGCTCGTTCCTGGCGTGGAATGGGCGGGTTGCGTGCGTATGTTGCTGGTCATCACATTGTTAATCCTACCAGCGCCGCCACCCGGCCATCTATAACAACCATCACATTCTGCACCTACACACCTCTGTTCACACACCACCATCCACACACCTCTATCCACACCTTTCAATCCAAACACCTCATCCACACACCCTTATTTATACACCACTATTCACACCACTCCATCCACACATCGCCATCCACACACCTACATCCACACACCTCCATCCACACACCTCCATCCACACACCTCCAACCACATACCTTAATCCACACACCTCCATCCATACACCTCAATCTACACACCTCCATCCACATACCTTAATCCACGCACCTCCATCCATCCCGACCCCGTCTCTCCTATCAGTTCTGATGGAGACCACTAAGTGAATAATAACCGAAACACAACGAATAGGAACCCCAAATTCAACGATAAGAGGATGACTCTCACAGAAGCCATATAAGAAGCCACCCATTTGTCCATCACTCATTGTGCGCTTACTCTTTTTTGTGTGTATGTGTAAATATTTTATTCATCTGAACATATTATTTTGTCAGTGCTGAAGCATTGGTCTTCCAGCCGTTGAAGCGATCACATCTGGGTTTGTACACGGTGATGTGGGAGTGGATGCGCTGTATTGTTTGCAGCACACTCCACTCTGAAACAATACTGGTGATGAGCGATCCATAATAGTACAGCATAGGCACTGAATAAAATGCAAGAAGTAGGACTCCTGAAACGAAGTTTGTGCATAGTGTCTAGTACATTCATGTACATTAATGTGCTGTTTAAATCACAATTAGTGCAAACACCACGGCCAAGCCCTTCCGACTAGCAGGAAGCACCAGGGCTCCAGGCCTGTAACTGGTTCCGGGCCGGGCTACACTAATGGCCATATCCTCGTCCCATGTTGCCGTGCTACACATTTTATGGATGCCACTGTTCCATGCTAATGGGGAGGACACACACGTCAAGGATTTTCATGACTGTCTCTCATGATTCCGGCTCATGATTCGCTCCCATGATCCGAGTTCAGAAATCGCACTCATGATTCGCACTCATGATTCCAGCTCATTATTCCCGCTCGCGATTCCCGCTCACGATTCCAGCTCATGATTCTCACTCATAACGCTCAGAACCCGTGATTCCAAGTCATGATTCGTGTCAATGAATCATGCTCATGATTCTCACATATGATTCCAGTTTAATAATGGTGCTCATGAACCCCATTTATGAATTTCACTCATGATTCACCACTTATGACTCATATCCATGGACCTTCTTTATTATTTCTAGGTCCCTGCTTGGAATTCCCACTCATGACTCGGTCTAATGACTTCTATTTATGATTCACACTCTTCACTCACATTGATACCCCCCTCATTCCGGATGATCATGAGTTACACTCGGGACTCATGCTATGACTTAATTCCTGAGTCACACTATGTATCAAACTAATTTGTCACAAGTATGACTCAAAATCATATGTCACCCTCATGACTCACACTCACGACTAGCACTCATTTGTCACAGTCATTTCACATTAATTAATGACTCACTCATTCATCACAATCATGTATCTATCACAATCAGGACTGACATTCATGAATCACATGCACGACTTACTCATTCTGCACATGCATCACCTAAACACTCATGATTCGCACTCATGACTCACACCCATTCCTCACACATATGCCGACTCACACCCAATACTCATGCCCATAACTCATACATTTCCGACAACCATATATCACACTCCAGACTCACATTCCTGACTCCAAACATGACTCATACTAACTGTCACATTCATCTCATCTCTCACAATCATGATTCACACTGATTGTTTATTCAATCATCGGCCACATGCATGACTCCAGTGAATGACGATGAACACATCCTGATCTCATTCTATCTTTTTCTAACATTTGTTTCTTTCCTTAAAGAGCAATGTGTAGGGGACCTTTATATTGAGCTCCAAGGCTCATGATTTTGTATTCCATATTATTTGTTTATAACTGTAAATGGAAAGACAACCATTAATGGTTACACTGTTCCTACAATTTCTATTATCAACAGGTTAGTTTATGTTGATGGAATATGCAGGGAAATTGTGAATATAAAATGTATAATGTCTAATGTCTAATGACTCATAATCATATGCATTACCAAAGACCCTATAATACTAAGACATCTCACTCCCTATCTCTCCCATGGTAATGTAAATTTTGCAGTGCCACCTTGTGGTGGGTTTGATGGGCCCAGCTGCTGGTTGGTGTTTCACATGTAAACACATACAATTATATTATACATGAGATAGGTAAGTATGAATACACATCAATATGAAATTGCTATGAACAAATACACATCATCATCAGCGTTATCATCAGCATCACCATCATCACACATCTTTCACATTCATATATACATTTATACATATAATATAGCACCTGTTTAACCAAGAGAACAGCCAAGTGGTGGGTTTGATCATTTTGTTTACACAGTTCAGGCTGAGTGAGCCATCTTAGTTTTATAGTGTCTTTGGCATTACTCACATCCATGTATCACACTGCTGCGGGACACCCATTCCCCCATTAGATGTACCTGTTTTTGCCAGCTTTGCCTCGCCCTACCCAGTTAATTATGATCAGGTAACGCATCGCTATGATTGTAAAGCCATTGATGTCTGCACCCAGGCGATGCCATTACATAAGTGTCGTATAATTCATTAAAGCCCCTGTCACACATCACCAGATTGGAGGAAATGGAAAGAAACCAAACAAAGTCTGTTGATAGTCCAGTTTGTGTCTGTACAAGTTTTGAACATGCACTAAACTTGGAACGGATGCCGCCGAATTGACGTCTGCAGTTCTTGTCCGGTTTGAGTTTGTTTCATCCGTTGGCTATCCATTCATGTCGGTTTCATGTCCGTTTTATGTCTGTTTCATGTCCGTTTCATATCTGTTCATCCAGCGGCCTTTGACCCGATATCGCAACATTTTGACACATGTTAATACATGTTGATACTTATGACACCCAGACTAGACAATTCTGTCCGTTGCTGATACCGGTGATGTGTGACAGGGGCTTTAGACAATGGACTCCACAATGGACTGCGATCCGTTGTTCTATTATTTCAATACCTCTCCTCCAGCATTAAGCAGGCATTATCCGATATGAGTCCCTTGGCACGAAGGATTCTCTAATGAGCACGGACTGTATATCAAACAAACCTATTAGGTTAATGAAATCTAATTGTAAAGCCTTAGAGGGTGGTGAACAAAACTCAAATTGCAATGTATTTAAGCAGACAACCAGAACATATGGAGAATACCATATTATATATATGGATAGTGATAAACCCGTTATCGCGTGTAATAAGCTGTGTAGTGGTCCCCCCCCTCCGATTGCGGTGGGGGGGGGGGGTCCCAGCAGGCCTCCGCCGCCACCGTGCGCAGGGCGGGACTCACCACTCGCGCGGAAGCAGTATATATCCGGTGGTGCAACTAACACTGATCAACATCCGGTGTAGGCAAACTGGGCCAGAGTTGATCCCACTAATACAGTGTTGTGTATTAGAGTGTATAGCACTAAAATAATACGATAATATTCCCTTCCATATCTTTGTACTTGCATAATACGCTATACATCCTGGCAATATCTGAGGTCATATCAGGATGGGTACCGACTTGTAACAGTGGGAACTCATGGCAACTTTATAGTGCTGCCCCACTGGGAGACCAGGTCACCAGCACTATGACCTGATATCCCACTCAGTCACATTATCCTGACACTGAGCCAACCAGTCCTTACCCTATCCTAATATTGCCGAGTACCTGGCTAGGAAGCGATAAGTATTAATTTTATGTCATTGGTTTGATTCGACCAGGGTTTTAATGCTTTTCATAATAAGTATAAATATATATAGATGCATATATATACTGATACAAGGTGAAGCTTGTTTTATTTACCAATGCCTCTCGAGCACATTGGTTTTATATCATTGGCTATTGGACGTCAAACATATGGTCATTCTGACATATTTCTTTGGAGGAAACTTGCTGCCGCCACATAGGCAACATTATATATACTTATAATGCATATATACCTATAATGCAAGATGGCGGCTGTATTCGCCCGGCAGTGCCGGTAGCTGTCACTGCCAACCCAGCATGTCGTGGTGATGATGAGACTTGCTATGTACCCCCAGGGATTGCCTGTTAACGCCATAAAAGCCCCCCTCCCCCATACATCCCCCCTCCCACCACCACCATCACCACCATCCGGCTCCAAGATGCTGAGAGAGTGTGTGTATAGGCAGGGTATGCCGAAGAGGGAGGCTGGAAGTGGAAGGCTGTAAGCTGGAGGGTGTATGTGTGTCAGGGTATTACTCAAGCATTGCCCTCCGATTCCGCTATAGATAGACAATTAGACTTTGCAAACCTATATGTTCATATATCATCTAGATACGCCTCCCCCCCTCCACACCAACTTCCAACCCCCTGCCCTGTATATCCATAAACCATTCCCTTGTGGCATGTTCCCTTGTTCTGTATTCACTTCTGACCTTCTAACGTGCCACACCGACAATGATCATGTTCATTCTCTGTGTTCCCAGTCACTATGTCACATGTGTTGTGCACAAGGCCATACAGTCCCTGGGTTCAATGTATGTAAACAGTCACTAAGCTAAACACAGGTTCATCGATCGTGTGGCACATCACAAGTTCACAAGCGATCACAGAACAAGCGAACACACCATAAGGGAACAGTCTATCTATACACGGCGTAACGCACCCCAACCATTGCGGATATCGTGCATGCGCGTGTAGCTTGGCGCTGTCAGATAGCTGGGTGTGGTTTCAGTACACTGGGCAGGACGGGCCTTAGCTGCGCATGCGCGGCTCTGATGTACAGACGCGTGGTGTGTGCATATACAGCAGTGTGTGTCCTTTGTTTATGCGTCTGGCGTTCCGCTGTGGAGCGCTGTTTGATTCCGCGGCAAGCCGCTATCGGGCGCCTTTTGAATCTGCAGCAAATTCGTGGTGGATTAGAAATCGGCTATCATTTAGAAATGTAACCCAGGCGGCGTCCTTTCAGTGCCCATATGGGAAGTTATAGCCTACTGCGTGGTATAACCACACCTCTCCTACTTACAACTGGCAGTTAGTCCGTTTTTTTCATTTTTACAGAAGGAGCCTTAATGATCCCATCTGAAGTCATATCAGGACGGGTACTGACGTATGGAATGTATCAATATCATTATACCAGTATTATTAATTGTGTAGTTATTCTGTACTTGCTTGTAACTGCCATCGAGATGTGCTTGTAGTTGTTCTTATCTATGTTCTCTTCAACCAACTCCTATGATTTGTAACTCATATTTGGGGTATATAGGGGGGTGAGGAGCAGCCTGGGAGGGTGCAGTGTTCTGTTACTGTGCAGGCTCCTTCTGTTTACCCCCTCCTCCCTGCAGGTGCTGCTGCCGCCCCCCCCCCCCCCCACCCCCGGTACTCATCCCAGTTGCCCACAGATTGTTGCTTTTAATATACTGTGAAGCCCCAGTCAGACCTCACCGGATTGAGGAACCGGATAGAAAATGGACACTGTCTGGTGAAATACGGCAATGTATGGTTTATACACGGTTGGCATCTGGTGTGTCTGTTATCTGTCCGGTGGTGTCCGGCGGTGTCCGGTACAAGTTTTGAACATGCACAAAACTTGTATCGGACACCACTGGACTGACGTGTATGGTTGGTGTCCATTTTAAGTCTGCATAGTCCGTTTTGTCTGTTTCATGTCCGTTACTCATCTGTTAGGTGTCCGGTGTGTATCCTGAAGAGTCCATTGACAGTGCTGTGGGAATTTGGTCTGTCGGTTTTTGGCGTGTCCGTGACCAGTCCAGTAGGTGTCCGGTTGGTGTCCAGTTGGTGTCTGTTTGGTATCCTGTCCATCCGTTTGACATTCGGTTGCTGTCCAGTTCACGTCTGGTTCTCGTCCGTTGGCTATTCGTTAATGTACATTTCTTATTCATTTAGCATCCGTTTAGTGTCCGTTTCGTCCAGTGGCCATTGCAACAATTCGACACCGAACACAACCGGACTAGACAATTCTGTGTCCTGTGGTGTCCGGTCCTCAGTCCGGTAAGGTCTGACTGGGCCTTTAGGGAGGATTGTTCGGCCAGCCAGAGTGTTCGACTCGCTCCAATCCTGCCTTCTATCTCTTTATTATGGAATAGTAATTAACAATAACAGTGCATAATTGTTGCAACTTTATTGTGTTGTCCCTTTGGGATACCAGGCTACAATGGTATCATGGCCCAATACATACTTACAGTGTTTTGATCACTGAGTTAACCAGTGCCCTAGTAATTCAGAACGCAGCCAAGGGATGGTTATACTCTGGGTATTTATTTAAAGCTGCCTATTATCAAGACCTAGATTTGATTCTACATGACACACTTATTGATTCTACATGATACACTTATTAAGCATTTGTTCTATTCTAAGCAAATATTCTTCTAAATATAACAAACGCCAGCCCTGGACCAACTAGGAGGCAATTATCAGACCGCTAAAAATCAATACTTGTGTAACAGATTTGATTAGGTTACAGATGGCGCGCCATAGTGTTATATAGTATTCACCACGCCGCACACCATTCTCCCCTTCTCAGCAGCTCCTGTCCTCTGCTCCTCCTTTCCTCCTCCCATCGTCTCATCCTTCCCTCCTCATATCCAGTCCTCTAGACCCTGCGCTCTGTCCCGTCCTTCCTACCCCTCCTCCTTTCCTCGCCTCTCTTCTTCCACTCCCATTCCCCTCCTCCCCTCCTACGCCCTCCCCTCCTGCCTTTCTCCCCTCCTTTCTTTCTTGCCTCCTCTCCTCCTCTCCTATTATCCTCCTGCCATCTCTTCCTCCTCTCCTCCTCTCCTCCTCTCCTCCTCTCCTCGTCTCCTCCTCTCCTCCTCTCCTCCTCTCCTCCTCTCCTCCTCTCCTCCTCTCCTCCTCTCCTCCTCTCCTCCTCTCCTCGTCTCCACCTCTCTATGGGCATGATGCAGTGAGTGTGGGGTGTCGGGAGCGATCACTGGAGATGGAACCACCATGTACCTGACATGATTGACTAGGATAGCCGGGGAGAGCAGCCCTTTGTGGTGTCCAGCCCCATACATGGCGGTTTGATGCAGCTTTGATACAGATGCACTCGTCTACAGGTGTGCTATCCCGGAGCTCTCATGGCGCATGCGTCAGAAAATCAACCCTAAGCCAATTAGGTTGAGTGATCTGCAACATCTGAGGTCATATAAGGATGGATGTATACATATGATACTCATCACACACTCCTTGGGGCTTTATAGTGCTGCCTCCTCCCCTTCTGAAATGCACTGACATTAGCATCGTGGTGTGATATGCCACTCAGTCAGTTTATTCTGACACTGCACCAACCTCCTACTCCTTATTTGGGACATGCATGGTAGCTACAATTATCAGGTCTTTGCTCGTTTGTTGAAGTTGAATTCATTGATCAAGTGTTTGTGGGGGGGGGGGGAATCATGAACAATTTGTATTCTTCATTTCACTGCTCCTTGTCCTAACCTAGTAAGGTTAAATGCCAGGTTAGAGCGCGACAAACATAGCTTGTGGAGTCATTATGGAGTAATTGGGAGTCATTGCGGAGTCATTGCTTTAAGTGGGCTAGGGTTCACATCTGGTTCAAAGCGATGACCTCACGCACAAGCAGCAGACACTCTATAACTAGGCTATTCCGTCTGGGCCAAATGTAAGTCCGCTTGTGCAATTGTTTCCTAGTTTTGCTATGGGAGGGGCGATTTTTTAGAGGTCAGGAAAGAACAGGAACTCAACTCCGATGTGACCTCAGTCTACAGCTGTCTTATAATATATTATACACTTTTCCCAAGCACTTCTATACAGGCAGCACGATGCAATATATTTCTCTCGACCGGATGACATGGACGGACTCTGTAAGATCGCTGTGATTGGTTTCCAGTGCGGCAGGTTGCAGGTTCGAACCTCAGTCAATTTAAAGTAATGACTTACAAAATTGATATTTGTCATTACCTAGCCTGAAAACTTGGCATTACAGATGCATATTCCGATATAAATATCAACTTTTAATAATCAATACTCTAAAGGCCGTTAGTGGACGGAGTGATCCGTATGATATATTAACATGGGTCAAACATGGTGTAAGTATGTTAAACTATGCTGAAATACGTTAAGGTATTGCAGGTTTTGGTAAGGATAAATATGCTACGGTATGGATAAATACGTTATGGTACGGATAAATATGTTACAGTACTGATGCTGGTATGTTCAACTACGTTCAACTATGTCAGCCTCCACTACGTTCACCTATGTCCACTAACGGCTATGTGACCAGGGTTTCGTGCAAGTATGCTAGAGTATGCTAGAGCATGTTAAAGTATGCTATAATACACTAGAATATGCTAGAGTATGATCAAGTACGCTAGAGTATGTTAGTATCACAGATGCAAATTCAGCCTCTAACGTACTGCTCTTTTGAACGTGTCCAAAAATGTAATGGCAGATCACGGCTCACCCACGTTATTACCAAGTTAACATCACGGACAAGTATGGATCCCGGTACGTTCAAGTACGTTCAAGTACGTTCAACTACGTCCACTAACGGCTATGTGACCGGGGCTTTACCTAGAATTGATCCTGACTTCTAACCTAGATACTCATTACGCATTTGTTCCAACATACATCATCATCATCATGCTGTCGGTCGCGATGCGACAAAGACTGCTTTCATTACTTGACTGCCGCTCTCCATTTAGCTATCTGCTGTGAGAGTTGCATCCATGAGTCGGTCTTAAACATTTCATGAAAGCTGCCTGCAAAAGTGTTGAAGTGCTGCTGGCTTTTGCAAGTTACCAGCGGCACTCTCTCGGGGAGCAAATAGAGGTTTCACACCGGCAAGAACATGTCAAGACAGGCGCAAAACTATTTGTCCCTGCAGTGGCTGGTCGGGAGATGTTGGGAGTTCCATACATCAACCGCCCTTAATGCTGCCACGGTGACATGGTTTTCTGTTTAGGGTTTGCTCCCTTAGCCTTCGGTTCTGTCAAGAACCTGTACCACAAGGCAGTGGTTTACAACTCTGCAAGGCAGGGGCGTCAAACTCCCTGAGGTATTGCTACACCTGCAATACCTGCATCCAACATACAACAGCATACTAAATCAATTTAATAGGAACTGATATCGTTGAAGTCAATGGCATAATTATTTTGATATGATATGATTTGACCCTTTGATGTTGTTAGGACATTGAACCTCAACCAACAACCATAGATTTTCACAATCCGAGATCCAACTATTTTTCTTCAGAAATAATAGTTACACAGCTGCTAAGTTTGCTGATTTGGCGAGAGCTCTCCCTAAAATATAGCAAATTGACCCCAATTGAAAACAGAACGAGACAGTAGTATAAAGTGGCAATTTTAATTCTTTCTATCTTAGCTTGTTACATTACTCTTTCATGATGAGATGACCTTAGATATTTCAAGGATTACAGGCACTTAACCCTATCGATACATCATATTAGTTGGGTGGGTGGGACGGCAAATCTGGGCGGCAGAAGTACGTCCTCTCGGTTTGAAAAGTCTGGTCGAAGTGAATATCTCCAGTGCCACGTCATCGGCTTTGACTGGAAATCACTATAGGTGGCGCGTCAATCGGAGGCCATTTTAGTTCTAAAAGCCAATATAGATGTCACCACCAGTCTGATTTTAATCTAGCTGCATAGTTCAAGAAGTATCATGTAGATGGCGTGTCGATCAGCGGCCAAAGTTATTAGTTCTAAGAATAGAATATAGTCGGCGCCATGGTGCCCTAACCTACTGAGATTCACAGTCTCGTTCATTCAATTACCCATGTTGCGCACATCATGGACAATTGAAAACAGAACGAGACAGTAGTATAAAGTGGCAATTTTAATTCTTTCTATCTTAGCTTGTTACATTACTCTTTCATGATGAGATGACCTTAGATATTTCAAGGATTACAGGCACTTAACCAAAAAGTAGAGCAAGTGTCCTGGGAGCCGATGAAACCGACTGCCTTGGTACATAATCATGCACCGCGTCAGTGGTCCAATGA
This sequence comes from Branchipolynoe longqiensis, assembly GCA_030323885.1. NCBI lineage: Eukaryota > Metazoa > Annelida > Polychaeta > Phyllodocida > Polynoidae > Branchipolynoe > Branchipolynoe longqiensis. The sequence continues at coordinate 47,096,054 of CM059186.1, forward strand.
CCCAAGTGTTTGAAGTTGCTGATTGACGATCGTTGCAGAGCACAGGCTTGTGCACCACCTCATCTCAGACTATGCAGTGTCATTGCCGCTGGGGTCGGATGACCTGCCATGGACAGGGCCAGTCGTATGGTGTCAGGCAACGCGGTTGCACGTAGAGGTGATCCGTTGGTAGTCAGGAAGGCAGGGCCATCGGGGTGAAGTGGTGTCCTGGACACGTAATCCTTCCACGCTTGACATGGACAGTAGGGTGATCCAGTTATCGCCGGAACGAGAAATGTCTCTTGGAGACGATGAGTTGTATTGTTTTTGATTACCGGACTCAGACATTGATGCCCACTGCGGTTAGCCTCAAATCCTTGGCCCGAAGATAGTGGCCAGGGTCAGAGCTGCCAAATTTAGGAAACAGGTTAGTCTGTCGGAGAAGTGTGCGATGATAGTAGCTAGCACCAGTAGTATTCCCTTGCCTGGGCTGCCTTACTACTCCAGGTCCCAATCGCCAGCCCCGCCTTAATGGCATCAAGAAGCCGCTGATGGTGACGTTGTGAGTAACCTGGGGAGAGAAGGCAAAAAATTTAAATATCGATCCCAGGTTACAGGTTAGGGGTCAAAGCATTGTCATGTGTCACAATCACCGATTCCAGGCCGGCCTCAGCAACAAGTCTCTGGCTAGACTCCTTGCACGCAAGTCGAAACACCTACGACTTAGAGCATCAGGAGAATGATGTCCTTTCCTGGTTTGTGTCGGACAAGAATGTCGGTACTCCTTCGTGCGGCAAGCAGCCAGATCTCCCGGGCACAGGCACAGATGACAGGGTCGCAACCTGCCCCGGAACTGAGCACCTGCTGTGAGGTTGCATTGTTTGTGTTTATTGCGATGGTGTATTTGTGCGCTTGATGTGGAGCGAGATGTTTGGGGGCGACAACCAGATTTATCGCCTCGAGCTGTGGGTTTTTGAGATGGTCTCCAGACAAATTCAGCTTTCGTGTAGGATGTCGCTATACTCGTGACTCTAGAGTGGCTATGTATACTTAAGCCTGTGTCACTTGTTCTGCGAGTACATCAACAGTGTACGGGGAGCCGTTTCCATGCAGGGTCATTAGACATTTTTATGTGATTCTTATCACGCATTGTAGGCCTTTTTCTCAGATTGTGATTTGTTAGCTTCTGACATGGTCTGCAAACAAATTTGTGTAGGAAGTTGCTATACTCGTGACTTCAGTGTGGCTATGTATACTTAAGCCTGGGTCACTTGTTCTACGAGTGCATCAACAGAGTGCGGGGACCGGTTATTTCAATGCAATGTCATTATAATGTGGGTTGTCAGCTTTTGTCTATCAAGCAATGCCCAATTGCGCCATGATTATAAGGCTTGGCACCCTATTAAGCTTATGAGATAAAAGAATGCAGAGCCCTTGGCGAATTGACATCTTAGAATGTGATTGAAGAATGCGTTGCGGTTTCATGTCATTACTCAAATCCTATGCACTGCCCGACCTCCAGGTCGTGGTGATGTCAGCACTCCCTGAGACTTTGCGTCTGCGACAATGTCTAGACGGTCGCCATTACAGCAGCCAGACAAGATCTGGGTGTAGTTCGCATGCACTCTGTGTACTGATAACTTTTGTCTGGCCAAGTGCGAGATCTGGGTCAGCGTCTGGTTCATGGCGCTTATGTACAGGTCAGTGTAATTAACAGGGTGGTGGGTGAAAAAAGGTCTCTGGAATATGTATGGTGCAATAGTTGTTACATTGTTGCATTGTGGAAATCGACATGGTTGTTGTTTTCCAATTACCTTCGTTTTTTACCCAAGTTTAATGTGGGTCACCATTCCAATACAATCAAAGCTGTCGGTTGCATGTGAGGTTCGCTGATGTCAGCATTGAGAATTATAATGTAGATTGTCAGCTTTTGTTACTTAACTTATTGTGTTTTTGTTTCTTGATGTTGGTCACCATTTCTGTAATGTCAGCACTGGCGGTTGTATATGCAGTTTTCGTCGAGCATGCTGTCATGGCCGTCTCGCCACGGTGTGATGTTAGGACACCGGTAGTGCGGGGTAGCAGACCTAGATTTTTGTCGTTCCGCATTTTTGTGCGGTTCGTTGATACATGCATTAATACCAGGTTTGATATCGTCAATGAGGTTTTTTACTGCAGCCAGAACCACAGTTAATCCTACATCCGGAGGCTTCTTTATCGCCTCAATTCGGCGTGTCAGCTCAAACGACCGCCTGCGTAGCGATCCGTTGAGCATGCTGTCATGGCCGCCTCCAAGTGGCATGACGTCAGCACTCCAGTGGTGAAGCGCAACGGAGCCGGATTTCCGTCGATCTGCATTTTCCTGCAGTTCATGAATATATGCATGTATGCCAAGGTTGACCTCAGCGACGTGGTTCTTTATTGTAGCCAGAGCCACGATTAATCCTACCTCCACAGGGTTCTTTATCACGTCCACTTTTTGGTGATAGTAGGTTTCAGCGGATTGTACCGCGGAGGAGCGATGGTTTGTGGGTTTAAATGATCGCCTTCGTGGCGATCCGTCGAGCATGCTGTCATGGCCGCCTCCAAGTGGTATGACGTCAGCACGCCACCGGCTGGCAGAAACTGCATCATAGATAATACGTCCTCCCTTGCCGGCACACGTCCGACACTGCGCGCTATCGGCTGAAAAAAGATTTGAACCCACGACTCCCACGAGTCCGTCGTTCATGCCGGTATCCAGGATCAGAGGAGAGTTCAGCCGATCGCACAAAAGAGGAGCAATGACGTGTAGACTCAAGCGATCCCCCTTGTAGCGATCCATTGAGCATGCTGTCATGGCCGCCTCCAGGCTTCTCTGCCAGATCCATTTGTTTGTATTGCTTCGTCTGCGTGCCTTAAGCCAAAGTTGTCTGACTTGAACAAGACTAGCTATTCAGGATATTGTAGGGTATAGCCACTGACTCCGACCTGATGTTCTTGTTTTCTTTCAACTTCCATGCTCGCTCCAGTTATAGTCCAAATCTGGGCGGCAGAAGTACGTCCTCTCGGTTTGAAAAGTCTGGTCGAAGTGAATATCTCCAGTGCCACGTCATCGGCTTTGACTGGAAATCACTATAGGTGGCGCGTCAATCGGAGGCCATTTTAGTTCTAAAAGCCAATATAGATGTCACCACCAGTCTGATTTTAATCTAGCTGCATAGTTCAAGAAGTATCATGTAGATGGCGTGTCGATCAGCGGCCAAAGTTATTAGTTCTAAGAATAGAATATAGTCGGCGCCATGGTGCCCTAACCTACTGAGATTCACAGTCTCGTTCATTCAATTACCCATGTTGCGCACATCATGGACAATGTCCTGATTTTCCGCTTTTAATTTGTAATCATTTTACTTGTGGGTTTTTTTAAAGCATATTTTTCGTCAGAATATTGAAAACGCACCATTTTGTATCACTTTTTTTTGTCTAAATGTCCGTGGGAGAGCCATCACTCCCCTCTCCTCCACCCTTCCCCCTCTCGGCCATGTCATTTCTTCCAATTTACAATTGGTGTATTAGGGAGATCTCCTTACTCACTTTCTTATCTACTTGGGACCTATGTAATAATATAATAATACAGTTCTCCCGTGTGTGATATAGCCTGGACTACACATTTGAGGCCCAGCCATCATGCAAGTTTAAATTGAAAATAAATTACTGACAGTTCTGCCACTGCCATCTATCACTGTCTATCTGTATACCTGGTGTCGATGAGCGATTTGGGAGCTGCGATCGATGTGGCTCGGGTCGGGTATATTAAAACACCATCCCCGAGGATCGTGTGTGTGTTGTCTCAAAATGGGGATGGTCCGACACAGAAAACAGCAGCGCCTGGTTTTGCGTCAACGTGTTTATATGACTGATGTATGTCTGGTTATGTCCTGGTAGGGAGTCTGTCATTATTGAACTAGCACAGTCCAGATCAAACAATCAAATTTGTCAAAACCAACATCTGTATTTAGATCTGAGCCTACATGCCCAATTTAGATACTGTTTACATTTTATATATCTATATCGCTTCATAGAAGGGGAAACTAAGATAATTTACTAAAACCGGTATTGCTGAAGTGTACAGTGTCTACCAGTAGATGTTTTAATTCATCAACAAATAGCATATTTGTATTAATTTAGGTCATGATTCTGTCTCAAAATGGGACAGGTCCAACTCAGAAAACAGAGTCTGGTTTTACACCAACGTGTTTATATGACTGATGTGCATCTGGTTGTGTCCCGGTATGGAGTCTGTCATTATTAAACTGGCACAGTCCAGATGAAAGAATCAGATTTGTCAAAACCAACATCTTTAGTTAGATCTGAGCCTACATACCCAACTTAGATACTGGTTTACAGTTCAAGCACATATCGCTTCATAGGCGGAGATAATTTACTAGATCCTGATACTGCTGAATCCTACAGTGTCCAGCAGTCTATATCTTAATTCATGAATTACTTACATTAATTTTGCTCATGATTCTATATTTGTATTAGTGCAGTGAACGCGCGACCCACATTATGACCTTCTCACTGTGGAGTATCGCTCTCGTTCTGCAGCTGAAATATTTGATTTACCGAAATATTACTGATAGTATTAACACAAATTCTGAATTCAAAATCGCTTAAAATGTAGCCTTGGAGATTGAGCGCTCTTACCGATTCGGTCTCTGCATCCGGTGATGTAAGTGAAAGGCATATTGCACTAGTGAGAGAAAGACACAGATGCTAGTAAAAGGTGCAGGTGACAAGCGCAATACACAGGTGCAGATGCAAGTAAAAGGCAAATTTGCAAGCAAAGATAACAGATGCCAGTGCAAGGTGCATTTACAGCCCATAAGACACATATGTAGGTACATGTGCAAGCTTGGTTGGCTGATAAGGCCCGATCATATACATATTAGTGGACATAGTTGAATGTAGTGGAGGCTAACATAGTTGAACGTAGTTGAACGTAGTTGAACATAATTGAACGTAGTTGTACATATTTGAATGTGTGGGAGAAGTATGGATGCCGGTACGTTCAACTATGTTCAACTAATTTCAACTACTTTCAAATACGTTCAAATACGTTCAAATACGTTCAAATACGTTCAACTACGTTCAACTATGTTCAACTATGTTCAACTACATTCAACTACATTCAACTATGTTCAACTACATTCAAATATGGTCAACTACATTCAACTATGTTTAACTACGTTCAACTACAGTCAACTACGTTCACCTACGTTCAACTACATCCACTAATGTGTATGTGACCGGGCCTTTAGAGTTTTACGTTCTGGCAATATCTAAGGTCATATCAGGATGGGTTCGACTTGTGACAGCGCACACTCATGGTGACTTTAAAGTGCTGTTCCACTAGAAGACCAGGCCGCTAGCACCATGCCCTGATATCCCACTCAGTCACATTATGCTGGCACTGAGCCAAACAGTCCTTGCCCTATCCTAATAATGCCGAGCGCCTGGCTAGGAAGTAACAAGAATACATTTCTTAAGTCATTGGTTTGACTCGACGAGGGTTCTAAACCGTAGTTTCGAATCTCACGATCTGCCAAAATGAGAGATGGATACCCCAACTCATTTGGCCATCCAGTCTGGTCCCCAAGGTCAAGGAGCTTGCGAAGGTGCAAGGCCACACATATCGCAGGCACGGGCACAATTGAAAAGCACATGTGCGATGCACACACACACACACTCAAATGACCTGCTCCTGCAATTCGCCTTATGCATTGCGCAGCCTCACCGAAGCCCGGTGGCCACGGGGGACCGCGCGACCTTTACCACGGGGCCAGTGTCATATGCGCAGGCTCCCCCTAATGATGGTTTTGTTGATCATTGCAACACCGGCTGTAACAGACCGGCAGACCCGGTGAATCTAAATAGACACCGGCCACATGACTCTCTTTTGTCCGCGGGCAGCCTGTCGGATCCTCCTCGTATAAAAGAACACCGGAAGGGGGCGGGGTGGGGCGGCGGGTGTCGGGTGGGAAGTGGAGGAGGATGGGGAGGTGGGTGGGGCAATCCTATTAGCCAATCGGTGCAGCCGCAATTGATGTGAGGACGGCATGCCCCTTCTTTCTGCAGCGGCGCGGAGGCAATTAGACGGCCGGGTACTAGTTTAATCATGCGTGAGTGCGATATCTTTCACAATAAAGCCTGATTAACGGTGTTATCGCGGCGCTAGGATCACCACCTACGTCACTCAGCCACTAATTAGCGGGTGATATTCCTGGCGGGACAGGCAGTGGATGGGGTGGTTGGGGGTGGGGTAGGGGGTGGCGGGTTGCGTTGGTGGTTGCAGGAACTACTCACGCCTAGGAGTTCCAGCGAGTGAACATCAATCTGCTGGGTACTCTTTCCGAAAACTGTGCGGACCGAACGCTTGTGGCCGAATCGGTAGAGAGCGAGGCTGGCGTGCCGGAGATCGGCAGTTTGGTTCCCAGTCGAGTCAAATCAATGACTTATCAAATTTATACTTGTCGCTTCCTAGTCAGGTGCTCGGTAATAACAGGATAGGGCAAGGACTGCTCAGTTAGTTCAGTGTCAGGATAATGTGACTGAGTTGGATATCGGGTCATGGTGTCAGCAGCCAGATTTCCCAGTGGGGCAGCAGCACTATTAAGCCACCATGAGTGCACACTGTCACAAGTCGGTACCCATCCTGATATGTCCACATATGTTTCCAGGACGCAAAACTCCAAAAAGCAACCAAACAACTTGTCGATGCTACCTTCCTGCCTTCCTTCCTCCCTTCCCCCATTCTTTCCTTCTGTTTTATCCTCTCGTTCGGCTGAGCCATCCCAACCTTCCTTCCGGGAAGGACAGTTTCCTTCAGAGATAAGTCAAGCTTATCCCAACTTGGCATATTTGTTACCCGACACTACAATTTGAATCACTTTGCACACATGTAGATTTGGTGCTAAAAGCCCTCGAATGTATTGTGTTGTTTTTTTTAATCCGTAAAACTTTCCATTTTGTATTAGTGAATAAATGCTACCTTTATTGACCATTTCATAACATCCACAGATTAATATAACAAAGTTTGATCTCAAAAGTACTTAATTCCCTCATGTTATAAATAGTTCTAAACTCATTTCTAATTAGGTGACTCAGTTCTAAATAGATGACTCAGTTCTAAATAGGTGACTCAGTTCTAAATAGGTGACTCAGTTCTAAATAGGTTAACTAGTCCAAAGCACAGGTGAAATTGTTGATTTCTATCGGATTTGATCAATCGCCAAAATATGAAAATGATGCATATTAGCAGGCCTACCCTCTTGAAAGCTCCCCACTCTTCTCATTAGTGCACCAAGCGGCACTGATTGGACTGCGCTGAGAAGGGAACCGGAAGTGACTCATTCTTCCAGATAGACAATCAATACGGTTCGAAATAGGACTTTTGCCAAACCAGGCTATCATGTCAATATTATTCTGCACTCCTTAAGAGATAACGTAACACAAGTATTTGGTTGAGATCGAAACCTCTGGCTGGCCAACAATTTAGCGTACCGTTTATATATTTTGTTCAAAATGTCCAACAGGAGTGACCCCCTGGTCGAGTCAAACCAATGACTTAAAAATTGATACTTGTTGCTTCCTAGCCAGGTGTTCGGCATTATTAGGACAGGGCAAGGACTGGTGTGCTCAGAGTCAGGATAATGTGACTGAGTGGGATACCAGGTTATGGTGCTGGTGGCCTGATTTCCCAGTGGAACAGCACTATAGAGTCGCCATGAGTGCGCACTGTCACCAGTCGGTAGCCATCCTGATATGACCTTAGATGTTGCTAGGACGTAACACAACAACAAACCAACAGGAGTGACGGTGATAGGAGTGCTCGCGGCAGCTCGGTGGTGACTCGCAGTGGGTTTGCCTACCTGAGTGCAAAACCAAGTTGCCCAGGCTGCTGTGGTTCCCAATGGGCGGGGCGAGAGGTAGCGTCTGAAGGTTGAATGCTGCTGGTACTCCGCTAAATAATATGTATATAATATAATTGATATAACGCGATACTCTATGGCAGCTTCGTCTTGAAAATGATGTAGCATGAGGCATGAAAATGATGTAGCTGAGTAGGGTATTGTAATCATTGTGGGCGCAGTGTGAACTCTGAGTGGGACAACACCATCACGACCCTAGGATTACGCACTGCTTCAAATTGGTAGCTATCCTGAGCGAGACTGGTTTGATTCAAGGTCAGTGCCTGAGTAGGGAACAGAGGGGTATAAACCACACAGGTTGGTGGCATATATCGATTATTGCGTAATATACGATTTCATCCACCATCAACCCGCTCTCTGCTGACGTCAGTGAATGTAACAAATGTTGTGGGTAGCAGAAGTTCACAGTGCAGCAAGTGTGTTCGGTGGTAAAGTTCGTCTAGAAGATTTCCAGCATCGATGTTCCATCTGGTGGGGGTAGTAAGAACTAATATATTAGTAGGTAGCATCTTTTATTGCGCATACTCTATGTGGGGGGGGGGGCGGGGATATCTATTGTTGCATTGTACTCAACATGATAAACTGTTACACTGGAATTCATGATGCACTTTAGTGGCACAAGTGGCCATCTAGTAGTGGTAACTAATTTGTTGTGCAAAATATTTGACATATGTTCGTTTTGTTTATATTCGATAACCGGCTTAGGGCGGGCAAGCAGTAAAGCAACCGTTTGCTGCATGGAGAGGGCGTGGACTCGATCCTCGCTTGAGGCTAATTCTTGGAACTTATCATTACCGCGTCTGATATTGGGCATTTGTGAAATGGAACAAGGACTGGTTTCTTCAGAGTCAGGATAAGGCTACTGAATGCGGTATCATTATTATGGTGGATGCAGCGTGATACAGGTGCACTATCAATCCCCTAATATCACGCACTGCTACAAGTCGATGGTCATCCTGATATAATATTGCGAAGGCTGTTTTGTTTCAGTGTCAGAATAAGGCGACTGAGTAGGGTATTGTAATCATTGTGGGCGCAGTGTGAACTCTGAGTGGGACAACACCATCACGACCCTAGGATTACGCACTGCTTCAAATTGGTAGCTATCCTGAGCGAGACTGGTTTGATTCAAGGTCAGGATAATATGACTGAGTAGGTATCGTAAGCATGGGTAATAGAGGGTGATACATGAGTTGGGCAGCCCTTAGGGTTACGCACTGCTACAATTCGGCAGTCCTCCCGATATAATATATCAAGGGTTGGTTTATTTCAGTATCAGAACAAGAAAACTGAGTAGTATATTGTAATCATCGTGGATGTAGAGTGGTACCTGAGTGAGGCAGCACTATCAATTCGCTCTGATGGCGAAGCCTACACTCCTGCCGCGCCAACATCACCCACTCTTTTCAAGGATTGACACCTATAATGCGGGTGCGTGTGAGGAAACCCTCATTGCGGATAACATTTCTAGAAGATGCGCATCAATTATGGAAGGGACTGCTAAGGAGAGCACTGGTACTGAACCAATTTCCAGTCGCCATTTAAGAAAGTGTGGATCATGAAATTCATCCAAGATTATTCATGATGAGATGCACACCTATTTCCGTCCCAGCAACTCACGCAACGTTCGACCGCTAACCACTCTCTGGCAATAAAGCACATGCAATGTTCATCTAGCAGCAATTCTTACAGTTAAAAAAAACCTCATTGGCAAGAATAGGAAATTGTGCTTGGGAGATAAAGTCACTCACTGGACTGTCTCGCTCATAAGATATAAACTGTTACCAGACGGGATGGCCGAATGAGTTGAACGTCCGTCTCCTGTTTTGGTAGATAGATCGTGGGATTCAAACCCACGGGTTCGAACCCTGGTTGAGTCAAACCAATGACTTAAATCTTGATGCGTGTCACTTCCTAACCAGGCGTTCAGCATTATTAGGATAAGGCAAGGAATGGTCAGGATATTATGACTGAGTGGGATATCAGGTCATGGTGCCAGCGGCTTGGTCTCCCAGTGGGGTAGCACTATGCTAGTTGCCATGAGTATGCACTGTCACAAGTCGGTACCAATCCTGATATGACCTTAGATGTTGCCAGGACGTAAGCTCCAACAACCAACCAACCTATAAACTATCGTTGAGGGGATCTAGGGTGCAAATTAAGGGAAATAAAAAGAGAAGAGTGGAGCTCGAACCCACATCATCGCCATTTCGGTGCTGGCGCCCTGACCATTAGGTAATATATGTTGTCTGATGTAATCAATCTACAAACAGCTGGCTACCTGTGATGTGGCATTTCATCTAAGAGGGGAGGGGATCTATAGAGCTGGCTACACTACTAATTGTATCTAGTCTGTTACCCTGATTAATAGACAACAGTCACTTGTTTATTAATACGCATCCGCTCATCATAGCATATTATGGACTATGTAATGCGTTATGTGAATATAAACGATGTGAATCTTCTATTCCCTGCCTTATTGATATATCAATGGAAATAATGCAAGCGAGCTATGTACATATATATATATATATATATATATATATATATGATTATAAGAATTATTCGAGTATCAAGGCGTGGAAGGGAATTTATTATTATTATCCACTATTATTTAGTTTAGTTCTTATCGTGTCAAGGTGGTATCGATAACAAAATGAGCATCATCCCGAGAATGGTGCTCGAACCCAGATGTCCTGCCATTCCGTGGCCTTCATCCCAACTATTAACTTCAGACTGTGTCTAATTGGTCTAGTCATCATATTACTTAGGCAAACAAACCCTGACATAATGCCTAGAGCGGGTTCAAACCTTCACTTCTTCCATTCTGCGGTGAGCGTCATAACCAGTAGTCTATTTAGGCTCCGTAATAGACTAAATCTACCCATGTGTATCTGTGCATGTGGCTCTTTTGTCCGTGAGGTCAGGCCAGACTACATATGCAAAAGGTGACATTCCTTGCATGTGGCTCTTTTGTCCATCAGGTCAGGTCAGACTACATATGGAAAAGGTGACATTCCTTGCATGTGGACTGGAGAGAAGACCCTATCGGCTAGAGAATAGTCTTCCCTTGTAAATTGCAATGGTGATCCTAAATTGAGGCAAATCAAACACCCTGTCTGTGACGCTGCTAGGCACAACTAGGATACTCTTAAAAGGTGTTGTTTAGATTCAGGATAATCTGACTGTGTGGGAAAAGCTATCACGGTGGGAGCAATGCGGTACGTCAGAGGTATACACCCACAATGAGCGCACACTACCACATGATAATAACAATGTTTATATGACCTGCTATGTTGCTAAGATGTGAGCCCCGAATTAATCAATGGACCTCGATATTGATGTCACCAACACAATTTTGGTTTGTAGACTAGTTGATTAAGCGTGGGTAAATTTTCAATTGCGAACAATTAAACTTCCTTATTCAATTGCTCATTGCCCAATCCTAGTAATGCCGAGCACCAAACTAGATAGCGATGAGGATAATTCTTTTTTAAGTCACCGTTTTGACTCGGGCTGGGTTCGAACCTAGGGATTTACCACAACGGGAGTCGGACGCTCAACTCATTCATCCTCCTCATCTGTAAGAGAGGTTCTGTTTTGAAGACCCGAGGTTTTGATGACTCGCGAACAATTGGTCTTCCTCATTCCGCTGCTCCTTGTCCTATCCTAGTAATGCCGAGCACCAGGCTAGGTGGCGATGAGTATAATTTGTTTATGTCATTGGTTTGAATTGGCCAGGGTTCGAACCTGGGTATCTAGCAAAACGGGAGACGGGCACTCAATTCATTCATCCACCTCGTGATGCCGAGCACCAAAGCTAGGCAGCGATAAATATAGATTTTTAAGTCATTGGTTTGACTCGGGCTGGGTTCGAACCTGGGGGTCTACCAAAACGGGAGCTGAACGCTCAACCCATTAATCCTCCTCGTCTGTAGCTTGTAAGATGGATTGATGACCCAAGGCTTCGCATCGATCGCGTCCCAGCATGTAGCCGCCTCTACGACTTCTGTATAATTCAGACAATATAGCAGTGAGTCAGTATATCACTATGCGTCCGTAAAGGTCACGTCCAGGACCAGAGGATGTGTCGTCATGGGGACAGGAGGCGGATGGCGTCATCAGCATGTGTCTTCCTGTTCGCTATGTTCGTTGTCATGGAAACCAATTGCCGGAGTGTCGGAGTGATAAATGTCACCGCCTGCCCGAGTTATGGCATTCGTTCGGCGGCGACACGCACCAAGTGTAGCAACGGAGCTAATAGGTTGTTGGCACCGAGCCAATAGTGTGCTTGGCACTGAGCCAATGGGGGTGTTTGAGCATTGAGCAAATGGGTGTGTGGGGGAGGGGGGGTGAGGGTGGTGGACGGGTACCACTGAGGGAATAGTTGGTTGCTTGTTGGAGGTGTACGTCCTGGCAACATCTAAGGTCATATCAGAACCAGGGGCAATAGTGTGTTGGCATTGGTGTTGGCCGTGAGCAGTCAATGGTTGTGTTGAACACTGGGCCAGTTGCGGTGTTGGGACTGAGCTAATTCAATGAGGGGGGGGGGGCACTCAAGTGACCAGACGGGATGGCCGAATGAGTTAGAGCGACCGTCTCCCGTGCTGGTAAATAGTGGGGTCGTGGGTTCGAACCCTGGTCGAGTCAAACCAATGACTTAAAAATTGACACTTGTCGCTTCCTATCCAGGTGCTCGGCATTATTAGGACGGGCAAGGACTGGTGTGCTCAGTGTCAGGATAATGTGACTGAGTGGGATACCAGGTCATGGTGCCGTCAGCCTGGTTTCCCAGTGGGACAGCACTATAAAGTTGCCATGAGTGCGCACTGTCACAATTCGGTACAACAAACACACAAAACAAGCGATGAGGTTTTAGCACTGAGTTCATCAGAATAACCTACTTTCTCAGAGCGATCCACTGTGCAGAGAGGCACTTAAATCAATATGTCCTTTCTCTTCTATATTTCAATTGAGGTAATCCAGGCTAGAGCAACAGATTAGCAAATATATCAATTGTGTATTAGTGAATTGTGCATGTTAAGTGATTTCACAGGCTATAAGTTGTTGATACTGTCTTCGCCTTAGTCTAATGAGAATACTAGTATACAGAATTACAACAAGTTTATGACATATAAGTACTGACATAAATTTATCAAGGCAAAGGCATTGAACATGTTAATTGTTAGCCTAACATGGGTAATTCTCGCTGGCATGGGAGCTGGTCAGCCCTGACCAAAATTTTACCACTAACACTTGCGTCACCTATCAATTTCTGCCGGAACTTTCTTATTTAACTTAATGACACTGCTGCCGCAACCTAGCATCAAACGGCTCTTCCAATATTGATGCCTGGGCCTGCCTCTGGGCTCTCTTCCACTCACCGGTTGGAAATGATACCGCGAGGTCAGTCCGATCTACAATTTTCCACCACCAACCCTTGAACTACATCACAAGCATAGGGTTAAAAGGATTGGAGCGGTATTTTGAGATCCCAAGTCTATTAATTTTGTGGGGAACGGGACGTAGCTCAGGCAGTATTTTACCACTAACACTTGCGTCACCTATCAATTTCTGCCGGAACTTTCTTATTGAACTTAATGACACTGCTGCCACAACCTAGCATCAAGCGGCTCTTCCAATATTGATGCCACAAGTGGTTCATCAAAGGCTGTGGTATGTGCAGCCCTACATATGAAAGACCTCTTGCTGCTTATCAGAAAGAGTAGTCTATGTGGCGGCAGTGGGGTTACTCCAAAGAAATATGTGAGAATGACCATATGTTTAATCTCCAATAGCCGACGATAAAAATCAAAGCGCTCTAGAGGTGTCGTTAAATAAAACAAACATTCTATTAATTGGGTACTGTTCATTGTGTTTGATTCATGTTCTATTCACCTGATTAAATATACCACTCGTGTCTCGTCGTGAATGATTAAATAAGGCCATTATCCTAGTGTGTCTGGAGTAATACACACACCTACATGTGTTCATCGAAGCACATATCTAGACTCAGAAACCTTCCAAAGAAAAGGGCAATGCGTCTATTTTTAAAACTACCAGATGGTGCGTGTTGAGTAAAGCACTATCATTCAAACTAAATCGTGTCTTAAACCAGATGGGATGGCCGAATGAGTCAGAGCTTCCGTCTCGATATGTTGGTAGATCGTGGGATCGTGGGTTCGAATCCTGATCGATTCAAACCAATGACTTAAAAATGTATACTTGTCGCTTCCTAGCCAGATGCTCAGATTACTAGGTTAGGGCAAGGAGCAGTGGAATGAGGAAGACCAGTTGTCTGAGACTGAAATTTCCCCTGCTTAAACAACTAATGTACCAACAAAAACAACAATGCTGACTGGACTGCTTTGCGCTACCTGCTTCCCCAACCAGATACTGCTAATAAGATGAAGTAGGCTAACCAGAGGTAGCAACCATAAACAATAAAGGATCAAGGTATGATGGTTACCAGAATTATATATTATGGCTCCCCTCAATCGTGGTAGACATTAACCCGGTAAGTGCCTGAACGGGATGGCTAAGCGGATAGAGCATATGCTTCACATCCGGCAGGTTGTGGATTCAACTATCACCAGTCGAGTCCATCCAAAGAATTCCACAATTGATACCTCTATATTTGGCCCGCTATGCCCCACTTGGTGCTAAACGCTGCTCGGATAGGGCAAGGATTGGTTGCTTGGCTTTTAACAATATTTTGTATTCACAATTTCCGTACACAGTACACGAACATGTATCGTTCATGTTCGCATAACATGGGTAATTTGTGACAGGGCGGAAGGGGTAGGGTGCTCAGCCAACTTTCGACACTGACACGCCACCTGTCGATTTGATACTGAACTAAACCATCACCCACCCCTAACGTTAATATCGACACCACCAGCCTTACCCGATGATGCTGCCACCTATATTTGACTATTAGAACTAAAATTAAACCACCTATACTGACACCTTGTGATTTCATTCATCCGTGGGCGGACATCACAGACAGCATTGAACCGCTCACTCGCCCACGGACACGATCCCGTGAAGACCAACTGGCCACCAATTTGCCGCCCTCACCCCTCAACTAACAAACAGGCTATTCAAGCAATAGGGTTGAGAGTGACGAGATTGATTACCTATTGTTCGATTGATTACCTATTGTTCGATGACATTGATTATTTCTGATTGAATAAATACAAATTATACCACTTCTGTCTCGTCGTTAATTAATATGTTGACACTGATAGAACTTGTAGGAACAGTGTAATTATTAATGGTTGTATTCCCACTGCCACTTATAAACAAATAATATGTAATGCGACACCATGACACCCTCTGAGCTGATATACATATACCTAATATGCTTATTCTCAGGATAATTCGACTGAGTGCGATATCGTGTCCAGGTGGCGCTGTATCCCAGTGGGGATTTTATCGGGACGGTCGATCAGCACCACACTGTCGGGAGTAGTTGATAACCGCCCTCAAATGTTGCTTGGACATAAAACCCTCCCGCGATCCTCTGACGTACGCGCGCTCTCGTATATATCCACCGGTGCACAGTCTATATAACACCTTACCAGCCAATCCAGACACGGCCAAACCATAAATACCCTGACTCTCGCGTGGGCGATATTAGCAGAGATAAGCGTGGCGTAGATGTTTGTTGTTGTTTTACGTCCTATCAACATCTAAGGTCATATCAAGACGGGTACCGATTTGTGACAGTGCGCACTCATGGCGACTTTATAGTGCTGCGCCACTGGAAGACCAGGCCACTAGCACCATGACCTGATATCCCACTGAGTCACATTATCCTGACACTGAGCCAACAAGTCCTTGACCTATCCTAATAATGCCAAGCACCAGGCTAGGAAGTGACAAGTACCAATTTGTTTAAGTCATTGGTTTGACTCGACCAGGGTTTGAACCCACGATCCCATGATCTACCAACACGGGAGACAGACGCTCTAACACATTCGGCCATCCGGTCAGGTGTAGAGGCGGACCGAGAGCTGCCATATTTGATCTGCAAACAGATACTCTCTGTCTGTCTGTCTGTATATCTGTCTCGAGGCAAAGCAGTTGGTATTTGGCCTGTAGTTGACACTCACGGTCAATCCGTGGTGGCGATGTTCTGTTGAGATAGGAGGCTTGTAGCAAGGAACAACCTGGGTGAGATATCAGTGCCTTTTGTCGACTTTGTGGTCCACACCAATGGAAACCACGTCATAAATTAATCCAATCCACGCCGGAATCAAGCTAACTACATTATTATAATGGAATTGCTTGTTTTGGGTGTTTTTTAAAAAGACCTTGGAGACATTTTAATATATTTGGTAAGTACAGCTACTTTTAGACTATAATGTAATTAGTACAATCATGAAACTAGCTATTTAACGGTCCTGTAGCATGACCACAACAACTTTAATTATTCATATGTATATTTTAGTAAAGCTTTACCTTTATGAGTGTCAATACGATTGGTAACAAAATACATCTTTCAGAATGATATCCAATTTTCTTTTTTATTCATGTGTAACAAAAAATATAAGTGCCCTTTCCGTTGACTGTTCGGGGAATCCCCACCTGGTCCTGGTCCTGGCTCTGGCCCTGGCCCTGCCCCTGGCCCTGCCTGATGGATGACTTGACTCTTTTAGAGTTCTTCTTCTGACACACATCTGGGATTGCTGCTGTAAAGTTGAGTACAAGTACAGAACGACCCATACCCCACCCGACCCCCACCTCCTCCCCCTGACCCACATCCCCTCCATCCACACACCCCACACACATCCACACACAGACCCACGCCCCTCAGTCACATCCCACTCCACGCACCGAGCACACGCCCACCTCCTCCCCCTCATCCTCCCCCTCACCCACATCCACACACCCCACACACATCCTCACAAAGACCCACGCCCCTCATCCACATCCCCCTCCGCTCACCCCACCTCCTCGTCATCCACATCCCCGCATCCACACACATACCCACGCCCCTCACCCAAATCCCTCCATCTACACCCCACATCCACACACAGACCCATGCCCCTCACTCAAATCCCACTTCACACACCCACACACCTTCTCCTCACCCTCATCCACATTCCCCCATATCCACAGTCATCCACACACAGACCCACACCCTCACCCACATCGCTTCATCCACACCCCACATCCACACCCAGACCCGCCCCCCCCCCCACTCACACCCCACTTCACGTGCTGGGCCCACGCCACATCCTCCTTCCCCTCATCCCCATTCCCCCATATCCACACACACAACCGCCCGCCCGCCTCACCCACACCCCTCCTACGCCACTTCAAGATGATAGATGGAGCATCTACAGATAAAGTTTTGGTAAATTGGTTGAAGCTGCTCGGGTGTATGGTAGAGTTACGCGGGGTGTTGGAGGCTCAGCACTGTCTGCTTGTTTATATCAGTAATGCAGACACTGAGGGATGGAAAGATTCACTCCACTAGACTTGATGTGTGCTACAATTATGTCCATTTCCACATGCTTATAATTGAAAACAGAACGAGACAGTAGTATAAAGTGGCAATTTTAATTCTTTCTATCTTAGCTTGTTACATTACTCTTTCATGATGAGATGACCTTAGATATTTCAAGGATTACAGGCACTTAACCCTATCGATACATCATATTAGTTGGGTGGGTGGGACGGCAAATCTGGGCGGCAGAAGTACGTCCTCTCGGTTTGAAAAGTCTGGTCGAAGTGAATATCTCCAGTGCCACGTCATCGGCTTTGACTGGAAATCACTATAGGTGGCACGTCAATCGGTGGCCATTTTAGTTCTAAAAGTGAATATAGATGTCGCCACCAGTCTGATCTAACTGCGTAGTTCAAGAAGTATCATGTAGATGGCGCGTTCGATCAGCGGCCAAAGTTATTAGTTCTAAGAATAGAATATAGTCGGCGCCATGGTGCCCTAATCTACTGAGATTCACCGTCTCGTTCATTCAATTACCCATGTTGCGCACATCATGGACAATTGAAAACAGAACGAGACAGTAGTATAAAGTGGCAATTTTAATTCTTTCTATCTTAGCTTGTTACATTACTCTTTCATGATGAGATGACCTTAGATATTTCAAGGATTACAGGCACTTAACCAAAAAATAGAGCAAGTGTCCTGGGAGCCGATGAAACCGACTGCCTTGGTACATAATCATGCACTGCGTCAGTGGTCCAATGACCCAAGTGTTTGATGTTGCTGATTGACGATCGTTGCAGAGCACAGGCTTGTGCACCACCTCGTCTCAGACTATGCAGTGTCATTGCCGCTGGGGCCAGATGACCTGCCATGGACAGGGCCAGTCGTATGGTGTCAGGCAACGCGGTTGCACGTAGAGGTGATCGTTGGTAGTCAGGAAGGCAGGGCCATCGGGGTGAAGTGGTGTCCTGGACACGTAATCCTTCCACGCTTGATGTGGACAGTAGGGCGATCCAGTTATCGCCGGAACGAGAAATGTCTCTTGGAGACGATGACTTGTATTGTTTTTGATTACCGGACTCGGACATTGATGCCCACTGCGGTTAGCCTCAAATCCTTAGCCCGAAGATAGTGGCCAGGGTCAGAGCTGCCAAATTAGGAAAGGTTAGTCTGTCGGAGAAGTGTGCGATGATAGTAGCTAGCACCAGTAGTATTCCCTTGCCTGGGCTGCCTTATTCCTCCAGTTCCCAATCGCCAGCCCCGCCTTAATGGCATCAAGAAGCCGCTGATGGTGACGTTGTGAGTAACCTGGGGAGAGAAGGCAAAAAATTTAAATATTGATCCCAGGTTACAGGTTAGGGGTCAAAGCATTGTCATGTGTCACAATCACCGATTCCAGGCCGGCCTCAGCAACAAGTCTCTGGCTAGACTCCTTGCACGCAAGTCGAAACACCTACGACTTAGAGCATCAGGAGAATGATATCCTTTCCTGGTTTGTGTCGGACAAGAATGTTGGTACTCCTTCGTGCGGCAAACAGCCAGATCTCCCGGGCACAGGTACAGATGACAGGGTCGCAACCTGCCCCGGAACTGAGCACTTGCTGTGAGGTTGCATTGTCTGTGTTTATTGCGATGGTGTATTTGTGCGCTTGATGTGGAGAGAGATGTTTGAGGGCGACAACCAGATTTATCGCCTCGAGCTGTGGGTTTTTGAGATGGTCTCCAGACAAATTCAGCTTTCGTGTAGGATGTCGCTATACTCGTGACTCTAGAGTGGCTATGTATACTTAAGCATGTGTCACTTGTTCTGCGAGTACATCAACAGTGTACGTGGAGCCGTTTCCATGCAGGGTCATTACAAATGTTTATGTGATTCTTATCACGCATTGTAGGCCTTTTCGTCTCAGATTGTGATTTGTTAGCTTCTGACATGGTCTGCAAACAAATTTGTGTAGGAAGTTGCCATACTCGTGACTTCAGTGTGGCTATGTATACTTAAGCCTGGGTCACTTGTTCAACGAGTGCATCAACAGCGTGCGGGGACCGGTTATTTCAATGCAATGTCATTATAATGTGGGTTGTCAGCTTTTGTCTATCAAGCAATGCCCAAGTGGGCCATGATGATAAGGCTCGGCACCCTATTAAGCTTATGAGATAAAAGAATGCAGAGCCCTTGGTGAATTGACATCTTAGAATGTGATTGAAGAATGCTTTGCGGTTTCATATATTACTCACATCCTATGCACTGCCCGACCTCCAGGTCGTGGTGATGTCGGCACTCCCTGAGACTTTGCGTCTGCGACAATGTCTAGACGGTCGCCATCACAGCAGCCAGACAAGATCTGGGTGTAGTTCGCATGCACTCTGTGTACTGATAACTTTTGTCTGGCCAAGTGCGAGATCTGGGTCAGCGTCTGGTTCATGGCGCTTATGTACAGGTCAGTGAAATTAGAATGTGGAGTGTCAGCTTTTGTTACTTGACTTATTGTGTGTCGGATCAGTTGTTTATATCCAGTGTCATTGAGGAGATATTTTATGTGTGTGCACCTATGGTTCTTGGATGGCGCCATCTTGAGTATTAGCATGTTCTGTGGTTAGGTAATGTCCGAATGATTTGCAGTCTAGTGGGGGAAGGAAATGTCTCCAGCTTATGCATGTTAAATAGTTTTTAATATCAATCCGCTGCGACGCAAGGTTTGTTGACTGCATCCCCCGTTCGTCGTCGCGCCCATTGCTCGGACAAACTGCATTGCAGATAACATGTCCTCCCCCTCCGGCACACATCCGACGCTCCCTACCATCGAAGACATAAGATTTAAACTCACGGTTTCCACGTGTTCGTCGTCCACGCCGGGGGCCACCATCAAAGGAGATCACAGCCGATTGTACTGAGAAGGAGCGATGGCGTGTCGGTTCAAACGATCACCTCCACAACAATCCGTCGAGCATACTGTCATGGTGCCATGATGTCAGCACGCCACCAGCTCAGAGAAACTGCGTCCTCCCCTGCCGGCACAGGTCCGATGCTCCTCGCCATTGAAGGAAAGAGATTCGAACCCACTGTTTGCATGAGTTTGTCATTCATTCTGGTGGCCACCATCAAAAGAAATCACATTCGATTGTAGCGAGAAGGAGCGATGGCTCAAACGGTCGCCTCCATAGCGATCCGTCGAGCATGCTGTCATGGCCGCCTCCTCATGGCGTGACGTCAGCACACCGCCGTTGCGGTGTAACGGACCTAAATTTTTGTCGTTCCGCATTTCCCTGCGGTTTGTGATACGTACATTAATACCAAGTTTGACATTGGTGATGTGGTTTCTGTAATGTAGCCAGAGCCACGGTTAATCCCACGTCCGCAGGCTTCTTTGACGCGTCAATTTTGTTGTTGTTGTTGTTGTTTCATCTCGCCGTGCCTCACCCCGATCCTGTGTTCGAGTTGAACGAGACTGTCTTATCGAGATATATTATATGATAGAGCCACTGACTTCGACCTAGTTCTCGGTTTCTTCCTCCTGTTGACCAGGCTTGTTGATCCAGAGTATCTGCCCTGGATCCCTTCGTGGGTTTGAAGCCGTCATTCCCACTCCAGTTTTAATCCAAATCTGGGCGGCAGAAGTACGTCCTCTCGGTTTGAAAAGTCTGGTCGAAGTGAATATCTCCAGTGCCACGTCATCGGCTTTGACTGGAAATCACTATAGGTGGCGCGTCAATCGGCGGCCCTTTTAGTTCTAAAAGTGAATATAGATGTCGCCACCAGTCTGATTTTAATCTAACTGCGTAGTTCAAGAAGTATCATGTAGATGGCGCGTCGATCAGCGGCCAAAGTTATTAGTTCTAAGAATAGAATATAGTCGGCGCCATGGTGCCCTAATCTACTGAGATTCACTGTCTCGTTCATTCAATTACCCATGTTGCGCACATCATGGACAATGTGCTTCTTGCATATTAGTGGAAAGTCGGTACAAAGACCCTATAATACTAAGACGGCTCACTCAGCCTGTACTGTGTAATCAAAATGATCAAACCCACCACTTGGTGCGCTGGCTGTTCTCTTGGTTAAACAGGTGCTATATTATATGTATAAATGTATATATGAATGTGAAAGATGTGTGATGATGGCAATACTGATGATGATGCTGATGATGATGTGTATTTGTTCATACCAATTTCATATTGATGTGTATTCCTACTTACCTATCTCATGTATAATATACTTGTATGTGTCTACATATGAAACACCAACCAGCAGCTGGGCTGATCAAACCCACCACAAGGTGGCACTTCGAAATTTGCATTACCATGGGAGAGATAGGGAGTGAGCCGTCTTAGTATTATAGGGTCTTTGGTCGGTATCCGGATTTGTGGCTGTGAAAGTAGGCTGCAAGGAAATATGATACAGACAAGAAGAAAGAGAAAGTAAGAGTGAGAGAACAGAGAGAGCAAGCCCTGTGTTGTATTAAATAGTTCCCCGGTTCCCCGGTAGGGTGTCACACCACCCCCTCCAAACCAATAGGGGAACAGCATTTTGGTCTCCACTGGCATCTAGTAGTCTGCCCACCACCAGTCAAGTGACCCTCCCTCAGTCCGGCTGTTGCCTGGCCAACCTGACCACAACCAACCCTGACCTGGCTGCTAATTCCAGCTTGATTGGGTTGACCCTTACTCAGGCAGAGTGCCAAGGTCCTGAGTGCACTTCAAGCAATTGAAGTCAAGTACAATCAGGCCTGCCAGCAGTCACTATGTCAATTGACTACATCACGGTTCCGACTGCGCATGCGCTGAAAACGGCATTGGGAGCAAAGCAAAGGGGTACACCCATTGAGTTTGCCGATACGCGGAGGCCAAAACTGGCATTTTATTCAAAATAACTAGAAATACATAACAATTTGGCATAAACATGGATGGAAGGATGCAATATAATAATATAATGCATATGTTTAAGACACAAATCTCCATAAACCATAGAATATAAATAAAAACATGAATAAAATAAATAAAACTGAATCTTGCTATGGCTCAAACACTAGTCTGAATGCCTAGATTTGTCTAAATCTAAATGCACAAGGCATAAGATGTGCTGGTTATATTGATGTAAATGCAAAGCTGGATAAAAGATTAATATCTTAATTTATTATATATATTTTTTTAGTTGGTATTCTATGGTTCAAACAAGAGCTGAGATGAGCTGAAACTTACACATTTCATAGCTGCACCCAGTGTATTAGCATGTGCCATGTGCTTCTCATGTCTTTGTTTTGCTCTGATGCATCCCACAATGCACCGCGCCGCTGGAACCCTCATGTAGTCTATTTATAGGAAACTCAAATATGCCCCAACCAGGTGCCCCTACCCCAATATATATATGAGATTGTCTCAAAAGGTGCTAAGCAATATGGGACAAAACTTTATCCATTGCAACGATCAACATACTATCTGCTTATGCATTTGCTCAGGATAAACTGATTTCTTTTGTACATGGTGTTTAATAATCCCAATAGAATACATATTGATTTGAAACAAATGTCCTTGTGTTTTCAGTGTAACCGTTTCTGTGCTGTTTTGTGTCAACCGTTACAATGGACAAACCTAAAAACGTTATCACCTGTTGGGACAGGCTAATATATATATATATATATATATATATATATATACAACCACACCCTGGTAGGGATACCGAATAACATAAAACTTGCATTCCCCTCTGCCATATATCGGAATATTTTAAATTAGGTTCATCGCTATGATCTTAGTTAAGGAGTAACTTTCATTTATGTTGTTGCGGATGTGAGTTTGAAAATGTGAGAAATTATGCTAGAATGAGATCCCAAACCACACTAAGCATAGATATGGATATATTTATTAATAATTTCCATATATATATGTACAAACATAACTTAATCTGTGGATAATAATAATAGAAACTGTAGGAATAGTGTCACTAGGAATGGTTTGTTTTCCCACTGCCCATTACGGGCAAATAATACTTAATGCAACAATATAACTACTGGGGCTGATACACAGATCATACACAGATTGCTCTTCTTGAAGGAATCAACTCGGGCATATCACAGTGCATAGGTGTTGCTTATGTCTTCAATCAATTTAATCAATACATTCCTGGGCATTCACTTGCGTAAGATCATATATTTCGATTATCATACTATCTGAGGGTGCCGCATGGTAAAATCATGGCGTTGGATTATACATCTATTACCTCCTTGTAACTCTAAATAATGTTTTAAAAATACACGTCTTTTGATTGAATTAGGAACACCATGCAAAACCATGTGTTTCACTCATATAGGGCTAAGATCCGACAATGTGATGACGTCACAGACGGCAATGAGGTGCTGACAGACCGGGCGCAATCTCTGTGCCTGAGACGCCCCCAGCCGGCGCCCCTACTATCCCCTACATAAGGGGCCCTCTGGCGGCGAGCCCAGCGCCCAGCGCTCACCGCCGCCTAGCGGCGTGCTAGTAAACTCAATACAAGCTGTCCGGAAGACAGATGTCCCGAGGTTTACGGGACAAGTGTTGTTGGTGCGCCGGCGGTCCACCAGGGGGCAGATAGAGGGTAATGTGCGTTCTGGTATTGGCACCCAAGCTCCTGCCCTCCCCCCCCCCCTCCGCTCCGCCCGTCTTACCCGCGTCGTGGTCCGGCGGCAGGAGATAGGCCTACACCCGGGGTCCCGTCGACAACCTTACTGTCTATCCCCGGGGGTGGCAATGAGAAACTCAATAGTAAGGGTGAGGGCAGTGCCCTTGTAATATGTCCAGCCACATGGCATCACCCACAGTAATATGTCTTCCCACTTTGTGTGTTGTATATAACCGCCACCGCCCCTCCTGCTACCCCTCTGCCCCTCCTCCTACCCCCCTGCCCCTCCTCCTACCCCTCCCCTCGCCACCTGAGCCCCCCCACGCCCATCCAACCCCATCTTGCCGTCCCTCCCTGCCCCGTGCCATTCACTGGCGGACCTGCAGGAAGGCGTTGGACATTGATATATATATATATATATATATATATATGCATATATATACATAAAATGCATATATATATGGCCATATGTCTTCGGAGAACACTTTGCAAAAAACAAACACCCAGAAGAATCCCGGTATATATGTGGTATATATTCTTCTAGGTGAATATAAATACGATAGGTACTCAAGCCATTTGATTGTAGTTGTCATTCACCTACTTTGAATCGGTGAGCTATGTACATATCCTTGTCGTAACCAGTGTCGCTCAGGACACCATCTGTATGCTCTTTTCCAAAACGTGATAAGCACCACTCCAAGAAATGGGATTGCAATGCCAATACCAAGTTCATACATCGTGATTTAAAAACAAAGAGCTTTTCATACATATAAAGGGCTCCTCTTGTCCTTATATATGTGAAGAGATCTTTTAGAAAACACAATCTACAAACTTGAGATTGGCATTGCAAACTAATTTTTTGGATCGGTGTTTATTGCTTTCTGGGAAAGAGCTCTTCATATATAATATATATGTATATATATATATGGCTTCGCATAGCAGGAAATTATATATGTATATATGAGGATTTCAGGCTCAAAAACCCGTAAACACCAATCAACAAATTGAGATAAACATCGGAGTCAAACCTTCAAAACGTTAATTTTTTACATTCCTTTTTTTTTTGTTCATTGGTCCAACACCATTTCATCACAAGCAAAGTGGAATTAATGAGAACTAAAATTACCGTCATGTCAAAAATCTGTCATTTTAATACAATTTTGGATTGGCGTTTACAAGGTTTTGCACCTGAACTCTTCATATATAGACGTCCCCATTGCAGATGACCACCTATATATATGTATATAGGTACGCATCACTATAGCAGGACAATACCTATTAATATTATAATATATGCATACCATAGCAGTACACTGCCTTTATATATACATATATATAATATGTAAATATACATATGAATCCCCATAGCACAACACCACCTGCGTATATGTGATATAACGCATTATGCGGAGGGAACATGTACTCTATATAGTCCTCATTGGCACATTGGTGGACTCCACTCCCCCCCCCCCCCCTCCTCCAGCTGTCTGGGTAATTGGTGGGTGGTCCCACATCGCGCCACACACACTGGAGGAATTATACATACTCTCACAGTACAGGTGTACATGCATACATATATATACATTCCTATAACAGGACACCACCTGCAGAAAATGTATTCCCACAAGCAGACCACCTGTATATATGTTTTGAAAGTGAGCAGAGTGACTGTTGGCTCACAGTGTATATAAAGGACGCGCGGAGGAGAGAATGTCCGCTCAGTAGTGAATATCATGGAGGTTAAGGTGGCCAGAGAGAAACATTAAGGGGTTGCCGCTATTTATATCCACATAATAAATTATATAGGACATATGTATTCGCATAGCAGGAGAATAATCGTGCCTATGTATTTACACATACCTTTATACCATCAGGACACCAGGTTCATTTCATCATGTCGCCTGTCAACTTGCAAACATTGATTCTCAATGATTGATATAATTTAGCCAGGAGAATTACATAAAGCATACTAGAAGAAATAGAGTATTTGAAAAATTAGTGTTTGTATGATTAATGCAATTTAGGCAGGACAGGTATCTAACAAATGGTTGAAGAAATAGAGTATGTAAAATATGTCATACATTTATTATGTGTGAATTGTAAATATATAACTGCGAAAACACATAGCGTTTCTATATGTTGACATAGCTGGATCATTTAGGAAATAGTGTTGGGGAAACAAGTGATGGGATTACTGCAGTGTTAACATGATTGTATGCGTTGTGGATTCTGTAAGATTGGTTGTATAATTAGAGAATTTAATCTCTGGTGACTTACCACAATAAAAACCAATAATACCATACCTTAACAAAACTCAACCATATCCCCAAGGCTCAACAAAGTGAAACAACAATACACAAAGGACAACACAATCCATCCAAACCCAATTAAGTCCAACAAAGCCCTGCACAGCCCAACGGAACCAAACCACCTCCAACAAAACAAGACAAAATGCAATACAAACTAAATACAATCAACCAGAATAAAAACAAAAGCAAAACCCAATAAAAGAATACAAAATAAAACTAACTCAAACCAAATTAAATCCATGAATACCTAATAAAGCCAACCCCAACTCAAACTAAGGCATACAACCCAACAAAACACAATATAACACAGTACAAGCCACCATAAGCCAACAATGCCTAACAAAATCCAACAAAGCACAACAAAACACACTAAAACCCACCAGAACCCAACAACACCCAACTAAATCCAACAAAATACACCAAATCACTCCAAAACCCACCAGAGCCCAACAACGCCCAACTAAATCCAACGATACATAACAAAACACACTAAAACCAACCAGAGGGCAACAACGCCCAACTAAATCAAACAAAACACAACAAAACACTCTAAAACCCACCAGAACCCAACCACGCCCAACTAAATCAAACAAAACATAACAAAACACTCTAAAACCCACCAGAGCCCAATATCGCCTAACTAAATCCAATGAAACACAACAAAACACTCTAAAATCTGCGAGAGCCCAACAACGCCCAACTAAATCCAATGATACATAACAAAACAGACTAAAACCAACCAGAGGCCAACAACGCCCAACTAAATCCAACAAGACACAACAAAACACTCTAAGACCCACCAGAGCCCAACAACACGCAACTAAATCCAACAAAATACAACAAAACACTCTAAAATCCACGAGAGCCCAACAACGCCCAACTATATCCAACAAAATACAACAATGCACAATAAAACCCACAAGAACCCAACAATGCCCAAATAAATCCAACAAAACATAACCAAGCACAATAAAACCCACCAGAACCCAACAACACCCAACTAAATCCAACAAAACATAACAAAGCACAATAAAACCCACCAGAACCCACCAGAACCCAACTAAATCCAACAAAACAGAACCAAACACAGTCAAGCCCATAAAAATACAACCAAACCCAAACAAACCCAAACAAAATACACCACAGCCTTACACAATGCTACAAAACACAACAAGATCAAGTCAATCCCAATACAACCAAATTCACCAAACTCAAAGTATAGCTCACCCGAACCTCCTCTGACTGGTCTGGCTTTATTCCAGACATCCTAGTGGACTAAAGGATGAGAGATAATCTCTAGGATGCGGGGACTAAGGCTTATAAGCTGAGAAAGGGTGGAAGATGGAGAGGGATCTTGGCATGATGGGGATTGGGGTGGTGGTGGAGTGGGAGAGATTAATTGTTCTGTACAAGAGGCGTAACTCCACATGGCTTAGTCTTAAGTAATACGCACAGCTAGGATCCTGTTATCAAGCATATGGTGTCGGAGGAAAGCAAAAACATGCAGCTTAGTCAACGTGAAGTGCATATGTGACCACAGATACCTCACCGCACACACCTCACACCTCACACCTCACACCACACACCTCACACCTCACACCTCACCGCACACACCTCATAGCACACGCCTCATTTTACACACCCCAGCACACACCTCACAGTACACACCTCGCAGCACAAACCTCACAGCCCAGTACAGACCTCATAGCACACACCTCAGATCACATGCCTCAGAACACACACCTCACAAAACACACCTCACATCAGACACCTCACAGCCCATTTTACACCTGGCTCTACACACGTACCCATACCATACAACTCATGTCTTGTACATCACACCTCACTACACATATCCCACACAACATCTCACCACACATCTCACTACACACATCACCCGTCAATCCCAGCATCTCACATCCAACACCCAACACCTCACATCCCAGAACTCATGCCTCACTCCTCACACATCACACCTCACACATCACACCTCACACCTCACACTTCACACCTCACACTTCACACCTCACACTTCACACCTCACACCTCCCACCTCACACCTCTCACCACTCACCTCCCACATCCCACCTCACACCTCACACCTCACACCTCGCACCTCACACCTCACACCTCACACTTCACACTTCACACATCACACCTCACACCTCACACCTCACCACACACACCTCACACCTCACACCTCATACCTTACGCCTCACCGCACACACCTCATAACCCTCGCCTCATTTTACACACCCCAGGACCACACCTCACAGTACACACCTCGCAGCACAAACCTCACATCCCAGTACAGACGTCATAGCACACACCTCACATCACATGCCTCAGAACACACACATCACCACACACACCTCACAACACACACCTCATATCAGACACCTCACAGCCCATTTTCCACCTGGCTCTACACACATATCCATACCATACATGTCATGTACTGTACATCACACCTCACTACACATATCCCACAAGACATCTCACCACACACCTCACTACGCACATCACCGTCAATCCCAGCATCTCACATCCAACACCCACCACCTCACACCTCACACCTCACACCTCACCTCACACCTCACACCTCACACCTCACACCTCACACCTCACACCTCACACCTCACACTTCACACCTCACACCTCAAACCTCATGATTCACAATGCACTGCCTCCATCTCAGACGCGACAGGGGGCTCAGGCAGGGGGTAAGCGAAGTGACCCGGGCTGAGATATTGAAGGTGGTTTCACTTGTCGTTGTATGCTGAATTATACACAACTCGACAAATTGTCACTAATGCAAATATTGTCATGCGCAAACAGGACGGGATAGCCAAATGAGTGAGAGCGTATGTCTCCCATGTTCGTCGATCGTGAGATCGTGGGTTCGAACCCTGGTCGGGTCAAGTTAAAAATTGATACTTGTCGCTTTCTAGAAATTCAAAAGATACAAAGAAATACCAAAAATACAAAGAAATAGAAAAATACAAAAGAAATACAAAATTTACACTAATGACTAAATAAGACACAATACACTAAATAAATATAGTAATACAACATAAAATAAAGAGCAGGCTGTGTAGTTTGGACTTCAATATTACAGAGGTGCCCTGTCTGAATCTGGGTTCCCCGGAGCTACTTCCTAAGTGCTATTGTTACAGTGAGCTGAAAATAGCAACGGTTACCACACCACAAGTTACTGCTATATTCATGTTCACGTGGTTCTGGTGTTTGTTTTCGTATAAGTTGGCGATGACCCCAGACCTCCCTCCATCTCCCCCACGCTGGAGGAGGAG
The DNA here is from genome assembly GCA_030323885.1 of Branchipolynoe longqiensis. NCBI lineage: Eukaryota > Metazoa > Annelida > Polychaeta > Phyllodocida > Polynoidae > Branchipolynoe > Branchipolynoe longqiensis. The sequence continues at coordinate 47,125,681 of CM059186.1, forward strand.
GAGGTCTGGGGAGGAGGGGTGGTCTCTGGTGGCATCTCCTGCTCGGAGGTGCAGGTGTAATCAGCCTGCAGGTAGATAGACATACACATGTATGTCGACACCACTCCGGGGTGACTCCTCCGTGGAGAGGGAGAGAGGAGAGGGTGAGAGAAGGGCGAGTGGAGGATGGAAGGAGAGAGTTCTGACCTCTGCCTGGAGGTAGGACCCCTAATGCCCTTAACATTGTGAAATACGGAGCAGTCAGCTACTGACTTGGCTCCGAGCCAGGTTCCACGCGAATTGGGGCTGCGTGAAGGGTGTGGAGAGACAGGGTAGGGCATGGCTGGGAAAGGAACGGGGTGGGTGAGGGTGGGTGTGGGTGGGTGTGGGTGGGCGCAGGAGGGGGAGGCGTGGGGGAAGGGAAAGGGGAGGAGGTACGGCACAACAGGGGGGAGGGGAAGGAAGGGGGAGGGGAGAAGGGAAGGGAGTGAGGGAGAGGGGAAGGGAGGGAGAGAGGGAGGGGAACAGGGAGGGGAGCGGGAAGGGAAATTGAGGGGAGAGGGACGGGAAGGGGTGGAGGAGTGGGGAAAGGAAAATAGAAGGGAGAGGAAAAGGGAAAGGGAGGGAATAAGGAGTGAAAATGGAGGGGAGAGGGACGGGATGGGGAGGGGAATGGGGAAAGGAAAATAGAATGGAGAGGACAAGGGAAAGGGGGGCAATAAGGAGTGACAATGGAGGGGAGAGGGGCGGGAGGGGGCGGAGGAGTGGGGAAAGGAAAATAGAATGGAGAGGAAAGGGGAAAGGGAGGGAATAAGGATTGAAAATGGAGGAGAGAGGGAGGGGAGAGAGAGGGTACAGGGATGGGATACAAAGGGGAGAGGGGGGGAAAGAAGGGGGGGCAAGGGAAAGGGAAAGGTTGGGGAAAGGGATGGGGGAGGACAAGGAATGCGGCTGCTGTCACGAGGTGGAGAGATAGCAGGGTGCAGGTGGGGGTGAATGGTGAATGACATGGAGGCTGGGGGCGGGAGGCATCCTCTGTGCTAAGCCGTTACGGTGATGCTTTTGCATGCAGAGAAACCAGATTGTTCGAGCCGCATAGGGGAGGGAGGGCGGACGGTCGGGGAGGGAGGGCGGACGGTCGGGGAGGGAAGGAGGAGGGTGCCATTGCCTTGTCGTGCCGGGATGGCGGCTTCTCCTGTTACACCGCGATCCTCAACCCGGGGCTTCCCCATCCCGCACCTCGCGCGGAGCACGAGGCTCACAGACCCGGCAGGTAGTTAGTCACACACGGTCCAGCATCAGACAGCCCGCCTGTCACAACCAGGAAGTGGAAGTGAACGCCGAATATACATCGCCGGGCTCTGACAACCGGCCGGCCGGTCGGGCTTCCCACCACTGTGAACACACTGTGTGAGTAAAGGCTGCCCAGCACTGGGAACACACTGTGTGAGTAAAGGCTGCCCACCACTGTGAACACACTGTGTGAGTAAAGACTGCCCACCACTGTGCACACAATGTGTGAGTAAAGGCTGCCCACCACTGTGAACACACTGTGTGAGTAAAGGCTGCCAATCACTGTGAACACACTGTGTGAGTAAAGGCTGCCCACCACTGGGAACACACTGTGTAAGTAAAGGCTGCTCACCACGGTGAACACGCTGTGTAAAGGGCTCTCACCACTGAGAACACACTGTGTAAGTAAAGGCTGCCCACCAAAGGGAACACACTGTATAAGTAAAGGCTGCCCACCACTGGGAACACACTGTGTAAAGGCCGCCTACCACTGGAACACACTGTGTAAGTAAAGGCTGTCCATCACTGGGAACACACTGTGTAAAGGCCGCCTACCACTGGGAACACACTGTGTAAGTAAAGGCTGTCCACCACTGGGAACACACTGTGTAAAGGCATCCCACCACTGGGAACACACCTGGTAAAGGCCGTCCACCACCAGGAATGTGTATGTTAAAGGCCACACACCACTGGGAGTGTAAAGGCCGCCCACCACTGGGAACAGACATAGTAAAGGCAGCCCACCACTGGGAACACACCATGTAAAGGTGGTCCACCACCATCACCATGCCTGTTAAAGGACACCAGCCACCGGGAACACGCCCGGTAAATCGTCGAATGACACATTGTATCCGAATTGGCGTAAAATCGTTTTTCAGAAAATCGTGATTTCACTGTATGGGACAGTCCCCTCCAGCCAAACAACAAAATCCCTTCCTGCTGCAACATGTCACTTTCTATTGAATTATTTCGATTACATTATACAAATATAGTTATTTACGCCATCGTTGGGCTAATTTCATATCCAAGTCCATGGTTAATTTCCCACTAGGGATGCAAAAGCCAAAGCCTTCCTGCTTGAAATGCGTTGTTAGTCAAAGTAATAAAATAACTTGAATGCAAATAATGTGGGTTTTTTTTCAAGTAGCTCCATTTACAAAATGAAAGCTCAGCACTGTGGTAATTTGAATACTTGAAATCAAAAGAAAGTATAACGACTCAAAGCAACAAGAAGTAATGCGTGCGTAACAGAATCATGAATATTATATATTTGGATTGTCTCATAAGATTAGCGTGCAGACGGTTTTAAAACCCGACAGGGGGCGCCACTTCAGGGAATTCTGTATGCCGTGTTGCACACGGTTTCATATCATATATTGCACATCACCTGTTGAATATGGCTGGCATATTGCAAGCCCGTCTGACATATCGAACATCACATATCATATATATCGCATATTTATATGGCATATCACAGATCAAATTACACATATCACATATCGCATATCACATATCGGATATAGCATTCTGTATGTCAGATATACCATGCCACATGTTAAAAATAGCATGTTGCATGTCGGATATACCATGGCATGTGTTGGATATAGCATGCCGCATAATGAATAGGGGCATTGTATATCAGAGACCCCAAAATGCATATCGCATGACGTATTTCGCCTATCGCCTATCGCATACCGCATGCCGCATACCGCACTACGGAACCTGAACGTGTAACTTGAGTACACGTGGTACGTGGCACGTGGCACGTAGTGAATAATTGGCAACCTGCCCACCCGGTAAGATCCCCTGCGGGGGCCAGCCAACTTACCCTTATCTCCCTCACCCCCACATCCCCACCAACCCCCACACACCCCCACCCACCCCACACACTCACGCCAAACCCCACACCCCCACCTCCAAACACCCCACACCCCCACCTCCACACACCTCACACCCCCACATACCCACACACGCGCACACTCACCCACCCACACACATACACCCACCCACACACCCACACACCCACACACGCGCACACTCACCCACCCACACACATACACCCCCCACCCACCCACACACCCACACACCCACACACCCACACACCCACACACCCACACACCCACACACAGACACACCCACACACTCACACACTTACACACCCACACAACCCTACACGCACACACGTACATACCCACACCTCCACACACCCACACAACCCTACATGCACACACGTACATACCCATACCTCCACACACCCACACACCCACACCTCCAATTCATACGACCACAGACCCACACACTGACACATCCACACACCCTACACCACCCACACCCAACACGCCCACACACCCTCACACACCCACGGTCAATCACACGGCGCAGATAAGCGCTGCCCAGCTTAAGCTGTCATCAGCCCAGAACGAGGCCCCAGGCTGACCGACGCAGGGACCGGCGGTGCATTGTAGGTAACAACACCGACAGCTAATGGGGCTGTCACATTATGACGTTTCTCTCCAACGCGCGTCGACATGTGTCACTTTTGGGCGAAACGACGTGACATGTCGGGAAGTGTTACGCGCGTGTTATGCGCACGTTGGTCGCACGTCGCTACACGTCGGTACACTTTGAGTGACAGCGACAGTCACGCCCACATGTTGGCACAAAACTTTTGACGCGCGCCGACACGCGCCAACGTGTGGGTGCGGAAGTTATGGGCACGTTAGGGTGACGTCGAGATCGCTGGAATAACGTTATGCGAATGCTAGGCAGTCACCGTGCGCGAGTGACGGTCGTTCTTACACGTTGCGCCAAACTGTTGCTTTGTTGTTTTACATCCTAGCTACATCTAAGGTCATATCAGGATGGTGCGCCAACCTCTTTTTGTTTTTTTCCGCCACGCGTCGACACACGTTGGCCACGCGCTACTAACATGCTGCGCTGACTTCGACCTTCCGCCAAAAAGTTGCATGTGTCTCGACCCGTGGCAGCTAGGCCCAGGAGCCCCACACAAATTGTTTCTGCTTATATCCTGTCCCAGTCCTGATATGACCTTAGCTGTTGCTAGGAGGTAATACAACAACGAGGAACAGAAAAGAAGCTTATTTCCTTTGTTCTTCTTTAATAGGATATTAGATGAGGTTGGGAAGGAGGATGGAGGAAGGGGGAATGGGGGATCAAGGGTGAAGGGGGAAGGGGAAGGGGGAAGGGGGAAGGGGGGATCAAGGGTGAAGGGGAAGGGGAAGGGGGAAGGGGGAAGGGGGTAGGGGGGATCAAGGGTGAAGATGGAAGGGGGTAGGGGGATCAAGGGTGAAGGGGAAGGGGGTAGGGGGATCAAGGGTGAAGGGGTAAGGGGGGGGATCATGGATGAAGGGGGAAAGGGGTAGGGGGCAGGGGGGATCAAGGGTGATGGTGGAAGGGGATAGGGGGGTCAAGGGTGAAGTGGTAAGGGGGGAGGGGGATAAAGGATGTAGGGGGAAGGGGGAAAGGGGAAGGGGGGAAGGGGAAGGGGGGAGGGGGATCCAGGGTGAACGGGGAAGAGAGAGAGATATATAGTAGAGGGGGAGAGGGAGGAGAGAAGGAAACGAGGAGGAGGGAGAGTTTTTAGCGCAGTAAACCATAAATGCAGATTTCCCCAAAGGGATGCTGGGAAATACAAACTAAAGCAACAGCAACAACTTAAAGAAACAAGTAGGGGATTCGTGTCAACTCCAGCCTCATCTAGGAGAAAGGTGATCAGACGCTAACCACTAGTAACATGTAGGTATCCCGGTGTGAGCTGGTCATTCTGCGTGTAGTAGAGAGTCGGGGGTGTTTGTGGGTGTCTATATTCAATTCACCAAGGCAGTCTAGTGTGTTTATTGTTGTTGTACGTCATAGCAACGTCTAAGGTCATATCATGATGCAGACCAACTTGTGACAGTGCACACTCATGGTGACTTTTATATGACTCTCCCCACTGTGAAATCAGGCCTCCGGCATCCATAACCTGATATCCTGACACTGAGCTAACCAGTCCTTGACCTATCCTATTAATGCTGAGCACCAAGCTAGGAAGTGACACATATCAGTTTCAAAGTCATTGGTTTGACTCGACCGGGACCAACTCATGACTTTCTGCATGCGAGGCCTGCACTCCAAGGATTAAGCTACCGCGCCCGCTCTAATCGGGTCTAAAATATATACCAATTTGTCCACTCATTTCCATGACGCCCAATCCCCCCTCTCGAATTTTTTTTATCTGAATAGATATTGTATAGCAGACGCTATGGCCGAATGAGTTGAGCGTCCGTCTGCCGTTTTGGTAGACCATGGGATTCGAACCTACGGGTTCAAACCCTGGTCGAGTCAAACCAATGACTTACAAAATTATACTTGTCCCTTCCTAGCAAGGTGCTCAGCATTATTAGGATAGGACTGGTTGGCTCAGTGTCAGGATAATGTGACTGTATGGGATATCACTCATGATGCTCATGGGCTGGTCTCCCAGTGGGCCAGGTCTATAAAGTCGCCATTAGTGTGCACTGTCAAAAGTCGGTACCTGTCCTGATATGAACATAAATGTTCCCAGGATGTCAAACTCCAACAACCAACCAACCTCTACCTCTGCACCAGCCACACCCTCCCCCCGTCCTCCCCTTCCATCACCATATTCCATTACCCCACAGGACCAAGCCTTGCTGGCCCTTCCGCTCTGCTACGGCTGTGAGTACGCCCGGTTAAATCTGCGCGCGCGCTTCATTCTAGAAACACGTGGAAAACTCTCATGGGGCGTGGGTGGCTGCGGATTGAGGTGGGAGGGGGGGAGGAGAATTAGGGAGGGGAGAGGGAGGGAGGGGAGATGGAGGGGAGAGAGAAGGGAGAGGGAACGAGGGGAGTGGGATGGAGTGGAGAGATAGGGAGGGGAGAGGGAGTGACGGGAGAGGGACGGCGGGGAGAGGGACGGAGGGGAGAGGGAGGGAGAGGAATGGAGGGAGTTGGAGGGAGAAACGGGAGGAGAGGGATGGGAAAGGAGTGAGCTGGGAGGGATGGAAAGGGCGCGGAGAGGCAGGGGGGAGAGGGGGCAGAGGAGAGGGAGGGAAAGGAGAGCGAGTTGGCGGAGAGGGATGGCAGAGGGAGGGGAGAGGGGGAGGGAGTGGAGAGGGAGGAAGGGAGAGGGAGGTGAGCGGGAGGTGAGAGGAGGAGGGAGGGGAGAGGGAGAGAGGGGAGAGGGGAGAGGGAAGGAAGGGAGAGTGAAGGAGTGGGAGGGAGGGAATGGGAAGGCGGGAAGGAGAGGGAGGGGGTGGAGGGAGGGGAGAGGGAGGGGGTGAGGGAGAGAGTGGAGAGGAAGGGAGGGGAGAGGGATGGAGACGGAGGGAGGGGATATGGAGGGAGGGGAGAGGGAAGGGGAAGAGGGATGGGAAAGGAAGGGAGGGGAGGGTGAGGGAGCGGAGAGGAGGGGGAGAGGGAGGGGGAGGAGTGAGGCGGAGGGGAGGGGAGGGATAGGGAGGTGGCGGACAGGGGGGAGGGGACGGGGAGGGAGGGGAGAGGGAAGGAGGGAGAGGGGTATCGGAAAGACGGTGCATTGTGGGCCTGGTCTGCGGCACTGTGGGTGGTGATACCCTATTCGCCCCCTGGCAGTCCCCCCAGTGTTTACCTAGCTCCGGGGAGAACGCTTGAATACCCCGGGAGAGGCTCTACATTACTCCCGGTTCCTCCCTCTGGCGCCCCCTGACGGAGAACAAAGCGTACCAGGCGAGCAGCTCACTGAGTACATAGGGCATGTATGTACGAGGGTGTAGGTGGTGGTGGGGGGGGGGAGGGGTGAAGCGTGTGGCGTTTTCATTTGTACACATTTTTCTCACAAAGACAACTACTGCTGCTATTTCTTCTACAGGTAGTATTATGTATTAAGCATTCCCCCATCACATACCCACCTTTCACCACCACATCTCTGCAATACATTCTCCCGGCTTTAAAAGGCGTAGGTGTGAGGGAACATGGGCTTATTTTGGGTTGCGTGGGTGTGGGTGTGGGTGTGGGTGTGGGTGTGGGTGTGGGTGTGGGTGTGGGTGTGGGTGTGGGGTCTGGTATGTACTGTGTACGTTGGTGCGGTGTAAGTATGTGTGTGGTGTTTTAAAAATGTATCCCTCGCAACATTATATTATTCTAACTCAGTCACACACAGCTATTGCGTTGTAAGCCAATAAGCGAAGGCTGTCATTGCCTCGTTTTCGATCTGAGACTTCATATATATATATATATATATATATATATATATATATATGTGTGTGTGTGTGCTGTATAATTCATTATGCGACTATAAATATACAGAATGGAATTATTATTGTATTGTTATTCTCCATAAGACCCAACACTGTACCGATAGCGCCAGCTTCGGCCCACCTTGCCTCCACCGGATGTTGACCAGTGCTAGTCACACCGGAGGATTTTGTACTTGGCACTCGGCATTACTTGGCTATTTTACTTGGCACTCGGCATTACTTGGATAGTGGCAGGACTGGTTGACTCAATATCAGAATTGTCACAATGACAAGTTTGTTAGGATTTGATGTCCTAGCAACATCTAGATTAGTGTAGGAGGAGTACTGACATTCGTGATAGTGCACACTCGTGATGACTTAATATTGTTTCCCCACTGGAGATGTAACACGCTGTAAGCGTGACGTAGCTCGACATCAGTCTACATCCCCACTGAGAGGAGGACCCGATATCCCACTCGGCCACATTATCCGGATCCTGAGAAATCCAGTCATTGCCCTATCCTAGTAATTCTGAGTGTCAGGATAGGTATCGACAAGGGTTAATTTTGTGAGTCATGATGTGACTCGGCTAGGGTTTTTAACCCTCGACCTTCCCTGATGGGAAGCCAGTGAGCGACCACAAATGTTAGTTAAATGCAAAACTCCACTCACTAGCTTATAATAAATAAATAAATATATCAATATATTCCTTTAGTGAGTATTATCTACCCAACATTATATTGAAGTAATTTATCTTATAATTGGCCAACTTTGGATATATTTAATGTGAAAACATACAAACTAAATGTCAGTAAGCATATCGAAATGTTAGAGACCATAGTCTTCAGTAGTATCACGTTCTCTTATACCCCTGTCACACTACGACGTAACGAGCCAACATAAGTCTGACGTGGTCACGTTTCGTCATTACGTTGACGTATGTTGGGTTACGTTATGATGATGTCAGAATGACGTTATACTGATGTCGAGCTACATCACGTTGCAGCGTGTTACATCGGCGCGCATCAAGGTTTTGACAACTTTTGACGTAACTCGAACGTAAGGGTTTATGTTCGCCGTACATTCTGTACACGTTTGGCGAACATCAATGACAATAGACAGACGTTAGTCAAATGCTGCTCACTATGTTCCACTAGGTTGACCCACATTAAAGCCAGTGGAAATGTCCACACGGCGTAATGGGAACATCAGGAGAACATCAGGAGAACGTCAGGAGAATGTACGCTGAACGTACGTCCAACGTACGTTCAGCATTTCGCCACTGTGTCATGACGTATGTAACGTCATGTAACGTAATGCAACTTAGTTCTGATGATGGAATAACATACATAACGTTCCGTGAGCATCATTACATTGTCCTCTCTCATTGAATGATGCTATCACTACGCTTTACTGACGTTACGCTGTCGTCAACTATGCTGCATCCACGTTCAACTTGTGCCCAAATTTGCTTACTACACTGAGAAGTTAGACGTTTTTCACGTTCTCCCTACGCTGATGTCGTTACATCGTAGTGTGACAGGGCCTTTACATTGACTCCATAGTCCATTCTATTCAACAATAAATGTTCAAATAAGTATCCACATCTCCAAATCTAGCTAAGTGTGTTGGTGTCTAAAAAGAAATGTGATGCTTTCAGCAGACTAGGCTTACTTACTGCAGCTCTAAGTAAGAAAAGGTGCTGGGTTTCGTTGGATTCCAACTAGCTTCGTGGGAATGTGACTGACCAACAACAGGCAGCCCTCTGAGTGATAGTGCATCAAGTGTGAATCACAGGAGACAGACATGGGAGGGGAAGCAAGCCGGCTTCTTTTTTATTTAAAAAAACTTATTTTATTTTTTCTTTATGTCTGCCTAGCAGCGCGGTGGCTCTAAACACCCACTCGTAAACATGACATCCTGGTGGTTTTGCGTGAAGTGTGCACTTCCCACTAATGGTACATCGAGCCCACAGCGCGCCACCTGTCGGAGCTAGCTGGCGAGCAACACTGACACACAGCGAGCAGCTCACCACCTTGAGCCGGATAGCCACTTAGAGCTCGCCTGTGTTGTGTAAAGTCCTGAAGAACAGACTGTCAGCATGGTGTCCTATCAGTAGCTGCGTCCACGCGCCGAGTCAATGTAAACACAGATGGGGTTCAACGTAAATGCCCTGTCACACTGTGCCATATTGTGTCAGCGTGTGCCGACATATACTGTCATACGGCGGGATTTTGAACAGGTTAAAAAGTATGACTTATGCCAAGACATACAGACACACATACAGACACACATACATACAGACACGAATACTACTTATGCCAAACGTATCCATAACGTACCCATAACTTATCTCAGCATACACCAGCATACACTAACATGTTGGCGCAAAATCACATATGTCGGCATACGCTGACGCAATACAGCATAGTGTGACAGGGCCTTTACGAAGGTGGAATGTGTGTCCACTGCATACTGTGTGTTCTGCGTGTTCACTGTGTTCTGTGTGTTTACTGTGTAATATGTGCTTACTATGTAAACTGTATTTAATGTGGTATGTGTGTTTGCTCTGTTCTGCGTCTTGACTGCGTGCTGTGTGCTTACTCTGTGCTGTCGGCCTACTCTGTTCTGTGTGTTTATTGTGCAATGTGTGTTTATTGTGTTCTGTGGTTTACTGTACTCTGTGTGTTTAATGTAGTAGGTGTGTTCACTGTATTCTGTGTGGTCAATGTCGCATGTATGTTTACTGTAATATATGTGGACACTGTGCTATCTGTGTTTAATGTGGTAGGTGTGTTCACTGTATTCTGTGTGTTCGATGTCACATATGTGTTTACTGTATTATATGTTTTCACTGTGTTTTATGTGTTCACTGTGTTCTCTGTGCTTACTCTACTCTGTGAGGTTATTGTGTTCTACATAAATGTATATATAATGTTTTAAATATCTTTAAGTTGTAAGCATATTCTTAGGATTAAAAAAAGGCCTGAAATAAAACCAATTATATTCATTTTGTTTTTCAATATAGAAGTAATGCAGTAATAGGGAAATCTGTCTTTACTGAGTTGCTAAGATGTAAGTTCTCAGTTCTCAGTGGTGGAGTGAAAGTATGATCCTTAAATATCCCAACAATGTTCTTTCCTGGAATTTAGAAAAGTAGATAAACAAAAAAGCAGGAAGCACCATTAGTTAGAAAGTGGAGCCTTTGGGAACCAGAAAAAAAAAAGTCAACATCACTAGATGTTTCGTAGAGTCAGTCTGTACAAAGGAAGGGCATGTAAGACATATCCATCACAAAGTGGCTTCAGTTCAAACTGGATGCACCAGCCCATTCAGAAGTCCAATTTGACTGTGTACAAGGGTTGGTTGTTGGAGTTTTACATTGTGGTAACATCTAAGGTCATATCAGGACAAGTACAGACTTGTGACAGCGCACACTCATAGCGACTTTATAGTGCTGACCCACTGGGAGATCAGGCCACCAGTACCATGACCTGATATCCCACTCAGTCACATTATCCTGACACCAAGCCAACCAGTCCTTGCCTTCTGCTAGGAATGCCGAGCACCTGGCTAGGAAGCGACAAGTATCAAATTTGTAAGTCATTGGTTTGACTCGATCGGGAATTGAACTCCCGACCTTCTGCACGGGAGGCCTGCGCTCTACCGATTCGGCCACCGCGCACGGTGTGTGTAAGGGTGTGTGGTGTGGCTTCGAGAGTTATCTCGGCAGTTCGATGGTGGTTTACCTAGTAGTATGCATCAAATACATGTAGGGTGGATGTGGAGGTAATATACACATAGCTCATTGGAAGGTTGGGATCAGCCAATCATGACTGACCTTAAGGTTCAGTGAGCAGAGCCTCGAGCCGATAGAGCACACGTGATCCCAGGAACCCAACGCCTAATTGAGGCTGACCTAGGCCTAAGCCCTTGGTGTGCTCATGTATATATATATATAGATATATACACCTTATTATATAGTGGGAGTTTTTGATTGATGGCCAAGAACACCTTCACCTCACTTCTGCCTAGAGATACACAGTGTCTCCATAAGTTAGTTCATCAAACAAGATGGCCTAGCTGGTACGATTGGTTGGTTGTTGGAGGTTTATATCCTCGCAATATCTGAGGTCATATCAGGACGGGTACTGCCTTGTCTGACAGTGCACACTCATGTTAGCTTTATAGTGCTACCCCACTTGGAAATCAGGCCATCAGCACTATGACCTGATATCCCACTTGGTCACATTATCCTGACATGGAGCTAACCAGTCCTTGCCCTATCCTATTAATGCCGAGCGCCAGGCTAGGAAGCGAAAAGTATCAAATTTATAAGTCATTGCTTTGACTGGATTGGGAACCGAACTGCTGATCTCCGACACGCGAGGCCCGCACTCCACTGATTCGGCCACCGCTGGTACGATGCCAGCTTTCCATGTGGGGAGCGCATTGGATTCGATCCCCGCTTGAGTCATGCCAATGACTTGGCAAACATTGGCAGTTGATTGCGAGATATCGCAGGAGTATGATAAGGAGGATTGGTTAGCCTCAGCATTAGAATAATGTGATTGAGTGAGATATCATAGTTTTGACGATATTTACCAGAAATAGTGAGCCCACGGGGCAGCACTATAAAGACATCAGGCGTCAGTACGCATTCTGAACAATTATGACTCCTGACCTTGCTAAATATATCAAATCGTAATCGAGCTATGTAAGTGAGGATAACGTGAGGCACAATAGAGTTTGTACTGGTGCCAACTAAATATCGACCTGAGGCGGGTACAGTCTAACAACAAACCCCCTTAAAGGTACATAATCCGACTCAAAACACCATCCTAGATTTGATCCTACATAACCGACGGAGATAATAGTGTACTTATTCAACATTTGTTGCTGGTACCAATGTCATGGAATGAGTTTGCAACCCTATGGGATACAACGCATAAGGCCCGGTCACATACACGTTACTGGACGTAGTTGAACATAGTTGAGGCTAACTTGGTAATAACGTGGGTGGGCCATGAGTTCCGATTTAATCTTTGCACATATTCAAAAGAGCACTACATTAGAGGCTAATGTACCGTGGCAAAGTCTCCATACTCTTAATGTACTCTAACATACTCTAGCATACTCTAGCATACTATAGCATACTTTACTGTACTTGGAGGTAGTTGACCATAGTTGACCATGGTGGATGCTAACATATGTTGAACATAGTTGAACATAGTTGAACATAGTTGAACGTACTGGCATCCGTGCCACAACAGATTTATCCATACCAAAACCTGCCGTACCTTAACGTTTTTCACTGTACTTTAACGTACTTACACCACATTTGACCCACGCTAATCTATCCTACGTTCAACTACGTTGAACTACGTTCACTAACGTGTATCTTACCAGGGCTGTAGAGTGCCATGCTATTCAAACCGACACTGCAGCCATTTTGGTGCCAGTCCCTAACCATTGGTTCATTGATACTAGCTGATATAGCCAACCATCTCATCTCATCTCACACCTTCCTGCTTGTGGGCGTGTCCTCCTGCCCACCCCACCCCCACCCCCACCCCCACCCCCTCCTCCACCTTGCCTGGTTAGCTGAGTGCAGCCTGCTACTACAAGAGTGACTGGTGCTATCACTGCAGCTATTTGAAACTCTACAAAGGAACAATGACTGGAACTAACCACATTATAAGATCTATTTCTGGTGGTGGTGGGGAGCTGTGTGTCTACTCCTCCTTTGCGACATTCCTGGATCAATACGGCACGTGTGCTTCTGTGCTGGATTTCTTTTGAGCGGGTAATTGGGAGGCGGTCTCTATTTGGAAGTCTTTGTCGTTCACTACTTACCTGCATTGCACGGAGTGAATATCTTGTCGTTGCACCTTGTATTTGTTAACAGCTCCTTCGAGCAGACTTTGTGTCCTAGAGTTTCCCCCCTTCCCCACCCACCTGTTTCCCCACTATCTAACTCTCTTGCCTCATCCTTCACCCCACTTCATATTTAGTTGACCTTTACGGGTACTTCCGGGTCATGAGTGGCCCTCAGTGGGTAATGAATTATTAAATATCCATATCTATTTTTGGGGGATCTGGACCTGGAGGGATCGGTTTGTATGTGTATGTGTATCTGTGAGTATGTGTGTATGTATGTATGTGTGGGGAGCTATTTATGTGTCCGAGGTATGTGTTGTCAGCTTGAGATGATTGTGATTGTTGCTGTGGTAAAAACACGACAAAATCTGGAGCCGGTAAGCAGACATGCTCAGATTGGGTTTATAGTGCTGCACAAACTGAGATACAATGCTAGTATGATCATGATGCGAAATCTTGCTCAGTCATATTATCCTGGCACTGCGCTAACAAATCCTTGTCCTAACCTAGTAATGCCGAGCAATAGATTGGGTGGTTGGTTGTTGTAGGCTTACATCCTGGCAACATCTAAGGTAATATAAGGATGAGTACTGACTTGGGACAGTGCGCACTCATGGCGACTTTTAAAGTGCTGCCCCGTTGGAAGACCAGGCTGCCAGCACTATGACCTGATATCCCACTCAGTCACATTATCCTGACACTGAGCCAACCAGTCCTTGCCCTATCCTAATAATTCCGAGCGCCTGGCTAGGAAGCAACAAGTATCAATTTTGAAGTCATTTGTTTGACTCTACCGATGTTCCAACCCACAATCTACCAACATGGGAGACGGATGCTCTAACTCATTCGTCCATCCCGTCTGGTGTCTGGTATATATGTTGTTAACCCCTTGGTTCGAATCAGTAGAGCATCGATCCCATGACCATGGAGGCTGGCGCTCTAACCATTCAAACTCAGTTTGAGTCCAGGGGCGAGATAGAGGGCGATGGAAAGTTGGGTGGCTCCCAAGGACGGCCTTTATGCACGGAAGTGCTATAAGTGTAGAGACTAATCACATGAGAAAATGGTAATATGAATGGCCGGTGTCACTAACAAAAAACAGTCACAGTACATGCACATTATGTAGGACACTTAAGCAACAGGGCAACAAACACACCACTCATACCACACACTGGTAGAGCTACACTAATAGTGTTGTGGGTTTCACACCCTAGAAGCATATAAGGACTAGCATCGCATTGACACAGTACGTACTCATGGGGGAATTAATAGTGCTTCCCTATTTATTCCAAACACGAGACAAGACAGCAACCGATACGGAAAAAAAAGGCTTTGCTTTGCTTGAATTGATTGTGATTCGAACCACCCCGTGACCACAGGAAGTGGACACTCTAACCACTAGGCTGTTACGCTCTGATGCTTCAGTAATACGTTCATACGTTAAGCAGCCCAGCATCTTATCCCCTGGTGAGCAGTTACGGTACTACAGCGAGCTGCTCCAGCCCACATCCGCCCATACGCTGATACACTGGGGAGCCCTGCACGCTGTCCTTGTGGGAATTAGAGGTGGCGGCTTGCCTGGTTACCTTCAGGGTTACTGCGAACTGACGGCGCCAGGCACCGTCAAAATGGAACTGCTGATCCCCGGTCAGCCCGCACTCTGCACAGTCCACCAGCTACCAATGTACACCGTTTCCTGGCGATCCTCCATCGCCCACCCACTATTTTCTCCACCCTCCACCCACCATTCTCCACCCTCCACTCTCCACTCTCCACTCTACACCTTCACTCTCCACCCTCCACCTTCACTCTCCACCCTCCACCTTCACACTCCACCCCCACCCTCACTTTCCACCCTCCACCTTCACTCTCCACCCTCCACCTTCACTCTCCACCCTCCACCTTCACTCTTCACCCTACACCTTCACTATCCACCCTCCACCCTCCACCATTCACCCACCACTCTCCACTCTACACCCACCACCATCCATCCTCCACTTTCCACTCTGAACCCTCCACCCACCATCCCCCACCCCCACCCTCCACCTTCCAACTCACTCCCCCCGCCCCCCCACCCACCACCCTCCACCCATCACCCTCCACCCAACACTCCCCACCCCACCTTTCCACCCACCACCCTCCATCCACCACCCTCCACCCATCACCCTCCACCCGTCACCCTCCACCCTCCACCCAGCACCCTCCACCCAACACTCACCACCCTCCCACCCACCACCCTCCACCCACCATCCTCCACCCACCACCCACTCACCACCCACCACTCTCCACCCTCCACCATCCACCTCACTCCCCCATTCCCACCTCCTCCTCATCAGCCCACCCAACTCTTCTCCAGTGGACATCCCATTATATATTACTACACTCACACCCCTTCCCGGTATGCTTTGAACAGAACACCAGTTGACCTCATTGCATTTTGCTCGTAATTACTCCACCTATCAACATTTAATTATTCCGAAATTAAAACTATCCAGGCTTGTGTGCTTCATAATTGATCCACATGTTCAGTTGTTCAATTACCCAGGGATTTTTTTGTTTAGATGATGACGTCACATCTCTGTGGTGTATTTTCTCTGGGAGCAAGCAGCTATAACTTTAGATCATAATTATAATTGCTCAAATTAAACTGCCCTAATGCAGGGTCATTCAATATATATGCCAATGTATTGTGAACTATGTGATGTCTACATATGCAATATTAATTGATTCTCTTTCTGTCCAAGCTGTTGCAAATATGTATTACAAAGTGCCCTGTGCTGCACAGAAACAGCATAGAATACTCTCCCAAACCATGTGTAAAATTCCAGAGTGCATGTAAAACGGCTGGGAGACCAGTGCTCCGGCACTGACACTATACTTGTTCAGATGGATAAACACTTGTGAAAAAAGAAAATGTGACCTCCATTAGAACAAGATCCCTCTGTGTGCTGATCAAAGTCTCGCGTTAAACACTATTTAAATGACCTTCAACCCACCACTGACGAGTGCTATGTTTATTTTGGGTTCCAGATAAATTGCTTAAATGCAGAATTTATACACAAAATTAAAATAAAAGAAACTGCTGAATGTGGAAGTTCCATGAAACAGATAATTAATAACAGACTAATCTGTTAAAAGTATTACCCTACTGGCTACTTTTAGTTGTACCCCTCTCATAGTCACGTGTATCTCTGTCGAAGTCACGTGTATCCCTGTCGAAATCAGGAATTAATCAGGTATGACGATATCTTTATAACCAAGGATATTAGGATAATATTGGTCAAATTTGAGACCCATATAAAGGATATCTAAGGACGTCCATTTTGAACTATAGTTTTGTACTATGTGACGTATAAGCAAGTATGCGAGTCTAAAGCCGCGGAAGGGAATTGTCATATTTGTGTTTGTTAATACTCCTATTCAATGTTATAATATGTGTCTGTCCGTCCCGTGTGCCACCGGCACAAATCCTACCCGGGATGCTGTACTGTGTCATTCCCCCCTGAGAATTTTCCAGATGTGCATATATATATATATATATGCTGTGTAAGCCATTATACGAGTATAATAAGCCAGAAGATCCATCTACTCCCCAGCCACTAAGTCATCGGCTGGTCACCTACTCATTAGGTCATTTATTGGTACCTCATGACCTCCCCACATGGCACCACCTGCTCGCTCATGCATCAGCGGCCGTTATCCTCACTCACTGTACCACTATATGTAATTGTCAATTTTGAACGAGATATAAATATCTATATAGGATATACAATGATTAGATCGTATCGTGAGCACATAACCAACCACTGGACTAAGTTCAATTTCCAACGACCTGCACATCCTGATAAAGAAATATCAGAGTTCCAGTCCAAGTTCAGAATTTGCTGTGTCTGACTGCGCAGTGATTTCTACGGGGTTTTTTTTGGTACTGATTTTGCACTGATTTTTAACAGGTATTTTGTACTGATCAAAATAGCTATGATTTTGCACTGATTTTCACGGGGTCTTTTTTACTGCTCAAAATAGTTATGATTTTACATTGATTTTTACCGGGTTTTTTTTTACTGATCAAAATAACTATGATTTTACACTGATTTTTACGAGGTCTTTTTGTACTGATTAAAGTAGCTGACATTTACAGATTTAAAGTAATTAAAAATTGTATTGGGCTTGAAAATATCCGTGACCTCTGTGATTTATTGTGAGATGTATTAGCCTTGGATTATCTTTGCCCGATACTCATTCTAGCATCCATCGGGTCTCAATCACCATATCGGGCAATACCTACTCAATCTAAAGCGCCTGTCTCACCGTACCGGACTGAGTACCGGAGACCACCGAACAAAGAATTTTCTAGTCTGGTGCTCTACAGTACACAAAATGTATTGAAATGTATCGAAATGGAGTGGAATTGGGTCAATTGCGGCCGGGCGACCGGGCGACCGGACAAGTACCGTACATGTACTGTACATGTACCGGACGAGAACCAGACGAGAACTGGATGAGAACCGGACACATAACGGATGGGTACTGGACATGTACCAGACAAAACAGACAAACTGGACACCAACGGATGGGTACCGGTCATGTATGGATGGGTACCAGATGGGTACCGGACAAACCAAACACCAACCGGACACGTCAGTCTGGCGGTGTCTGGTAGAACTTTTGTACATGTTCAAAACTTGTACCGGACACCACCGGACACCGCTGGATGAGTACCGGACATCTACCGGACATCGCCGTACAGTACCGGACAGTGTCCGGTTCTCGTCTGGTTCCCCAGTCCGGTAAGGTGTGACTGGGCCTTTAAGTACTACTCGTGACATAATTGCATTGGTATATATATACCGAAGACATTACGTTGTTTCCCCCTAGAAGTGTGTCCAGTGAAGTAGTATTTATGTTGAACCTATTGCAGACATCGGACGAGAGTTAATGTATCCCTTCAGGGCCGTATGCACGAATCGGGGTTAGGGCCGTAACCGCGGCTAGGCTAGCTCCCACGGCTAAATCCGTATGCAATTACACACATTTAGCCGTGTGGAGCTAGCCTAGCCGCGCTTACGGCCCTAACCCCGATTCGTGCATACGGCCCCTGCAGGAGGATACCACCCACATTAATGCTTGAAGCCTCACCATTATGCAACACTGGTGTTATTTTTTAAACAAAAATCACGCGCTGTCTCCTATAATATTACACATGGCAGTAATAATGATGTGTTTACCATTCAGCATTTGCTCACATGCCACCATCTTTAATCCAAGAGAGACGCAACATGTAAAGTAAATAATCACCTGTGTGACGTCATCCCGATATCGTTCCAATATCAGCTCCGTCACCGGGCTGATATCGAAGCCTGATATAGCTCGGACGCCATTTTGACGGTCAGAAATATGTTGGATCAACATTGGCGATGGAGACGGGGTGTAGGTTGTGGCTTTGTATGCGATGCCAATAACATATTAAATAGGATAGTCAACATTATTTAGGTAATTCAATCAAATTGGGTAGGCTATGTTGATTTATTATTTATTAATTCATATCTGAATCTGTAAATAAACTATTTCATATATTATATATGACATAATATATGAAGTAAATGCATCACATATAATGTTGTATGTCATAGATAACTATCTGACATGCTTATATAATTCATTTGTTGATGGATAGCTGTTGGAGTACAAGGTTATCATATTAAATCCGATCGCTTATTTAATCGGTGAATCTACATTATACCACCAGTGCCTCACTATAATACCACCACCACCACCGCCGCCGCTGCCATCCGCTGCCTGCCACCATGACACAAAACACCTCCACCACCGCCTTCTCCCATGGCTGCCATGCCACCACTGCATTGACGTCACAATGACAGCTGCGGTAGTAGCGCTTGCAGGCGGGTGCCTGGAAGCAGCTGGATGAGTAGTGAGCAGCTGGAGGAGCAGTAGTGAGCAGGTGGTGCAGTGACGAGCAGCTGGGCTTTGCGGCAGCAGCAGCTGCTCGACACTCGAACAAGTGGGCGAACTTGTACCAAAAGCGGGCGGGCAGCTGTCACTCCGCTAATGACAGCGTCGTAGACAGACGCTGCCCCCCGCTCCGCCCCCTGCCCCAACACACCGCCCAGCTGTCAACGCTAGTAATCGGCTGTCGTCGCTATTCGTCTGGGTGTCACAGTGCACACTTTCCCAGGGGGCTGCTATACTGTCACCCAATCAGGATACTGCGAGTTACTTGACTGCCACTCACTCACAGTTCTATGTTATGTTTCACTGTCACCTAATGACGGTACTGCACACTTAATCACAGTCCTAAGTTATGTTTTACTGTCTACTCATCACAGTGCTGCGTCCTGCTATACTGTCACTCAATCACAGTTCTAAGTCCTGTTTTACTGTCATATATTCAAAGTGATTTGTCTTGTTGCACTGTGACTCAATCACAGTTCTACGTCATGTTTTACTGTTATCCATTCACAGTGCTGCATCCTGCTCTACTGCCACTCAATCACAGTTCTACATCATGTTTTATTGTTATCCATTCACAGTTCTGCAGCCTGCTATACTCTCATTCACTCACAGTTCTATGTTATGTTTCACTGTCACCTAATCACGGTACTGCACACTTAATCACAGTTCTAAGTTATGTTTTAATGTCAACCCATCACAGTGCTACGTCCTGCTATACTCTCACTCAATTACAGTTCTACATCCTGTTTTACTGTCATCCATTTCCGGTGCTGCGTCCTGATTTACTGTCACTCAATCACAGTTCTACGTCCTGTTTTACTGTATTATATTCAAAGTGATGTGTCTTGTTGCACTGTCACTCAATCACAGTTCTACGTCATGTTTTACTGTTATCCATTCACAGTGCTGCATCCTGCTATACTGTCACTCAATCACAGTTCTACATCATGTTTTACTGTCATTCATTCACAGTGCTGCATCCTGCTATACTGTCACTCATTAACAGTTCTACGTCATGTTTTACTGTCATCCATTCACAGTGCTGCATCCTGCTATACTGTCACTCAATCACAGTTCTACATCATGTGTTACTGTCATCCATTGATGGTGCTGTGTACTGCTGTGCTGTCACTCAATCACAGTTCTACATCATGTTTTACTGTCATCCATTGACAGTGCTGCGTCTTGCTATACTGTCACTCAATCACAGTTCTACGTCATGTGTTACTGTCATCCAATGATGGTGCTGCATCCTGCTATACTGTCACTCATTAACAGTTCTACAACATGTTTTACTGTCATCCATTGACAGTGCTGCGTCTTGCTATACTGTCACTCAATCACAGTTCTACGTCATGTTTTACTGTCATCCAATGACGGTCCTGCATCCTCCTGTACTGTCACTCAATCACAGTTCTACGGCCTATTTTACTGTTCCCTTGCCATGGTGCTGCATCCAGCTGAACTCTCACTCAATCACAGTTATATGTCATGTTTTACTGTCACTTTTTCATGGTGCTGCACACTCAATCACAGTCCTACGTCCTGTTTTATTTTCACATATTCATGTTTTCTTATATTTACATATACTTGCTTATATTTGCATATATGTGCACATATTTGCATATGTTTACATATATTTGCTTTTGTTTACATGCAAATATCGACACATGTAAAAATGCCAGAATAGAAAATCTGCCAGCAGAGACTCTCCTCTTGGGTTCTACTCTTAGAGTCATTGATCAAAAAAGTAAACAAGCTTTACTCTTATCAGCTGGTGCATGAACATACTTTAAATGGGTTAAACCCAAAGAATGCGAAGGCCTATTTAAAATGTACTGCAGCCACCCAAGAGGTTTGTTATGATCCTTTCAAGTATATGAACAATCACGTCGTTCTTCGTTGTGTCGTGAGGGTGAACAAAATGGGAAATAGTGCATCTAGAGGGAGAATAAAACCCGCATCGCTTGCATTCCGGTGTGGCGGTTTCAGCGTGTTCCTGTGCTCAGACGTGTACCTCGCTTCTGCACATGCGTCAGAATCTAATAAACATGGCCGTAATCGATTAACACTACCCGGGTGACTAGGGTCATCCCAGTCGTCAGAATTTCAAATAGAACACGGCGAGTGGAGTCGACAAATATACGTGCCGTGTGCAAAAAAATAATAACTTAGATTAATTAAATGGAAATATAGGTAAACTAGGCCATCATAAAATACTTTAAATCCTATTTTGCTGTATTTTTTATCGGTTATTAAAAAAAAAAGAAAAATTGTCCACCCGAGCGCAGAGAAGCGTATTCGATTATTCGACCCGAGTTTGTAGGATGTGCGCATGCGCCAATAAGTGTCTCAGGTGATCCGAGTTGGTGCGAAATCCGCGCATGCGCAGAAGCAACGGGACACGTCTGAGCACGGGAACACGCTGAAACCGCCACACCGGCCCAGTGTGCTAACGATTACACCACCTAGGCTCCCTGATCTCACCACCTTACCCATGCCTACCGCGCAGACAACTACACTCGTCACCCTGGAATGGTAAATCTTGTAATGCTTGCAATTACATACCTACATACATGCAATAACCTTGCATATTATACACATGGTAGGTTCAACAACCGTACAGTTCGTAGCTTGTACAGGATCACGGTCACATCACCGAGTGTCGTGGGTGTGATGAAAATGGAAACTATTGTGCCTAGAGCGGAAATCAAACCCACATCTATTGCATCCTGGCCCAATGTGCTAACCATTTCACCCAGTAGGCTCCCTGATAACACCACACTACCCACACCCACCGTCTAATCGACTCCTTGCCTGAGAGGTCAGTGCAGACCACTACAGTTGCATAGCATTTGTACGGCGCTCTGTTACTATTCGCATTGGAACCGTACTCGCATCAATTCAGACGGCACTAGTGTTGTTCGGCTCAGCAATACTTCACTCCCAGCATCAGAGGAACGTACGGCCAATACCCGTACGCCCTGGGGGTCACAGGAACGCCTGGGGTCAATGGAACGCCGGACCCAATGTGTGTCTATAGCGGACGACACGAGTAAACGAAACTGATGTGGAACTGACAGCGCCGCTCGCCTCCTAGGAGAGCGGTTGATGGATGGCGTGTCAGTGCTGTCCCCTGATGGACATGTCACGTGCCTAGTGGGGGGTTGTGGGGGTTGTGGGTGTCACGGGGTCGGAGGGATGGGCGCGAACAACTGATTCACTTACCGCTGTCGAGTGTTCCTGCCATGCCCCATATATAATGACGTCAGACGTGCCTTATATATAAATATAAACATAAATAGTTTCTACAACTGGGATGGGATGACCAACTAGGTTCGGGCGCTCGCTCATGGGATCACTCCCTGGCTGAGTCAAATCAAAAGACTAAAACGCAATTGAGACTTACGCCTCGGCATTGTCTTTTTAAATTAATATCTCGATGAAGCAATATTATGAAGTATGTATAATACCGTGCATTATCGCAAGTTTGGTACGCAGATTGATATGACCTCAGATATTGTTAGGAGATATAACCCCGATCACTCACTCACTCCCTCCCTTTCGAGTACCGACCACTAACCCTTCACCGCTCATCATGGGCATATCCCCACCCCAACCACACACACCACCACACCCATTACCCCCCCCCCCCCCCACCACCACCACCACTATACAAGCCATCCTAACCACCGCTCACTCCCTCCCCCACCACGCCCACCCCACTACCCCTTACTCCCCCACCCTCCACACCCGCCCCCACCACCCCACAACCCCGCCCCCACCACCCCACAACCCCGCCCCACCACCCTACAACCCAGCCCCCACCACCCCACCATCCTCACCCTTGTCCCCACCTCTAAAATCCAGGCCACACCACCTCCCACAATCCTGCCCCAAAACAGCACCCCCAACCCACCCCAACACACCTCCCCTGAACCCAACTCTTGCTTTGACTTTCCATCCTTGACAGACACCCTTCTCGCTCTACACCATCCCATCAATCAGCGCCATTCCCGTCCCCTTACCGGCACCACCAGAGGGCGCCACTTCCTCATTAGCCACGCCCCTTCCGCCTACTCCCTCACACCCACATCCACACCCACACCCACGCCCACAACCGTAGCAACACCCATATAGCCGCACCCACACCCATGCGGACTCCCAGAACCTCCCTCCAAAAACAGGTGAGCTCCACTACTATGGAACCCATGAACATAGTCTCTGCGCAAGTACACATTCGAAATAGGTTATTTTTAACTTTTCTAATTTTAGACAGAGCTGTCTCAGGGTGACCTCAATGCACGTACCTGTATTATATATATATATATATATATATATATGCGCATAGACACATACAGGTATATATATAGTATATATATATGATATTTATTTATATATATATAAATGCGCATATATACATACAGGTATATATATATATATATTACATATATATATTATATTTATTTATATATATATATATATAAATGCGCATATACACATACAGGTGTGCTAAGCTGGTCGCATTAAAGGTGCGTACACGCCTATCATTGTGTGGGTGCTTCTCTTGATCACTCACATACCTGTCAAATGCCTTTCAGTAAATCCAAGTTGCATTGCTTGACGACGCACAACCGATTTCGTTGGATTCGGGACAAACCATTTATGAAGAAGGAGTTAAATACGTTGCCATCATAAATACACATCAGAAGATCGCATCCAATTTAACTATATTGCAAATGGAAATATACTTCAGAATATTTCCATAACAAATGTTTTCCATGCAAATGTATAAACATTTCAGAAAATTACCATCAACATTTATGCGTCAGAATATTTCCATGAAATGCATACATCAGAGTGTTACCATAAAACTGTATATTACCACAACAATGTACGTCAGAATATCATCATCAAATGTACGTCCGAATATTATCATAAAAATGTACGTCAGAATATTACCGTACAAAATAGAACACCCTAAAAATGTAAATATAACCATACAAATGTAGGTCTATATGTGCATTACCTTGAGACTTATACAGCGCGGTGATGTTACCGCAACTAGGTAAACCGCATTTTTATAAATATTGTTGATTCTTTCTTTGTTTGGGTTTCACATCCGTGCAACATCTAAGGTCATGTCACTCATTAACAGTTCTACGTCATGTGTTACTGTCATCCATGGTTACTGACTTGTGAGAGTGTGCACTCATGCTAATTGTATAATGCTGCCCCACTGGGAGAACAGACCATCGGCAACATGACTTGACATCCCACACAGTCACATTATATTGATACTCAGCCAACCTGCCCTTGCCTAGATACAAGAGTCACCCTGTACTGCTGCAGTAGGGATGCAAACCAACCCTATGTAAAAGCTGTCGAAAATGCGGGTCAAAGAATTGAGAGCCTAATTTCACAATCTAAGAAGCAACAATTATTCTTTACATATGTCCTATGGATAGCCCGCTACCTTTGAGTTGAAAAATATAATATAATATGTAGTTTAATAAGATTTAAAAGTGAAATCGACGGCGTTCTGCAGCCGCCATCTTGTCTTTTTGCATTCTCTCCCATTTCACCAACTCTGTGCCTATAGAAGTATCCATTTGATACTGGAGGCAGGCATTCTACTCTCTGTTCCATACTAAAGCTATTTTCACCCGTATTTAGACTACGTCGTCATTCACCCATGTACTGCGAGTACCGGGTGAATCCTTTATCTAGTCCTTGCCCTGCCCTAGTAATGCCTAGCACCATACTAAGTAGCAACAAGTATCAATTGCGCAATTCATTGGTTGGACTTGGAATCTCCGACCTACCGTATAGGAAGCCTGTACTCTTATCAATTCGGCCACGGGGTCTTTTCTTGTATAAATATATATCAACACATTTCCATAGAATTGAAGGTTATTGCCAGAGAAATGATATATTTATTATATATATAAATAATATATATTAAATAAACCGTCACTGTAATTGAAAAGATGAGAATACAAAACCTAATGTAATATACCATGCGGTTTATCAACTTGAGTATCTTGATTAGGCTTGCTTCTGGCCCCTATCCAAGGTCTGATAGTGTTGTGGTAGTTTGTTCCATCTGATCCAACTCTCTCCAACCTAATTGTCCTGTGCATATGATTGGGTGAGTGTGTGAGATGGTGAGTGATACGTATATATATATATATGAGAGATGGCTACGCCCTAGTAGGAGAAAGACACAAAGCGAGGAGTGGTGGAAGCCTCCAATTTTATTGAGCGAGGCTCTGGCCGAGCAATATACTGCCCTACCTAATACTAAAGTTTGAAATCTAGGCTCATGTGACGCCAAACATTGTGTAAAGGCACGTGACCAGACGCTGGTGGCGCCAAATGGGGGATCGGCCCACAGCAAATCGGCTGATCAGGAGTATGGATAAATAATAAATAGCATGCATAATAAAAGCGGAATAAATATCCCAAGAATGCTCCGCCCCTTTATATTCATATAATACGTTATATATCACATATATATTGCAACTAGAAATATAGTTGGGAATAAGAAAATACATTAATTGCCATCGTAAACATGCATCACAATGCTATCAGCTCACTTGAATTGTAAATGTTCATCATATTGACACAGCTTCCGATTGGAAAATTGCATGAATGAGTATTGCACCTGTTGTACTGTTTCTGATATTAAATGTCATGCATTTAAGTGTGTGTTTTGTTTATTTGCAGGTAAGTGCGAGTTTCCTGTATATAATACTCAACAGCCAAGTAAGTAAACTCCTGGTATCGGATATCTGCATACATGTAAAGGGAGGCGTGAAAGGTACATTTCTGAACGTGTAATTTACACGCAAGTATATATTTATATATATATATATATATGTATATATTATCTAACAATAATATTGCTAAGCTGCAACATAGTATTAAGTACGCGCAAACCTGACCCAAACATGGCCTCGACATGGTAAGTCGTCCTCGGGTGGGATTTATATGTATATATATATATATGCATCCATATATATGTAAGGTAGTTTTGTAAATCAGCTAAATATTTTGAAGATTGAAGATTGAAGATTATTTGGATCTGACGATAAGCTAAAATATCTGACCAGAATTTCTATTGGTTGAATATCTACCCTGGTATATGTCTATGTTTACTATAGCATAGTATACACATATATGTGCATATTGATTTGTAAATAATATATGCATAGATGCAAATATATATATATATATATATACACTTATATATATTTATATTGATATGTGCGTGTCTGTGAATGCAAACACATACTATATATACACATATCTATATACAGTACATACTCGCACACCTGTCAACCCAATATAGGGGCCAACCCGTAATTACAGCCACTAGAGCTCGGTTGTAAATTCCCTGTTTCTACCTAATATTAACGCAGTTAGTACGGCCACCCCCACAATGCGACCAGTAATCCCTTCATTCCTGTATCTAACCACATAAACAGGGACCCAATGTTGGTTAATACTAATACAATCACTCCCGCAATCGTGGCACTAATCCTTCATCCCCACCAGCTTGCCCATTGCATGCAACCACTACGGCTAATACGGCCACCTCACAATAGCAGGCGAATAATTGCCCGGCCTCACTGCTGACCCGAATAAAGCAGCTTTTAATGTATATTTAAAGTATATTTATTTGTTATAGATAATATAATATAACTAGCAGCTCCATTTCTCATACATACAATTTTCTTTCTTGGGTAATAAATGTATTCCTCTGAATATTTAAAAAGATATAACTGGGACTCATGGCATCAACTGGTTGGTTGTGTTACTGTACTGTACCGAGCCCGCCCCCCCCCCCCGCCCCCCGATACACACACCCCTACCGTGTGTTTGAACCGCTCTATTTGTCCGCCCTTTTCCCTCAGTGGAGCCGACTGTCAGGTGCATACCTATTTGGTCAGCTACGATCCGATGACGTCACGGTGCGCATGCGCAAGAGCACGACACACTAGAACCACGCCCCTCCTGCACGGAATATAGCCAGCCAGTGCTCAACTAATCGCCCTGCTCCCTCCTCCCTTCTCCCTCCTCCCTACTCCCTTCTCCCTAGTCCCTCATGCATCCTCCCTCCTCCCTCGTCTCTCCTGCCTCCTCCCTCTTCCATCCTCCATCCTCCCTCTTCCCTCCTCCCTCCTCCCTCCTCCCTCCTCCTTCCTCCCTACTCCATCCTCCCTACTCCCTCCTCCCTCCTCCCTCCTCCCGACTCCCTCAACCCTCCTGCCTCATCGCTCCTCCCTCCCCTCTCTTCCGCCTCGGATTCATACTCCTCCTCCCTCCTCCCTCCTCCCTCCTCCCTCCTCCCTCCTCCCACCTCCCTCCTCCCTCCTCCCTCCTCCCTCCTCCCTCCTCCCTCCTCCCTAAGCCATCCTCCCTACTCCCTCCTCCCTAATCCCTCCTCCCCCATCTCTCCTGCCTCCTCTTGTCCCTCCGATCCCTCCTTCTTCCTACCTCCACCCTCCTCTCTCCACCCTCCTTCCGCATTCCTCCTCCACATACCTCTACCTCCCTCTACCTCCCTCTACCTCCCTCTACCTCCCTCTACCTCCCTCTACCTCGCTCTACCTCTACCTTCCCATCTGCCCTCCCACTCCTCGTATCCACCCTCTGCCCGCCCCACCTCTCTCCTCTCCTGCTCCCTCAGCTCTCCCCAGCTTCTCCTCCTGCCCTATCTCCCCATTCGCCTCTCACCTCCCGGTTCTCTCCAGCTCCTCTTCCCCCTGCCCTCTTCCCCGTCCCACCCCCACTTCCTCTTTCCCCTACTCCCTCTCCATCTCCTCCTCTCCCTCATCTCCGCTCCCCCACTCTCCTCCATCCAGTCTCTCCCCAGTCCCCCCCCCACCTCCCCGTTCTCTCCTGCTCCTCTTCCCCTTGCACTCTTCCCCGTCCCACCTCCACCCCTTCCTCTTTCCCCTACTCCCTCTCCTTCTCCTGCTCCGCATCTCCCCTCCAGTTCCCCCCATCCCCCATCTCCCCGCTTCCAACATCCCCGTCTCACCTCCCCGGCTGTCCCCACCTCCTCCTCCTCCCCTCTCTCCCCGTCCGACCTCCACTTTCCCTTTCCCTATTCATTCTCTTTTTTCTGTTCCACCTCCCCCTTGTCTCCCCCCCCCCCTCCACAAGCTCCCTGCCCCCCTTCCCCCAACACTTCACCACCGCATCCACACTCACCATAATACCAGCTTCTCCCACACACACCGAATCAAACCTAATTCGGTGCCTACAACTGAAGAGATGCTAACACCATTATGGCTCGCCAGTGTCAACAGTTAGCATACACGCTCAGACTGCGCCGTTTTAAAAAGGTCATTGTATTATTGCCAAGACAAGAACAACGAAAAGTCCTTAGTTGGCAAATTTGTAAAGTTGCAACAGAAAGCGTCAACCGGTAGTAGAGAGTGATGGTTGGAAGACAGTCTTTGTTTAACCGGATGGCAAGGAGCAATTGATTCGTTTGTGTGAGGGATATCGTGGGTATCATTTCAAACGAAAGACTCATATATATATATGTGATGTATAAGCATTATGCGAGTATAAAGGCACAGAAGGGATTATATGTTATTTAGTATCTTATTATAGATGGGGGTGGCTTACTTGATGTATGGCACCCCTCCAACCATGTGACCGGTGGCGCTGCCACCGGCACGATTCTAACCGGGATGCTACACTGTCACTCGCACCCGGGAATTTTAATATATATATATATATATATATATATATATATATAGACATTGTGTTAAAATATGGCACTCAAAGCTCCGTAGTCCGATAAAAACATCAAATTTTCAAAACCGAAAAAAGATATCCAGATTTGATTCTAGATAACTAACTTAAATACTGGTGCACTTATCAAACATCTGTCGCCACATAGAAGAAAATAACGAGAAAATGACAGAAGCTCAAAACCATCGGACTATGCAACTTTAAATAAAATACCGTTCATATACGCAACTTGTTCTTTCCACTTCCCCTGCACACTTTAAGGATTCTTCTTGTGCTGGTGTTATCAATGGGGCAAAGCTCTCGTCTTATTTCAGAAAATATACTTAGCACTAAATGTTACTTCTGTGGTTGCTACTTATTGCTAGGTAGTAGCAGGCACCCGTTATATTCCATGCCAATACCAGCACAGTTATTACGTATTCACTAATTCATTTACCCGCACCACAGGTCATTATTAATTATGTTGGACACAAACCAGGAGTCTCTAGTTGTTCCAGCCAGCATAACGACATTAATTGTTTTTTTCTATACAGGAACCCGTCCACTTCTTCCGCTGCTCCCCTCCTCCCCTCCTCCCCTCCTCCACTCCTTCTCTCCTCCCCTACTGCCCTCCTACCCTCCTCCCCTCCGCCCATCCTCCCACCCTTCTCTCCCCTCCTTCCCTCCCCTCTTTCCCCCATCGCCTCTCCTCAACACCTCCCCTACTCCCCTCCTTCGCTCCCCTCCTCTCCTCCTCTCCTCCCCTCCTCCCCTCCGCCCATCCTCCCATCCTCCCCTTCTCCCCCCTCCTCTCCTCCGCTCCTCCCCTCCTCCCTCCTCCCCTCCTTTCCTCCCCCCCCCACCCCACTCCCCTCCTCCCCTCCTCCCCTCTCCCCTCCTCCCCTCCTCCCCTCCTCCCTCCTCCCCTCCTCCCCTCCTCCCCTCCTCCCATCCTCCGATCCTTCTCTCCCCTCCCCTCCTTCCTCCCCTCCATCCCTCCTCTCCTCTACTCACCACCTCCCCTCCTCTCCACCCATCCTCCCCTCCTTTCCTCCCCCTCCTACCCCCTCCCCCCCCCTCCTCCCCTCCTCCCCTCCTCCCCTTCCTCTTCTCCTTTTCTCTCACCAGTACTGTCCTCCCGTCCACCTGCCTTCCTCCATGCCTGCTTACCTCCTCCCTCCGCTTCCTCTCCCTTCCCTCACCCATGACTTGCTTCCCGCGCCTCCCTCGCTATTGTTCCACCTCGCACCTCCTCCCTCCCCTCCCCCCTCTCCCTCCCATCCCTCCTCTCCCTCCTCTCCCTCCTCTCCCTCCTCTCCATCCTCTCCATCCTCTTCCTCCTCTCCCTCCCCTCCCGCCTCTCCCTCCACTCCTCCTCCTTCCCTGCCTCCACGGCTTATTCCATCTGGCTCTTCTCCCTCCCTTCTCTCCGCTTCCTCTCTTCCCTCCCTCAGCTTCCTCCTTACCTCCCTACCCGAAAATCTCTACCTCCCTTCCTTCCCAACCTACGCCCCTCTCTTTTGTTCCTCCACCCTTACCCTCTCTCTCTTCCTTCGCTCCCTCCCCTCCTTCGCCTCCTATATCTCTCGTTCCTCCCCAATCATTCTTCCGCTCCTTCCCCTCCTTCCCCTCCTTCCCCTCCTTCCACTCCTTCCGCTCCTTCCCCTCCTTCCCCTCCTTCCCCTCCTTCCCCTCCTTCCCCTCCATCGTGTCTCTTCCCTTTCTCCCCTCCCTTCCCTCCTTCCATGCCTCTCCACCCGCTACTCTCTCTCTTCCTTCTCTCTCCCCCCTTCCTTCTCCTCCCATGTCTTACGTTCCTCCTCATCTCCTCCCTCCACTCTCCCCCCTCACATCCACGCCTTTCCCTGCCCCCCCCCCACTTCACACCTATCATCACCCCCAACCCCTCCACCCACCCACACCCACACCCACCAACGCCCCCACGTCACCCCCCCCCCCCACACCCACCCCCAACTCACACCCTCCCCCCCCCCCCACTTCTCCATCTGGACCCATCCGCCCAATTATCAAACTATTAGGGAGTGGTCTGGCATGGCCGCTGACGCTAACCAGCCTCGGAATGAAAAACTCACCCGCGTGACCAGATCAGTGGCCCCGGGAATAGGTCACCGGGGTGCCGAGGGTGGGTCGGGGAGCAGGGCGGGGGGTTCCGGGAAGGGGAATCGGGTTAGTCGGGGGTAGGGGGCGGAGGGCGGGCGGTGGGGCAGAGGGGGGGGGGGGGTAACCGGGCACCCGGCGAGTTCTACACCGGCCATTTGCAGCAGGTCGTGACGACGCCGACCCGAGGAGATTACTGCTTGGAGCCTGCTGCTGGTGTGTGCGGGTGTGGAGGGTGTGGTGGGGTGGGGTGTGGCGTTGAGGATTGGGGTGGGGGTGGGGGGGGGGGGGTCCGGGTTATATAATACGCTGCGAATATAACGCTCCAACCGCCATGATATCGACGTGAGCGCCCATGTATGTGTGCGCCGTAATGTGTGGTAGGCTATAATTCATGGTAATGGCTGTATCTGAGGTACACAGGGAAAGACGCTACAATCCCACGTGATCATGACAGAATATATGCACAGGTAGGCCCGGCTATTTACAGCAGTGACTATCTGCGGCAAATGTTTATTTAATAGTTGAGAAGAAGATATATATTCTCTGGCGGAGATATATTAAATGCCCACCTAAAGTTAAAATTTGACCGATCTGACGGGCCTATAGACGATAACGGCCAGGCGCAGCTGGATTACAGTGCCTAGAGCCCCTCACAGGTGGCACCAGTGTGGCCCATGCTGTACTACACAGATTCAGTTAGATAGGATACAGTGAATATACTATTACATAGGGAACTGAAGATATATAGTATCCTTGTTTATATTCACATAATGGATTATAGATCACATATAAATATATATGCATGTATATCATAGGCATAGCTTTATGGTTACATGCGTCAGCCTTTGCAATGATTGTAGTTTCAAATAGGACCAGCACACAGTCAAGTTGGATGGTTGTTGGAGTGTTACGTCCTAGCAACATCTAAGGTCATATCAAGACGGGTACTAACTTGTGACGGTGCACACTGATGGTGACTTTATAGTGTTGCCCCACTGGAAAATCATGACCTGATATCCCACTCAGTCACATTATCCTGACACTGCACCAACCAGTCCTTGCCTTATCCTAATAATGCCGATCGCCTTTGTAGGAAGCGACAAATATAATTGCTTAAGTCATTGGTGGTTTGACTCGACTCCGACACATCGGTTCAAATCCCGTGATCTACCAAAACGGGAGACGGACGCTCAACTCATTTGGCAATCCCGTCTGGTCGTGCACTGGGCAGGAGGCCACGCCAGATGTTGCTAGGACATACAATCCCAACAAACAAAGTAAGTCACGCCCAGTTTTAATGTAGCGGTAGGCGTCGCCGAGTTAAGCACAGCGAGGTGACTAGAGTATCAGTGCGGGGTGGGGGGTGGGAGACGGGGTGTGGGTGTGGGGGGGGCCTAGGTGGGAGGTAGAGTAGAGGAACCAATAACAAAAACACCTCTGATGGGACAGCGGTATGGCTGGTGCTGCCTACTACTATGCCTTTTTGCCAGGCCCCTTTGTGAGTTTGGTATTTCACTCTTTCCCCCACCGGGATCGCTTTGTGTGTTTGCCCAGCTGTTTTGTCGTGGTACTGTTTTTGTTTTTGTTGGATCAGTTTTATTTGTGTTGTTTTGTCCTGTTGTATGTTTGGCAATAAGTGTTGTTTGACTATCGGTATTCGTGACCGGAGACGTCTGCTCATCAGCAATTGTGCTGGAGACGCGTTTATTATGTCTAACGGCGTATTTCTGTAGTTAAGCATTGCTAGATGTATATCTTTTTGGTCCGCTGTGCATTTCTTTATCATGTTTTTGACGGTTTGGACAAACCTTTCGACTTGTCCATTGCTCCGTGGGTATAATGGGCTGGAGTATGTCGGAGTGAATTGGTAGTGTTCTGCAAATTTTTTATATTCCTCACTCCGAAACTGCGGTCCGTTGTCCGAGACAACGTACCTGGGTATGCCGTGTCGTGCAAAGTTTCGCTTTAGCGACTCTATTACTGTGTGTGAAGTGGTCTCGCCAATTTGGTCTATTTCGGGATACTTGCTGTAGTAGTCTACCGTTAAGACATACGCTTTGTTGTGGATTTCGAACAAATCTACTCCTATCTTGTGGTAGGGAATGCTTTCAACATTATGATTGATCAAGGGCTCTTTGTGCAATTTGTTGCGGTTGTTTTGACATGTGTTACATCTGTTTATTCTGTTCTCTATGTGTTTATTTATATTGGGCCAGAACACGGAATCTCTTGCTAATTGTTTAGTTTTTGTGATTCCAGCATGTGATTCGTGTAAAATGTCTAACATGGTGTGTCTTGCTTCCTGCGGTATCAGAACCCGGTTTCCCTTCATCACTAGATTATCTTCGATAGTAATCTCATCTTTATATGACTGATATTGTCTCAGTTGTGGTGATAGGCTCTCAAATGGTGTATCCCAACCATTCTTGATCTGAAACTTTAGCTCCGTCATTGCTTTGTCAGTTGTGTACTCTTGCATGATTCTTTCTAATATGCCCGAACGCGCTTCTATTGCTGCCACATTTAAGGTGTCATCGAACAGATTTACTGGATGCAGGCTGCAGCTGTGTGCCCTGGACAGTGCGTCTGCAAAAAACATCAATTTACCTTTAATATGCGTGAGCGTGATGTTGTAGTTTTGCAACCGCATGCGGATTCGCTGCATTCGAGCAGAGAGTGTGTGGATTTGTTTGGACATGATGGCCACCAGGGGTTTGTGATCAGTTTCCACTACTATTTCTTGACCGAAAATATACTCGTGGAATCTGCTGCAACCAAAACAGATGGCCAGCAACTCCTTTTCGATTGTTGCGTAATTACACTGAGCGCGATCTAACGCCCTAGAGGCCATTGCCACAGGTTTCCCCTTTTGCATCAAAACTGCCCCTAATCCCGATTGACATGCATCTACTTGCAATACGATCGGCTCCAAACTGTCATAATAGGCCAGTACAGGTGCTGATTTTAATTTTTCCTTTAACACATCAAATGCAAGTTGTTGTTCATACTGCCAGTGCCAAGCGACATCCTTTGATAGAAGCGTGCGCAGTGGTTTGGCGATTTCTGACATGTTGGGTATGAACTTGTGTACATACCCAACCATGCCGAGAAATCGCTGCACACCTGCTTTGTCGGTGGGCTCCGGCAACTCAACAATAGCCTGGACTCTGTCTGGATCTGGTTTGACCCCATTTTGGGTCAGTAAGTGCCCAACATACGCTACTTGTTTTCGGCATATTTTCGATTTGTTCGGATTCAGCTTAAGGCCAACTGCTCGGGCCCTTTCCAACACTGCTTTCAGTCGCGTATTGTGCTCAGCCACAGACGATCCATATTAAAATGTCGTCTGTCACAATCCCAACTCCGGGAAGGTCTCCCATCAATTTTTCCATCTCCTGTATGAAGATGTCTCCGGCAGTTTTCAAGCCGAAGGGTAGACGGGTGTATCGGAACCGCCCCCACGGAGTATTGAATGTACAGAGACGTGAGCTTTCTGGATCCAATTGTATTTGCCAGTATCCTGACTGGGCATCAAGAACTGAGAAAAATTTTGCTTTCGCTGTATTTGCCAAAATTTCTTCGATCGTTTTAGTATGAAAGGGACCTCTTTTGACAGCCCGGTTGAGCTTGGTAGGATCCAGGCAGATTCTTATTTTATCTGGCTTGCGAACAATAGTGATCGAGTTCACCCATTCGGTGGGTTCTATCTGTTCTTCGATCACTCCTATTTCTAACATGCGCTCTATCTCTTTATACACTTTATCCCTGATAGCATATGGGATTCTCCGTGGCGGATCTATCGAGGGCGTAACATTACAGTCAACATGTATCATGGCATTTGTTTTGATTAGCCCCAGTCCTCTGAATACATCATCATACTGGCTTACCAATTCTTCGGCTTCTGGGCTGATGCACTGTTTCGTCGTATCACAGCTTTCTGATTTTTTTTTCTTAATGTCATCAACCCTGGCTAGCATGCCTAGGTCAACACAGGCATGTTTGCCCAGTATAGGATGCCCTCCGTTGATGACCTGGAACGTGATCATCTGGTCTTTGATCTTGATTCGCGCAGCACCTTCTGGAATAATGCGATGCCCTGAGAATGATATCAATGTACACTTGGTTACTTCCAGATTATCACACTTGATCTTGTCATGGATGTGCTGTGGGAGTACATTGGCCTCCGACCCGTGTCCAGTTTGAATCGCACCGGAACGTTGTTTACCTTGATCGTGGCGAACCACAGCTCCAACTTGTTCTTGTCATCGGTGTCTAACTCGCCCACGAACAGATCGGCCATCAGCGCATCGATCTGTGATTCCTCCTTGTCGGCATCTTCCGCTAGCTGACGCGATTCCTCCATCTGTACATCATGGACTGGGGCTGGACGGCTTCGACATACTTTGGTGAAGTGTCCCACCTTCCGGCATGTAATGCATGTTTTCCCTTGAGCAGGGCACAGACCCCTCCTATGCATGTAGCCACAGTTGCCGCACGTGGTGCGACTGTTGTTGTTGTTTTGGCTGGGGCGCCCTCTCCCGGCAGGCCTCCAAGCTGGCGCCGGTGTGCGTGGCACCGACGCGTATGATGCCCGTGCGGCAGCTCCTCTGACTATGTCATCTACTTCGCTTGCGTCGTCTCCCATTGCTTTACCTTCCAGCTCTGCTGCTTCAAATTCGCTCAGCTCACACACCTCTATCGCCTTCTGCAATGTTAAGTCCGTTGTTCGTAGCAACTTGCTGCGGAGTCGTGAGCTTTTAACTCCTGCCACAATCCTGTCCCGTAGTAGTGATTCTTCGGTCTCCCCGTAATCGCAGTCTTTTACTTCATCCCTCAGCGCTGTTAGATATGTGGCCATGCTTTCCGACCCCTGGTTATGGGTATTGAATTTACACCGTGTTATTATGATGTTCGACTTTCCAGTACAATAACGTCTGAATTCTTCTACCAGCGGCACTATTTTGTTTTCATTTTCTGAATCAAACTTCATGTTTGCGTGCACTCGTTGTGCCTCTATTCCTGCCACATGCAGGAATATATTGCATTGCACCATCTCTGTTCTCGCACTTATGCCGGCCGCTATGGTGTAAATACTGAAGGCTCTGTACCATTCCTTCCAGTTATTAGCCATATTTCTGTTCAGAACCAGAGGTCCTGGCGGCTTCAGACCAGGGAGCGGGGGCATTGTGTTAGGCATGTCTGCAGTTACAGTAGCAGTAGTGACAGTAGCAGACTTGACAGTAGCAGCAGTGAGTGACAGCAGTGTCAGTAACAGCAGTATCACCCTGACACCGACCATTGAAGTCTGCCTTGCAGCTATATTGTATCCAGTCTATCTCATGGACATGACCCAGACTTGCCTCCCCTTCTGCCAATGCTATTGTTATGTTTCGTCGAACTTTACAGTTCCACTGGACCAAACAAGATGGCGCCGGTGGGCATGGCACCGGTGCGTACGGTGCTCTTGCGGCGATGTACACACAACAGTAGGCTTCTACACTTGTTTCAGTCACAAACGAGCACTAATGTTCTAAATACTATCGACATAGGTTTGTGAAGTACATTAAAATGGCTCTGTCGAAAACAAATGATAAACTGTACCTTTCGACGTATATCAAGGGCGACACGAATGCAGTCAGATACACATTCACGCAGAAAACGTGACACGCGTATGTTGTCGTGGTTGAAGCAATTCTCGCGTGCCGAATCCACCCGAGCTGTGACGGTGAGACAACTGCTGCGACACAAACTATTTACTGTTTAAAAGCGTTACCTGGTGCCGTTGTTGAAAGCTTCTTGTCCTCGTATTCATAATCCAGCCTGGCCATTTCTCACTGTCCAATATGCCAGCCTCACCTACCAGTTATAGCAAGCTCGTAGTGACCCCACATCTGACACCATGTAATGTAACGACCCAAACTCTATGATGTCTGGTACACAAGTGCCGTTTATTCTTAGCTACCCCAGCCACGCCGCTCGCCGTTCCACCCCGGTGACCTCACGTCACCCGTACATATATATACATATACAACACTGTAAGGATCCACATTAGGAGGAGGGGCGGGTAGGGTATGGCGGGGTGGGGTGGGGGTGTGTGGCATGTTGGGGATAACGAGCTGACATGAGGCTGAGTATGTTGCTAGGTTATTTTCTAACCAGCTAGAAGTCAATATTCTGTCGATGGCAGGCAGTCGCTATACCATATTTAAGCGAGGCTTCCACATGATGTTAGTGGGGATAATATTAATCAGAATCGGAGAGGTTATTATTTGTGGTATTACATCCTAGCAGCATCTGAAGCTATTGTTAGGGTGGGGAGTCAATGCTGACGGTGCGCGCACATGGTGCTAGCTTTACCCCGATACCCGACTCAGTCACATTATCCCGACACTGATTCTTGAATCCTGCCCGTTTGCTGTACTCGCCAAAAAACAGGACAAAGAAAGCTTGTTTAATTTAATGACGCCTCTAGAGCACATTGATTTGTATCATTGGATATTGGACGTCAATTAAAAAATGATAATACAAACAAAAGCAGGGCAAAAGTAACATAAAATGCTAATCAAAATCTGATCTTCGCTTCTTGGCACAACATCTAGATAGTACTTCTCTAGACATTTAATCTAAATTTTGAATGTAAAATATATCGAAAACTACTCGATCAAAACCAGCTTGTCTCCGATGACAACTATGCCCCATCCATCTTGTTTTCTTATTTTGAGCCGACATAAATAATTAAGACATATATATTTGTTATGTAAACACAATGAACGTGTGCTTTTTTACTTTGATCAGAATCAGATTTTATACAGCAAGACGTGCCTAATGAGTGCATCAGTATGTAAGTTGGATAGTTAGGATCAAATCTAGGTAAGAATTTAGATTTCTTTTTAAATATGAAGCCTTCATCGGACTATGCAGCTTTAATACAATGGTGAGTTCGTACATCGTTCCTCTTTATGCATTTGACACAAACGATTTAGGGATAGACATGTACATTTAAATCTAGACTATGAATTAATATTTTAGTTGCTAACAATCGTTGCTTTGCTGGTCAAAGTAAAAATATACTTTTCTGAGATAAATAGATTATTTTTATCGTTATAATCTATTTTACTTTAGTTTGAAGTATATTATTTTAAATGGCTAACTTTGGAGATATTTGAAGTTCAAACATCCTAAATTAATGTTGGCAAGCATGGCAAAACAAGCATGGCAAGACACCCTAAACTTCAGCGGTAACAGATTGCATTAACTTGCCTCAGTATTTATTCCCTTCTATGTGGCGACAAATGCTTAATACGTGCATCAGTATCTAAGTTAAAGATACACGATCAAATCTAGATAATTATATTGGTTTTGAAAATTTGTGGCTTTTATTGTACTGTGCAGCTTTAATAGTAAAAACGCACATACAGAGCGCAACAACAGCTGACGCAGACAATGTCAAGGTCATCCCGGTGACGTAGGCAACTGTGGGCAGCTGAAGGTGGAAGGCGGTGTCGGAAGGAGCAGACGACAAATCGCGGGTGAGGCGACGAGGCGACCGGTGCTTATAGACAATCAGGAAAAATGCGAACACAGCAAATATAGTTATGGCATTTTTAATTAAGGAAAGTTAAACGTCAGGTTATACAAATGTCAGCTCACAAAAATGCCTAAGAAATGAGGCTAGAGATGCTATGGCCCTACTTTCCACTTTCACATGTAGGGTGGGTGGGAGGCCAATTTAAGGCTGGTTATTGTCTCCTGGCTCCTCCGGTCGTAATGACCAAACCCCGTCGCTGCGCCGCCTTATATAGCAAAAGTCTTCCCGAAAAGGGGCGCATCGGCAGTTCGAGTGTACTGCGTAATACGTCATCAAGTCCTGTTTACCCGATCGGTGACCAGGTTTAGAAAAGACCCGCTAGTCGCCGTTTAAGTTTGTTACATAGTTCTAAAGAATTCCGCTAGTCGGCGACGCAATAGACGTCCTTAGTACTGGCACGCCTTGGTCTGTATTTGCGATCCTGATTACCCGCAATGCCAAAGCATTACGCACAATGGCAACTACAGCATCAGCGAAGCAGGCTTCATTGTTGACATATTGTGAGGATCAGATTGTCGTAGGTTGGTTGGTTTTGGAGTTTTACGTCCTGGCAACATCTAAGGTCACATCAGGACGGGGGTTGTCATAGGTCTAGGAGACGATTAGCTGGTTGTTGGCATTTGAAGTCTTTGCAAGTAGCAACATCTAAGGTCATATCAGGATTGGTACTGACATGTAACAGTGCGCACTCATGGCGACTTTATTGTTCTGCCCTACTTGGAGGGAGACCAGGCCACCGGCACCATGACCTGATATCCCACTCAGTCACATTATCCTGACACTTAGCTAACCAGTCCTCATCCTATCCTATTAATGGCGAGCGTCAGGCTATGAAGTGACAAGTATCAATATTTAAGTCATTTGTTTTACACTACCAGGGTTCGACCCAGTGTTTCAAATCACACGATCTACCAACAATGCCATAGTAAACGATGGAATGGTTTGGGGTGGTGTGGCGTGTTGGAAAAGAAGGTGAGGTATTGTGGCATGTAGTAGTGGGGGAAGGCTGATGTGGCGGTGGTGTCGCCTGGTGGTGGAGAGGAGGGGCTGGGACGGGTGGGCTGTGGGGTGGAGGGGAATAGGTGGTGTGGGTAATGGGGTTGGGTAATGGATTGCCATGGGGAAGTGTGGTGTGGTGTGGCGTGTTGTAGTGTGTGGAAGTGTGGATGGGATGGTTGGGTTGGGTAATGGAAACTGTAACGTCGGACAACATGGAGATGGGGAGGAGTGATGTGGTGTGGTGTAGCGTGTTGTGGCATGTTGTGGTGTGGGGAGGGGTGGTGGGAACAGCTAGGCTGGGTAATGGATGTTGTACCATCTTACAAACATGGCAATGGGAGGGCGTGTGGTGTGGCGCATTGTAGTGCGGAGAGGGGTGGAGTGTACGGTTAGGGTGGGCACTGGGTGTTTTAACGACTTACAAAATGGCGATGGGGAGATGTGATGTAGTGTGGTGTGGCGTGTTGTAGTGTGGGGAGGGGTGGAGTGTACGGTTAGGGTGGGCACTGGGTGTTTTAACTACTTACAAAATGGCGATGGGGAGAGGTGATGTAGTGTGGTGTGGCGTGTTGTAGTGTGGGGAGGGGTGGAGTGTACGGTTAGGGTGGGCACTGGGTGTTTTAACTACTTACAAACATGGGGATGGGGAGATGTGATGTAGTGTGGTGTGTTGTGTTGTATTGTGGGGACGGGTGGAGTGTATGGTTAGGGTGGGCACTGGGTGTTTTAACTACTTACAAAATGGTGATGGGGAGAGGTGATGTAGTGTGATGTGGCATGTTGTAGTGTGGGGAGGGGTGGAGTGTACGGTTAGGGTGGCACTGGGTGTTTTAACTATTTACAAAATGGCGATGGGGAGAGGTGATGTAGTGTGGTGTGGCGTGTTGTAGTGTGGGGAGGGGTGGAGTGTACGGTTAGGGTGGCACTGGGTGTTTTAACTACTTACAAAATGGCGATGGGGAGATGTGATGTAGTGTGGTGTGGTGTGTTGTATTGTGGGGAGGGGTGGAGTGTACGGTTAGGGTGGGCACTGGGTGTTTTAACGACTTACAAAATGGCGATGGGGAGATGTGATGTAGTGTGGTGTGGCGTGTTGTATTGTGGGGAGGCGTGGAGTGTACGGTTAGGGTGGCACTGGGTGTTTTAACTATTTACAAAATGGCGATGGGGAGAGGTGATGTAGTGTGATGTGGCGTGTTGTAGTGTGGGGAGGGGTGGAGTGTATGGTTAGGGTGGCACTGGGTGTTTTAACGACTTACAAAATGGCGATGGGGAGAGGTGATGTAGTGTGGTGTGGCGTGTTGTAGTGTGGGGAGGGGTGGAGTGTACGGTTAGGGTGGCACTGGGTGTTTTAACTACTTACAAAATGGCGATGGGGAGAGGTGATGTAGTGTGGTGTGGCATGTTGTAGTGTGGGGAGGGGTGGAGTGTACGGTTAGGGTGGGCACTGGGTGTTGTAACTACTTACAAAATGGCGATGGGCGAGGATGCAGTTGAGTATTATGCGTTGCTATCAGCCTCATCTCATTAGCGCTGAGGGCATTGTAGTCAACGCAAAGTTTGTGTTGTCAAGACGACAGTTGCATGTATATTGGTGACGACATCGAGGCTGGTGAATGCGGAAGGAGGCGGGAGTGGGGTGAGTTGGTGGAAGGAGGGGGGGGGGGGGGAAGGGAGCACGGGGGGAGGGATAACATGTGACCGATGGTGAAATGGTGGGTGGTGGACGAGAGGAGGGCGAGGGTGTGAGTGTTGATGGTATTAGTGCTTAGGATGGAGTGGTAGAAGGGTTTGGTGGTGGAGGGGTGATGGAGAGGAATTGTGAGTGGGGTTTGGGGAGTAAGGGGGTGGAGGGAAGAGGGGGTATGGAGGTGCAGGTGCAGGATGCGTAGTGGAGGTGTGACGGCAGAGGAATGATGGGTGGTGGAGAGGAGAGGGGAGATGATGGTGTGGGTGGGGGGTGATGGTTGGGTGGGTGGGTGGGTAGAGAATGGGTGTTGTGGGGGGTGGAGAGCAGGGCAGGTGGGAGTGAAGGCAGTGAGGAGTTTGCAGGGCTCGTTAGTTGGTTGTTGCCTCCAGGCAACATCTAAGGTCATATCAACACGGGCACCGACTTGTGACAGTGCTCACTCACGCCAACGTTATAGTGCTGCCCCACTGGGAGACCAGGCCGCCAGTACCATGACCCTATACCCCACTCAGTCACATTATCCTGAAATCGAGCCAACCAGTATGTAGGGCTGGTGAATGAGATGTGTGAATGGTTGTGGGAAAGATAGAAACAGGGGAGGATGGGTGGAGGATGGAGGGAGGATGGATGGGGGATGGTGGAGGATGGAGGGAGGATGGACTGAGGATGGTGGGGGGATGGTGGGAGGATGGACGGAGGATGGACTGAGGATGGAGGGAGGGTGGAGGGAGGATGAAGGGAGGATGCAGGGAGGATGCAGGGAGGATGCAGGGAGGATGGAGGGAGGATGGAGGGAGGATGGAGGGAGGATGGAGGGAGGATGGAGGGAGGAATTGAGGGAGGATGGAGGGAGGATGGAGGGAGGATGGAGGGAGGATGGAGGGAGGATGGAGGGAGGATGGAGGATGATGGAGGGAGGATGGACGGAGGATGGACGGAGGATGGACGGAGGATGGACGGAGGATGGAGGGAGGATGGGTGATGGGGGGAGCCTCAGGGATGTAGTGACGGTAGCCACGTGATGGAACAGGTGGAAATGAGTGGTGCAGGTGGAGGGAGATGAGTTCGGTGAGGGCTGACAGTCAAGGCGCAAGGAAGTTTGCGTGCGGCCGACACCATTAGGTGCACTTGTAGTTACCGCAGCTGTGAGATTGGGCGTCATGTTTAGGTAATGAGGCGGGGAACACCATGCAGGGTGAGGTGATTTCCACGTGGGCTCTGCACCTTATCAGCCCAATTAGCGCGCCGCCGGAACTAAGTACCGCAAATTGCACAGCTATTACAATTATCGGCTTCTTTAAATCCCCGAGATCCCCAATCAGCATGTCCAGTAATAACCCAGTGTAAATAATCCAGGCAATGTGCTATGTAATGCGCGGTATGGATATTATTTATATAATACTTATATATATATATATATATATATGTGTGGTGTCAATATATTTATATAATGCATATACTGTTATTGGTATAGTATATGTAACATATAACATATATACCATATATACCATATATAGCATATATACCATATATAACATATATAACATTTATAACATACATATCATATATAACATATACCATATATACCATACATACCATATATACCATATATAACATATATAACATACATACCATATATCACATATACCATGTATA
Organism: Branchipolynoe longqiensis; assembly: GCA_030323885.1. Taxonomy (NCBI): domain Eukaryota; kingdom Metazoa; phylum Annelida; class Polychaeta; order Phyllodocida; family Polynoidae; genus Branchipolynoe; species Branchipolynoe longqiensis. The sequence continues at coordinate 47,168,852 of CM059186.1, forward strand.
ACATGTATACCATATATACCATATATAACATATATAACATATATAACATGTATAACATGTATAACATATATAACATGTATAACATATATACCATATATATCATATATACCATATATAACATATATAGCATACACAATACACATACCATACATAACACACACAACATACATAACATAATAACATACATAACATGCATAACATGCATAACACCCATAGCATACATATCATACATAGCATACATAGCATACACATCATACATAACATCCAACACATACACCAGCTACATAACATACATACTGTACATACCATACATAACATAATACCTTACATAACATACATAACATACATATCATAAAGTGCATGCATGACATGCATAACATACATAGCATACATAGCATGCATACACTACATACCATACATAACATACATAACATAAATACCATACATAACATGCACACAATGCATAACATGCATAACATGCATATCATACATACCATACATACCATACATACCATACATAACATACATAACACACATAACATACATAGCACACCTACCACACATAACATACATAACATACATACCATACATAACATACATAACATACATAACATAATACCATACATACCATACATAACATACATAACATACATAACATACATAACATACATACCATACATACCATACATACCATACATAACATGCATAACATACATAACATACCTACCATACATACTATGCATATCATACATAACATACATAACATACACAATGTACATACCATACATACCATACATATCATACATAACATACCCATCATATATTCCAAATAGCATATACACCATACCTATCAACCATAACATACATAACATATATAAGATAATAACATAACTAACATACATAACATACATAACATGCATACCATGCACACCATATATAATATACATGACATACATAACATGCATAGCATACATACCATACCTAACATACATATAACATACATACCATACATATAACATACATAACATGCATGACAAATAGTTGGTTGATTGTTGGAGGTTTACTTCCAGACAACATCTAAGGTCATATCAGGACGGATACCGAATTGTGACAGTGCACACTCATGGTACCTGTATAGTGCTGCCCTACTGGGAGTCAAGGCTGCCAGCACCATGATCTTATATCCCAGTCAGTCACATTATCCTGACACTGAGCCAACTAGTCCTTGCTCTATCGCAATAACGTGGATTTAATCATTCCATTAAATTTAATAGTACCCTTTACTTCTGAAGCCTATAAGGGCTGTCACATTATAACGCATCGCGCCAACGTATGCCGACGATTATGATTTTTGGCTGCTACATCGGGATACGTCGTTAGGTGTTATGCATGCATAGCCACTCATTGGTATACTTCAATGTACTTCGACGTTTGTTGGGATATGGCGTTACACGTCACGGGGTTGGTGTTGTGCATGCACACAACTTTTGACGTCCGACAACGTTCGACAACATATGGATTTTACGTTGGTCGTATGGTATGTATACATTAGGCGTACGTCGATGTATGTTAGACATATGTTAGACAAATGGTGTTCACTATGCTGCACTACGTTGACCTACATTAATGGCAGTGGGAATGTACAGTCCACGTACTGACAAGGTATGGATAATGTATATCTAATGTACATCTAACATACATTTAGCATTTCTTCAGGGTGTCTTGATGTATGTAAAGTGTGATGCGTAGTTCTGGCAATCGAATAACGTATATAACATTCACCGGCGTTCTGTGAACATACCGTGAGCATAATTCAAGCATCTTTTGCTCGGAGGTACATTAGCCATACGTTGGTGATACATTGGCCATACGGTATGTATACGGTATGCATACATCCAACTTTGACCCCCACACTGAAAACTTTGACGCTTCTCAACGTAAAAAAGTGATTTTACATGTTGGCTGCGCACTTGCGAGATGCAACGTCGTGTGAGAGAGCCTTATGCTGTCAGAGGTCTGATGTGCATGCTCAAATTAACTTTGCACATTTTTACCTGAAATATCTCCAAAATTAGCCATTTAAAATAAAAGTAACTTCAGACCAAACTAAAAATATGACAACAATTCCAAACCATCGGACTATATAATTTTAAGAAATCATAAGAAAGGGATCAGATGCGTGAAGCATATATTGGCGGATGAACTGCTTGCTAGTATGCGCATGCGTAAGGATCACTTTGTAAGCTGATAGTGATACAGTGATAGCGGTGTAACCTAGATGAGTGTGCTTCGCAAAGTACGTAATAGCATTAACGTAGTGGGTCAACCGCTAGGTGCGCCTCAAATAAGTCAAATCAACACCGCTATCAGATATCAGATATCAGAACGGGTGACCTTGGTGGCTTCCAGGATACGCCTTCCTCACTCATTGTACCCCCCCCCCCCCACACCTCTCATACAAAGGCGCGTACCGCACCTTCCTCATAACCACATCAGCAGTGATTGTGGGTCATGAGTGATATAGGTGAACAGCTCGGAACCGGAAGCTCATGACCTTGATAATTGGACAGGATGGCCACATGGCGGTCGATTGTCCACTTCCGGTGAGTTCCGTCGACAGTAAACTGAAACCTTAGCGGCGCCCTTATATACAAACAAGAGAAAGAAAGAATGGGGGGGGGGGGAGGAGATAATTCACTACCTGGTTTGGCATTGGGAAATATTTAAATAAACCGAAAATTGGTTGGTTTCGTGTCAGTATAATGTAAAATATTGAAGACTGCTGTCACCGCTGCTGTCACCGCTAGTGGCTGTTGTCACCGCCGGTTGCTGCTCTCACTACCGGCGACTGCTGTCACCACCTGTGTTAGCTGTCACCACCAGTGCTAGCTGTTACCACCAGTGTTAGCCATCAATGCTGGTGGTAGCCGTCACCACCGGTGTTAGCTATCACCACCGGTTACTGCTCTCACCACAGGTGGCTGCTGTCACTGTCGGTGGCTGCTGCCCCAATGGTGTGAGCTGTTGCAACCGGTGTTAGCTATCACCGTATGTTGCTGCTCTCACCACCGGTGGCTGCTGTCACCACCAGTGGCTGCTGTCACCTCCAGCATTAGCGTTCACTGCCTGTGTTAGTGGTCACCACCAGTGGCTGCTGTCACCGTTGGGATGCTACTGTCACCGCCAGTGGACACTGTCAGCACCGGTGGCTGCTGTCACCACTAGTGGCTGCTATCACCGCCGGTGGCTGCTGTCACCGCCGATGGCTGGTGTCACGGCCGGTCGCTGCTGTCACTACCGGCGGGGCGGGCCCACTCACTCTCCCGCACCACACATTCTGCCAGAAGATCAGGTAGCATCAAGCCCGGTCTAAATTTAGCGACCCCCTCCCCGCTCCGCGACCCCGGCCCCTGCTCTCCCCGGAATAATGTAGGCATCCATTTTCAATCAGAAAAGATTGCTGAGTAAACAGAGTGTGCTATTAATGCTTATAAAGCAGGATGCCGTAATGGTGAGTAATATATGCACAGGAAAAGGCATATGGATATGCATAGGAACATCCCACGGCATCTGCATATGTATACATATATGAGACTGTCTCAAAAGGTGCTAAGCGATATGGGACAACACTTTGTTCATTGTAATGATCAACATACTATTTGCTTATGCATTTGCTCAGGATAAACTGATTTGTTTTTTACATGGTGTTTCATAATGCCAATAGAATAGATATTGATTTGAAGCAAATGTCCTTGTGTTTTCAGTGTAACCGTTTCTGTGCTGTTTTGTGTCACACATTACAATGGACACAAACAAATTAATGATCCTTTTGAGACAGGCTCATATGCATATGCATGGCATTTTTTTCTTTATGTCTTGGAGTTTAACATCCAGGCAACATCTCAGGTCATATCAAGACGGGAACCGACTTGTGACAGTGCACAATCATTGCGAATTTATAGTCCTACCCGACTGGAAGCGCAGGCTGCCAGCACTATGACCTGGTATCCCATTCATTCACATTATCCTGACACTGAGCTAACCAGTCATTTCTCTATCCTAATAATGCCGAGCGCCAGGATAGGAAACAGCAAATATCAATTTGGTATGTCATTGGTTGGACTTGACCTGGAGTTGAACTCCCGACCTTCCACACAAAAAGCCCGCGCTCTACTGATTCAGCCCTCGCGGCTGGTCATATGCATAGGGATATATACGTAGCCCTGTGCATAGGCATAGGCATAGGCATATGCATAGACATAGGCCTGAGCATAGGCATGTGCATAGATTTAGGCATGAGTATAGCCATAGGCACATACATGAGCACAATCTCAGACACAGGCACAGGCACATACATTGGGACCGGAGTTGTCACAGACGACTTGCTTAGCTAAATGCAGCGTCAGGCACATCCACATAGATATATTTGAAGATGCAGATACACAGACACAGACACACCACCGGTACAGGCGCATACGCATGCGCACAGGGGATTGATATGTGAGCTCGGCAGGTGTTTCTGCTTTAAAGTCACAGACCCCGGAGTTGCATTGCATGTCACCGTGTGTGTTAGTGTGTATGCGTTTCATCACTGTTTCAGTCAATGGCTCGTTTACTCCTGTCGTATATTATTACACAGGGTGTTGATGTAATGGCCACCATGCACGTTATCTGCGCTTATTCTATTTTTAACAGCTGTCCGGGCACTAGTAAAAGCTGAAAAGAGGAATCGAGCAATTCAGACAAAAGATTGTGGATGGATATTATCAGCTATATATTGCTTTCAACCTCCAACCCTCCCACCATCTGATTGATGATAGTGGCGTTTATAAACTATTGTTGCGGGTAGCGGCTGATTGTACTGGACGGTTTTGTAAAGGATTTCCACCACAAATCTACCCTCTGATGGCAAATTGCAAGAACTTACTGATGTGGACACCAGCGCAGTGTATAGCATGCTATGTCTATGTGGAAAATGTATTATCTATTATAGAGCAGTTTCAGCACCAATCTTCCCTCCGCTTGCAAATTGCAAGAACTACTGATGTGGAATGTAGGCCAATATGCAGCATGCTGTCACCACCGGTCGCTGCTGTCACCACCAGTGGCTACTGTCACCTCCAGCATTAGCGTTTACTGCCTGTTTTAGCTGTCACCACCGGTGGCTGCTGTCACCGTTGGGACGCTACTGTCACCACCAGTGGATACTGTCACCACCTGTGGCTGCTGTCACAAGTGGTGGCTGCTATCACCGCCGGTGGCTGTTGTATATATATATATATATATATATATATATATACCGGACTATCATAATAAATATATCCAATAAAACTACCCATCAACATGTACAAACAGCAGTCAACCCATTGTGCAGATGACTTTCATGGCACCATCCTCGATTAAATAATCTGAAAATACTTCATTGTGTCATAGCTCACCGTATCCTCATTCTCTAGTTAATTTGTTAGTAAAATAATGTGTGTAGGTAACTGTTGCTATCTATGGCTAGAATACAAACGTCTCAATGCTGACAACTATGCTATTCTGAAGAATAAAGTTACGTTACAAAAAATGCAATAAAACACCATGCAAATCTGTCACTTTGTTTATTAATCTAACTATGCTCATCCCTTTTCTTCGTTATGCCATATTAGTTTTCCTCAGCTAAGTTCTTAATATACTTGTAAAGAAATGATGCCCTGCTGGAAGAGTACGTCGGCCCTGATAAAAAGACTTACTCTGAAGAATAAAACACACCCACTTCCCCCTAGCCAGAAAAAAGTGGTTGTCAGGGAATAACGATATAGTGACAGTGTGCTGAAAATAGCATGGCGTATCGGAAGAGTGGATGCAGTTGTAATCTGCATACCGCAGCAGAAAGTGCACATAAAACTAAGTTGTATTCACTGAATAACAGGCTAGGTTTCATTCACTGTAGGAGACACACTTCAGTGAATAAAACACTAGGTTTTATTCATTGAATATTACACTAGGTTGTATTAATTGAATAAAGACACTAGGTTTTATTCATTGAATAAGACACTCGGTTTTATTCATTGAATAAGACACTCGGTTTTATTCATTGAATAATGCACTAGGTTTTATTCATTGAATAAGATACTAGGTTGTATTCATTGAATAAAACACTCGGTTTTATTCATTGAATAATGCACTCGGTTTTATTCATTGAACAATACACTAGGTTTTATTCATTGAATAAGACACTAGGTTGTATTCATTGAATAAGACACTAGGTTTTATTCATTGAATAATACACTAGGTTTATTCATTGAATAAGACACTAGGTGTTATTCATTGAATAATACACTAGGTTGTATTAATTGAATAAAGACACTAGGTATTATTCATTGAATAAGACACTCGGTTTTATTCATTGAATAATACAGTAGGTTTTATTCATTGAATAAGACACTAGGTTTTATTCATTGAATAAGACACTAGGTGTTATTCATTGAATAAGACACTAGGTTTTATTCATTGAATAAGACACTAGGTTTTATTCATTGAATAAGACACTAGGTTTTATTCATTGAATAAGACACTTGATTTTATACACTGAATAAGACTGACTGTTCAATTTGCTGAATAAGACACTCACTATGTGTTATTTTCTGAATAATATACTAGATGATGTTATTAGCTGAATAAGACCCAAGGTATATATTTCTTTGAATAAGCCCCTAGGTATAATTCACTGAATAAGACACTAGATGTTATTTGCTGAATAAAATACTATATGATTTTATTTACTGAATAAGATGCTACGTTCCATTGGCTGGATAACACACCAGGTTTTATATGATAAATAAGACACTAAGGTGTGTTAATTGAATAAGTGACTAGATTATATTCATTGAACAAGACACCAGATGGTATACGCTGAATAAAACACTGGGTTGTATCTCCTGAAAAAGATACTAGGTTTAATTAGCTGTATACGATGCTAGCTTGTATTCGCTGAATAAAGCACTAGGTGTTATTCATTGAATAAGCCACTAGATTGTATTCACTGAATAATACACTAGGTTTATTTCGCTAAGTAAGAGAATAGGTTTTACTCATTGAATCGAGCACTAGGTTAAAAGCTGCTGAATAAGACATTAGGTTCTATTCATTGAATCATAACCTAGGTGTTATTCAATAAATAATAAAGTAGGTGTCATTCCCCGACTAAGAGAATAGACTATCCTCATTGAATAAGGCACAAGGTTTAATTCTGTGAATACGACGCCATGTTGTACTCACTGAATAAATAATTGTACAACAACAAAAACCCAGCGGCATAAGACGACTAGTATGGATGATATGGAGTTTACACACTGTTGGCAGTGGAGAAGTGGGGGTTGGGATGAGGAAACTGGGTGTGTGGGGGTGGCGTGAGGGGATGTTAAGTGCAGTACCTCTCGCTCGCCACAACTGCCTTCTGGGAGATAAGATACGACGCCCACCGATAATGGGAGCCTACACCCACAGCCACGTCTACCCACTTTAAAACAAAACACATCTTTCTTTTGGTATTTTGTTTGCTAGACAAACATTATGTTAGCGAGGCGCAGAGTAGACAGACATGGCAGCTATACAAAGAAAACTAAATAGAATAGTATCTAGGTATATAAGTCGAATAAATGATTCAGCCATTTATTTAAGTTACACAAATATTAACCGGAAATGAGGATTGGGGGCTATAATGACGGTCATAGCTCAAAGTTACTACTAGACTGAATAGTTAGACAAAATACACGGAAATGAGGTTTGGTGGTTATAATGGCGCAAATTTACTACCAGAATATATGGGCTTTAAAACTGTTGTCTAGTAATGACCCTGATATTAAACATGCTATGAATTTATGAAACTGTCATAGTACTAGAACAAAAGTTGTAATAAGTAAACAAACAAAATATGTATGTAGCGATATAGTTGGATATATCTTGAATTGAATTAGAATTGAATCAGTGGGTCATTTGAGGCATTGTGCTTCCTATAATGGCGGCATTGTTAACGGTGTTTAATAGTACACGCACTAGCAAATTAAATGGAGAGCGGCAGTCAAGTAATGACAGCAGTCTTTGTCGCATCGCGACCGACAGCATGATGATGATGATGACTAGCAAATTGAAGAACTATTATACAGTCCTTCCCCAAGGCTTGGCACTGACCATTGCTTTGTGCTGCAGCTGTTCCACTAACCACTGCAGTGTTTGAACCAGAGTAGTTATTGTGTTAAAGTTGCATAGTTCAATGCTTTTGGGTTTCTGTCGCTTTCTGAGATAAATTGGTTAAATGAGTGGGTGGCGCTCATTTGCTGTCATTGCTGGGGGTGCAGAGAGAAGAGATAAGCAGCCCCTCCCACCTGCCACTCACAACGACAAGCCACCCCACTGGCCTACCCCACAAATCCCGGTGACCAATCAAATTCAACCTCCAAACCCCAACCCCACCCTCGTCCCTGCGAGTCTCTGAAGAGCCTCTTCGACATGGCCCACCGTAGCGGCAACACGTCTTCTTACATTAGTTTTGACAAGCACACCAAAACTGTGGCACAATAGGGTCCTGCAGTAACAGGATCAATTATATTGACTCATTATTCAATGCCATGTGTCAACAAATGCTTAATAGGTGCTCTAGTATCGAAGTTGGCTATGGACAATTAAATCTACGTAATTGTCTTCCTTTTGAGAAATTGATGTTTCATCGGACTGTGCAGCTTTACATATATCTGCTCCTGGTGACCCTTGGGTGGAAGTGGGATGGGTGAGAGAGGAGTGGAGAGGTCTTCTCCGTCAAGAGTAAGGCTTATGTGTGTACAGATAGGTGGTGCCACAATCGGCCTGAGGTTGTCAGAGGAAGGTAGTCGATGACCAATAAGAATAATAACCATGCAGTAGATGACTGAGAGTGAAGAATAATAAAAACTGAAGTGGAAAGCTTCCGATTAAACCTGCATAGTCCAATGGAAAGATCATTTTTTTCAAAATCAAAACAAGTATCTCGATTTGATTCTGTATATCTACCATCGATACTTGTGCACTCATTAAACAATTTTGTTGCCACACAGAAGGGAATACTGATGCAATTGAATAGAACATGTTACTGCAGAAGCCTATGGGGGGCAATCCTGTCCAAATTAATTTTGAATGGTTGCACTTCAAATATCTCAAATGTTAGCCATTTAAAATAAAGTTACTTCAAGCTAAAGTAAAGTACATTATAACTATAATGATCAACCTAATCTATTTATCTCAGAAAATGTCAGAAACTCAATACCATTGGACTTTAGTTTACTCGTATAATGCTTATACATCACATATATTCTTTATATATTATATTTGATTCATAAACACTAGCCGCCCTTCATCCACCCCTTCTCCATCCTGCGCCTGACTTATTTCGCTGACTCAGCAACGATGGCCAGTGCTCCTCCTACGCACCTGTCGTCCAGTCGCCCCCTGTTATCTATGTCTGGTACACATCCTCAACTCGACCCCCCCCCACTCCTGCCCCCCCCCCCCCACACACCACACTTTTGTATTGGGAAACAGGCGAACCACCCAGCGAAAGTATCACTAACAGTATACAGTAGAGCTTTTAACAGCTGTTAGTTGGGCGCCTATTATATGCTATTTAACCCGCACGAGGAGGCTTGGTTGCTAGGGGCCCTGACCTCGATTTGGTGGGGCCTGCAATAACATCAATTATATCGAAGCAAACAATGTACAAAGAAAACTACAAAAAAGAATAATGTGCTGCCTTACCCTGCACAAATAGTGCTGGGAGAATGGTATCTCAGTAGGTGAACACTATAAAGCTGTTTTTTGTTCGTCCTGACAACACTTAAGGTCATATCAGGATGCATACTGACTTGTGACTGTGCGTACCCATGGCAACTTTCTTGTGCTGCACCACTGGAAGACCAGGCCACCGGCACCATGATGCGATATCCACCTGAGTCACATTATCCTGATGCTGAATAAACCAGTATTTGTTCTATCCTAATAATGCCGAGTGCCAGGCTCGGTAGTAACAAGTATGAATTCTGTAAGTTGTTGGTTTGACTCGGATGGGGGTACTTCCGCCAACGGCAAACTCAAGACCATCGTGGGGCATCCACCTGCAGACTGCTGAAGTCAGTGCTAAATGGATCGGTTCATCATTGGCGAAGGATCTATTGGCAAATGTTGGTGTATGCGCAGATTTATCGGCGACTTTTCTAGCAGCAGTCGCATAGTGTATCCCGAGCCGAATGAGTGTAACAAAATCGTAAGAATGCGATTGTAGGCAGCATTCTCTATGTAGCCGAGTCAGTGGTCAAGCTGGCAGAATTGGTAAGGGCGCTGTCTTTACTTCGCATGAGGAAAGATGGTGGGTTTGAGCCCGGACCAAGTCAAATCAATAGCTTGGAAAATTGATACAGCGACGAATGTCTCCTAAAATTGGAGCAAATTGGGCAAAGGCTATTGTTGGAATCACTAGTATGTAACTTTGAAGACCACTCGCCCTGTGGTCATATGTATATGTGGCCATATGTGAAATGCTCACAGATATTTATACATACAGAGACATATCTGATTCTAGGTAAATATTTTGTAATGTGTTTGGTATTTTTCATAAGTATGGCGTTTAATTGAATGTTTCATTGGTTTCTCGTCTAGAAGATCATCGCTTGGAGTTAACTGCAGCCACATTACTAATTCTTTGTGGTTAAATACGTCTCAACTGAACTAAACTCGCCACTCCCTAATACTGACACTCGGCACTTCTATAAAATGGTAAGAACTGGTTCATCCAATATCAGGATAATAAATACGAGCCCTGCAGATTTGTAAACCACTGCCTTGTGGTACAGGTTCTTGACAGAACCGAAGGCTAAGGGAGCAAACCCTACACAGAAAAGCATGTCACTGTGGCAGCATTAAGGGTGGTTGATGTATGGAACTCCCAACATCTCCTGACCGGCCACTGCAGGGACAAATAGTTTTGCGTCTGTCTTGACATGTTCTTGCCGGTGTGAAACCTCTATTTGCTCCCCAAGAGAGTGCCGCTGGTAAGTTGCAAAAGCCAGCAGCACTTCAACACTTTTGCAGGCAGCTTTCATGAAATGTACAGAGGAGGATGGCCAAGGCTAGTGCATCTTTCAGCCGACTATGCCAGAGACTCTGGAACAACCACCATGTGTCCATTCGGGTCAAAGGCAAGATCTACCATCCGATCGTGCTATCCACCATACTGTACGGAGCCGAGGCCTGGACAGTGTACAGACGACAGGTGAAAAAGCTGCATGCCTTCATGATGCCACATCTGCGTTCAATCAAGAGGCTAACCTGGAAGGACAAAGTGACAAATAAGGAAATACTCGAACGGACAGGGCTGCCCTCTATGGAAGATCTTCTGATCAAAAATAATCTCCGGTGCACTGGACACCTCATGAGGATGTCATCAGACAGGCTACCAAAGCAGATCTTCTATTCTCAACTTTCTTCTGGTTACAGAAAGAGAGGGCGCCCTCATCTCCGGTTCAAGGATACCATCAAGAGAAACCTGAAGCTGAGAGACATTAAGACTGACTCATGGACGCAACTCTCACAGCAGAGAGCCAAATGGAGAGCGGCAGCCAAGTAATGAAAGCAGTCTGTCATGACCGACAGCATGATGATGATGATGAAGTACGAGTAAGTGGGATATCGAGTCATGTACCCAGTTGTCTGTGTTCCCAGTAGGGGTGGGGCGAGAATTGTTGGTTGGTTGTGGAGGTTTTACGTCATAGCAACATCTAAGGACATACGAAGACTGGTTCCGACTTGTGACAGTGCACTCTCATGGCAACTTTATAGTTCTGCCCCACTGGTAGATCAGGTCACCAGAACCATGACCTAATATCCAACTCAGTCACATTATCCTAACACTGAGTCAACCAATCCTTGCCATATCCTAACAAAGCCAAACAACTAGCTAGGAAGTGACAGGTATCAATTTGTGAGTCATCGGTTTGACTCGACCAGGGTTCGAATCCCACGAGCTACCAACACGGGAGACGGACACCCAACTCATTCAGCCATCCCGAAAGGTCAGTGGGGCTGGAGGAGTGTATGACTTTGCACTGTCACAAATTGGTACCCACCTGACATGACCTTAAATGTTCCTAGAACGCTAAAGCCTAACAAACATACAATTGTGTAGCCTCGCTTCCGATGCTCCCGGAGACGCATGGCTCAGTAGAGCTATAGTAGGCGCCGACCTGATTCTATTTATAGCCTCACTGACCAGAGCAGCGGTCTCAATTAGGGTCGGGACACAGCCTGCACTGCGACGGTTTACGAGCGTAACAATTTGCTCAGCAGTCTAGCGATTGTTCAGTCCACTCAAGTTTGTAGTACACCAGGTGCGGTGGCCGAATCGATACAGTGGAGGTCTCCAGTGTGTGAGATCGGGAGTTGGATTCCCGGTTGAGCAAATCAATGACTTTTATAATTGATACTTGTCGCTTCCTAGCTTGGCACTTTGCATTAATAGGATAGGGCAACGACTGGCTAGATCAGTGTCGGGATAATGCGACTGAGTGGGATATCGGGCCATGGTGCTGGTAGCCTGATATCCCGGTGGGAGAGCACTATGAATTCTGCCATGAGTGCACACTGTCATAAGTCGATATCCCTCCTGATATGTCCTTACACGTTGTTAGGACGTAAAACACAAACCAACAACAACAGTATGTAGGAGAGCACGCTAAATGAAGCACCCAACGTGTAACACCGCTATTTCTTTTTTTTTGGTGACAAATTATTTATTCTGTCCATAACGTATAAGCTCCTGTGAGGGTGCTTGTTTTCAACGCTGGGCACACTTTCGTTTTATTTTCACTTGGTTCAATTAAAAACCCAACAAAATAAGTTATTAATTGTTTATTGTAATTTGTTGCCGTGAATCGTGTAATTTGCTAATCGTGTAATTTGCTAATCGTGTAATTTGTTGCCGTGAATCGTAATTTGTTGCCGTGAATCGTGCTTTAGAGATATTTGAAATGAAATCACGCCAATGTAAATTCCATGTGCAGGTCAAATGGCTTGTAACATCTACTGGTTGCTTGTGACAGCTTGTCAGAGTTGCGCACTGTTGATCAAACAACTTACGCCAACTTGTCCGCATTGTTCACATGCGCTCACATCTGCTTAGAGCTTGTCATAGTAGTTCACATCTGCTCACAACTTATGCAAACTTGTCCGCATTGCTCACATCTGCTAGCATCTGATTAGAGCTTGTCATAGTTGCTCACATCTGCTCCAAACTTGCGCCAACTTGTCCGCATTGCTCACATCTGCTCACATCTGCTTAGAGCTTGTCATAGTTGTTCACATCTGCTCACAACTTAGACAAACTGGTCCGCATTGGTCACATCTGCTAGAATCTGCTTAGAGCTTGTCATAGTTGCTTACATCAGCTCACAACTTACGCCAACTTGTCGACATTGTTCATGTTGTCCGCGATGTAGGTAAGTGAGCATATGGACAAGGCGCGCTTCCAGGTACCCAACAATGTGCCCGTTGCCACCACATTTCAGTGATTCATGTACTAAACTTAATGTTATATACCTGACGCCACCTGGTGCTTGTCCCAGTTTTCATTATTTCATGAGCCACCCCACTAAGTATGGGTGCTCTACCCTGCCACCTATGTTCTATTCAGGAACTAACTTCTCTTACGCCATCTAGCATCATATACTTCTTGTGTCAATATTTAAATGCTGTACAGCCATGCATCATTCACTTCGACTTGAGCGTGAGAAGGACAACACTCAACAACAAGACAACATTTGCCATCCCACCCACCCTACAGACAATTCAATAATCATAAGACAGGGTCAAGTTTTTCTATCCTCATGTCAAGACTACATGACATTAAAACTGTACAAGATCAGAAATGCAAAAATAAATAGCAATCATATACATATGTGCAATCTCCTTGTTGCTCAATTGCTGAATCTTCTGCATTGCATGTGCTTACAGCTTGTCACAGATCTTCACATCTGCTCACACCTGCTCACACCTGCTCACACCTGCTCACACCTGCTCATATCTACTCACACCTGTTCAAATCTGCTAACACCTGCTCACACCTGCTCACACCTGCTCATACATGCTCACACCTGCTCACACCTGCTCACACCTGCTCACACCTGCTCACACCTGCTCACACCTGCTCACACCTGCTCACACCTGCTCACACCTGCTCACACCTGCTCACACCTGCTCACACCTGCTCACACCTGCTCACATGTCAGAGCTGTTCACACTTGCTCGCATCTGCACAAAATGGCAACAAGTACTCACACTCGCAGCTGTTCACACCTCATCACAGCTGCTCACAACCCCTTCGAAAATCTTTTTATTGTACTCAAGAGAGAGCTAACCCTCACCCCTCTCTCCCTCAGCCCCCCCCCCCCAATCCCTCCCAGCACCACCATACCACCTTCCCCTCGCTGTACCACCGTGAGCTCCGGTGGGAATTAACTCACCGATTTGGACAGCAACTAACCTCTGATCCAGTTCTCGTTCATAACGCAAAGCTCACTGAACAAACACAGCCATAAAACCAGCGCGCACACACAACACTGGTGGGGTGGGCTGTGCGCTGGGACCCGCGATTTAATGCCTCCTTAGCGGCTGCAACTGCCGAATAGAGTGCTTCTGAGGGAAGGGTCAAGGAAGCAGCATGGGTGGCTGCTACACGACTAATTCTCCTATTATTTCAGGCCTGGACCCAGCAGGGACATTTTTGTGCATGTGTGTGTTGGTTTCAACTAAACACGCATTGGCTGAATCGGTAGAGCGCAGGTTCACGGAGGGGGAAGGTCGTGAGTTCGATTCCCGGTCGAGTCAAACCAATGACTTATGAAATTAATATGTGTCACTACTTACCCTGCTGCTCGGCATTACTAGGATAGATTACCTCAGTATCAGGATAATGTGACTGACTGGTGTGCATACTGGACGTGTGTGTGCATTTGGGAGGTCGTGAGTTCGAACGGTAGAGTGCAGGTTCACGGAGGGGAAGGTCGGGAGTTCGATTCCCGGTCGAGTCAAACCAATGACTTATGAAATTAATATGTGTCACTACTTACCCTGCTGCTCGGCATTACTAGGATATATTACCTCAGTATCAGGATAATGTGACTGACTGGTGTGCAGAGTCGACGTATGTGTGCATTTGGGATGTTGTGAGTTCGAACCCTAGCTGAGAGTCAAACCAATGACTTACAAAATTGATACTTGTTTCTACCTAGTCTGGCGTTCAGCATTAATAGGCTAGTAGAACTGGCTACTTCAATTTCAGAATAATGTGATTGATCAGGGATAATCAGTCATGGGTGCAAGTGCCAGGTCTCCCAGTGTGGCAGCACTATGAAATCACCACAAGTGCGCACTGTCACAAGTCAGTACCCATCCTGATATGATGTTAGATGTCGCCTAGAAATAAAACTCAAGCTAATAAACAACAATGGCTTCCCCTTCTCACACACATATCCATACACAGACACGCCCAACCGCCGACCAGCAGGACCCCAGATGTACACGCTCACTGATGTCACATGACACTGCATTTGTATATTTCAGCATGACAGCCCACCTGTACGCTACCAACTCTGTGTCTCACCCCTCCCCCCTGCACTCCTGGCAACCGCCCCCTCTGGCACCCCTTCCTCCATTCATAGCCCCGGCAAAATCCACCAGTCTTTGTAACCGCACTGGGAAGGGACCCAGCAGCACAATACACTAACGACGCCGACAGCAACACGAGTTGAGGTGGGAGAGGGGGGATTGGGGGTGAGGTGGCCGAGGGGGATTGGGGGTGAGGTGGGAGAGGGGGGATTGGGAGAAGGAAAGGAGGGAGGTGGGGATGCAGGTTCACTAATCATTCACCAGCACCCACGGGGATGGTTTAGAAGAACAGGGTCCCGAGATGCCGTGTCGGAGGTTCATTTGTTTTAATTAATGTCATATTTTATTAAGCATCAGTGGACATTTCAATCGTCTACAATTGACCTGCCTTTTCCCACTGCTCTATAAAACATTGTGGTTTATTAATACATTTGGCTAAGTCAAGGCGAAGAGGCAAGTTAATTGGAAACTTGGAGGAGTGGGGATAGGGAGCTACCTCAACTAGCGCTGGGCATTTGTGAGTTGGGTATACTGGTGGATGTTGACGGGGCTATGGGTGGAGGAAGGGGAGAGGGGGGTGCCGCGGGGTGCAGGAGGGGTGTGTGTTAGACGCAGAGCTGGTAGCGTACAGGTGGGCTGTCATGCTGAAATATAAAAATGCAGTGTCATGTGACATCAGTGGCAGTGTTCAAGGGGAATGTTGTTGGATGGAGTTTTATGTCCTGGCAAACAGCTACGGTCATATGAGGATGGGTAGCCATTTGTGACAGTGCACACTCATGGTGACTTAATAGTGCTATCCAACCAGGATACCAGTGCCAACGGCATCATGACTCGATACCTCACATTACCATGATCCTGCGCTAACCAGTCCTGTCCCTATTCTAGTAATGCGAAACAGGCTAGGGAGCGACAGATATCAATTTAGAAAATCATTGGTTTGACTCGGCCTGGGATCCGAAATTCCTGGAAATGTAGGATTCTTAACCATTTATAATAAATGTTATTTCAAATTGAAGTAACATAGACTATAAGTATAACAATCGATATAATAAATGTATCTAACAAAAATACCGAAATCTGGAAAACATTGAACTGAAACTTTAATTCACGTGCAGTCTGGTGATTGGTTGTGCAGGAGAATATGGTGTTGTGATATAACAATAGTGACACAATGAGTTCCTGGCTGGTTTGAAAGTTGTGACTGATTGTGACCTCTCCGACAGAATCAAGCCAATATTGAGCTGTAACGAAACGCAACAACTGTAGACTGTCCGGAAAAAAAAACAAGTTGGCGCAAGTTTGGAGCAGATGTGAGCAACTATAACAACCTCTAATCAGATGCTAGCAGATGTGAGCAATGCGGACAAGTTTGCGTAAGTTGTGAGCAGATGTGAACTACTATGACAAGCTCTAAGCAGATGTGAGCACATGTGAGCAATGCGGACAAGTTGGCGTAAGTTGTTTGATCAACAGTGCGCAACTCTGACAAGCTGTCACAAGCAACCAGTAGATGTTACAAGCCGTTTGACATGCACATGGAATTTACATTGGCGTGATTTCATTTAAAATATCTCCAAAGTTAACCATTTATAATAAATGTTATTTCAAATTGAAGTAACATAGACTATAAGTATAACAATTGATATAATAAATGTATCTAACAAAAATACAGAAATCCGGAAAACATTGAACTGAAACTTTAATTCATGTGCAGTCTGGTGATTGGTTGTGCAGGAGAATATGGTGTTGTGATATAACAATAGCGACACAATGAGTTCCTGGCTGGTTTGAAAGTTGTGACTGATCGTGACCTCTCCGACAGAATCAAGCCAATATTGAGCTGTAACGAAACGCAACAACTGTAGACTGTCAAAAAAAAACACAAGGCGAGCGTGCACCGATAAGTGACTAAGGTGATGGTCGGGCGGGCAGTGACGAGCCAAGCCAGGGCCAGAGAGGAAGTGAACCACAACGCCCCCCGGCGGATTTAACTGCAACCTGATACCGACAGTGGTGCCGACTAGGGCATCTCAACTCTCCCACCCAACCCGAAGACAACGTTAACCTGGCGGATCGGACCTACCTCTAACAGGAGCCCACAATGGCTCCCAGCCCAGCTACACCCTACATCCGTATATACAAGTATATACGCAGTATAACCCTGAATCAAACATTGTGTGCCTGTTGTTGGCAACGGTTGAATAGAGCCATGGCAGGGGATTAGTGAAGTGGAACTGCCACAGGTGGCGCCACTGAAGTACAGAAGTACTTAGTACCCGCGGGAGATTAGCAATACAGCAGAGACTGTTGGTTACATGGGCATTAAGGAAAGATCGCAGCTGGTTATATATATTTGCATAATTAATTCTATAACATATATATACAAACAAACCTGTCTAAATCGACGGACCATAGCAACGACTTTAAGTCGTCCGTTTAGGGAGGGGGTCGGTTTAAGGAGTTGTTGTTATCATTGCAACGGTATTGTATTGGCGATGGTTTAGGACCCAAATAAAGTGATCGATATAGGGGAGTGGTCGATCTCTGGACGTGGTTGGTTAGAGAGATTTTATTGTATATATATATATATATATGTGTGTGTATATTCTTGGAATCATGAGATAATAATGATAATAATAATAATATGTGGAATAAATTGGCAAGCAAATAGTAAACTCGCAGCAGATTTTGAGAATTGGCAACATTGTGGCTTACTTAGTTACGGATGGAAGATGGGGTGGGTAAGCTGTATAAAGTATAAAGTATAAAGTATGTATCTGAATAGCATAGTCCAGGCCGTAGCTAGCGAGAGGGGCAGTTTATTGCATTACTTGCTGTAGATATGTAATGTATAACGAATTTTGCAAGTATACAGATGTATAAAGGGAACTATTATCATATTGCTATACTCTTTAAGATCCAACACTGTACCGGTTGTGCCACCTGTGGCCTTCTTAACCTCCACCGGATGTTGGCAAGTGTCAGTAGCATTGGGGGATTTGTTTCTTTACTGGAGCTATGTATGATATATATATATATATATATATATATATATATATATATTCCTCGAGTGTGTGACGCTAGGGGGCCCCCGCCTGGCAATTTATCTAGATTCATATCCATGTTGTCGGCGATAAGATTTGTTTGTTTGTTTGTTTGTTGTTGTTTTACGTCCTAGCAACATCTAAGGTCATATCAGGACGGCGGCGATAAGGAGTGCCCATCTACAAGTGGTTAATCCAACACACAATGTGGTTAAATAGACGCAGTGTGCAAATGCTTCTCCATCTAATTTCGTAATCCGACGGATGTTCAATAACGCTGAATAGCAGTCAACTGAGGCGAGCCATTGAGGTAGCACTATGTGTAATTTAATTCAAACATAGCAGGCCTATATGTATAGCCATATATAACGGATATATAAAGGATACATAATACAACGAGAATGTGCTTCTTTGAAAAGGAATAGGTATATAAATATATGCCGGATATTACAAATAAGATGCTTGTGTTGTATGCACACTGGACATGAATAAAAGGGGAAATGTTATTTTCATAATTAACATGTTGAATACGGAATATTTGGCTTCAAATATTCTTCCTTTACCTTTTTTTGGGGGAGGGGGGGGGGGAGTCACAGAACTTCTAATTCTGAGATGTTAAACTTAAAGAGAAATGATTTTTTATTCTAGAAGTAGGCATAGCCCAAGTCAAGAAAAGCATCAATGAAGTGTTATTGATACAGATGTTTTACACACCTGATTGCAGGTAGTTGTGATATAATTGGAAGTATATATATAACACTCGAATACAGTTATAAAGGTAGGAGCCAGAAGCCACTCTCGACTTATTGTCCGTGCTATATATAACTATATACACCAGCATTGTGAAGATACAACGGACAACATCCTATATCTGCGTTTACAGGTATACACACATACATTTATACATATGCACATACTATTTTACACACATACCCATATAAATATATGCATGCATACATACATATCCACATCATCATGCTGTCGACTGCTTTCATTACTTAACTGCCGCTCTCCATTTAGCTCTCTTTCCACATACTTATTAAACATTGATATATTACACACATAAGAGAACATGTCCTTCATACTTATTATACACCAGTATGATCCATAATATCATGCTAATAATATATCAAGTATTACCTAACCTCCCCTCTCTACCATTTCCCTGGGACACCCCACACCATCCCCAGACAACTAACGACTTCTGCAGAACACCGGGTGATCGAGGGGCTGTTTGACAGAGCCGCGCAGTGCAGGGTGTTACGTGACTCTTGCTGCAGCTGTCAGAACAGCCCAACACCACCCCACCACCCTTCCCCCGCCCCAGCTCCCACCACCCCAACCGACCAATCACCATCGATACCAACGCCCTTCCCATTGTCAATCGCACAACGCACCAGCCGGACGACCGTCCAGCAACCACCAGCAACAGACCCTCGCGCCCTTATCCAATCAGAAGCCGCTGCGGTCCGACGTACGCCAGTGGCGGCCCCTGGCGGTGATCGCTGGCGCGGTGCGGGATGGGTAATCCAGTTGTTGTGAGACAGCAGCCTCGTTCTGAGCAATCGTGTCCCTATGGGCATGGATCTGTCTGGGCCCTTGTTGTCTGAGTTAGGATGAAGTTGTTTTCGCCGCGCCGGTGGTTGTATTGTGAGCATGCGCAATGTAGGCCTACATTGGTCACGTGTACACATGCCCTACGCCGTGCGCGTTAAAGTTGCATAGTCTGATGTAAGCATCAAATTTTCAAAACAAAAACAGTGACCCATATTTAATTCCACATATACTACATAATTTCACATAGTAGATAATAATACAACATATACTACATGATACCAAAGACCCTATAACACTAAGACAGCTCACTCCCTATCTCTCCCATGGTAATGTAAATTTTGCAGTGCCACCTTGTGTTGGGTTTGATCAGCCCGGATGCTGGTTGGTGTTTCACATGTAAACACATACAATTATATTATACATGAGATAGGTAAGTATGAATACACATCAATATGAAATTGTTATGAACAAGTACACATCATCATCAGCATCATCATCAGCATCACCATCATCACACATCTTTCACATTCATATATACATTTATACATATAATATAGCGACTGTGTAACCAAGAGAACAGCCAGCGCACCAGGTGGTGGGTTTGATCATTTTGATTACAGAGTACAGGCTGAGTGAGCTGTCTTAGTGTAATAGGGTCTTTGATAATACTACATCATTTCACTTAGATACTGATGCTCTTAATTTTATCAAAGCTGAATAATCAGATTAAAACATCAAATTTTCAAAACCAAAACACTGATTATACATATTTAACTTAGATATTGACACACTTATTAAAGACTTGTTGCCCAAATTAATTTGGAATGTTTTCAAAGGTTAGCCATTTTAAGTAACAGTTGTTTCAAACTAAAGTAAGGTAGATAATAACCATGCACAATTAATGTTGGCAGGCATGCCAAAACTCTGACGCCACAGGCTTCTTCTGCTGTAACTTGTTCTATTCAATTGCTTCAGCATTCTGTTCTGTCTGGTGACAAATGTATAGTAAGTGCAGTAGTATCTAAGTTTGATATGTAGAATCAAATCAAGATAATTGTTTCAGTTTTGAAAATTTGATATTTACATCGGACTTTGCAGCTTTAAGGCAATAAATCATAAAGGTGGGGACCTCATATCGGGAAACAACTGAGTAATATCACTTCCACAGCCTAGAGTTTGGACGCACAATGGGCGTCGTGTTCCACTTAGCGGTTGGTTGGTTGTTGGAGTTTTACATCCTGGCAACATCTAAGGTCATATTGGGATGCGAACCGACTTGTGACAGTGCACATGGCACTGCCCCCCTGGGAAATCAAGCCATTGGCTACATGACCCAATATCCCACTCCTGACACTGAACTACCCACCAGTCCTTGCCCTATCCTATTAATGCTGAGTATTATACTAGGAAGTGACAAGTATCAATTTTATAAGTCATTGGTTTGACTCGACCGGGAACTGAACTCCCGATCTCCGGAACGCGAGGCCCGCGCTCTACCGATTCGGCGACCACGTCAACTTAGCAAGTTGTCATTGAATCTGGACCTGACTGCGGAATAGATCTATATATCACTTGCTCATGATAGCTGTGACTGACGCCTGTGCGGTTCAATGGGCTGACAGAAGAGGGTCAGTGTTCGAGGCTAAAGGAAACTGCCAAAACGAGGCCGAGTTCGGTTCTAGGCTTATTGCCAATCAGTCAGCATCTGTTCCATTGCCAGAATATATGCCTGTGCGTACATATATATATATTACTTACTTACTTACGCCTACCGCCCAACAGATATATATATATATATGAGTCAGTCTAATGAAAATAGGCCGATTGGTGTATGGCGAAACGATGTCGGCATCGACCATTGGATGTCAGCGTCGAACGGCATACTTTTAGTTTAGCATTGACAGAGGTGTTGGAAAGTTCTTGAATTTATCCTGAATGTAAACGTAGAGAAAATACAACAACCCTATTTTTGTCTAGGATAATTTAATATGAAACAAAGAAATGCACTACACTTTGACAATTGCAATGCCGCCATCTGTTAAAGATGTCTGCGTCGACCATTGGATGTCGGCGTCAAACCGCATACTTTTAGTTTAGCATTGACAGAGGTGTTGGAAAGTTCTTAAATTGATCCTGAATGTAAAGGTACAGAAAATACAGCAGGAAACTTTAATCCAGAGTATTTTGGAGATACATTCTCACTCTTTTGTGCATTTCATTATTAAAACCACCAATTGGCCCATTTTCGTGAGACAGACTCATATATATATATATATATATATATATATATATATATAGTTATATATATATATAAGCAGTTTTTGTTGGTGCCTAGTAAACATATAAAAAAGAAGACTGACGTGGTTGAGAAGAGTATGTATTATCTGGCAGAAATCTAGATAAGTGCCCACCTAATGTTTAAAATTGACCATCCGAGTGTGTCTGGAGGTGATAACGACCATACACAGCTGCCCTATACGTGGTCAGAGCTCCTGACAGGTAGCGTCGATGTGGCCAAATATGGAACTAACTCGCTGGGCTACACGAGCCGGGGTTCGCAATATAATAATATATATATAATCGATATAACTGAAGATGGTAATGTCTTTGTTTATATTCCCATACTAGATTTTAGACCACACATATAATATATATATATACATATATATATATATGATGATTGGTGATTTATTTACGCCGTTTCAGCAGCATAGACAATACTCACGGCGAGAATTGTTAGTTTGTTGTCAAAGTATGTATATACAGATATATATATATATATATATATATATATATATATATATTCGCTGACATGATCCTTTCAGCTAAAGCGAATATTCATGGAAAGAATACATGTTCAAATCATACGACCAGATCTTTAAAGAGGCAGATTAGGTACTCGTGGCATGCTTTCTGAGCTTCGTCTTCTTCATCATCAGCATCATCATCATTTCCATAGTCATTAGCATGACTGTCACCAATGCGTTAATAAGCGCATGCATACATGACCTGGATTCGGGAGGAGAGGCGAACACGTACCCCGTTAGTGGGTAATCCGCTGATCACCGACCGTCACGCCACCTGCTGGTGATGACCTTGGCGTTTCCCATTGACCAACTGCCAGCGTCCACGAAACGTTCCCTCGCTTCCCTCCCCCCTCCCCCACACCTAGACACACCTCCCTCATACACCGCTGCTGCTGATGCTGCCCCCTGGTGGTCGAGTGATCCATGAGTATGGGCACATAATTAGTAAGGCACCAGGCAGTTGTGATATGGATGATTGAACACCCAATTAACCTTTCAGTGACAAACATGCTGCTGGCGAGGAGATGGTGAGGTGGGGGTGAGGCGGGGAGGAGGCGAGGGGTGAAGTGGTGGTGAGGGACGGGTGTTGCGGGGGTGAGGCGAGGGGTGAGGCGGGGGTGAAGCGGGGGTGAGGCGGGGATGGTAGGGGATGAGGGGGGATGAGATGGGATCAGGCGAGGTGAGATGGGGGTGAGGCGGGGTGAGATGGGGTGATGCCAGGGTGAGGCATGGGTGAGGTGGGGGTTATGCCTGGATGAGGCGAGGGGTGAAGCGGGGTGAGGCAGGGGTGAGGCGGGGTGAGGCAAGGGTGAGGCGGGTTGAAGGGGGAGGGATGAGATGGGGGTGAGGCGGTTTGAGATGGAGGTGAGGCCAGGGTGAGGCAGGGGTGAGGTAGGGTGATGCGATGGTGAGCTGAGGGGGGGGGGGCGGGAGGTGAGCCGGGGATAAGGGGGGATGAGGCGGGGTTGAGATGGGGGTGAGGTTAGGGTGAGGCAGGGGTGAGGTGGGGGTGATGCGGTGGTGAGATGAGGGGTGAGGCGGAGGTGAGCCGGGGATAAGGGGGGATGAGGCGGGGTTGAGATGGGGATGAGGCAAGGTGAGATGGGGGTGAGGCGGGGCTGAGGAGAGGGTGAGGCGTGGGTGTTGCGCGGGTGAGACGGGTTTGAGGCAGGAGTGGGGCGGGGATGAGGCGGAGGTGAGGCTGAGGTGTGGCGGGGGTGAGGCGGGGGTGAGGAGTGATGAATAAAAGAAGGCAAACAAATTAAACCTGATCTGAAGAATAATCACATTTCCCATAGAAAACAAATCTAATTTAGTAACGGGTAGTATCAACGCCATCAACAAATTCATTTGATCGGAAGCTGGAAACGGATGTCTCCGGTCTGCCCGAATAGCAGATTAGCAAGACGGATTGTCGTGTACTATGCGGAGGCATTGCTTTAAGTTGGAGACGGGAAGCTGGTGATCAGCTGGTCAGTGATATCTGGCGCTCCCCCTAATGTGGGCGCCAGATAGGACGGGCACAAGCGGGAGGAAGGGACCGGTGTGTGTGAGTGGGTGGGGGGGGGGGGGGCAGGCGGCTTGGAGGGGAGAAGGGAGGAAGAAGGGGTAGTGCAACAGGATAATGGTGGGGGAGAACGTAGAGGGCGAGGGCGAGGGCGAGGGCGAGAACGGGGACGGGGACGAGGGCGGATGGGGGAGGTGGAGAGGTAGGAGAATCGAGGGGAGAGGAGGAGAGCGGAGGCTGGATGGGTAGTGTGTGGAGGATAAAGGGAGGGGAGATTAGAGAAGGGAGATGGAGTGTGGAAGAGGGAAGCGTGAGGGCGAGGGGAGAGGAGGAGGGGTGGAAAGGGAATCAGAAGGGGATCATGGGGAGGGGGAGAATAGAGAGGTGGGGGAGAGGATCGGAGGGTGGATATCATGGAAGGGAGGCTGATACTGGAGAGGGTGGAGGAGGAAAGGAGGGAGGAGGGAGGAGGGCAGGGAGGAGGGAGGAGGTGGAGGGAGGAGGGAGGGGAGAAGGGGGAGGGGGGAGAAGGGAGGAAGAATGGGTAGTGCAACAGGATAATGGTGGGGGAGAACGTAGAGGCGAGGGCGAGGCGAGGCGAGGGCGAGGACGGGGACGGGGACGAGGGCGGATGGGGAGGTGGAGAGTAGGAGAATCGAGGGGAGAGGAGGAGAGCGGAGGCTGGATGGGTAGTGTGTGGAGGATAAAGGGAGGGAAGAGGGAGGAGGGCAGGGAGGAGGGAGGAGGTGGAGGGAGGAGGGAGGGGAGAAGGGAGGAGGGAAGAGGGAGGAGGGCAGGGAGGAGGGAGGACGTGGAGGGAGGAGGGAGGAGGTGGAGGGAGGAGGGTGGGTGGAGGAAGAGGAAAGGCGGGATAAAGGAGAGAATAGTGGAAGTGTGCAGAGGAGGAAATCGAGGAGGGGATGGGGGGGGGGGGTGAGGAGACAGGGAAAGAGTAGGGGAAGGGGGGGGGGGCAGTTAAGAATATGAGGATGAAGAAGAGGAGGAGGGTGAAGGGAGGTGGGGAGACGGAGGGTGGTGGCAAGGATCGATTTGCAATGCAGGACGGTTTACCAATAATCCATCAACAATACAGATCTATAAATAACTGTGCTGGGCGAGGTGTTGGGTTTCCACTAATTAATCAAAGCTACGCTTGTCAACCATGATTATGCACTTGCTTAATAACTATGCGTTCAGTGGTGTGGATGCTGTTGGAGTTTCTTTTTTTGTTCCTGTTGAATGTTATCTTTCTTGGATTGGTTAGGGCTTGTTTTCCCCTTTTTTGTTGTTGTTTGTTTGGGGGGGGGGTAGTTTTGTTTGACAGTGGTTGCAGCTAAAATGGCGGCCGTAATTCAATAATCCGCCGCCAGAAGTAGCGAATGCGATTACAGCAGAGATGAGCCTGACCGGATTTAAGGGTGTGGTTGTGGGTGTGGTTGTTTAGGGTGTGGTGTGAGTGTGGTGTGGTGCGGTGTGGGGTTGGATGTGGTGTGGCGGGAGGTGAGAGACCGGAGCGGGGGACAAAAGGAGTAGGTGGGTGGTAGGGGAATGTAGAGGAGGGCGGGGAGAGGGGAGAGGGGAGAGGGGAGAGGGAAGAGGGAAGATGGGGAGGGGGGGAGAGCGAGAGAGGGGAGAGGGTAGATGGGAGAGGGGAGACGGTATAGGGGAGAGGGGATAGGAGGGAGGAGAGAGAGGAGAGGGGAGAGGGGAGACGGGGAGAGGGGAGAAAGGGGAGGGGGAGAAGGGAGAGGGTGGTGGGGAGATAGGGAAGAGGAGAGCGGATGGGGAAAGGCGGTGGGTGGGAGGGATGCGGGTGGGGGAGGGGTGGGATGGGGGACAGAGGATGGGGAAAGGGAGGGGTGGGGGAGAGGGTGTGAGGAGGGTGAAACAGAGGTAGGATAAGGGAGAAGGTGGGGCATAGGGAAGAGGAGAGAGGATGGTGACATGGAAGTGGTGGGGGTGGGAGTAGAGTGGGGGTGGGAGGGGTCAGGGAGGGGGTGGGGTTGTGTGGGTGGGAGGGAGAGGGGAGGAGGAGGGGTGGTAGCGGTGGGAGGGGGAGGGATATTGGGGGATTCCACACTCCAAGTCGTCACCGAGCACTGATACCGCGGCAGAATCTCGTTGAGATCTCAGCAAGCTCGTGAATTAATACAATGGTGATCTTATCATTCAGACCGAGCCAGCCTATTTTATGTTCAATCTTCTTTGGCTGGCTTTTTGTAAGTGGTGAATAAAGCACTACAGAGGTACTTCCCTAAACTGTAGCATACAAATTATAATTGTTGTATTCTATAATAGCAGAACATTACATGGGGTATAAAATTGCGAATGCAGCCTTACATAGGTGTGTGTGTGGGGGGGGGGGGGCGAGGTGCATGCTGGTCACCCCCACCCCCCAACCCCCGCCGCCCCACCCCCACCCCCAAATGAGGGGGGAAGGAACCACTATAGAATTAGTTTATTACTCGCGATAAAGGAGTTTATCACTAGCCATATATATTCAGTGCATATAATATGTATAATATATAAACATTGTATAATAATACATTGAAGCTGCAAATAATAGCATCGAATTCTCACAACCAAAACACTGACCTAGATTTGATCCTATATATACAAATTAGATCCTGAAATGACCTTAGATGTTGCCAGGACGTGAAACATCACCAACCAACCATATACAAATTAGTTATTGGTGCAGTTTAATTCTATAGTAGAAGAAAATTATAATATATAATATCACATTTAACATTTTATATATCACGTAGTTGAACATTGTTGAACGTAGTTGAACGTAGTTGAACGTAGTTGAACGTGGTTGAACGTGGTTGAACGTAGTTGAACGTAGTTGAACGTGGTTGAACGTGGTTGAACGTAGTTGAACGTGGTTGAACGTAGTTGAACGTATTTGAACGTACCAACATTCATGCCATGATGTAATTATCCGGACCAAAACCTGCTATATCTTAATGTTTTTCACCATAGTTTAACATACTTACACCACGTTTGACCCACGTTAATCTATCCTATGTTCAACTACGTTCACTAATGTGGATGTGACCAGGGCTTAAGTGCTTACACGCTTCATTAGCACAGTTATATGTTTGTTTGTTGTTGTTTTACGTCCTAGCAACATCTAAGGTCATATCAGGACGGTCACAATAATAACTGTCTACACATTTAGCTTGTGTTGTATATGTGATCGTTTGTTTATTCTGGTCATAACGTTTAAGTGTATGCACTTGTTTTTGCCGCTGTGCAGTAGTGGTCATCATTCATACAGATTGATTTCCTTTTGCAATATTTTTGTTTTTCAATTATAATTGTGTACTTAGTTAACATTTGTAATATGTTATATCCATACAATTAGTTTTTTAGCCTATATAGACGGGATGGCTGAATGAGTTAGAGCGTCCGTCTCCTGTGTTGGTAGATCGTGGGATCATGGGCTCGAATCCTGGTCGAGTCAAACCAATGACATAAAAGTTGATACTTGTCGCTTCCTAGCCAGATGCTCGGCATTACTAGGATAGGGCACGGAGCTGTGGAATGAGGAAGACCAGTTGTCTGCAACTGAAATTTCACCTGCTTAAGCAAGTAATGTACCAACAAAATAAAAAATAAAAAATATGCTATGTTGGGTTGTTTTTTTTTGTCACACCTTTGAAGGTTATGTTTGTGGATAATTTGTCTGAGTTTCAGGTACTCCATTTTCAGGTCATTTTGCTTTAGAGACGCCTTCCATTTTTCCAACGGCATGTCTTGCCTGGCACTTGCATGGGCATTAGTTGTTTAGAATGATGTCTCCTATTGGTTTGTGATGTTTTATGGTTTATTCACTGTTTATCCCTGATCTATTACTTAGTACATATTTCTTTATCTATATATATCACTCCCAGCTGTTCTTAATTTTCTCTTTGTATTTTTTGTTAGTGCTTTGGTGACTGCTCATATTGATTGAGTATGTGCTATTTAACTATGGCTACACATACTTATAGCATTATAACATAAAGCCCGCTCACTCGCGTCTTGGGGACTCTTTTCATATACAGGTCAACCCCATTAAACCAAGCTCGGTTAAACCAAACGATCGGTTAATCCTAACTCTTTTCGGCGGCCCGGCAAAATACTACCATTTATCATATAAAAGTTGGTTAAACCAAAGTTGGTTAATCCAAATTATCGGTTAATCCAAACAAAATTCTCGGCCCCAGGCCACTTCCGGTACAGTTAAACCAAACTTTCATGTGGTTTAGGGTCACCTGAGACTTTTTTTATATGATAAATGGTAGTATTTTGCCAGGTCGCTGAAAAAAGTTTGGATTAACCGATCGTTTGATTTAACCGAGGTTAGTTTAATGGGGTTAAACAGTATATATATATATGTAAACAATAATCATAGTGTCCACATACATTGTACATTCATAATACACCCCTGTTTTTGCCAAAGCCAAGTAAAAATCAAAGCTCGGTTAAACCAATGATCGGTTAATCCAAACAAATTTCTAGGGGCCCTTCAAGTTTGGCTTAACGGGGTTATACTGTATCACTATCACCAACTAGGATGTTATGGAGATTTACTTCACATATTCATAGGGCTATTTGTGAGTTATTCTCCCGGAAATGGTGCTGACCTGTTGAGGATGTAACCTGCAGTAATGCAGCCTCCACAGTCGGACACCACCTGCATTTATATTAATAGTGCAGCCCCACACTCGGACATAACCTACATTTATATTAATAGTGCAGTCCCACAGTCCTGACATAACCTGTATTTATATTAATAGTGCAGCCCACAGTCGGATATCACCTGCATTTATATTAATAGTGCAGTCCCACAACCCGACATAACCTGTATTTATATTAATAGTGCAGCCCCACACTCGGACATAACATACATTTATATCAATAGTGCAGTCCCACAGTCCCGACATAACCTGTATTTATATTAATAGTGCAGCCCCACAGTCCGATATCACCTGCATTTATATTAATAGTGCAGT
The DNA here is from genome assembly GCA_030323885.1 of Branchipolynoe longqiensis. Taxonomy (NCBI): domain Eukaryota; kingdom Metazoa; phylum Annelida; class Polychaeta; order Phyllodocida; family Polynoidae; genus Branchipolynoe; species Branchipolynoe longqiensis. Next base: position 47,198,445 of record CM059186.1, read on the forward strand.
CCCACACTCGGACATAACCTACATTTATATTAATAGTGCAGTCCCACAGTCCCGACATAACCTGTATTTATATTAATAGTGCAGCCCACAGTCCGATATCACCTGCATTTATATTAATAGTGCAGCCCCACATTTGGACCTAACCTGCATTTATATTAATAGTGCACAGCACATTCTGACATCACCTGCATTTATAATAACAGTGCAGCCCCATAGTTGCACACCACCTGCATTTTTATTAATACTGCACCGCCACAGTTAGACATAACCTGCATTTATATGAATAGTGCAGCCAATAATGGAACACCACCTGCATTTCTATTAAGAGTGCAGCCCCACAGTCGGACACCACCTGCATTTCTATTAAGAGTGCAGCCCCACAGTCGGACACCACCTGCATTTCTATTAATAGTGCAGCCCCACATTCGGAGACAACCTGCATTAACGTTGCATAGTCCGATACTTTTTAGTTTCGATCATTTTCTGAGAAATATATTAACTGGATCATTATAATATACCTTACTTTAGTCTGAAGTAACTTTGCTTTAAAATGACAAACTTGGGAGATATTTAAAGTGTAAACATGCCAAATTAATGTTGGCATGCTTGACAAAACTTTAAACCCATAGGCTTCAGCAGTCATCATCATCATGCTGTCGGTCGCCATGCGACAAAGACTGCTTTCATTACTTGACTGTCGCTCTCCAATTACCTCTCTGCTGTGAGCGTGATGTCCATGAGTCGGTAAGAGGTTCTATTAAGTTGTCTTAGTATGCCCTTCTATGTAGCATCAAATGCTTAATAACTGAACCAGTATCGAAGTTGGCCATTTAGGTTTATATCTAAATAAGGGTTTTACTTTTGAGAATGTCATGCTTTCATCTGACTATTCAACTTTAATGCAAGCATTCAGAATTACACCAACTTTATTTCTCCTGAAGACATAATGTATATTTATTTCACAGCAAAGATATTGACATCGCTAATGACAGGTGTGAATTTTGAAAAGCCATATTCGAATCTGTAAAAACCGATTCAATTTTAAATATAAACCTCAGTAAAGAGGGTCTATAAAATTGGAAACACAAATTAAACAAAACAAAATCGACGGAACAGAAAATAGTGCGACAATGACATCACTCTAAAAGAATCTAGGGGAGAAAGAAGTGGGCGAAATAAAGGAGTTGGCAATTGGAACATTGCCAATTGGCACATTGCCAATTCTCAAATTCCTGCGCCAAAACAGCTTCATGGACTCTCACGTTCCCCGAGGCAGATAAACAGGGCCCACATTTTGCCAATGAAATGAAGGAGCACTGTAAAATCCTAGCGCCTCCATCCAAGCATTCGATGCACATCCAAATCCTCAATACTCTTTACCAGTCCACTACTCGACCAGAGAGAGAGAGAGTGGGGATGGACTAACGTTTAGAGGTTGGTTGGTTGTTGGAGTTTTACATTCTGGCAACATCTAAGTTCATATCAGGACCGGTACCAACTTGTGACAGTGCGCACTCATGGCGACTTTATAGTTGATTGGTTGTTGGAGTTTTACATCCTGACAACATATAAGTTCATATCAGGACTGGTACCGTCTTGTCACAGTGCACACTCATGGCGACTTCATAGTTGATTGGTTGTTGGAGTTTTACATCCTGGCAACATCTCCGGTCATATCAGGACCGGTACCGACTAGTGACAGTGCACATTCATGGCAACTTTATAGTGCTACCCCACTGGGGACCTGTCCACCAGCACCATGACCTCATATCCCGCTCAGTCACATTATCCTGACACTGAGCCAACCAGTCCTTACCCTATGCTAATAATGCCGAGTGCCTGGCTAGGAAGTGACAACTATACCCAGTAATCCCATTCTATCAATCTATCTCACCACATCTATTCGTTTCTTCTGTACATCAATCCATTCTATTCATTCATCCCTTCTATCCACTCATCCACCCCTTCGACTAATTCACCCCTCCTATCTATCACTACCCTCCTATCCATTCATCCTTTCTGTACATTGGTCCACTTTCTATCCATTCATCTCCATCAAACCATTCAGCACTTCTATCCATTCATCCCCTTTCTACCCATTCATCCCTTCTATCCATTCATTCCCTTCTACCCATTCATGATGTCTACCCATTCATCCCTTCTACCCATACATCCCTTTTATCCATTCATCCATTCTACCAAATCGTCCATTCTACCCATTCATCCCTTTTATCAATTCATCCCTTCTACCAAATCATCCATTGTACCATTCATTTCTTCTATCCATTCATCCCTTCTGTCAATCCATGCATTCAACCCATTCATCCCTTCTACCCATGCATTCCTTTTGTCCAGTCATCCCCTCTACTAATTCATCCATTATGTCCATTCATCCCTTCTACCCATTCATCCCTTCTACCATTCATCCCTTTCTGCTCATTCATCCCCTTTCTACCCATTCATCCCTTATGTACATGCATCCTTTGTGCCCATTCATCCCTTCTAACCAGTCATCCCTTCTAGCCATTCATCCCTTCTGCCCATTTATCCCTTCTACACATTCATCCCTTCTACCCATTCATCGCTTCTACCCATTCATCCCTTCTGTCCATTCATCCCATCTCTACCCATTCATCCCTTCTAGTCATTCATCCATCTGTCCATTCATCCCCTCTCTACCCATTCATCCCTTCTACCCATGCATCCCTTCTACCCATTCATCCCTTCTACCCATTCATCCCTTCTGTCCATTCATCCCCTCTCTACCCATTCATCCCTTCTACCCATTCATCCCTTCTAGCCATTCATCCCTCTGTCCATGCATCCCTTCTCTACCAATTCATCCCTTCTACCCATTCATCCCTTCTACTCATTCATCCCTTCAACCCATTCATCCCTTCTACTCATTCATCCCTTCTACCCATTCATCCCTTCTACTCATTCATCCCTTCTACCCATTCATCCCTTCTGTCCATTCATCCCTTCTGTCCATTCATCCCCTCTCTACCCATTCATCGTTTCTACCCATTCATCCCTTATGTCCATTCATCCCCTCTCTACCCAGTCATCCCTTCTACCCATTCATCCCTCTGTCCATTAATCCCCTCTCTACCCATTTATCCCTTCTACCCTTTCATCCCTTCTGTCCATTCATCCCCTCTCTACCCATTCATCGTTTCTACCCATTCATCCCTTCTGTCCATTCATCCCCTCTCTACCCATTCATCCCTTCTACCCTTTCATCCCTCTGTCCATTAATCCCCTCTCTACCCATTTATCCCGTCTACCCTTTCATCCCTTCTGTCCATTCGTCCCTTTCTACCCGCTCCTCTATTCTATATATTCATCCTCTCCACCCCGTTTCCCACCACCCGCTCCGTCACCTCCTCCAACCCTCCTGTCACTAACAGCTGCCAGATTCTCATTTTTATCATTAACACATTTTTTTTAAATTCCGCCCCCCAGCCTTTAACGAAGACAAAAAGCGCCAACCTTTCATTACCCTGCCATTTGGCTTATTTAGGTTTCATTTCAATCGCGATCACTAAGAAACCGGCGCTCAGAAAATAAATATATAATATTTATATCCTGTGAAAAAGAAACAAGTGCCCAACTGAATCCATCCTGGTCATCAATTTAGCGCTAAACTACCGGCAGAGGCTAAACTACATGCGCGGCTATGAAGTGGGTGAATTTGAGAGCATGGAGGTGGGTTAGTTGTTGAAGTTTTACATCCTGGCAACATCTCAGGTCATATCTGGATGGGTGCCGACCTGTGACAGTGCGCACTAGTGGTGACGTTATTGTGCTGCCCCACTGTTAGCCCACAACACCAGCACCTTGATCTGAGATATTCCATTCAGTCACATTATCCTGACACTGAGCCAACCGGTCCTTGCCCTATCCTAAGCACCTGGCTAGGAAGTGACAAGTATCAATTTTTAACACATTGGTTTGATTTGACCAGGGTTCGGCGGATGGACGTTCAACTCATTCGACCATCCCGTCTGGGCATGGAGGTGGGATGAAGGGGTGGAGTACGGGTGGGAGTTTGGGAGGGGTTCGAAGACTCCGGCGGCATTATGATGGACATGGCTGGAAGGATGCATCGATTATAAAGGAATATCCACATCTCGCAGCAGAACCAGGCGACCGGAACAATGGGGGACGGCCGTCCCGGGCGTGATGGATACAAGGGGGCCCGGGCACAGTCAGTCGTCACCCCATTCTCCTACCCCGGGAGCCCTGTCCCCGGGAACCCAGCCCCGGGCGCCGGGCATAAGACTCCAGGCACCGGGCGCCGGGCGCTGGTATTGAATTGTGCGCTTTTCAAGTCAGGTTCCAAGGAAACAACGCAGATGAATGGTGACTAAATGACTGCATTATCATTATTGGTGACGGCACCTAGCGGGGACTGTGCGAGTGATGTGACGCGACGCTTGGCGGCAGTTAAGAGCGCCAGAACCCAAAGCCGGTACCAGCGACAGTCCCCCAACCCCCAGCGCCCGCCCCGCCCCGCCCCGCCCCTCCCCGCACCTCCCCGCCCCGCCCCGCCCCGCCCCGCACCCGCCCGCCGCCCCCTGTTCATAATTAGAATCCGATTCCCCCCCCCACCCCCACCTCCCCCCTTCCACTATAATACTACCGCTGCTACCAACCCTACATCAGAATCCCATTCCCACCACCACCCTACCATCACCAGCCACCACTCTACCAGCCCCACTCACCACTCTATCACAACCTCTACCACCACCATCCACCACTCTACCAGCACCACCCACCACTCTACCACCACCCATCACCTCTACCACCATAACTTCTACCACATCCTCCTCCTCCACCACCACAGCTGGCAACACAACCCCTATCACCCTACCAACACCCGTACCAACTACATTTTTGGATTGGCGTTTACAGGGTTTTGCGCCTGAACTCTTCATTTTTTACAATTCCATTTTGATAATTAAAATATTTATACATGTGGTAAATATTGATTCCATATTATATATATATATATATTGCATGGTTCCAGAATTTTATTTTTAAAGTTGCTAATTTTCCTCCCCCCTCCGACACTTTTTTCCTTTGCTTCTCCTATTTTTAGCCCTCATTTTAAACTTCCTTTAAGCAATATTATTATTCCACTAGCAATCGCTCTTCTCCGTGGCCAGCACCTTCTTGCCGTAGATCAATCGGGCGTGATACCATCATTACAATGTTTAAAGGCCTTCAGGGAGGGCGGTCGATACCGGACCCATTCTCCGGGAGAAGGGCCGCGGGAGCCCGACTAATGCCCACCCCCACATTGGGGACTGTCGAGCCCCGAGAACATTCCCAGAAGCGCCTTCTCACCGCCGGACAAACCGGATCCAAGCCATGCACCCCCCCCCCTCCCACCCACACACACCACTACCACTGCACCCCCCACTCCCCCCCCCACACACACACTACTATTAATACTTCTGCTGGCGCTTCCTTCCGGACTTACGAAGCAAAGATGGGAGTGGCGAAAGAGGAGAGGAAAGGGAAATGGAGGCCCGGTGTCGCAGTTTCAGCGCCCGGTCAGTTTCACCCGCCCGTATAGACTCAAACTCAAGGCATTGTCAATGGTCGTGAGCAATCTTCATACAGAAAATACAGCAAAAGTGAAATATCTCTAAAACTACACCACCTATTAACAAATCGCTTGGTACACATATAGAAAACATCTTTACCAAAAAGACTGTATTAAATTATTAAGGTTAGGGTTCTTGATTTGTATTAATTTTGAATAAAACTAAGGTTTTGCACTGCGCATACCATCAACCTCAAGGCATTGTCAATGGTCGCTAGCAATCTTCATACAGAAAATACAGGAAAACTGATATATCTCTAAAACCACACCACCTAGAAACAAATCGCTTTGTACACATGTAGAAAACATCTTTACCAAAAACATTATATTAAATGTATAAGGTTAGTGACGATGATGTTAGATTTTGATGCATGCGCATGAAACTGACCGGGCGCTGAAACTGACCGGGCGCTGAAACTGCGACACCGGGAATGTGAGAGCTTGGAAGAAAGGTGAGGGAGGAGGATGGGAGGAGATGGAAGTGGAGGTGGAGGAAAGGAATGCGGCGACAATGGTAGGGACAAGGATGTGGATGGTGGTTGGTGGAGGTGGTGGTGGAGGGGAGGTGGTGGAGGAGGTGGAGGGAGGCGGAGGTGTAAGGAGAGGTGGAGGAAATGGTGGTGGGGGGGATGGAAGTCAAGGATGTGGAGGAGAAGGTGGAGGATGTGGTGGTGGAGGAGGTGGAGTGAGGAGGTGGATGGTGGAAGTAGAGGAGGAGGGGAGGTGGAGGAGGTGGATGAAAGGTGGGGGGAACTGGAATACAAGGATGTGGAGGAGAAGGTGGAGGAGATGGTGGGGAAGGGGAGGTGGTGGAGGAGGTGGGGAGGTGGATGAGATAGGGGACGGAGAAATGGAGTTGGAGGGGAGGTGGAGGAGGTGGAGTGGAGGTGGGGGATGGAAGACATGATGTTGAGGAGAAGGTGGAGGAGGTGGTGGTGGGAGGAGGTGGTGGTGTGGAGAGGAAGTGGTGGAGGTGGAGGTGGAGGAGGGTGTGGGGGATTGACGACAAGGATGTTGAGGAGAAGGTGGATGAGGTGGTGGGTAGAGGGGATCTGGTGGAGGAAGTGGAGGGAGGTGGAGGTGAGGCGGAGGTGGAGGAGGTGGAGGAAGGGGTGCGGGCTGGAGGATAAGTGTTGAGGAGAAGGTGGAGGAGGTCGTGGTGGAGGGGGGGTGGTGGAGGAGGTGGGGAGGTGGGTGAGGAGGTGGAGGGGCGGTAGAGGAGGAGCGGAGGTGGAGGAGGTGGAGGAAAGGGTAGGGGAGGGAGGTGGTGGAGGATGTGTGGAGGTGGATGAGGAGGGGGTCGGGGGGGGAGGAGGTGGAATAGGTGGAGGAGAGGGTAGGGGGGTGGAAGAAAAGGATGTTGCCGAGAAGGTGGAGGAGGCGAAGGTGGTGGAGGAGGTGGATGGGAGGTGGTGGAGGAGGTGGAGGAGGTGGAGGAGGCTGAGGTGGAGAGGAGGTGGAAGGGAGGTGGTGGGGGATGGGGAGGTGGAGGAGGTGGAGGAGGGGGGTGGATGGGAGGTGGTGGAGGAGGTAGGGAGGTGGAGGAGGGGGTGGAGGAGGTGGAGTAGGAGGTGGATGGGAGGTGGTGGAGGAGGGGGGGAGGTGGAGGAGGTGGAGGAGGGGGTGGAGTAGGAGGTGGATGGGAGGTGGTGGAGGAGGTGGGGAGGTGGAGGAGGTGGTGGAGGAGGTGGATGGAAGATAAGGAGGTGGAGGAGGACCGGATGTGGACGGAGAGTGTGGAGCAAGGGGAGGTGGAAAATACGGAGAATGAGGAGTAGGGAGGGGGGGGGGGGGTCAAACACCGAATTAGGAAGTCAATGATAGGAGGGATGGAGGAGCAGGGGAGGAGGGGAACGAAGAGGAGTACGGCAAAGGAGAAGGTGTGAGGAGTGGAGGGTGGGGAGAGGCTACAACAGGAGCTAGTGGGATGGAGAGAGCACGAGGTGGAAGTGGGGGGGGGGGGGTGGAGAAGTTGGTACAGGTACTGGACCGCAGGACACAGAAAAAAACAGAAAAGATATACCAATTTAAAATCAAGTCCGTGGATGACTTTGTAGAAAGAGGATCACAAAGACTTGCAAGAATGCATTGTTTGTAAGTTCTGTATAATGGAATGAGATGCTAGCAGGCGATAACATACAAAAGCGATGCATGTAATAGTGGTCATATATTGGGAGACGGGCTAAGTTTGTGAAGTCACTGATGGAATTGGATTATAGAAAGGCAGCTGCAAATTTGACAACAGTCAATATGTATATATAACCGGTCACTATTTTAGTGTACATTGACATAATGTACCATCAAATATATATATATAGATATATATAGATACATATATATAGATATATTATTATTCTCTTCTTTGATGCAGGCTTGTGGTAGCTCAGTTGCTGGCATCTAAACAGCATACATATTGTGGAATATAATATAAAAGAGATTATATATATATATATTATGTATCGGTAGACACTGTCTGAACTACCAGGTTTGCACCTAAGATGGTAAACCCCAGTTCGACCCACTCATGTGGGAGCACGAGATCCACTATCATCTGCCATTTGCTTCCAGATTGTTGCCCAATCTGAATTAAAAGGACGGTACGGTACTATTGCACGGCCAGCCAGAGTCAGCGTTCTCAACCAATCATACTTGTGTTGTGTTTCTGTATGCCTAGATCTAAATAATATAATAATAAATAGAGGCCAATATATAAGTCACAACTCCCTGGCCAGGTAGCATACAAAATGAGTATATCCTCCTGCTCTACTAGTAGATGAGAATCCTCTGGATTTATTCCCAGGTCCGGAATTTAGATCTGCCCGATTTCTTTCCAGGATGTGGTCAAAATTTGCGAGCATTCTGTGGGTGGAACAAATGTCCAGTCTCCCCCTCCCGCGCCCCCTCCCAGACCCCCATCCCATTGTGTGGTGGGCTTCTCCCGTCATTTTGGAAGTCCCAACAATTCATAAAATATTGTCCTGATTTTTTTTGACAGGCCATTCCCATCTATGTCTGTCCAATTCCATGCCTATTCGGACATGAACTCCGGCATCGATTGTTATTGCACTATTTTGCTATCGACTAGTGCTAAGTCAATATGAGCATGGTTACGCAATATGGTGAGAGGGGGGGGGGGTAACATTGACATATAGCATAAGAGTTTCGCCGACATTGATTACCACTATACTGGTATTGATTCTCGTTACAATATCAGCTTGGTTATTTCCATACGCCCCCGTCTTAACAGTCTCCCAACTCGTAATCTCCATCCCCTGAAAACATACCCATCTGCCCATCCCCCACAGCTTTCATCCAACCCCCTCCTCTTCCCCTATGTGTATGTAATTCCCTGGGCCCATATGCATGGAGCGGTGTTAGCGAGCCAAAACTGGTTTTGGACGGGATTTCTAGTTTAGCGGCGAACAGTCGCTATGCATGGAGCAGTGTTATGGAAACACTGCAAGTTTAACATTGTGTACACTAACACCACTCTGTAGCAAGTTTACGGGTGGTGTTAGGTACCGAATAGGCCCAAATCTATTCAATGCTATCATATTTAACAGAATTACATACTCAAAAAGTGAAATTTGAGCAAATTAACCCTAAAATCGAAGCAATATTAACGCAGCCACTACATCGGCGACGATATTCATACTGTCGAATCTAAACAAAACAAATCGCCGCCGCCTGTCGCCGCCGCTGCCACATCGGTGGCAATATATTAGGGCCAAATCTATTCAATGCTATCATATTTAACAGAATAAGATAATCAACAAGTGAAATTTGGTGAAATTAACCCCCAAATCGAAGCAATATTAACGCCGCCGCTACATCGCCGGTGATATTCATCCTGTCAAATCTAAACAAAACAAATTGCTGCCACCGCCTCCGCATTGGCGGCAATATTGCCAAACAGCAGTGCTCGCCGGCAACAGGCTCAGAGGGATTTCCCAAATCTATAAATAACTGCTAGCTTAGCTAACACCTCTGCACTTTGGCTCTGTACATACCCTCGTGACCCATTTCCCAACACTGGAGCCGATAAATAATTCTTCATGCATACGGCCCCTGATCTAAATATACACTGGTGGCCTGATCGGTAGGGCACAGGCTTCCCGTACGGAAGTTCGAGAGTTCGAATCCCAGCCGAGCCAAACCAATGACTTATGGAATTGATACTTGTCACTACCTAGCCTGGTGCTCAGCATTAATAGGACAGAACACGGTATGGATAGTACAGTGTCAGGATAATGTGACTGAGTGGGAAATTATGTCATGATACCAGCGGCTTGCCTGGTCTCCCAGTGGGGCAGCACTATAAAGTCATCATTAGTGCACACTGTTAGTGTTACAAGTCGTTGCATGTCCTGATATGTCCTTAAATGTTGCCAGGGGTTAAAATTCCATCCGACAACAACAACTATATATGCGTCGGATATATATCTATATATGGGGGTGAGGGTGGAGTGAAGGTGGAGGTGAAAGTGGAGTAAGAGGAGAAGATATATATATATCTCTTATATATATCCGACTCAGTAACATTATCCGGACACTAATCCAGCCACTGGCTGCCTCATCCTAGAACTGTCAAATAAATATTCATTCAGTACAGTGGCAAGTACTCTTCCCTGCCAGTACACATGTACCATAATGCTGGCAAAGTGCCAATTTCGTTACCGCTCCCCCACTCCTCTGCTCCCTTCCTCCCCATAACAAACTGACATAACAAGCCACGGTATAGAAACACTAGAGTATTTCTAGCAAACTGATATTTATATACCGCTTGCCTAACTCCAACTGATCAGATCCTATAATAAGACTTATTTCAACTTTACCAAATGAATACAGAAGAACGTCTGCTTACATTCTAAATCCCATGTAAATAATCACATTCGTCTGACTAATAGGGACCTAATCATATGACAGTACTGTTGCCATATTGCTGTGGAATGTGTGGGTTACAAAATTGTATTGCTCTATATGCTGCAAATTGTGTGTTCAACAGTTAGCGTATATCTTCCTCTATATACCATTTTTGTGTAAATAATCTGGAATTGAAAAATGGCTGGAAGATCAGTGCTTCGTCGCTGACAAAATAATTATTCAGCAGAATAAACAAATTTACCCCATTTTTGTTGTTGGTGGAGGACCATTGTCATCACCATCATCATCATCATCATCATCATCATCATCAGACGTGGTACCCGAATTGGTAGAGCACGGGACTCGCATGCAGGAGATCGGGAGATTGGTTCACGGTCGAGTCAAACCAATGACTTATAAAATTGATACTTGTCGCTTGCTAGCTTGGTGCTCAGCATTAATAGGATGGGGCAATGACTGGTTAGCTCAGTGTCAGAATAATGTGACTGAGTGCGATATCGGGTCATGGTGCCAGCGGCCTGATTACCCATTTGGGCAGCACTATAAAGTTGCCATGAGTGCGCACGGTCACAAGTCGGTACCTGTCCTGATATGACCTTAGATGTTGCCAGGATTTAAAACTCCAACAACCAACAACTGCTGAAATATATCGATCAACATAGATAGAAAGCCGTCAGGTAATGATGAACACTGTCATTCATCATCATCATCGCCACCATCACCATCGGCAGCATCAGCATCGCCATCACCGTCGCTCCTGCTATCGCCACTGCCGCCGACTGTCACCCACCTCTGACCGGGTAATCAGGAGTAATCGGGCACTGCCATCTTCACTCGGCCTGTCCCCGTGAGATAGCGTTCACTAGGCGGCCACAAGGGCACCGCGTGGTATGCTCAACGGCCGCAAGGTGGCGCCACGTGTGCAAGCAATCTCTGCTCGCAATAACACTGTGAATGCATGGACCCATAACTCACGTTAAGGTAACGTGTCAGTCTAATCGCTTCGGCGTGTGGTGTGACCACGTGATGGCGTACAGGTGTGCAACACCTTGCGATGCTTGGTTATTTGCCCAAGTCACCCATCCCCATTGGGCGCGGTTGCCGAATCGGTAGAGCCTTGCATGCAGAAGACAGGGAGTTTGCGAGTTTGGTTCCCGGTTGAGTCAAACCAATGACTTAAAAATTGATACTTGTCGCTTCCTAGCCTGGTACTCGGCATTATTAGGAGAGTACAAGGACTGGTTAGCTCGGTGTCAGGATAATGTGACTGAGTGGGATATCTGGTCATGGTGCCAGCGGCCTGATTTCCCAGTGGTCAGCACTATAAAATCGCCATGAGTGCGTACTGTAATGTTATGTTAAGTCCTGGCTTAGTACATACATAACACATACTGTCACAAGTCGGTACTCGTCCTGATATGACGTTAGATGTTGCTAGGACGTAACACATCAACTAACAAACAAAGACCCATCCCATGTGTCCAAAACAAGGTTGTTGTTTTTAAAGTACACCAAAAAGAAAAAGAAAATACGAAACAAACAAACACAAAATACTCATAGAGACGAAGGTCATTCGGCTAGAAACTCGGACACATGTTATCAAATTTGGCAGCTGGATATTTCCTGCGAGATAATCTCAATTCATAATGCTTAGCCTATATAATGAAGAGTTTGGGCGCAAAACTCTGTAAACGCCAATCCAAAAATTGAATTAAAATACAAGATTCTTACCTGAAGATATTTTCCATTCTCATTATTTCCACTTTGCTTGTGAAGAAATGATTATGGAGCGATGTACAAAAGAATATGAATCTATAAATAGATCTTTTTGAAGATTTAATTCAAAATGTTTATCTGAATTTTTGGATTGGCGTTTACGAGGATTTTCGCCTGAACTCTTCGTATATATATACCCGAACAGTACAGTCCTTTCTTGCTGTGTCTTATCCAGGAAATTGCACAGGTTCATTTAATGTGACAGCTGGAGATTTCCCACAAGATCTAATCAATACCAGTATTCCCAATTTTTGTGCCGGTGAATTATTTAAAGCAGCATACATATAATTATAGAGATATATACTGTTATTTAAACCTAAGTTCCTCCAGTGTGTGTGATGCGAGGGGTGGGCCTGCCCACCAATTACCCCGACAGATGGGGGGGGGGGGCACCACCAATGCGCCAAGGAGGAATATATATATATATATATATATATATATATACAGTATATGTTCCCTACTGTCATAGGAGTTAGTTCCTGCTTCTGCCACTTTAGTGCCACCTGTGAGTGGTTCCAGTCAAACCAATGACTTAAAAATTGATACTTGTCACTACCTAGCCTGACACTCGGCATTACTAGGATAGGGCAAGGATAAGTGGAATGAGGAAGACCAATTGTCCGCAATTGAAATCTCCCCTGCTTAATCAACTAATGTACCTCCACCACAAAAGTGAGGAAGTTGAAGCACCATGCTTCATATATATATACACATATATATATACATGCATGCATGCATGCATAAAAAAAGAAAACCGTTGTTGCGCGCGGTGCATCAGGATTCCGAGTGAGCGCAACTTGGTCGGCAACAGGCAGCTGTACATACAGCGCCAAAAGCTCCCCTGGCTTCAAACCCGGGAACTACAATATTATCAACAATGGAAAAGTAGTACAGCCGGAGTCTGCTTGCTTTACAGCCGCATACGTTTGTATACGAGTTATATATATATATATATACATATATATAAACCTGCTTTGAACCAGAACTTAAGCCGCATACAGTTTGTATACGAGTTAAATATATATATATATATATATAAACCTGCTTTGAACCGGAACTTAAGCAGTTGAGGCAGCATGCGAGCTCACTGGGAACCGATTTCCTTCCGACATTACAGCGGATGTATACTCAGCCGCAAAAAGAGCAGCTCTCCACCCGTAGGCCGCTATACTTATCTCACTCTGATATAACATCTGTCCACCGCCCGCTGAATTCACAGTTCGTCCCCTCACTAAGTAATGCCTGTGCCGCTCTAAGTAGTGCCGCGCCACCCAGGTGTATGCCAAATCTTCCACGTGTACACACGACTGACTTCCCAAGGGAATGTTGTGTCACCCAAATGTAGGCAGGGTTCCCTAAGTAGAGGTACAGTGGGCTGCCAAAGTGTATACCGCCTCTCCCAAGTGAACACTAGGCTGCACAAATGTACACCAGATTGTGCACGTGTACACCATGTTGCACAGGTGTACATCAGGCTGGACAAGTGTACACAAGGCTAGACAAGAGTACACCATGCTGCATAAGAGTACACCATGCTTCATAAGTGTACACCAGGCTGCAAAAGTGTACACCTTGTTGCACAAGTGTACACTGGGCTCTACAAGTGTACACCATGCTGCAAAATTGTACACCATGCTACACAAGCGGGACTGTCGAGGATTTCAGATCATGGAGGATATGAGACACCCCTGTCTCTAAATTAATGATAGCACTGCAGTAGGTTAATTAGCCCTGATTGTGGGACTATCGGAGGTCATCTACCACTCTTATACTCATACTCCAGGAGCCTTGTTCCTCCTATCAGTGGCGTATTTAGGGGGGTCCTGGTTGTCAGGAACCCCCCCCCCCCCGTCTAAATAAATTAAAAGTAGAAATATAATGAATGAAATATGTGACCAAATATCACCACAATGCACCATTTTAATGCAGTAAAAAAAAAGATTCCTTTTTTGTATTGGGACATTCCCCAAAAGAACTTAGGTGTGTTTGCACTGCTGGCCCTTACTTGCACAGTCACGCCAACATGACTTTGCTGACAGCTTCAACATGAAACACATCCTAACTCAATCCTTGCTACTCCCCTGCCTAATGTTTTTTTAAATTCTAACTACGGAAGAATATGAGGTTATATCTCCCACTCCTGGAATGTAGCTTCCTTGACTCGTTGACTCTTAGATCTGGACTTAAAGGATTTCACCGGAGGTCATAACACCCGGTCCATCACTGAGGAACTAGAAGCCTTTGATCTGGTACCACAGGACAAGGGGACCATACGCTAGCTAGGGGAAACGGACTGTTTGTCTACTCAGTGTCAGGATAACATGACTGACTCAGATATCGTGGGAATGGTAATGGCGGCGCGACTTTTCAGTATGCTAGCTATAGCAAGTTGACGGCAACCCATGATGTAAATCCGAATCAATCAATCAATCAGCCAATCAATACTGCAAGACATTCATCGAACAGATTTGGTAATGGCGGTGTCCGGTGTGTGCATCCGACGACCAAGGTGGCGGCCAGGTTCCTTTCTCCGCCATTTGCGGTTTAGTTTTTTTTCCCAATGCAACCAATGCCATTGGGTCCGTGACCAGGATACTATGCAACCTATATGATGTATGGTTATTAAGTCATTCCTGTGCATTTACTGTACGCGCATTAACTGTATATTTGCAGTTGGGAATTGCCTACTCAAAATTCGGGGGGGGGGTGAGTATAGAGGGATGCAATTCCCCTTCCCCGCTCCCAGTTAAAATGCTCTATATGTACGTATTGAGGGAGGCGAGGGGAGATTGATATACCATTACGAAGACTAGTTTGCATAGCAGTTCGCATGGGTCTAGTTTCTATTTACCCAACTTCGCAGCTGCATGACACCTGAGATTTTGGAGCGGGACATAGCTCAGGCAGTAAAGTGTCCACCTGTGAAGGTCTGGGTCATCTGATCGATCCTGCTCAGTGGACACATTTGCAGCATGGGCTATTTTCCGTTCCAACCAGTGGTCCACAACTGGTTCATCAAAGGCTGTGGCTTGTGCTGTCATGTCTATCGGAAAGTGCATAATAAAGACCACTTGCTGCTTATCGGAAAGGGTAGCCTATGTGGTGGCAGCAGGTTTCCTCCAAAGAGATATGTCAGAATGACCATATGTTAGACATTCAATAGTCGATGATAAAAATCAATGCGCTCTAGAGGCGTCGTTACATAAAACAAACTTTCCTTTAACACCTGCGATTATATATATATATATATATAAATATATATATTCTTTTCATTTCTAGTCAAATATATGATGTTTTATAGCGGTTTTTCCCATCGTGTTTTATTCCAATAGCGTGATGTGATGTTTCCCTGCGCTTCTAAATCGCCCACCCCGCTTCCACGAAATACATATATATATACATCAATATATATATATATATGTAGATATAAGAATAAATATATATAAATGTATATAGATCCAGACTCCAGGACTATAAATGGGCGCTGGGACATGCGTTCGGGGGTATGGCTTCACTCCTCTCTGTAAACTTGTCCCGCCAAACTCTCGCGAGACCGGTGCGGTACGCGAGTGAGCCGGCGAGAGCTGGGGGACCAAATTAGATCGACTCTGCTTCCGGTTCAGATGTACCGGCGCAGACAAAATCGATGGAACACCGTGCCGACATACAGACATACGAGCCTGTCTCAAAAGGTGATAACTCTTCTTTTTTTTGTCCATTGTAACGATTGACACAAAACAGAACAGAAACGGTTACACTGAAAACACGAGGACATTTGCTTCAAATCAATATGTATTCTATTGGGATTATGAAACACCATGTAAAAAAACAAATCAGTTTATCCTGAGCAAATGCAGAAGCAGATAGTATGTTGATCATTACAATGGACAAAGTTTTGTCCCATATTGCTTAGCACCTTTTGAGACAGTCTCATATGCACACACCATACACACGCTCACATAACACTGTTGTTACTAGAGGATTGCCTTCCTGCATTGATTGTTAAAGAGGATTATTATTTTATGAGCATTTACGGCTAAACCAGGTTTTTAAATGGCCGCAATCGAATGAATCCATGTTGGGTGGGAGCGCGTCCTTGACTGGTGTCGCCTGTACATAAATATACAAACAGGTATCTAGCTTTCTAGATACCGGCACTTAAACTGGATTCCTGTTCTTATTCAGCTGCCTAATTGCGTGGCAAATTATCTAATTTTCTAACCCACAAAAATGCTTAGATATCATGCTGATGATACACCAATAGATACTTAAAAACTTCTATATAGCTGCGCTTATGCCATATGCTATGCATCGTTATTATTGCTTCATAACAAGAATCCTCAGTCAATATACACTACAAACAGTCACTGCTGCTGCAAGTCATACAAGTGCTTGATTTCCAGTCGGTTGGTGAGCGCCTAATGTTTATATTGCGCCTCTCACCTTAAAAAAAGATCTAAGTCTAGCCCTTTCTAATCTCAGTTACTTCAAACTAGAGTACAGTAAAACCCCGCTATACCGACGCCTCCACAGATCGACCATTCTTCTATATCAATCGCTTTATTTGGGTCCCAACAATACCATTGTAAGGATATTCTAATTCTCTAAACCCTCCCTAAATGGACCACTTAAAGTGAGTCTCCTGGTCGGTCGATTTAGAGAGGTTTTACTGTATATGTAAAGTAGATTTACTTCAAGTTGCATAGTCCGATGGTTTTGAGTTTCCGACATTTTCTGAGATAAATACATCAGGTTGATCGTGATAATGTTCCTTAGATTAGCTTGAAGTAACTTTTATTTTAAGTGGCTAACTTGTGAGATATTTGAAGGGCAACCATGTACAATTCCATGTTGATGCTTTCATCTGACTACACAGCTTTAAACTATGTGAAACATGCCTATTCCACTACCCCATACGCAGCAGCTGCCCCTTAGTACAAAACCCCAGCGGAACGGACCTCCCTGGGCCGTGTGAGGAGGAATGCTGTAGTGAGACACACACTCCATCTGCCCTACGCACGACGCTTTACAATCACGGTTGCGCATTCAATGGAATACCGGCTTAAGATTGGAAATCTCAACGCTACACGCCGGAGACCGGCTTGGCGGCGTGGCGGCGTGTCGGCGTGGCGGCGTGGCGGCGTGTCGGCGTGTCGGCGTGGCGGCGTGTCGGCGTGTCGGCGTGGCGGCGTGTCGGCGTGGCGGCGTGGCGGCGTGGCGGCGTGGCGGCGTGGCGGCGTGGCGGCGTGGCGGCGTGGCGGCGTGGCGGCGTGGCGGCGTGGCGGCGTGGCGGCGTGGCGGCGTGGCGGCGTGGCGGCGTGGCGGCGTGGCGGCGTGGCGGTGTGGCGGTGTGGCGGCGGGTCGGCGTGTCGGCGTGTCGGCGTAGCGGTGTGGCGGCGTGTCGGCGTGGCGGGGCACCGCTGGTTCCAGGTAGCACGGTGGCCGGCGTTATCAACATATCGCGAGCAGGCAGCAGGGCGGCACCCGGCGTGTTTATTTGGTGTTATAGTACACACCTGCCAAGACGGAAGCGCCGAATCAATGTTTCACTCAGTCTCCTCCTGTCCCCAACTCGCCCCCCACCGATTCTCCCTCCACACCTCCCTACCCCAGCTCACTCTCCTCCCCACCTCACTCTCCCTCCACACCTCACTCTCGCTTCATACCTCACTAACCCACCTCACCCTCCTCCGCACCTCACTACCCCACCTCACTCTCCTCCACCAACCAAACCACCGTCACCTCGCCCCTTCTGCCACCGACCTGCAGTCTCCTATATCAATCCACCTGTGCCCTCCTCACCTGCGCCTCACATCCCCACTGGGTGGGTGCGGTGTGTGTGGCGGGGGAGCGTGGGTGGAGAGGGCGACGAGTCGGTGGTTGGGAGGGGTAGGGACGGTGACGTGGGTGACTGGGTGGGGTAGGGTGAGGCGGCGTCGACTAACTCCACAGGTCACATGCATACCGGTCGGCCCGGCTAATATATACTTATCACAGAACACAAGGCTAGAACACAAGGCACACACGGGGACGTGACAACCGAGTCCCCCCCACCCATACCCCTACATTTGCATCCACCCCCACCCCACCCCTACCCCTACTTCCAACCCAACTTCTACCCACACCCCAACATCCACCTCCATCCCAATCTCCACCTCCACCCAACCTCCACGCCCAACCCCAAACTCCACCCTGATCCCCACCCTAACCTCCACCTCCCCCCTAACTTACACCCTCACCCCCACCTCCACCACAACTTACACCCGCACCCTCACTTCTACCTCCACCTCATAGCCAACCCCAACCCCACCTCTACCCTCCACCACTACCCCGACCCCACCTCCACCCCACCTCCACCTCCACCGACACAACCCTGCCTGCACTCTACACCCCACACCTCCCACCAAGACCCTAACACCCGACATACACCTACTAAACACCTGCCACACACCCCCTCTCTCCCCACACAGGCTAATATAGCTCTCGCCGGTAGAGGCCTTGATCAGACCGCACGCAGGGAGGTACCGGTTGCAGGTTGCCCCCACCCCACCCCCCTCCCACAGCTCACCTTCACCCGCACCACACCCGCTCTAATATATCCATACACACCACCCCTCAGCCACGCCCGCTCAACACGCACACCACCTTTCAAACACCCCTACATGCCACATATACCCACGGCTGCACTATTATGCACCACACATACATCTACCTAACACCCACACCCACACACCACGAACCAACACCCACCCACACACCCACACCACGCACCTAGTTACCCGCCCATGACAACCACACACACCACCCGCACACACCACTGCACACACACCACCCACACCCACCACCCGCACACACCAACCACACACCCACACCATGCACCCACACACCTGCACCTGACTACCCGCCCAAGACACCCACGTGTGTAGCTTACACCCGTACCCATACCCACCACCTACACCACGCACACAACCCACACTCCCATACCACCCACCCACACCCACCACCCACACCCAACACACACCACCACCCACACACCCACACCACGCATATAGTTAACAGCCCAAAACACCCACACACACCACCCACACGCCACCACCCAGACACCCACACCAGGCGTATAGTTACCTGCCCACAACACCCACACACACCACCCACACACCACTACCCACACACCCACACCACGCATATAGTTACCCGCCCATGACACCCACAGCCACCCCCCACACACCACCACCCACCCACCCACACCACGCACCTAGTTACCCGCCAACGATACCAACACAAACCACCCACACACCACCACCCACACAACCCACACTCCCATACTACGAACCCACACCCACACCTACCACGCACCACACCTACCACACACCCACACCACCACCCACACACGCACACCACGCACCCACACCCCTGCACCTGACCAACCGCCCACGACAACCACGTCTACAGCTATACACCCACCCATATACCCACACCCACACCCACCAACTACACCACGCACACAACCCACACTCCCATACCACGCACCCACACCCACACCTACCACACACCACACCTACAACATAGACACACCACACCCACACATACCCATAGCTACACCACGACACATACAACACGAATCACCACGACCACATTCCAGACACCCCATGAACACACATCCAAACTGCAGCTAAATTTGACCATTCAATTACTGTTCTTTGTCAACCCCCACCCCAGCCCCCATACCCACCCAACCACCCAACCCCCTCACCCCGAATCCTCCACCCGCACCCGCACATGTCACCAGACAAGGGCTCATGCCTGCCTGTTGCTGACACAAAGCCAGGCCTGACTCTTAGCTAAGTTAAAAGAATCACGCTAAGCTTAACTAGGCCTAACTGAGTTTAATGTGTCACTGTCTTTAGTGTAGGTCTACCTGAGTTAAAGGACCATCTCTAAACTATGAGGATGTAAGGCGTACCGCTGTTCTAACCTGGGCGGGCCTCAGACCTACCTCAGTTTAAATGACCAGTCTAACTAGGTTATTACACCTGAGTTAATGACACATATATTCCTATACTAGGTTGGGCATTAGGCTTACCTGAGTTAAGGGCACTGCTGTAAGTAAGCTTCGTCTGAGTCCTAACTAGGCTGGACCTGAGGGCTATCTGATTTTAAAGGCTCCGTTCTCTAACTAGGCGCGCCTTCGTGTAAAGCGTCACTCTAATTAGGCTGTACATTAGGCTTACCGAAATTTCTTTGTTAATGTTCCAATAAGGCTGAGGCTTATTTTAGCTTAAATAAACGTTCTAACTATCCCGGACCAAACCAGATATCTGGGTTTGAAATGCCGCTTGTAACTAGACTGAGTTTTAGGCTTACCTGAGTTACATCCTCCTATTCTAATTAGGCTGGGTTTGTTGGCTTACCTGAATGTCAACTTTTGTGTTTCTTTTTTTTTTGATGGGGTGTTTATGTTGTCCATAGCATGTAAGTTTGGATGATCGACCGACCTTGTTTTCAATGCTGGGAGGTTACAGTTCTGTGTTTCTTAAAGTTATGTTTTGTGGTTAGTGACCTATGTTATTGCTTTGGAGTTTTCTTGGGAAGAGTTTTCCACTTTTCTTTCTACTTAATTCTAGACTAGCCTACTCTATTTACATATTATAGGCTTGTACGAAGTAGGTGGTTGGGTTATGTTTTTTTTAGTTTGATTTGGTTATATTGTTGGTGTATATGTTGTCTGGCTTTTTTCTATTTCAAGGTTGCCTCTCATGGGCTATCCAGCTGGTGGGCCGTGACATATCACACAATACCCCCTTGTGACAGAGCTTAAATATCACTCTAGTTAGCCTGTATCTTAGGCTTACCTGGGTTTAAAAAGCCATTCTAACTACGCCTGATCTGACGGCATGACTGAGTTAGAAATGCTGTATATAACTAGGCTGGGTTTTAGGCTTACCTGAGTTAAAACCTCATATTCTAACTAGGCCGGCTCTTCGGCTGGCCTGGGTCTAAAATGCCACTCTATTTAGACTGTATCTTAGGCTTAGCTGGGTTTTAAAAACCTTTCTAAATAGGCCTGACTTAACCGCGTGTCGGAGTTTGAAATGATGTTTTTACCTAGGCTTGGTTTTAGGCTTACTTGCATGTAGAACGCCGTTCTACCTACGCGAGGCCCGATGCCTATCTCAGTTGACGGCACCGCTGTAACTAGTAGGCCGCCAGGTCGGCCTTAGTGTCTGGAGCAGCTCGGCACAGATTGACCTTTAGGCGCCGCGTGGTGGACAGTAAGCTAACCCAGATAAATAATTCATGACTCGTCGTCCTGAGCCGTGAGGTGCTGATGGGTTGACAGCCTTAATTGAGCCGTGAGGGGCCCTGATGGGTTGACAACTACCTTAATTAATCTTATTGTGAGTGTCTCTGTTTGGGTCTAGACACTGTAAGAATGTCTGACCTATGAACTAACTGGAGGAGAGCATACTTATGGCAACTTTATAGTACTGCCCCACTGGGAGAACAGGCCACCAGCACCATGACCTTATATCCCACTCAGTCACATTATCCTGACACTGAGCCAACCAGCCCTTGCCGAATGCTAATAATGCCGAACACCACCCACACACCCACACACCCCGACCCACGGAATCAACAAGTATCAATTTTTAAGTTATTGGTTTGATGCGACATGGGTTCGAACCTATGGGTTCGAATCCAACGATGTGAAGAGTCAGGATAGGAATATATTGCGAATGAAGAAAGGGGTGGGAGTTCGGAATGGGTCATCAATATATGTGTGGGGATGGGGTGGCGGAGGAATAAGCAGTGTGGGTAAGGAATACTAGTGTTCCGATATCCCAACCCTTGGAGCCAGGTTGCAACCAATCCGGCTGCTGGCCCCACTATGGTGTGGTGGGGGGGGGGGGGACACACATTGTATCAATTCAGAAAGCTGTTGCAGTGTGCATTGCCAGACACAGGGGACATACTCAGTGGCAGCACACACATATGTTATGTGGTTCAGTGGTGAAGTATCAACGGCCCTTACTCCTGCACACAGGGGTACTGAGGATTTGCGTGTGACGTAGGCGTCACACTACTCCTGCTTCATGGTTTGATAGAAGCAGTTCATTCGGCTATCAAGTGTATGTAAATAAAACAAAAAGCACAAATATATTCACTGCTAAGATCTAATTATGTTATGTAGAATCCTGAATATTCACTCAGGGGTTGAAATAATATTATTTATGAGAATAGCTTAGTCAAAAAAATTAAATTCTGTCAAATTAAGCCAACAATCGAAGCGATATTAATGTCGTCGACGCATCGGCAGTGTTATAACTGTACTGTATATCCAACCATGATGGCCGACGAAGCACTGGTCAGGTGGTGTTAATCGTTTGGCGCAAATCCTCAATAGTGCAGGTTACCATGGTTACTAATTAAGACAGGGTGTGGGTCACCGGAGTCAGTACTCCACAGTTGCGGTTATGAGAGGGTGGGTGAGGTGGTAAAGGCATACACAGGAAGTGGTATTTTATTTCAAGTAAACTATAAGCTAGGATAATTTTACTGCCTTCTACATTAGAAACAAAAGGCACGCTAAGAACCCTCCCAAGTTTGGTCAGCAGGAACCAGGTGCTTATACTATAGCCTACCAAGTTTGGTCACCGTGTGATTATAGAGGGAGTGCACGTGACGTCATTACTTAGCAATCAGCAGTCAGTGGGCTGCCATCTTGGATTACAAGCACCCTCCCTAGCCATGTTGTGAATGCATGCCGACGCAGTAAAACAGAGTTTTCATGTGTTATGGGAGGTTCTGGGCAGTTTACATCCACTGTGTTTACTTACAGCACTTTAACAACAACTTCTGAGGCCAACCTGCTCAAAACAGTGACAAATAAACCAACAAATCAGTAAGTAAGCACAGTGTAGGCAGTTGCAAGCCTTCCGTATGTCATCCAATATGGCCACCAAAAGTTGTCCTGTGACGTCATTCCACCCCCTCTATACTATGCGTTTGTATATTTGAAAGTCACTTTGCATGTATAGATTATACAATGTACCTGCAAAGCGCATTTTAAATATAGGATCTAAAGTGAAACATGGTGTTGGGAGAAGCACCAAACTCCCAATTTAGCGCATCTTGGATGAAGCTGCGACCTGGCGTGTTTAGACACCCGGTCGCAGCATCAGTCCTTTCTGAGGCTCGGTAGACACAAACTCGGAATAGCCGTATTGGGGTTATACATATAGCATGTGAGTGGGGAGTGGAGTGATGGGTGAGGACTGTGCGCGTGCAGGGGGGGAGGGAAGAGAATTTGGTTATGGAACTGAGATCTGGTCCATGTGTCTTTGGGGTGAATGGAGGGCATAGGTTACTTGATGTTGGTGTGGATTTCAAGTATATCACTAACTAAGCGGCGCATTAAATTCCAAGCACCAGAGGTTTGCTGAAAATCACGTGAGGTCTTTTTTTCTGTAAATATGTGTCTCACCACCAGTGGCCTGGATGTGGGTCAAGTCAGTGGCCTGGATGAGGGACAAGACAGAATTAGATTAGGAAGCACTAAAAATGTAGCAGTCCCACATAACCTAACTAGGTCATCTGGACCTCCGAAAGAGTTGGTGGAGGAAATAGGTGGGAACTGGGGTCCACTATGAACTGGTGTGCACTGTAAACTGATGTGCGAGGTGAACTGGTTGACAATGTGAACTGGTGTTCACTGTAAATTGGTGTACACTGTGGACTGGAATACACTGTGAACTGCTGTGCACTGTGAACTAGTGTGCATGGTGAACTGATGTACACTGTGAACTGGTGTACACTGTGAACTGGTGGGCATTGAACTGCTGTGCATGGTGAACTGGTGTGCATTGTGAATTGGTATACACTGTGAATTGGCGTACACTGTGAATTGGTGTACACTGTGAACTGGTGTGCACTGTGAACTGATGTGCACTGTGGAATGGGGTACACTGTGAACTGGGGTACACTGTGAAGTGGTGTACATTTTGAATTGGTGTACACTGTGAATTGGTGTACACTGTGAACTGCTGTACACTGTGAATTGCTGGATACTGTGAACTGCTGTATATTGTGAACTGGTGTGTCCTGTGATCTGGTGTGCACTGTGAAGTGGTGCACACTGTGAATTGGGGTACATTGTGAACTGGTGTACACTGTGAACTGTTGTGTATTGCGAACTGATGTGCATTATGAACTGGTCTAACTGTGAATTGGTGTACACTGTGAACGGGCGTACACTGTGAATTGCTGGACATTGTGAACTGGTGTATATTGTGAACTGGTGTGTCCTGTGAACTGGTGTGCACTGTGAAGTGGTGCTCACTGTGAATTGGGGTACAATATGAAGTGGTGTGTACTGTGAAGTGGTGTACACTGTGAACTGATGTGCACTGTGAACTGGTGTACAATGTACAATGTGAACTACTAGGTGTACACTGTGAATTGCTGTACACCATTAACTGGTGTGCACAGTGAACTGGTGTATACTGTTAACTTGTATGCATTGTGAACTGGTGCACACTGTGAAGTGGTGTACACTGTGAAGTGGTGTACATTGTGAACTGGTGTAGACTGTGAACTGGTGTGCACTGTGAATTGGTGTGCTCTGTGAACTGGTGTGCACTGCCATGTGATTTACACTGTGACGTGGTCTGCACTGTGTACTGATCTGCACTGTTAGTTTCCATCATGCTTTTCTTTAACATCTAAGTTGGTAAATACGTTGTCTCCCCCCCCCCCCCCCCCCTTTGTTTTAAAGAACTATCCCATCTTTCTACATTGGCGCTTGATGGAGATGTTAGAGAAGCATCAAACTACCTACATGACAAATCCACTTTGCTGGTTCGGTCCTGGCACAAGCATCAACAGATCAGGTGGAGGTTGGCTCTGTGGTGCTAAGCTCAGTTTACATTTGTAATGGCTGGCACTCTCCCTTCCCCTCCCTCCATATGGCGCAATAATATAGAGATTCTGTCACTACACCAACCTACTCTCCGTACAGCTCACACACTAACCCGCCGCCCTCATATGCCCTTAGATGTTGCCAAGACGTAAAACTCCATCAACCAACCACACTAACATAACACCCTCAGCTATTATTATCACCCGCCATTGGGTAATATTGGGGCAGGTTTGTTTTAACAACCGCACCACTAATTATATGCCATTATTAACGGTGCATAGTTGGATGTTTTTGATATTCAGTCATTTTAAGAATTAAATATATTATTAGAAGGTTGATTGACATAATCTAGCTTACTTTCAATTAAAGTAACTTTTATTTTAAGTGATTAACTTTTGAGATATTTGAAGAGATTAATTTGGGTTAGTATATCAGAACTTAGCACCAATGGCTTCAGCGGTAACAAGTTTGATTAAATTGAGTCAGTATTCTCTTTTATGCAGAAACAAATGCTTAATAGGTGCCCCAGTATCTCAGTTAGAAATCTAGAATAACATATAGATAACTGCTTTGGTTTTAAATCAATTTTGTAAGTCTCCAGTTTAGTTGCTGCCAAAGCCTTCCAGATTGGAAGGATGCTGTAATCACTCAGTTGAACCTTTTAGTTAACAAACCCTAATTATATTTTATTACATACACCAGTGGGTATTGCAGTAAACATTGATATAATACATATCATTATATCAGTAGAATAACATTATATCATACATAGTAAACACAAAGCTTGTTTTTATTTAATGATGCCTCTAGAACACATCGATTTTTATCATCGGCTATTGGATGTCAAACATATCATCATTCTGGCATATTTCTTTGGAGGAAACCCACTGCCGCAACATAGGCTAGTCTTTCCAATAAGCAGCAAGGGATCTTTGATATGCACTTTCCCACAGACAGGACATCAGATACCACAGCCTTTGATGAACCAGTTGTGGTCAACTGGTTGAGATGGAATATAACCCAAATTGCAATTAGGTCTACTGAGCAGGATCGATAGCATCACCGACACCTTCAGAGGTGGACACTCTACCGCCTGACCTACATCCCGCTCCCTCTACATAGTAAACACATCTCCATTATGGCATTAATAATTGTACATAGTACAGTGATATAACACATCTTAGGACACTAACATAAGGATGCCATCTGACCTGGTTCTTAACGCCACAGTACAGAAAGAACGTTCCCAGTTTGTTTGTTTAAAAATAGAGCAAAAAGAGAGGGCAAATTGACCAAGAAGAACGAGTCAAAATGAGGTTGACCTTTCCTCCCCACCTGTGTCACAGTGTCCCAATATGCTCTGTTCCTCCATGATTCTTCAGCAGAAATATTTAGCCTGTATTTATAGGGAGCCGTGCATCTCAGATGAAGTGGGAAATGCAGATGGATTAATGTGAATAGGTGTGTTCTATAACCCTTTAAATTGTATATGTGACTGACACTGGTCACCATCCGGTGC
This sequence comes from Branchipolynoe longqiensis, assembly GCA_030323885.1. Taxonomy (NCBI): domain Eukaryota; kingdom Metazoa; phylum Annelida; class Polychaeta; order Phyllodocida; family Polynoidae; genus Branchipolynoe; species Branchipolynoe longqiensis. The sequence goes on from CM059186.1 coordinate 47,225,157, forward strand.
AGGTGAGGTGGGCCGCATGTGGTGCCATCGGTACAGTGTTGGGTATTATGGAGTATAGCTATAAAATAATAATATAGTAATATTCCCTTCCATATCTTTATACTCGCATAATAAATTATACATCACATATATATGTAGTAGTTTGCCCGGATCTCTCAGGCAATGAGGCACATAGGCAGGTAGGCATGGATAGGGTGGTTACATCAAGGAGACTGGGTGGTGTAATGGTCAGCGCGCTAGTCCAGGAATGGCAAGAGACCTGGGTTCGAATCCTGCTCTACACGCAATATTTCCCATTCTCAGCACCCCATGACATACACATAATATTTAGTATAGTTATACGAGTCTTAACTGGTACAGATGATGGATAACTGGTGCTTTCCCGAAGTACTAGCCTCTGGCTACTCATAGTCCAGGGAGAAGGAAGCACATCCGGGTCCAGCAATTAGCATAATCTACTCACAATGGGAGGACGTTTGTTGAGTAGCTCCGGCAGTTTTTCTACAGTAACTATTAAACCAACCAGGTCAGTACCATTTTAACTGGTGATGTTATGGTAGTTCATGTTAGCATTCACATACATCAAGTTTTTAGAACTTTTCATTGAGTATTTACTGTTTTACAGTTAATTACGGAGTTTTGTAACATCGTTAGAACAATACAGCCATTGTTCTTTTCATATGCCACCCGTTGCTGAACAGAGAGATGTTTGGCAGGAGCCATTTCATTGTCAGGATTTATTTCCTGGGTTTCGTTAAGATTCTCCAATGATTTTTAGGCATACCTCCCAGTCCGGTAGTATTTTCTTCAACTTGTTGTCAATTCAAGCTTCAGGTGGAAGAAGGTCACGGGACAGAGAGTGTGGGAGGGACCGCTACACTGATATATGTACATATCCATATATTCATATACATATATTATATATATAAATATATACTTAATTCCATATCTACACATGCCTAGATATATATGCTGTGTAATTTATTATGGAAATATTAATCACAATTATCACAGTCCTTCGCATATGTGGAGTACCACACAAATATTTACTGTGGGCTAACCACTGTCCCACAAGAAAACCTAATGGTGGCGTCACCTGTGGTTGTTTTTGATGCTCCTCATTCGCGTACGATTGCCTCACTCACCGCAACATTTTAAATTTTTTTTATATAGGCAGGGTATTGTATTCTTAGCCAGAGAATATATTACTCAACCCAATTATTCACTTTGTGTCTTTGATATATAAAATTAGCCATATATATATATTATATTATGTATTGTATCCTCCTTCTTAAAGGTTGACAGATGCTGCTTCAACCTTTGGAGTATATATATAGGCCCAGTGACGGCTGGAGAATACTGACAGCGGAGCGAAATACAGTGGGGATGGGGGGGGGGAGGGTGGGGGTGAAGCTGAGAGTGATGGGGGAGAAGGATGGGTGAGGGGGAGGGGAGAGGGGGAGGGGGAGGGGGCTGCAGCCCCAGCCACAGCCATATATCACCCAGTAAGTGTATGCGTGTGGTGGAAGACCTTTGTTCTGGATAGACACACAGGATTCTCCCTCATAATAAGCTCAGTCATTCAGTGTAGGGTTCGTAAAGAATTTCCAATGACATTCAAGAGTCTACACGTCAACCGGGAATAGATTATGGCTACTACTTTGAGGATTTTTAATATGTTGATCCTTGAAAATAATAGACGATTTCCACCACCAACCCGCTCATTGTGCAACATCCTCTGTGGAAAAAGGTCCTATTGAGGATTCCTATCACCAATTAACCAGCCCGACTGAGGATTTCCTCCACCAACCGCCCTCTGACGGCAATGGTAAGAACCAAGGTTGTGGGTGGAAGCTCACTGTGCAATGTGCTCTATGGAAAAGGTACCATTGAGGATGTCCACCACCAATTGACCCGCCCTCTGACGGCAATGGAAATAACCAATGTAGGTGGCAACTCACTGTGCAGCCTGCTCTGTGGAAAAGGTCCTAATCAGGAGTTACTCCACCAACCCTCGCATCCTCCCAGCCTACATCACATGTGCACCAAGGTTATCACTAATCTGACATTTAACGTCATTTAACGTTATTTCTCTGTGTTTATTTCTGAGTATCATATAACATAATTGTTTATGTTTATGTTGACGTTGCGCTAAATAAAATGAAAAAATAAATTTCAATTTTGCAATAAATTAATTCGAAAAAACCCACAACTAGTGAGGATATCATTCAATGGATACTACTTTTGAATAGGGAGTACCCCCCCGCCACCCGCTTGGAGCCTCCCCCCCCTCCGTCCACACCGGAAGACACATCCGCCCCTCACTCCCCCATAATGAAACTAACAGATATCTGTAAATAAGAATGTGTGTGTTTGTTTGCTTATCTGTGCATTCACTAACAATTCTGACAACAGAGTCTTAAACGGCAGTGAATATGACATCGCTTGGGATTGTGATTGGAACTATGATGTCGACTGTGACTACTATGTTGGTGACATTACTGTCAGATGTGTCCACCATGTCAGCAGCATCCACCATCTTGACCGTGGCCATCTAACAATAACCTAACAAAGGTGACATCCTTGTCGACTAAAATGAAATGGACTCCTATACAAAATCTTGCTGACTCGCCATTGTAGTCCTGGGAATAAAGTAGGCCAGACTAGGAAGGGTCGCCAGCATATAGATAGCTACAAGCAAGAGATATGAAAAGATTATGTATTAATTTGTTAAAGTTGCATGGTCCGATGAAACATATTTTTTCCAAAACCAAAACACATACTTATATTTGATTCTATATATCCAACTTAGGTGCTGGTGCATTAACTAAGGCTTTGGGGCAGCATATAGAGACTAATCAGTGAATTTATTACACCCATCCCTTTGGGCACCTACTTTGAGACAGCCATTAGGCGGGGAGACCACTGACCAACTAGGTCAATCTTGTGACCTTATTAGTCCTACCCTCATTCCCAGTACCATATATGGCATTTGTCAGGTTCCACACTACCTACATATTTATAGGTGATTCCTCATCACATGACCATAGCGAGATGTGAATCTGGGTCACAACAACAATACTTTTAACAAGCTTGCCGAAATGATTTTGGGTTCTTTCAACACAAATTGCTCCAAAACTAGCCATTTCCATCAAAATGACTCTGGAATAATGAATAGTAGGTTATAATAGTCAAGTTGATATATTTATCTCAAAAATGATGCAAAAATTTGAAAGCCATCGGACTATGCAACTTTAACTTCATCTCATACTCGCTCCGTTAACAGCATCGCATATGTAGTGCATTTTAGTGTGGTGTTCTCTATGGCGGAGTGGTTAGAGTGTCTGACTTTTTTCTAGGTGGGACTCCTAAGCTGAAGGTCAGTGGTTCAATTCCCCATGCCTCCACCTCTGCCAATTTGGATTTCCACCGCTGTGTATAACTAACAGCGTCATCAAAGGCCAGTTGCTCTCATATCATGTCTATGTGATCTGGGAGGTTAAAAATCCCTTGGGTCAGTAAAAGTGTAGGCTCGGGCTTTCTTTCAACAAACTGTCTAATGGTGAAAATAAGTCTATTCAGACTTATTCATAATAGGCAGTATAAATCTTCAAGAAAAAAAAAAATGTGTAAAGGAGAACGCCCCATTCATATGTAAAACATAAAACAACGGTGGACGAGGAGGGTTGTGCAGGGTGCTGAGGGTGGAGCTAATTGCGATGCACGCTGTGCCCCGGGCACTCATTTGAACGCACCCGGTATAGCACCACGCCACCTAGTGTGCACAACGCACATCAAACACTGCCTCTGTCTAAGATAATACACCCCCCCTACCCCCATCCGTCTCCTCCGCTCCCCCCCCCCCCCAGACACACTGCCTTCCCGCCTCCATGGCGTGCGAGTGCGAGGCTCCTTCCGCTCCTCCTCGATCGTTCCCGGCGGGAACTGTCTGATTAATCTGTCCTAAATACGGTAACCAGCAACGGGAAGTGCGGCGAGGCGACAGGCTGTCACTGGTGGCGCCGTGCCTGGGGAGGTCACACTTAACGGTCATCTAAACACCGTCGCACCGGGTGGCCACAGACCGGCCCGCTAACCGACTCGGGGCTGATTTCCCCCGAGTGCCCCCCTCCCCGTCCCCTCCCCCCGACCCACACTCGGACGGGCGGGGGGTGGGGGGGGGGGACTGAGGTTCTGTGGCGGGATTGGGTTGGGGTGGGCGGGGTGGGAACAGGCCGCGCGGTATTGCAGCGGGGGAAGGGGGAAGGGGAAGGGGGAAGAGGGGAGAGGGGAGGAGATGAAGAGGGAGGATATGAAGGAATGAGGCAGTGAGAGGAGGGGGGTGGGGGGAGGGGGTCTGCAAGTGTAGGAAAGAGGAGAAAGGAGAATGGAGAGACGGGCGGGAGAGAAGGGAAGGGGGAATGAGAGAGACTTGCTATCCGGACCGCACTTCGTCCACACCTCTCTCTATCTCCTCTCTGCTGGCCATGCTCCTCCTTGATAATGTCTGAAAAGAGTTCCAGGAGAGGGAGCCTGCCAGCATTTCACTTTCTAGTCTTACTCTGTCCATGTCTTTGGCTCGCCGGCATTCACCATAGAGCAAATATACACTATCCTTTGACTCAACTCTCCTCATTTCTCTTTCCTATGCTCTACCCTTTTTCTTTTTTCCCCGGCTTACTTCTCCCCCTGATCAAGGGAGTTGTTTGCTTGGGTGGGGCCCTGTACCTTATCGTTTCTCTCGCTTTATTCTTGTTGCTGGAACCTGCTGGACCCACCTTTACCTGTCCCTTCCTCCTGAACCCTTGCTGCTGTTATTGGATATGAGTGCTCTGCTACCACCTGACGGGAGTGATTCAGGGTTGCCCCAAGGCTTCGCCGTTTTGAATGTTGTAAAGACATCCCCAGCTTCGACAACTGTCCCACCTGAAGATTAATCTTCAACCAAAGATTTGACCGATTTATCGGGGCCTTTCTATATTGCTGCAGTTTTGCAGCCAGTAACCATCGTATGGTTATGACCCTCCCCATGAGCTAAAGCGAGGAGAAAAGGAGAATGAAGAGACAGGAGTAGAGGGAGAAGAATGGAGATTATGAGGAGGGGACTCAGGGAATCGGGGTGGGGAAGGAGATAGGAGTGGGGGGGGGGAGGATTGTAAGGGGGGGGGGTTGTGGGAGACGGAGGGTGAGGTTGAGGAGGGACCATCAACTGAGGTGTGCGGCCAAGAGGAGACCGGGTGGGGGAGCGACAGGGCAGGGTGTAGACGGAAGGGTGTGGGGTGAAAGGGAATTGAGGTGAGGCTGTGGCGGTAGGTGGTTGGCGGAGGGAGGGAGAGCGAGAAGGGGTGGGTGGAAAAGGGTTTGTGGTGGGTTGAAGGACAACTGTAAGTAATGTGCGTGTGTGATTGCGTGGTGAAGTGGTGAGAGGGTAAGTGCCCGGCGGAGGAAGGAAGGAAGGAACGGCATCGTTAGTACTGTATAGTGCTTAGTGGAGGCGGAGGTGCGAGGATGCAGCAGGTAAATCGACAGTATCGATCCTGGCCTCTTAGGTCCGGCTTTTATTCAGCTATGATGGATATTACTTCGATGAAGAGTGCTTCACAGACGGGGTAATATGGTGAAATGTCCACTTCCCATTTGGGTGTGTGAGTGTGGGGGGGGGGCGGCTGGAGGGTTCTCAGTGCATTCCTTGGTCGAGTCAAATTAAAGATTTTAACAATAAAGTAGATGTTATCACTGCCGCTTTTGTCACCCTCCATTGCTAGTATAGTAGTCGCGCACTCTTGATCGGGCTTCCATCCAAAGAGTAGTGCGTTGTGATCAATAATATTAGTTCACATAATTTGTTTCTGGTTTTAGTGTCTTCGGTATTTGAGTCTCGATTTCAGTTTGATTGTGTGAATGCGACAGGTTAGCGCGGTATTACTAGTATCGGGATACTGTGACTGTGATATTTTGGTCATGGTGCTGGCAGCCTGTTCTCCCAGTGGGATAGCATGATTTGTTTGTTTGTTGTTGTGTTACGTCCTAGCAACATCTAAGGTCATATCAGGACGGGTACTGACTTGTGACAGTGCGCATTCATGATGACTTTATAGTGCTGCCCCACCAGAAGATCAGGCCGCCAGCACCATGACCTGATATCCCGCTCAGTCACATTATCATGACCCTTAGCTAACTAGTCCTTGCCCTACCCTAATAATGTCGAATGGCTGGCTAGGAAACGACAAGTATACATTTTTAAGTCATTGGTTTGACTAGACCAGGGTTCGATCCCACGATCTACCAACAAGGAGACGGAAGCTCTAAGTTCATTCGGCCATCCCGTCTGGTCTTGAGATAGCATGATAAAGTTGCCATCAGTGCATACTGTCACAAGTCAGTACCTGTACTGATATGACGTTAGGTGTTGCTAGGACGTAAAACAACGACAGACAATAATCCGATTGTGTGAATGAGGTCAGATCCCCCCCCCCCATACCCTAAGATACGCGCCTCAGACCAATGATGGTGTGTATATATTGCTGGTTGGTTGATTGTTGGAGTTTTACCTACTGGCAATATCTAAGGTCAGATCAGGATGGGTACCGGCTTGTGACAGTGCACACCCATGGTGACTTTAACCCAGACGGGATGGCCGAATGACTTGACCCTCCATCTTCCGCTCTGGTAGATCGTGACACCATGGGTTTGAACCCTGGTCGAGTCAAACCAATGACTTAAAAATTGATACTTGTCACTTCCTAGCCTAGCGCTTGGCATTATTAAGATAGGGCAGGGAGAAGTGGAATGAGGAAGACCAATCGTCCACGATTGAAATTCCCCCTGCTTATTCAGCTAATTTAGCAACAACAAATATTGTTTAAATAGTGTTGCCCCACTGGGAGACCAGGCCACCAGCACCATGACCTGATGCTATCCCACTCAGTCACATTCTAGCACTGAGCCAACCAGTCCATGCCCTGTCCTAATAATGCCAAGCGCCTGGCTAGGAAGCGACAAGTATCAATTTTTAAGTCATTGGTTTGATTCGACTTCGATGTTGCTCAGATGTAAAACAAAGACAAACAATAATTCCATTGTGTGAATGAGGGCAGAGTACTCCTCCCCTGACACACACGCCTCAGACCAATGATGGTGTATGTATTGCCAATACTTGGATTTAACTTAATGCTGGAGACCAGACGGGATGGCCAAATGAGTTAGAGTGTCCGTCTCCCATGCTGGTAAATCGTGGGGTCGTGGGTTTTCGAACACTGGTCGAGTCAAACCAATGACTTAAAAATTTATACTTTTCGCTTCCTAGCCAGGTGCTCATCATTATTAGGACAGGGCAAGGACTGGTGTGCTCAGTGTCACGATAATGTGACTGAGTGGGATACAGGACATGGTGCTTGCAGCCTGGTTTACCAGTGGGACAGCACTATACATTCGCCATGAGTGTGCACTGTCACAAGTCCTGGGTTGACCTTAGATGTTGCTAGGACGTGAAACAACAACAAACAAAACAAACAAAATTTAATGCTGGCTATGCAGACAAGGCCAGACTCCTCAGGGCTGCAGCTCATCATCAACAGTAGAGGTGTGTTCGGCGACACAGCCTAACACACAATTGTGGGTTAATTATCGGCTACCTTACCACACCCGTAATGTCAAAGTCCACAGTGTTTGTATCCACAAATAAAGCATAGCTCCAATGTGTATGCGATGAAGACAAAAACAAAAAAACTGATATATATATATATAAATATATATATAAATATATAAAATGTCAGTCATATCTCATCAACATATTTTGCATGAAAAAAAGACAACAACAATAACTAAAATTATATATATGTACAATTTCAATCATATATCATCAATATATGTTGTAGGTAACAAAGACAAAAACACAAACATAACATTATATATATATAAACAATTTCCGTCATATCTTATCAACATACTTTGTATGCAACAAAGACAACAACAAGAAACAAAAAGTTATATATAGGCCTATATATCTATACAATGTCCATCATATCTGATCAGGCTACTACCATTACTGAGCACAACATACCATTAATTGTTATAACCTCAATGCATTATAACATATTGCACACAACATATTACCTCATAATATACTATATCTTCGAAATGACCACTTATGATGCCACATAGGATCACAAACTGGAGTATGCTATGCTAGATTAAAGTTGCGTTAGTCTTGTGGTTTTAAGTTTCTGTCAATTTTGTTAAGATAAATACATGAGGTTGATTGTTATATTTCACTTTATATTAATTTGAAGTAATTTGTATTATGAATGTCTAACTATGGACATATTGAAATGCAAATATGCCACATTAATTTTGACATGCACGTCTACATTCTGGAACCATTTGCTTCAGCAGGAAGAGGTTCAGTTCAATTAAAGTTGCATAGTCCGATGGTTTTGAATTTCTGTATTTTTTCTGAGATAAATACATTAGATCGATCACTAGTATCTACTTTACATTAGTTCAATGTTACTTTTATTTTAAGTGGTAAACTTTTTAGATATTTTGAGTGCAAACATGGAAAATTAGTTTTGGCAAGCTTGCTAAAACGCTGACACCATAGACTTCTGCAGTAACAGGTTCTGTTAAATTGACTTAGTATTGCCTTCTACGCAGAAACAAATGCTTAATAAGTGCATCAGTATTTAAGTTAGATATGTAAAATCAAATCTAGATAATTGGTTTGGTTTTGAAAATGTTATATTTCATCAGACTATGCAGCTTTAACTTCACATTCATGTTTATGCAGCAATAAATGCCTAATGAATTCACAAGTGCCTAAGTTCGATATGTAGGATCAAATCTAGAGAAGTGTTTTGGTTTCGTAAGCTTGATACTTTCATCGGACTATGCAACTTTAAGATGTATATATTATATATATATATTATAGATTTATATATATAATTATTCAAATAAGAAGCATTCACACCCATCCCCTTAATAGATAGAAAAATATCAAATTGTATAAACCAAATATGCCCATATAATTAACAGAGGATATGGGCATATTTGGTTATACTATAATTAACAGAGGGAGCTATGGCAGCGACCAGGACAGCAGCCTGTTGAGGAGGAGGTCCTTCAGAGATGCTGGAGATGGGTTGGCCATACCCTTCGCAAGCCTGCATCCAACACCGCAAGACATGCCCTCTCCTGGAATCCACAGGGGAAAAGGAAGAGAGGCAGGCCAAGAAACAGTTGGCGCCGTGACCTGGAGGCAGATGTGAAGAGGTCTGGCCATACATGGAGACAGCTGGAGAAGATGGCCCAGGATCGGGATAACTGGAGAGCCCTTGTTTGTGGCCTATGCCCAAAGTTGGGCGGTAGGCATAAGTAAGTAAGTAATTAACAGAGGAAGGAGCAGGACCAATTGTAAAGCTTTGACAAGTTCCCATCCTTAACAGATGAATACAATGTGTGGAATGAGCTTGTGCTCATTCGGGGTCATTACAGGGTACATGAGGCAGCAAAGCCGTTGGGGGATCCCATCCCCCCTCTCCCTCTCCCCCATCCCCCTCCCCGGGGGTTAGGGGTGGGGGGAGGTCACAGGGGAGGGGCACACAACCAACGCCACAGGCCTCTCTAGCAGCGCCTCCAACTTCCACTCCTCTCATTCGTCATCACCTCTCACACACCCTCTCTCAACAGCCAATCACAAACCACTCAAGCTGGGACCCACCAGCTCCTCACCTCACCTGGTCACTTCGCCTTCCGACATCAGACTGATGTCAGGGGAATGTTTGGTTTAATATTATTAATATGACGCGACACATATAGTGTCTATAGTATCACCACATGACGTCATATATCAGCTGACCTTAGATGTTGCGAGAATATAATACCCCAAACAAACAAAATGCATATAGCAGCTAGTTAAGTGACATTTGGCAAACTTCACCTTTGACCTCTTGAAGCGCTCATCGGAAAGGGTAACTGGATAGCTCAAGGAGCCACTTAATTTGTGTCAGGTGGTTGAGGGTCAATGGCCTTGTCGTGGCATCAACCCTAAACCAAACCAAATATTTACAACAATTGACCGACAAGTCTGGCCTTTTTGATCTGGCACTTAGAACTACCACAAAGTCTAATTGGGTTAGCGACAGAATAATGTGACTGAGTGTGATATCAGGACTTGATGGCGTGTGGCATGCCATCTCTATATGGGGAAAGGAAGCATTATGAAGCCAGCAGGATTATGCACTGTGTCAAATCTGGAGCCCTCCAGATAGGACATCATTTAAATGTGTCTGGAACATAAAACCCCACAGTTGATGTCTAATTTACGCTGTTAATGTCGATAATATTTAGATAAATGTGCATAATAGTTCATCACTAGATCCACCTACTGATACTGCGATTCATTGCGTCTGGGACTATTACATATAAAATATTGATATTGCAAAGGAATTACTCAGGCTGGAAAGCTTAGTCAACAGAGCGTTGGCTTCTTGTGTGGGAGAGAATGACTTTGATCCTTGCCTGATGCTCGGCTTTAATAGCAGAAGCGGTCTGTAGTTAAAATTTCTCCGCTTAAACAAGACAATGATTTTTTTTAAACACAAAACAATTAAGACGAAGAAGCTGTCACTTTCCTGCCGAATGAGTTAGAGCGTCCGTCTTCCGTGCTGGTAGATCGTGGGGTCGTGGGTTCGAACCCTGGTCGAGTCAAACCAATGGCTTTAACATTTATACTTTTCGCTTCCTAGCCAGGCACTTGGCATTATTAGGACAGAGCAAGGACTTGTGTGCTCAGTATCAGGATAATGTGATTGAGTGGAATATCAGGTCATGGTGCCGGTGGCCCGGTTTCCCAGTGGGGCAGCACTATAAAATCACCATGAGTGCGCACTGTCACAAGTCGGTACCCATTCTGATATGACCTTAGATGTTGATAGGACTTAAAACAACAACAAACAAACAAAACTTTCCTGCCATCCCCTAACAATCTCGCTCATTTGTCTCCAAATGTCTCTCAACCCTTCGCTGTTACCTCCTACCCCTCCCGCCGGACTCAGTGGCCCAATCGGTAGAGCGCACGCGGAAGGTCGGAAGTTCGAATCCCAGCCGAGTCAAATGAATGACTTATATGAAATTGCTACTTGTCACTACCTCGCCTCTCGGCATTAATAGAATGGGATAAGGAGTAGTTTGCACAATGTCAGGATAATGTGACTGTGTGGGATATCGGGTGCATGGTGCTGATGGTTTGGTCTCACAGCGGGACACCACTATATAGTCACAAGTTGGAATTCGTCCTGATATGATCTTAGATATTGTTAGGTCGTAAAACAACAAAAAACAAACAAACCTACCCCTCCCATTCCTTTCTCCCATTCCTCAATCCTTTCCCCCTCTCCCACTCCTCCCCATCCCCACTCCCTCTTTCACACATTCTCTCTCTTGTTTTCCCGCCCTGTTCTCATAATTCACCCCCCTCCCTCCCCTCCATCTCCGGAGCCCCGCCCCCCCCCCCCAACACACATACACATCTCAGGCATCCATGACGGAGGGTCGGGTTGAGACATATGATCGCACATACGAATCAGAGCGCTGCGCATGCCAGGAAGCCAGCCGCGTGGGGGCCCCACCTGTCGGCTGAGACGCGCAGATCTCGGCTGTCGGCGCGTCCGTCGGCAGGTCACGGCCATTGTGGTTGTCGTGGTAACGCAGTAGCGCAGCAAATAAATTTAAGCCATCTAACCAACCGGCTAGCTAGCCAGCCAGCCAGCCAACAATTCAGCCAGCTACCTAGCCAGCTAGCCAGTTAGCCAGCCAACTAGCCAGCTATGCAGCCACCTAGCCAGCCAGCTAGGCAGCCAACCAGATAGCAAACTCGCCAACCAACTAACCAGCTAGGCATCCACCAGCTGGTCATGTCCATGACTGCATCCACCTCTGCATGAGGGCGGTAGTAGTGCTAAGATTAACGCTAGCACTAACGCAAACACCAATGCTCATGGTAATGCTAATGGTAATGATAATGGCAAAGCAAATGCTAATGGTAATGCTGACTTTGCCCGATCTGACTTTGCCGTACCTTACTTTGCCTGACCTGACTTTACACGACCTGACTTTACCTGATTCAAGTCAGGTCGGGTCATTTAGAGGTCGGGTCAAGTAGGGGTTGGGTCAAGTCGAGTCAGGTAAAGTCGAGTCGGGTAAAGTCGAGTCGGGTAAAGTCGAGTCGGGTAAAGTCGAGTCGGGTAAATTTGGGTCGGGTAAAGTGTGGTTGGGTAAAGGTGGGTCAGGTAAAGTGGGGTCCGGTAAAGTTGGGTCAGGTAAACTTGGGTTGGGTAAAGTAGGGTTGGGTAAAGTGGGGTCGGGTAAAGTGTGGTCATGTTAAGTCGGGTTGGGTGAAGTCGAGTCGGGTGAAGTCGGGTCGGGTGAAGTCGGGTCGGGTGAAGTCGGGTCGGGTGAAGTCAGGTCGGGTGAAGTCGGGCCTGGTGAAGTCGGGTCTGGTGAAGTCGGATCTGGTGAAGTCGGGTCAGGTGAAGTCCGTCGGGTGAAGTTGGGTTGGGTGAAGTCGGGTCGGGTGAAGTCGGGTCGGGTAAAGTCGGGTCGGGTAAAGTCGGGTAAAGTCGAGTCCGGTAATCTCGAGGCCGGTAAAGTCGAGGTGGCTAAAGTCGGTTCGGCTAAAGTCGAGTAAAAGTATATTGATTAATATTAATATATCTAGGCATTTTAAACAAATTATTAAGACTTTTTTTCTTTTTCTAAGACTTCCAATTCCAAGATTAGAACCAGGTACCCTCTGATCGTGAGACCAACACTCTGCCATCTGAGTTACAGAGGAACTGCAACCCACTATAGTGCAACTGGTGCCAGAATACTGGGAGGTCCTGAGAGCATGCGAATAATGAGCAATCAATATGACTAGGAATAATATGAACAAAATTCAATGGTAAGGATAATAAATCTTAAAATAAATTCAATAAAATGTTGATCAATATCACCACATCATTATTGATTCATGACTGACCAGCATGGTTTGGCTAGAGGTGGGCTGGTGGAGGTGTGGCTTGCTGTGTGGCTATTGTCTTACTTTGTGTGTGTGTGTGGGGAAGGACGTGTCAGGTGGGGCAACCCCTACACTGGCCTATATGGCTGGCAGGGTTACACCAACACAACCGTCTAACTGAAAAACTTAGGGTGGATGTGGGTCATACTCATTGAGGCATGACTGCTGCCAAACCTTGTTTTTAAGTTTGAGGATAGGGGTACTACCAGCACCAGCCCCCCCCCCCCCCCCCCACACACACACAACTTGTGGACAACAGAGTGAAAGGGTGTGTTGTGGAAGTGCATTTGGTAAATTTGAGATTTTCGGAACTCTTTGGATTTCAGAATTTTGGATAAGAGAATAACGACCTGTATATTTCATGCATGCGAGTATAAAGATAAGTAAGGGAATATTATTTGTTATTATTATTATTGTTATCCTCTTTAAGATAAAATACTTTGCCAGTTGTGCATATCGGACACCTCACCTCCCCCGCCCCCCGGATGTTGACCAGTGTCAGTCGCACCGGATATATATATATATATATATATATATATATATGTGTAGTATAAGCATTTATACAAATATTATTAGGACATAACCGTTTTACTAGTTTGCTTGTCGCAGTTAAGGTCTGAACCCGCACCCATCATATCAGGGCACAGGTGCTTTGTAGCAGTTACAGCAGCCTGGTGCGCAGCCGGCCTGCTTCGAGGTACAGGTTTGGCGCGCTTTCTCCAGCATCCAACGGTAATTCCCTGCATTGGCCGCATTTGATTCCGAACTCTAGCTTTAAGTTTTCTTTTTGTGAGTAAACAGGTAGGTCTTTTCGGCCAGCCAGAGTGTCTACTCAATCCAGCTACATATGTCTTCTCTTGTGCATAACTAATAATATATATATATATCACATAGCACCGGATATATATATATATATCACATAGCACATTAGATAGCCTATATGTATATGTATATATATCTTATAATATAAAACAACAACTTAACACATATAGATATATTGAGAAGTTCCTTAGACGTGCTCACTTTCTAGCGTATTGCCTTTGGTGTGGATAGTGTTAATTGAAATCCCTATAAATAACTACATGTATTTTTGCGCGCCTTCTTCCGCAGCAGCCATTTATCTACAGACGAGCAGCTCACTGTCCCAGCTCCGGACGCCATTAAAGCCTCACACAGGTGCTCACACATCCCAGGCCCTGCCTACCTATATGCAACCAGCGTTAGGAAGTTACCCCCCACCCACCCACCACCCACACACACAACCTCATCCCCAATCCCCATCCCGAGCAAAATGTCACACCCAGAGAACTTATTATTGCTCGGCCTAGCGCCAGAAGGCCGTGACCTAATTACGCGTCAGCACGGCGCCTAATTAGGCTTCTCGACTTGTATGAAGAAAGCCTCTGAGGCGGAGAGTGGCTTTTGTTCTAATTCTGACCCACCTCTAATTTGATGTGGCGGGGCCTCCCCTTGGTGCTGTGCTAGAATGACTTGTCACGTGGTACACAGGTGGCGCCACCGACACCTCACATCGCCTCAGAAGAAGCGCCTTCAGCGATGACCTCCTTCTCTCCTCAGTGGTTTGTAAGGGTGAATGTGGTCTGACGTCCTAGCAACATCTGCGGTGGAAGAGGTGTCGATCGCGGTTTATGATCAGATTACTACTGACTTTGCGGTGGGGTGGCGGGCTTTAGTAATGCTGGTTTTATAGTGCTGCCACAGATTGATATACCTCACTGCTTGCACTCATGATATGCGACTATCCTGTCCCAGAATAACTTATTGAACCACCCAGTCCATACATTATCCTAATAATGCTGATCACCAGTGGAGGTAGCTACAACTTTCATTTTAATGATGTCAAAACAATAGTCTCTCACTGCTTTTACTTGCCGTCTACAGCATTTAGATACACACAATTAATAGGTATTAGTATGTCTTATCTACTATTGTCAAATATATAGTGATATGCGCATGTCAATATATATATCCATGGATATGCATACAAAAGATGGCGGGTAAACTAGCAAAATATAAAAATATCTGTTCTGTAAAAATAAAGTTGTCCCTAGTGACTACCAATGGGCGCCGGGAGCGGTTAGTGCGGTGATCAACCGGTGATGGCGCCACCAGTACAACTGGGTGAATTTAGGAAGTCATCATTATTTATATTGACCTAAGTCCTTATACATGATAATCCTGCGGTACAGTGAGAGAATGCTGAGGCGTGCGGGCAGGTGGCGCCACGGAGCAGGTCATAAGGAGCGAGTGGATGAGCTGATGAGTAGGTGACCAGCCGATGGCTTATAGGCCGGGTGGGGATAGATGGATCTTCCGGCTTATTATACTCGTATAATGGCTTATATAGCATATATATAATTAAAATTAGTATGGTAATGTAGCACCTGCAGGAGCCTATTCAGTTTTTTAAAGCTGCATAGTCCAATGAAAACGTCAAATTTTCAAAACCAAAACAATCTGCTAGATTTTATTCTACATATCTAACTTAGATACTGTTGTATCTATTAAGTATTTGTTGCCGTGTAGAAGGGGATACCAAATCAAAATAATATAAGTCATTACTCCGGAAGCCTATGGTGTCAGAGTTTTGGCATATTTGTCCAAATTAATTTGGCATGTTGCCACTTCAAGGATCTCGAAAGTTAGCCATTAAAAACAGAAGTTACTTCAAGCAAAGTGAGATAGATTGTAGTGATCAACCTAATATATTTATCTCAGAAAATGACCGAAATTCAAAAGCATCGATCTGTGCAACTCTAATAAACTGATTCAAGCCTCTTGTGTAATGGATCTACGATCAGAGGTCAGAGGTCACACCCAGGTAAGGGCTGAGGCATGCTGGGTATCGAGGTTCCAATAAACAGGTACGACTCACAGCTGACGGTGTTAACACGTTACATACATGGTGTCAGATGTGGGGTTTAAGCGATATCTCAATTCGTTGTCTTTTATACTGCACACTATTCTGTCGCATAATAATGAGTTTTCTAAGTTTGTGTAACAACACTGAGTAACGCACAACTTTAGCTCACAAATATATGTGTCCATTGATTCAGTAATGTTTTGCCCTTACAATAATGAGTGAATGCGGCAATTAATGGAACAATTTTGTTTTCGTTACTCAGGTAAATGTAAAACGTACAGTGTACTTGTGCTTCACTACCAGCAACATGGAGGAAGCCAAAACACTGTACCTTCTCAGATTTTGTACTTGCTCCTGATGCTGTAGCATATATTTCGTAAGGATTGAGCCATGCTCTGCAATTGACCGCAATGTTTTCATCCAGATTTAATTGTGCTGCTGCTTTTAGCCATGTTAAAGCCATATTGTATGGTCGTTCTTCCTACGAATCTGTCCATAGCAACAGGTAAAAAGCAAGTCTCGTTGCCATGGAACCCATCATGATATTACGTTCGTTGTAGATTCAATAATAAAGTGCAGATAACAAAGATGCATTGCAGGTGGCAGACATGCCAGGGCTTAGCCATAACAAAATAAACATTTAAGAGCAGGGAGGGTGGGTGGAAAAAAAGGAAAACAGTACAGAGTGTTGGATTTGTGCATGTTGCTGGCTCGGTGACAAGAGAGGAGAGAGCGCTGAGCCGAGGATAGTAATGTGACTGACTAGGATATTGGGACATGGTGATAGTGGCCCGGTCTCCTAGTCCTAGTGGGTTTCCGTGAGTGTGCACTCTCACACTTGCCTGACGGTTACCGAATATGACCTCAAATGTTGCTAGGACGTTAAACCCCCCCGATAAAGTATCCTTCGCTCCCCATCCCATCTTTCCCTCCCTTGGATCCATAGGTTGCAGCGCCACCGCACGGCTGTGTTTCCATCTCCTGCCGCTAGGGGAGACACATATATTCAAATCACCAGTATCCTATTGACATTCACCAAATGGTGATTCTCAAAGGTGTACAGTCCAATGCTTTTGAGTTACTAGCATTAAACAAAAAGACTGTCACCATGTATATGTTTTGTCAAGTAACTTTCATTATGAAGAAGGCCCTGAACTGTGATCTTGAACCGTGTCTGATCCCTCACTCTGATCTGAAACCACTAATAGCCACCCACAGAAAATCCAAATGGCAACATGAGTGGGATGAAAACATTAATTAAACTTAAAGAAATTGAACCATCTGTGGGAAAGCCACCACAGACTCATGCGGGAGGTCGGCGGGACCAAGTGGTCCTTAGCCGCTGCCGTATTGGCCACTCGTGGCTTACACATGCTTTTCTGCTCAAGGGGGAACCTCCCCCCTGAATGTATTTGACTAAGTTGCGTTGATTTTTTGGCCCTGCGCCAACGGTTCTACACTGCAGACAGTATGCATG
The DNA here is from genome assembly GCA_030323885.1 of Branchipolynoe longqiensis. Lineage (NCBI taxonomy): Eukaryota > Metazoa > Annelida > Polychaeta > Phyllodocida > Polynoidae > Branchipolynoe > Branchipolynoe longqiensis. The sequence continues at coordinate 47,242,575 of CM059186.1, forward strand.
ACCTTTTTACTAAGGTAAAACAGGAAAACATTTTAGCCTTTTTGAGGGCAGCTGGACTGTACCACCTTATATAGTTTACTAAATGGATTGTATCAATTATTAATAAAACTTTTCTTTTTCTATGGGAATTTGTTTCCCTTGACCACAAATATATGATTGTGAGCTTTCTAATTTAATTAGTGTCTATTGGCACATAATTGATTGTCTGCTTTTACATGTAAAAGCGATGGTTTGAACAAAAAACAAACATTTCTCGCCATGAATATGGCCTATGCTGCCGACACGGCATAAAGCAGCCACCAATCAATCAATCAATCAATCATTATGAATGACCAGACGGGATGGCCGAATGAGTTAGAGTGTCCATCTCCAGTGTTGGTAGAGCATGGGATCGTGGGTTCGAACCCTGGTCGAGTCAAACCGATGAATTAACAATTGGTACTTGTCGTTTCCTAGCCCGACCCTCGGCATTATTAGGATAGGGCAAGGACTCAGTGTCAGGATAATGGGACTGAGTGGGGCAGCACTATAAAGTCGCCATGAGTGTTCACTTTCACAAGTCAGTACCCTTATTGATATGACCTTAGATGTTGCTAGGACGTAAAACAACAAACACACATTATGAACGGGCTAACTTTAGAGAAGTTTGAATTGAAAACATGCCAAATTAATATTGACATGCATGTTGAATTTCTGACACTATATTGTTTCAGCGGTAAAATTTGCAACAAAATTGACTTAGCTTTCCCGTCCCTGCAGTCAAACAGGTGCACCAGTATCCTCAGTTGCATATTTTGGATCAAATCTAGGTAAAGGCCCAGTCACACCTTACCGGACTGGGGAACCGGATGAGAACCGGCCACTGTCCGGTACTGTAAGGCGATGTCCGGTACATGTCCGGTACCCATCTGGTGGTGTCCGGTGGTGTCCGGCAGTGTCCGGTACAAGTTTTGAACATGCACAAAACTGCTACCGGATACCACCGGACTGATGTCTCCGGTTGGTGTCCGGTATGTCCGGTACCCATCCGTACATGTCCGGTACCCATCCGTTGGTGTCCGGTTGGTGTCCGGTTTGTCCGGTTTGTCCGGTTTGTCCGGTGCATGTCCAGTACCCATCCGTTACGTGTCCGGTTCTCGTCCGGTACTCGTCCAGTATATGTACAGTACATGTACGGTACTTGTCCGGTTGTCCGGCGGCAATTGACCCAATTATGGTCCATTTCAATACATTTCGATACATTTTGTGTCCCGGAGAGCACCGGACTAGACAATTATTTGTCCGGTGGTGTCCAGTACTCAGTCCGGTAAGGTGTGACAGGCACTTCAGGGAAAGTGAGGTTGTTTTATAAATTGTAGGTTTTCATCGAGCTATGCAGCTTCAACTGAACGAACGTTATGCACATTTGCGTTGAATCTGGAGGAGAAAGAAAAATCGGAAATTGAATTAAATCTGATTTGCGAAGAATGAGATGGGTTACACCGGATCAGCGCGGTAAATATGGAGGTCGGACGGAATTGGCTTAATTTGAATAATGGCACACTTGTTGCCCTTTTTTTCATGGTGTTGAGATTTCTGGGCGTAGTATTAGCCAGTATTTTGGTCAATGTCCATGGGATAACTGGATCGCAGAAGCCGTGTGAAATTAGGGCCAAATCATGAAAATCTAAATGTATGATGGGCTTTATTTTATTATCTTACTATGTGAATTACTGTAAACAGACACACACATATTCAAAATATAAATATATATATATATCTAGAAATATGATATATAACCTATTATGCAAGTATAAAGGCTACAAGGGAACTACTTCTAATAGTGTCGCGATTATTCTATATTATGCCTCCTCGACCTGACACATATGACCAGTGGTGCCAGCACTGGCCTGCCCCATCCCAAAAGTGGCTGTCACACCTCGCCGGATTGAGCAATGGACATAATTGTCTAGTCCGGTGGTATAAAAATGTATTAAAATCTGTCAAAATGTTGCGCTATCCGGTCAATGGCCGCTGGATGAACGGGCATTAAACGGACATGAAACGGACATGAACGGATAGCCAACAGATGAAACAAACTCAAACCGGACAAGATCCGTAGATGTCAATCCAGCGGCATCCGTTCCTAGTTTTGTGCATGTTCAAAACTTGTACAGACACAAAGCGGACTTTGTTCAGTTTCTGTCCGTTTCCCCCAATCCGGTGAGGTGTGACAGGGCCTTAACAGACATGTCACATGGTCAGTCGCACTGAATTATGTGATGTATAACGAATTATGGGAGTATAAATATATGTAAGAAAATTATTATCATTACTCTTATACTCAGTAAGATCCAACACTTTACCGGTGGCACCACCTGCGGTCTTCTCGGCTCCACCGAATGTAGACCACTGTCAGTCGCACCGGAGGCTATATATACCATACATATAATTATAGATACAAGTAAGCCGTTCTCAATAACCAGCGGAATATATAAAGGCTGATCGTGACGTCAGCACATTGGTAACTTGGCAACAGTTTGCTTGCTAAGGATGCGAACATATTTGCTGGGCTCCCATTCGTCATATTTCTAATAATTGCAGGTATGCATAATAAGCACTTCCGATTCCAAGGAACTATATCGCCATATTCGTTGTCATAGCTGAACAAAAATGAATAGCATGTATATTCAGAGGCCTAGATTCAATATATATGCTTGGACTCAGCTGCATACCACTTGATCTAATATTTGATCTAATATTTAGTTGTCATTATTAAAACATATGATGTAATTGTTTTGCTTAATACAAGATAATCATAAAATGAAGTCCGAACATGACATATAACAATTCAGAACTAGTATGGGACCATTTAGGTTGCCCCCGCCCTGATATGACCTTAGATGTTGCCAGGACATAAAACTCCAACAACCAACCGACCATCTAGGTTGTATGGAGGGAAGGTACAGTCAACAGCGGTTTTTTTTTCCATCACTGAAAAAGTCCACATAGGCTACCACCTGAACATCCCAAGCTCGGGACCATGTGTATACATCTATTTTGTCGTTTGTTTGTTTGTTTGTTGTTGTTTTACGTCCTAGCAACATCTAAGGTCATATCAGGATGGGTACCGGCTTGTGACAGTGCGCACTCATGGCAACTTTATAGTGCTGCCCCACTGGGAAACAATGCCGCTGGCACCATGACCCGGTATCCCACTCAGGCACATTATCCTGACACTGAGCACACCAGCCCTTGCCCTGTCCTAATAATGCCGAGCGCCTGGCTAGGAACCGACAAGCACCAATTTTCAAGTCATTGGTTTGACTCGACCAAGGTTCGAACCCACGATCTACCAGCACGGGAGACGCACGCTCCAACTCATTCGGCCATCCCGTCTGGTCTCTTCTATTTTGTCGAGAAGGTCAACGCAATCTATCACTTGCAAAGTAATATAGCTACATATTCCCATAGTTACAGCGGTGTCAGGGGATGGCTCTAGCCGTCCCACTTTTTCCCATTAAAATATAAGCAGAAGTGTCATGCACACTGGTCTACGACTGGCCTGGGACCACCCCCACCTTTCACACTTTGGCCGTCCCGTTTCGGACTCTGTTGCTATGTGCCGGAGCTTGCTGTTGTATTCAGAATGTGTGAATGGTGTCTACGCTTTGTTGCAGTTTGTCTCAGTGTGAGTCTGACACTAAGGGCATGCTGGACATGCATGTAAAGTCACACCCAGCTTATGCCCCAGTCACACTAGTGCTTGTTTTGGTAGATCGTGGGATTCGAACCCAGGGGTTCGAATACTGGTCAAGTCAAGCTGATGACTTAAATAGTGAGGCGGTCGGCACTATTAGGATAGGGCAAGGACTAGTTTGTTCAGTGTCAGGATAATGTGACTGAGTGAGATATCAGGTCTGGTCTCCCAGTGGGGAAGCACTTTGAAGTCGCCATGAATGCGCATTGTCACAAGTCGGTACCCGTCCTGATATGAACTTAGATGTTGCCAGAATGTAAACCTCCAACAACCAACCAACCACTACTGCTTGCGACTGCTTGCGACCACAAGACAAGATTGATCGCAAAGAGATCACACATCATCACAAAACTGTCGCAAGTGGTCTCAAAGTGGTTGTAAAATGGTCATCAGTGGTCACCTACCTTCTTCCGACTATTTTCGTCGCAATTAGGTTGCAGCTACTGCACTAAAGACCCCGTTGCGACCATAATGGGTCGCAAAATGGTCGAAAGGTGATCGCAGGCGGTCGCAAGCCATAATCTGACTGGGTCTTTATATTACCTTACTTTATATTACCAGTCTACGCAGTACTGATACTGATAGGACATCCAGACGCTGCTTCAGCTCTGCCCTCTGACCTCTGACCTCTGCCCTCTGACCTCTGACCTCTGACCTCTGACCGCTGACCTGTGACCTTTCACCTCTCACCTCTTCACCTCTCAGCTCTTTACCTCTCACATCTCACCTCTCACCTCTCACCTCTCACCTCTTCACCTCTCACCTCTTCACCTCTCACCTCTCACCTCTCACCTTCTGACCTATCACCTCTCACCTCTCATCTCTCACCTCTCACCTCTCACCTCTTACCTCTCACCTTCGGACCTCTGATCTTGGACCACGGACCTCAGACCTCTGATATCGGCGACATTCACACTAACATATAACAGCATTAGTTATATCACATCACCCATGAGATCTGATGTAAGATTGACCCGTCTTTAGCACACATTCTCTCTTTGGAGAAAATGTAATAATTCAGGACACGAGACGGAATTACATAGTATGGGAATCTCCCCAGCTCTGCCAATTTGGATTTCCACCGCTGTGTATAACTTACAGCGTCATCAAAGGCTGGTTGTTCTCATACCATCTCTATGTGGTGTGGGAGGTTCAAAATCCCTTGGGTCGGTGAAAGTGTAGGCTCGGGCTTTCTATCGACCAGCAGTAGAATGAGGAAGACCAGACGTCTATGACTGAAATTTCCCCTGCTTAAACAACTAATGGACCAACAACAAAAAAGATTAGTCTAAAACAAAGAGCAACAGGTCAAGTTTAATGTCAGGTAGAATATTCAGGTAAGGTTTGAGTCTCTGCATGACCTGGCACTCAACCCTTGCGATTTCAGTGTCTTAAAGTAGCATCGGATGCAAACTTAACCCCTTCGGTTTCAATGTAAATGCGGAATAAATCTGTTTTTAATGAAATATTTCTTCTGGCGATAGGGACAACATACATTTAGCTATAACGCACAATACAACAAATATCAGCAAGTTGTTCCAGTTGTTGCCAGAACCACTGAACATAACGCAATTTATAACTCAGAATCCTATAATCCGGCAAATGTCAGTAAGCCTGATCTGGACTATGGACCCAGATGCTCAACAGTATTGCTTATGGTTCGCATGCCTTCCGCCAGGTGGTAGGGTATACCATTTATTACATTCTATAATATTGCTTTTTTTCAATGTAGTTATTTTTTATTTTAAAAGGGCAACGTTTTGGTTGTCTGCATTGAATTAGCAAGATGGGTTGTTGTGCCTATTTATTCACATTCACATATTCACATACATATATTCAGTACAGAATATGCGCTCAAGGTCATTGAATATGTGTATATATATGTATATGGATAGTGATAAACCCTTGATCACGTGTAATAATGCCTGTAGTGTCCTGCATTCCCCACCCCTGTCCGGGTTGGGGGTGGGACCCCCATCATGCACCGGTCCGCCTCTTGCGGGGAGGCCTACCCTCCACTCGCTCGGAGGAAATTAAAACATAATTTTAATGGTATCTACTCCGACCGAAGTCCGATCAAACAATATTTCATTCACCACGACTCATCACAATATGGATCGTTGCCAAATGTTATTTCGTTAAATATTAGCTGCCAGGATGGCGGAATGGGTAAGAGTGACGGCTGGCTTCCTGAGCAGCACCACAACCAAGTCAAATCATTGATTTACACAATTTATTATTGCCACAACCTAGCCTGGCACCCAATATTAAAGTTGTATAGTCCGATGGTTTTGAATTTCTGGGTTTTTTTCTGAGATAAATATATTAGATCGATCACTAGTATCTACTTGACATTAGTTCAAAGTTACTTTTATTTTAGATGGTAAACTTTTGAGATATTTTGAGTGCAAACATGGAAAATTAGTTTTGGCAAGCTTGCCAAAACTCTCACACCATAGACTTCTGCAGTAACAGGTTCTGCTAAATTGACTCAGTATTGCCTATGAGTTAGAGCGTCCGTCTCCCGTGCTGGTAGATCGTGAGGTTGTGGGTTCGAACCCCGGTCGAGTCAAGCCAATGACTTAAAAATTGATACTTGTTGCTTCCTAGCCAGGCGCTTGGCATTATTAGGACAGGCCAAGGACTGGTGTGCTCAGTGTCAGGATAATGTGACTGAGTGGGATACCAGCTCATGGTGCCGGCGGCCTGGTTTCCCAGTTGGACAGCACTATAAAGTCGCCATGAGTGCACACTGTCACAAGTCGGTACCCGTCCTGATATGACCTTAGATGTTGCTAGGACGTAAAACAACAACACATAAACAAACCTTCTATGCAGAAACAAATGCTTAATAAGTGCATAAGTATTTAAGTTAGATATGTAAAATCAAATCTAGATAATTGGTTTGGTTTTGACAATTTGATATTTCACCAGACTCTGCAGCTTTAATAGGATCGGACAAGGACTGGTTTGTTCAGTATCAGAATAATGTGACTCAGTGGGATATCAGGTCATTGTGCCAACGGCCCAGTCTTTCAGTGGGGACACACTGTGAAATTGATCTGACTGTGAATGGTCACAAGTCAGGACCCGTCCTGATATGAGATTGTGCATGTTGCTAGCAGCTAGAGCTCTACCAAACAGAGAAAAAACACCACAAGTCCACAATCCTTTCTCCTTGCACCCAGTTGTGCTTCAGAATTAAATTGTGTGGATTTAAAAATACAAAACTGGCAAGTAAAACATGAATACTGCAGTAGAAATGTATGAAAATTCACCCTAAGTCGGATAAATAATGAGTACAGATACTATTACAGTTTGTGTATACAGTAATATGCTTATAACTGAAATAATAGGATCAATATTGAGAATACATCCTGGAGTACAATTTATTTCCAAGAACAAATATAATCAAACTTACGCATGTATACAGCTTCAAACAAACCGTATTCAAACACGTTAATATTTATCCTGAAAAGTGTATGAATATTCACACTAAATGGGATAAATACAACAATTCTAAATAATATTACAGTTGATTTATATGGTGTACATAACAACAGAAATTTAGGTTTTCAAATCTTTTCAGATTTAAGAATTTCGGATAAAGAGGATGTTGGTGGACTTGAACTATTCAAACCAGAGTACACTTTGGTGGGTGTCAGACTCTGGTTTTTCAGTTGTACCAATTATAAGCGCATTCCGCCATGTATTATGTACAAGCTGTGCGCGCGCATTAACTTTCGCCAGTAGTAATTGACATTTCACAGGGCGCAATGTCGTCTCATAAAATGGGCATTATCACCGTGCATCCAGCGTCTTGCTACAAGCAGGCCCGGCATAGCCAGCCTAATGTATAATATATGACATGCCGAATTCCCAATAGGTTCCAAAGAATGGAATATGTGCTGTGTAAGCAATTATGGGAATATAGAGAATCTTTCGGATTTTGATCGCCTTACAAACATATAACAGACCATACAAAGTGGTATATATATCTATATATGTCCTGGTTCCTTCCTCTGTCATGGTGGCGCCACCTGTGTGCAGCATGGTGTACTTCTTCTTTATTACATGTGCTGGATTAAGTAAGAAACATTTTAATCACAGAAAATTCACCTTCCTCATTTACCTGCTCCTTACCATATAGGGCCTACTAACAGTGCTAAGTGCCAAGTTAGGTAGCGATACCTGTCAATTTGGTATTATTTAGTTGGTATACGACTGGGGTTTTACGTAGTTAATCAAATACTTAGTTGATCTGCAGTAGTTGGTATCTTTCTTAGTAGGTCTTGCATAGTAAGTCTACAACTAGTAGGTTGTATGTAGTAAGTGCAGTCAGTGAACTACTTATTACGTATTGTGTAGTATTTAGTCTATGTACTACTTACTAAGTCTTACTTAGTATGTCTACTATTTAGTATGTCTTACTACTTATTGTGTCTACTATTTAGTACCTTTCATTTAGTCAATATACCGACTATCGAAGTCTCACCTAGTCAATCCACCGACTAAGTAAGTCCCACTTAGTCAGTGCACCATTTAGTAGCTCTCATTTAATCAGTGTACCACATAGTAGGGCTTACTTAGTAGGGCCCAGTGAGGTTTACTTAGTCAATGTATTCCTTACTAGTGCCTAGTAAGGATTACTTAGTAAGTGTAGTGCTTAGCACCTCTTACTTAGTCAGTGTTGCTCTAGTGAGGATTATGCAATCAATGTACGACTTAGTAGGTGTCACTCGGACATTGTTCTACTTAGTAGTGCTTACTTACTCAATGTTTTTCGTAGTAGGGATTATTTAATCAGTGTAACACTTAGTAGCTGTCACTTAGTCAGCGTACTACTATGTAGGCATCAGCTAGTAAGTGAACTGCTTAGTACCTGTTACTTAGTCAATGTTTCTCTTAGTAGGGATTATGTAATCAGTGTAGCACTTTCTCAGTGTACCACTTAATGTGTGTTATTTGTCAATAATTCTCTTAGTAGGGATTATGTAATCAGGGTAACACTTCCTAGGTGTCACTTAGTCTATATCCCAATAAGACAGTGCACTATTAGTGCGTTTTACTTAGTCAATGTTTCTCTTAGTAGGGATTATGTAATCAGTGTAGCACTTTCTCAGTGTACTACTTAGTGTGTGTTACTTAGTCAATATTTCTCTTAGTAGGGATTTTGTAATCAGTGTAACACTTCCTAGGTGTCACTTAGTCTGTATCCCACTAAGTCAGTGTACTACTTAGTGCATTTTACTTAGTAGATGTTTTTCTTAGTAGGAATTATGTAATCAGTGTAACACTTAGTAGCTGTCACTTAGTCAGCATACTACTATGTAAGCCTCAGCTAGTCAGTGAACTGCTTAGTACCTGTTACTTAGTCAATGTTTCTCTTAGTAGGGATTATGTAATTAGTGTAGCACTTTCTCAGTGTACTACTTAGTGCGTGTTACTTAGTCAACATTTCTGTTAGTAGGGATTATGTAATCAGTGTAACACTTTCTCAGTGTACTATTTAGTATGTATCCCACTAAGTCAGTGTACTACTTAGTGCATTTTACTTAGTCGATGTTTCTCTTAGTAGGGATTATGTAATCAGTGTAACACTTACTAGTGTATCCAACTTAGTAGGCCTCACCTAGTCAGTGTGCTGCCTAGTGGATTTTATCCATCACTCAACTACTTAGATCCTACTCATTCCCTCAACCACTCACTGGGGATACTTCGGGCACATAAACAAGTTGTGCAGCAGCTTATCACCTCCTCGATAATGGCGCCATACCGCCTGCCTTCAGCATCACCATCAATTAGAAACGGAGTAAACCGGGCCAGTAACAGATGGGGTGTCGACGGTTAAGTATAGCCATAAACCAACAGTTTCAATAGACCGATAGACACTCCACCACTCACCACATCCCCACACCTTCCCATACATGCACTACATATTCTTTAGCCCCCTCATAACAGTTCCCAGATGGCACCTGGGTAGTTAATCTCCAACCAGAGATCCATCAGGAGATTCACTGGAATAGTTCCATGAAAGCATAATATTGTCAAAACTTAAGCACTTTCCCCAAATTTGATAACTACCTGCATATGTAATTGAATGATCAGGTCACGTGATTTGTATCATTGTATTTCTTATTTGTAATATATATTTATTCATATGCCATTACTCATAATAAATGGTTGTACCCACACTCTAAATCTAATGAAATGTCTTTCTACCTTTCGTGCATAGACAAATTAATATCAATATTCTGTGCTTGTTGACAGGATATTAATATTACAGAAAGATTGACATTTCATTTGGGCTCTTTGGGTTCTTTGGGCTCTTTGGGCTCTTTGGGCTCTTTGGGCTCTTTGGGCTCTTTGGGCTCTTTGGGCTCTTTGGGCTCTTTGGGCTCTTTGGGCTCTTTGGGCTCTTTGGGCTCTTTGGGCTCTTTGGGCTCTTTGGGCTCTTGGGCTCTTTGGGCTCTTTGGGCTCTTTGGGCTCTTTGGGCTCAAACTCTGGAAGTAGTGAGATACGGGTCCAACAGCCTTAGACTAAGTAGGCCTACCGCATGGTTATTATTAATATTACTAGTAGTAGTTATATGACATGAAACATGGAACAAACTGGTCAGCTTAGATATGTTATACAAAGGCTAAAACAAAGATGAGGTGTACCAGTTAAAGCATATCAAAATCAACTTCAGCTGAAACGAGGATGACCTTTCTCAGTGTGATGGTTAAAGCATATCAAAATCACACTGACAGCTAAAGCATATACATATCACACTTCAGCTGAGACATGGATGACCTTTGCTGGTGTGACAATTAAAGCATATAAAAATCACACTTAGGCTCCACACAAGGATGGCCTTTCTTGGTGTGAGGGTTATAGCATATAACATTCACACTTAGGCTGAGGCAAGGATGGTCTTTGTTACTATGATGGCTAAAGCATATAAACACACAATTAGAATGAGACAAGAAAGGCCGTTGTTGGGGTGAGAGTTAAAGCATATACAAACCAAACTTAGACTGAGACAAGGATGGCATTTGTTGGTGTGAGGGTTAAAGCATATACAAATCACACTTAGGCTGAGACATGGATAGCCTTTCTTACTGTAATGGCTAAAGCATATACACACAATTAGGCTGACACAAGAAAGGCCGTTGTTGGTGTGAGAGTTAAAGCATATGCAAACTAAACTTAGGCTGAGACAAGGATGGCATTTGTTGGTGTGAGGCTTAAAACATATAAAAACACACTTAGGCTGATACAATGATGGTCTTTGTTGGTGTTGACAGGTAAGACCATATAAAAAACACACTTAAGCTGAGACGAGGATGCCCTTCGTTGGTGTGATGGCTAAAGCATATTAAAACGCACATAGGCTTTAATCTGATACAAGACATATACAAATCACACTTAGGTGTAATGTTTAATATAGAGACTTCATTGTCTGCCTCTCCAAGTGATGACCATGTAAACAATATTAATCGCCATCCCTGTCGCTAGGCACCTCCCAGCCCCATGAAACACCTCCCATACTAATATGAATGTACTGTCTACTATATCTTTTCTCTATCCAATGAATATCGGAACCCAGACTCCTATCCACCAACAGCACCTTTTGCAAAGATGTTCTCTCACTCGTCTAAAGAATTGACAATGATGTGAGTGTGCTCCTAATAGCGATTCACTAAACATGAAATTAGCGATCTAATGCTCATAAACGAAATATATTGGTGAAACCCCACACCCCCACCCCCGATCTTATTATCTCAAGACCCATTATCTGTCATCGCTCACCTCATTTATTATTTTCTGCTCGAGATATTATTTATATTTTGTTAGTTCATAAAGTTCCCACTTGCTGGTTTATCGATGCTTGTGTTAATCTGCTGTACTGATGAGATAACAGCAAGTGTAGTGCATCGGCTTAGTGAAAAATTAAAAGTTAAAAAGAACAATTAATAGTGATCCGCAAAAGAAATCCATGCATTGTCGATAGTTTTCAAGCCATTCACAGCGCCATCTATCAGTCTACACTGGATTAGTACTGCCAGTTATGTACCAGGACTATTCTATAGGTTAGCCACTATAGGTTAGCAGCATACATCTATTTCATGTTTCACTGCTATGTAATTCCACTAATTTTCTCCTATATATTTCATATATTCATGCCATACGTGATAGATTATATATAAGATATATTATATATAATATATATTTTATATATATATTATATATATATTATAGATTACATACATTATATTTTATATATTGTATAGATTGATATATTGCATTTATTGTATATATTGTATATATTGAATGGTAGTATGCAGGTATTGCAATACCTCAGGGAGTTTGACGCCCCTGCCCTGCAGAGTTGTAACCCACTGCCTTGTGGTACAGGTTCTTGACAGAACCGAAGGCTAAGGGAGCAAACCCTGAACAGAAAACCATGTCACTGTGGCAGCATCAAGGGCGGTTGATGTATGAACTCCCAACATCTCGCGACCAGCCACTGCAGGGACAAATAGTTTTGCGCCTGTCTGGACATGTTCTTTCCGGTGTGATACTCTATTTGCTCCCCCAGAGAGTGCCGCTGGTAACTTGCAAAAGCCACCAGCACTTCAACACTTTTGCAGGCAGCTTTCATGAAATGAAATGGAGATCGGCAGTCAAGTAATGAAAGCAGTCTTTGTTGCATCGCGACCGACAGCATGATGATGATATATTGAATATATTGTATATATTTGATAAAGTGTATATATTGTATATTATATATATATATATATTCTTTCATCATCATCATCATGCTGTGGGTTGCGATGCGACAAAGACTGCTTTCATTACTTGACTGCCGCTCTCCATTTTTGTGTGCGGTTGTACATTTCATGAAAGCTACCTGCAAAAGTGTTCAAGTGCTGCTGGCTTTTGCAAGTTACCAGCGGCACTCTCTCGGGGAGCAAATAGAGGTTTCACACCGGCAAGAACATGTCAAGACAGGCGCAAAACTATTTGTCCCTGCAGTGGCTGGTCGGGAGATGTTGGGAGTTCCATACATCAACCGCCCTTGATGCTGCCACAGTGACATGGTTTTCTGTTCAGGGTTTGCTCCCTTAGACTTCGGTTCTGTTAAGAACCTGTACCACAAGGCAGTGGTTTACAACTCTGCAGGGCAGGGGCGTCATACTCCCTGAGGTATTGCACTACCTGCATACCAGCATACCTCTTTACTGTGTACACATATAAACTTCCCTATATACTTAGTATCAACGATTCCTGAACATTTATATCATCTCAATAATTTAATAATTTGTTCACTGCATATATAGTAGCCCTATCTCGTTTGCGTGTAATGAAAAGATGCGCATCAGTACTGCAATATATCAGATAAAACATAAACACTAGTTAAAAAATTACTAACGTGGCCAGACTGCTTCGATTAATGGATCTGTGGTGCTCCGCATTGGGATTCATTGATGTAGATACTGTCCTCCATGTGTTAACAGCAAATTGAGTTAGGAGGATGTGAGAACCTAGAGGGATGTTGCTTGGGGTACCAGTGTAAATATACATTCTCCAACATTCTGTTGCATTCAGAGAAGGCCTTGCTTACTTACTCGTCATCTATAATCCCTTAACTAGGAGGGTCATTGTCGCACCACGGATGACTTTACAACCAGATTCCTTCACGTTTCCCTGTTCTCTTCTGCACTCTGTAATTTGCCAAACTCCAAGCCTGTCCATTCCCTGGTGGTGTCTTCGTACATCATTCTTTGTTTGCTTTGTTTTCTCCCCATTTTCACTGTGGCTTTCAAGATGGGCTTGGCTAGACCTGATGAACCAGATATATGACCACACCACTGCAGTTTGTGCAGCTTTACAAATGTCAAGATATCTTTGTATGCTCCCATTGCCTGTTGAATCTTTGTACAGACTTCATTATCGGTAATGTAGTAGTCTGTACATGAGCTCCACTGCCATGCGGTGGCGGCAGACACGACGCCGCACACCTATGCAGTTACACTGAACTGTGTTAGGTGGCGTCAGGCTAGCCACCGGGCAGACCCCCGATGGGGCTGCCCTCTACTGCGTCTGGCTAGCTCATCTCCCACCCACCTATAGAGGTGATGTGGGACCTGGTGAGTTAGGGGGCGGGTTCAGTTGACTGTGGACGCCGCGGAGAGCAGAGAGGTTTTGTAATAAACCAGGTTGAAGCGAACTGATACTGAATCTTGGCATTCTTCCGTGAGTGTGTGGGAGTGTGGGGGAAGACTGTGGGCCATCACAGTAACATGGTCTTTGTATGAGATGTATAGTATGTTATGGGACCATGTCATCCCCATGGTTTGTATTCTTCTTTAGAGCTCTGCTGTGTGGGTCCATGATTCACAAGCACACAGGAAAATGGACAAGTCAAGGGAGTGTATCAGTCGTATCTTGAAGCTCAGAGAAATACTCTTGTCAAACCAAACTTGTTTCAGTCAATGCTGCTCTCGTCTGTGTTATGATTACTTAGCATTGATTCATAATACATCAGAATTATAACTTAGTCATGGAATATGGGCGTGCAATGTAGCCAAACGATATACATGTCCAACCTAAGGTAGGAACATATAACTCTGGCTATGCTAGGCTAGGAATATTTAATTAGGATCATTCACACTGTGAGACAGATAGATTGTATTTAACCCGTAATATGGCTTATACTTGAATTGAAATTTCAGTGTGGTTGTCTTGGGCTACGATTGTGTGGCTGCGGACCAGCCTCGCTTTGGGATTTCATGGGTGAGGTTCTCGGGGGGTTGGAGGGGGAGGGGGGGACAGGAGACAGGGAGGTGGACTTTGGCTGCTAGGAACCTGTGTGGCTGTGGCAAATCTGTACTATCGCTCGTCAGCAAACTCGTGGGCCGACCGGTCCGACCATAAAGAAATCAGTAATCCTAGTCAGGCGTGCGCCGCCCCGCGCTGCTCCCACCGGGTGATGAGGGGCGGTGAGGCGGGCTGAGGCCGGGGGGGGGGGGGGGGGCTGAGCAGGGGCTGAGCGGGGGCTCGGTTTACCACCATCAAAGTGGCCGATTTATGGACTGATTTAATCTTAAAACCGATGATCAACCGACTAAGGGTCAGCGCCTATCGGAGATGGCGGAGAAGGAAGGCTCCTGTGGGGAGCTGGATGTAAGGTAAGAGTCGCCACCTAGCGGACGGTTCAAGGCGGGAGCCGGGCGTGAGTTTGGTGTCGCAACCTAGCGGATGGTTCAGGCCGGAAGATGGGTAGGCATCACTACGGGGGCAACTGGTTCTTGGCAGAGATGGGCGTGAAGGGGGTTGAGCCACCTAGCAGAGGGCTTCTGGTAGAGATGAGCTTAAGGTGGGTGTTGCCACCTAGCAGATGGCTTCTGGCAGAGATGAGTGTGAGGTTGGTGTTGCCACCTAGCAGAGGGCTTCTGGCAGAAATGGGTGTGAGGTGGGTGTTGCCATCTAGTGGAGGGCTTCTGGTAGAGATGGCTAGGAGATGGGAGTAGCCACTTAGCAGAGGGCCTCTGGTGGAGATGGGCACGAAGTGGGAGTAGCCCCATACCTTCTGATTGAGGTCCTTGTTGCCAGCCAGTGGAGGGCTTCTGGTAGAGATAACCATGAGATTGGAGTAACCACAAAGTGGCTCTCTTCTGGTAGAGATTGACATGTGCTTGGTGTCGCCGCCTAGCATGGGGCTTTTGGCAGATATAACGCAAATTGTATGTTGCCATCCTAGATGGTGACTTTTAACAGGGAGTCGGGCATGAGGTGTCACCACCTGTCCAAGTTGTGTATGAAGTGGCGCCACCTAGCAGACAGTTTTTGCCACCCTAGTGAGTGGCTCCTGTCCAAGGTGGGCATGAGATGGATGGTGCCACCTACCGGAAGGCCCAAACCGGATGCTGGCTGTGAGCTGGGTGTCGCCACCTAGCGGCATCCATGCCGGTTGGCTGGTTGTGGTTTATGGGCCGGCCGGAATCACCACATTAAGCGGGCATCGCTCTATGGCGTGTCGATCCTATTATGCCGATCAGTCAGTATCCGATCAGGTTCACATATACTGGGTATTGCAGGGAGCGGGGTAGGGGTGGACCGGTGGAGGGCAGAGAAAGACCTTGGACCTGTCCAACCTGACGAACAGGGTTTCGTGGGTTTCTTTTCTTTTTTTTTCTCTAGGCAGATTTAAAATATTTTGGAAAGCCGAAAACATGTGGCTTGATTAATTTATATATATATATTATATAATTATATATATTTGATTTGAGAGATATATAGCCATATATGTGCTGCATCCTTTATTGCAGATATAAACAAGGGAGATAAACAACATATATGAACCACATAAATAATCTACGGATATTTACTATATATATTTTGTATATAGGTTGATTGTTACAATCAACCCTACTTCAGTTTGAAATAACCTTTATCATGAATCTTTAACTTTGAACTGAAAACAAGCAAAACTAATGCCGGCATGCTTCTAAAGGTTCAGCCACCATAGTCTTCAACAGTAAGGGCTTCTAGTAAATTGATTAGCATTCCGTATATGCTGCAACAAATGCTTAATAACTCAATCAGTATATGAGTTAGATATGTAGGATAAAATCCAGATAAGTGATTTGGTTCTGAAAGCGTCATGCTTTAATCGGACTATCCAACTTTAAGTATGGAAATTTCAACCGATGACAATTTGTTTTCCTCATTTCACCGCACCTTGCCCTATCCTGGTAATGCCGAGTGTCAGGATAGGTAGGGACATTTACCATATATTTAGTCATTGGGTAGCCTCGGTCGGGGTTCGACTCGAGCATTGGAATCCCTTTACTTCCTACACAGGAAGTGTGCGCTGAACTCATTCAGCCATCCTCACTTTGATCAATAAAACATTTAAAAAAAGCAACAACGTAAAAGTAGGACTTGACTGTATTTCACTAAATACTCAACCATGGCCAATCTTCCAAAGGCCTTATCGGACTGACTAATTCAAATGTAAATCTTATCAGTTTACGAATGTTTTTATCCAATGACGTTCTGGAAAAAACTGAGAGTGTGAAGAGGACATTTCTTAGCCATCTGATTGATTGAGGTGAAGTCTTTAGGGAAATAATGAAAGTCAGCTATGGTTCTCATTCACAATTATCAGCAATTCGCAGAAACCCTTCCTCCACGAATATTGTTTTACATCGATTGTTTCGCGTACAATAATGAACATATATTTAAATAGTTTTAATTAGTATGCCCGTCTACCTCATGTGTTAGCTCTTTGTGAACCTTTTTTTTTTTTTTTTAAGGATTTATACTTCCTATAATAGTCTTGCGTTTGTTGCCATTAGACAGTTGTTCGATATAAAGCTAGGCCATGCAATGTAGATGTGTGAGTTAGGACCTATGGTTAATAATGTCTCCCTTCAGCATTCACCATTCAGGTTTATTTTCTTGAAGATGTATACTGCCTATCACGGATAAGTCTGAATAGACTTGTTTTCACCATTAGCCAATTTGTCAATAGAAAGCCCAAGGCTACACTTTTAACAACCCAAGGGGGATTTTTAAGCTCCCACACCACATATACACGGTATGAGAGCAACTGCTCTTTGATGATGATGTAAATTATACACGGCGGTGGAAATCCAAATTGGCAGAGGTGGGGGGGGGGAGGGGCACTGAGAATCAAACCACCAACCTTCGGATTAGGAGTCCGACCTAGAAAAAAGTCAGACACTGTAACCACTCTGCCACAGAGAACACCACTCTAGTTTATTGTGTCACTATCTGGAAGAATATCACTGCTATTGCATAGCACCCCCTACCGGCTGGTGGCGTCAGATAACAACTATCAGTATATATATTTAACCGTTCTGTTCCTCTAGTTCTATTAATATACCATGGAGTCCGTGCTCTTGCTGCTGGCTGCTGCCATCTCTCCATCTCATAGCCATTTCACATTTTCGTTAATATAATCCCGCTTGAGTGCCTATGTGCTACAAGTTCATGGGCTCTACCCCTGCATATCGTTTGTGGTTTACTTACCATTACTCCTACACTTCCATTGCTAAGGTCGACGGTGTACTCCGCCGCTGCTGTCACTTATAAACACCCAAGATATTTCCTATGTTTGTTATTGTCTGTATTAAGAAGGTGGTTACTATCCCCGCGGAGAGGGTCAGGGTACTTACTGTGATGTCTACATTACTCCCTCGTCTGTGCAGAAGGCCAATAGTAATAGATATAATAATGAACCATCATTAGGGGGTTCACCATGACGGTTAGTGTAATAAGGGACCTGTTCATAAAGGGTAAGGAATGCACCGAACATCAACACCATCTAATCTCTTCAAATGTGAATGGTATGAATAAATACTTCCCCTCCATTTCCTTTATAGTCAAGATACTTCCAATTACTGTATTTAAAGCCAGATTATCATCTGGAACATCAGAGCGCTAATTCAACATGTCTGATTGGTCTGAGCCCGACAGCTCCAACCTTCTACATTGCTAGGAGAGTAGCATGGGATGCTGTGGTGCATCTCCTAGCAACGAGTTACAGCAGTGAACTCCACATTTGATGGCCAATGCAAGCAGCCCGCATTTCCATATGCGGGTTGCTTGACCCAAGCCTGCACCAGCCACAACTCGATTATAGTCTTTCCCACTTCATATTTATAAATATATATATATATGTATATATATATACCAATCTAGAGGAGAGTGATGTAATATTAGATGCAACATGTAAACTGATATCAAATTTTAATCAGGTACATTTACCTGCTCTCTTTAAAAAATATATATTATAGGTCGACAAAAAAACCTTCAACCAGACAGCCGTGAGTCATGAAGACGCTAATTGAATGCCGACAGGTGGCAGCAGCAAATTTATTATGTTCCTGAGATATTGCACTGTTCCAAATTGGCCTGCATCCCATTTCACACCAATCCACTATATATCGATATGTATAGAAATATATATATATATATATCATATGTGATATATGAATTATATTATATAAATAGGTTTCAATGGACTGCCAGTAGCGCTCGACCTGCAAAGGGTACCTCTCGGCCTGCCTGCTTTTCACATATATTCACCCATTCTTTACACTACTGATATACTAGTACTTAAACACAGGCAGAAGTATGGTAAATTCCAAACATACTTGTAACAGTTTAATCTATCATATGCATAACCGAAAATGTATGCTTATGTCTGAATACAAAACTACAACTATATATCTGCATCAAACTGAGAAGCGCTGACTGGGTTGCTTCCAGAAGTTCCGCTCACTCTATCGTCCTAACAAGCATGGACTGAACCAGCGCGTACTGGTTGGGTATTCCTTGTTGCTGCGCTTATTATGCTTATGCCAATGTCACCTTCCAATATCACAATCACCCAGTGTCATAAACTGACATTCGCCATTGCCTTTGCCAGCCACCTTCCATTGACTAATTACGATTCCGGCGGGCGGACCGTGAGGCCACCTGGGCAAGCTTCTGTCATATATTGAGATAATTGATTAAGCGTTGCAAGAAAGTCCTTCGCACTGTCGGCTTTGCATCACAGCTCCTCCATATGCTTCGAATCACAGGCCTGTCACAATCAGCAAATTTAACCGGCCGTGTCATGAATTGCTAATGCCTAAATCACCCGCCAGGGGTAGACACCAATAGCAGAAGCCCTTTCCCAGATGGCAGTAGATAGACCTTTTTTTCCTGCAGTGTAAGCGCGCTGAGCTGTTGCAAGCTATGACGTTAGGTATTCCCATTGCCATCATAACATAGGTTGGTGGTGGAAATCCTCTATAAGATAGAGAATGCTGCACAATGAGTTGCTACCCGAATCACTTATTCTTGCACTGCCGTCAGATGGCGGTTTTTGTGGTGGAAATCTGATATTGGGTACACGGCTATCCAGAGGAAATAGGCCTAGATAGAGGGTGCAGTCTTGGAATGGAATCAAAGTCTTGAGGGTTATTATTATGGGTCAAAAAGGTAGCGTAGTTAAAAATTGAGGCCTCAATCTAGTCCCAGCCTCGGTCTGAAATTATCCATTGCTTTTACATCCGTTCACATTAGACTTAAAGGTTAGCAAACATGACCAAAGAAAGGTTTCTTGTTCACAACTATAATGACCAGAATATAATTATAAATAGTTTGACTAGTCTAAAAATAGTTATGTCCTGCCTTAGATTAACTCTTTTATGCGAGATCTCTATTGTTTAAATTTGGATGAGAAATTGGGACTATTGGGGTCACTCAGCAGTAATGACCGTCATTAGTGGAAGGATGCCATGTAATGGCGTAGAGCAGGGAATACTTCCACGGATTGAAATGCTTACCTTTTCAAATAGTATCTGAAACATGTCAATACTAAGAGTATGTAAAGGATAATTAAAACAAACATGGATGTATCACTGCAATATACAAGTCTCGGGAAATTTAGCAGATTTCTTTTATTTCGCAAAGCCATTTTTGAATAATTGTAAAATACCATCAAAGAAAATCTGACTACATTTAGGTGACTTGGTCGCAATGCTTGCATTGCGTTTGATTCGCGGCGGAGGAGGAGTCCCCCCACCCCTCCTCCTTCCTCCTGCTCCCCTGACCATTGGGTTACGTAACCGCCCCCCCCCCCCGGTATTCCCTTATAACCCGGGCCTCGCAGCTCCTCCACCCATTCCGCCCCCTCCCGCCTCCAGTAGCGCTCATCCTTTTTTGGCCTACTCCACACCATGCTACAACACACTACATCACCGAGTCGCCGACCTACGCCCACTCACGACGCCGTCAGTCGCATGCGGACGAGGCCGCCCCGCCGGCCGCCACGGAACTCGGAGATCAGCAGGCGCCACCGCCCCGGATTCATCCTCCGCAACCTCCTCCACCTCCAGCCGCCAATCCGAGGTGGCACAGTGGACCACCTCGGTCGAGAATACCATGCAGGCCACGCCCGCTCCGTAGAACGCCTCGCTGGCCTCGTGGAGGTGATGACCTGGGCCGCCCCTGCCACCCCGCCGCCTCCAGCTGCCATGCCGGCCCCGGCCTCCTCGGCCGACTTAGTCAAATAATGTTGACCAGGTCATGGGGGAAGTCGGTTAATCCAAATTATCGTTTAATACAAAGACAATTATGGGGCCCCAGGCTACTTCCAGTATGGTTAAACCAAACTTTCAGGTGGTTATAAGGTTATCTGACTTTTTTATATGATAAATGGTAGTATTTTGCCGGGCCACCAACAAAAGTTTGGATTAACCGATCGTTTGCTTTAACTGAGCTTGGTTTAACGGGGTTATACTGTATATGAGACTGTCTCAAAGGGTGCTAAGCAATATGGGACAAAACTTTGTCCATAGTAACGATCAACACACTATCTACTTATGCATTTGCTCAGGATAAACTGATTTGTTTTTTACATGGTGTTTCATAATCCCAATAGAATACATATTGATTTGAAGCAAATGTCCTTGTATTTTCAGTGTAACCGTTTCTGTGCTGTTTTGTGTCAATCGTTACTATGGCAGAAAAATGAAGAGCTAGCACCTTTTGAGACAGGCTCATATACATAAAAAAACAATAATCAAAGTGTCCACATACATTGTATATTACTTTCATAATGCACCCGCATTTTTGCCAAAGCCAAGTCAAAGTCGAAGCCAAAGCTTGGTTAAACCAATGATCGGTTAATCCAAACAAATTGCTAGGGTCCCTTCAAGTTTGGTTTAACGGGGTTATACTGTAGTTAGATTAGCTTCAAGTTTCCATTCAGTTACCCAAGCGCGGTGTCCGAATCGGTAGAGCGCTCTGCTTTCAGATGTGTCCTCATGCCCATACGTCAACCCATCCTCCTCTTCTCCCCTGGTACTTCCATCACCCGCCCTCATAGTCTACATCTCGAACCACCCACTCCTTCCTAGCAACCTGCCAACAGTTTCCCACCCACCCTTCCCCATGGCATCAGTTCAAAGCCTGCCCACCCACTTTGGCCACCACGTCCACCACACCAACCCTCAAACCACTTGACAAGACTGAAGTTTACACTTCCGAACAATCAGACTTACGAATAGACTTGCTGAGTAGGATAGTACTCATTGCCAAAATAGTGGAGTACCGCTCATACCTACAGTTGAACAAACACAGCAAATGAACAGTTGTGCTCTAGTCTAAAGTCCACTAGGTATACTATTTGCAGAACACTTTTTCACTCCACGTTAGCAATAGGTTCGTTGTTAACGTTGCATTGTCCGATAGTTTTGAGGTCCTTTCATTTTCTGAAATAAGTATATTAAGTTGATTGTTATAACCTATTTTACATTAGTTTGAAGTAACTTTTATTTAAATGGTTAACATTTTAGATATTGGAAGCGGAACATATCAAATCAGTTTTGGCAAGCATGCCAAAACTCTGACACCATATGCTTCCGCAGAAACAAATTCTATTCAATTGCCTCTTTATTCCCTTCTGTGTGGTGACAAATGTTTAATAAGTGTACCAATATCCCCGTCCTGATATGACCTTAGATGTTGCTAGGACCTAAAACAACAACAAACAAACATCTAAGTTAGATATGTAGAATCGAATCTAGATAATTGCTTTGGTTTTGAAAATTGGATGTTTTATCAGACTATGCAGCTTTAAGCTATGAGTTGAATGCAAACACGCCGGCACCAGCAGCTGATTTGACTACAATGCCTCCAGTACCCTCCAGGCACCAGTGTAACCCAAGCCAAGGTCAAGTGGAAGGTCACACGCTGAGAGGTCCAGACCGGAAGCGATGATAACCGGAAACGTAGACCATGCAAGGGCTGCGATAAGACTGCCCTCTGGCGGTCATTTCTGCTTGTCAGAGTTATCGGTGGAAGTGTGTCAGTGGCTGAAGGATGAAAGTCAGTGCGGATTACGGCCAGGGTGGTCTCGGGGAATGCAGTGTGTCGTATCGGTACAGGTGGGTAGTGGGCAGTGGGCAGTGGGCAGTGGGCAGTGGGCCGGGCAAGGCTTCATCAGTGCCTGTTAGGAATGGCTTTTGTTTTGAAAGCTAGTTATGTAGGGTTATACTCTAAAACTAGACATCACATATTTGATTTCCATGTTACGATGCTGTTAATAATTATTTTCTTTTATTGATAGCAAGTCAAATATATATTGTAGCTTCTGTGTATTAAGTATGTTAGCAATACTGCATATATTTAATCTATCCCACATAAGATATCAAAAGTATACTTGACTGATTTTGTGCGAAAGGGAAAATGTGTAAATGCATTTAGTTAAACTTCTTTTTTCAAATTGTTTTTCAACTTGTTTCTTGTAAGACATAACCTTCCTTGTTTGGTTAACTGTAATCAATCAAATCTCGTTTGATTTTGTTGTCTATGTTTTGGATGTGTCTTTGATTTTCATCTCATAAAAGTGATATAAACGCGTCGTTCAATTTGTATACAATCAAAATCAAAAAGTGAAATATATATTTTGTTCAACTCTGACATATGCACAACTTGCAAATATTAATAGAGACATGGATTCTGCTGTTATTTGGAATGTATTTTGCTATTATGTGAAGGTTTTCACATGTGGTTTCCACATCACACTTTAGTGCCCAGTTTCAGAGAATGACCCGTCATTAAGACTGCACCTGCCACATACTCACACAAACTGTGAGATGGCTGAGATTACATCAAGGGAATCAGGATAGACCAATGGCTGGAAAACTAGCACCATTAGGACCAGACGCGATGGCTGAGATTATATCAAGGGAATCAGGATATACCAATGGCTGGAAAACTAGCACCATCAGGACCAGACGCGATGGCCGAATGAGTTAAGTGTCCGCCTCCCATTCTGGTAAGATCATGGGATTAGAACCCCCGGGTTTGAACCATGGCCGAGTCAAATCAATGACTTAGAAATGTATACTTGCCGATACCTAGCCTGGCACTTGGCATTACTAGGATAGGGCAAGGAGCGAGGAATGAGGAAGACCAATTATCCGTGATTAAAATTTCCTCCGCTTAATCAACTAATGTACAACAAGTAAAATGACCAGGACGTGGGTCCGAGTCCCTGTCTAGGCAGAGTATCATATTTGTTTGTAACCCGTGCCCCCCCCCCCATCTCTCCTAACCCAATTAGAGTACCCGTGATATGTAAATGAGCGGGTGAGTGGGTGGCTGGTTGAGTGGATTTACAGGTGAATGAGTGAGTGAGTGGGTGAGTGGGTTAAAGGTTA
Organism: Branchipolynoe longqiensis; assembly: GCA_030323885.1. Taxonomy (NCBI): domain Eukaryota; kingdom Metazoa; phylum Annelida; class Polychaeta; order Phyllodocida; family Polynoidae; genus Branchipolynoe; species Branchipolynoe longqiensis. The sequence goes on from CM059186.1 coordinate 47,266,552, forward strand.
ATTCAGAGATTTACACCAGAGTCATGTCCGGACCGACTTGTGACAATGCACACTCCTGCTGACTTTATAGTGCTGCCCCAACTGAGGAACCATGTTATCGGCACCAGCGATAGACCATCCCCACTTAGTCAAATAATCATACAGCTAACCCAACCAATCTTTCTTAGTGCCCAGTGCCAGCATAATGATTGTTTGTTTGTTGTTTTACGTCCTAGCTACACTTAAGGTTATATCAGGGCGGCCAGCATGAGACAGTGGAATTTTACTTTTAATTGCGTTAATAGCTCAGAGCTCCTCGGTTTCTTTCGCCCAAGGATGCAGTCTTGGAATTATCACAGTGGAAATGGCCTGCTGTACCACTAACCCAGCCCACCCACCCTCTCGCACCCACCCACCCACTCAACCAACCCACTTCCGGTTTCCACTACCGGTTTCCGCGTATGAGCCGTCCATCAAATAGGTGTCTGCTTGTAGGCTGACAGCCCGACGGTGCGTCAGTGTAGCTCTTCACATTGGAACCGAGAATCTGAGGGTGGTGTGGGTGGGTGTAGGAGTGCGGTGTGGGGGTGGGGGGAGGAAGAAGGCGGAGTGGAGGGGGTAGGAGGCAAGGTGAGAGGGATGGGTATTGTGAAGTAGAGTTCTCGTAAATCCACACACCATCTGGCTCCGAAACTGGCCGTGCGCATAGAGGAACATATCTAAATGGCAATATAGCTATATCGGTACATAGTTATTTAGCTATATACCTACATAATTATATAGCTATATAGCTATATACCTATGTAGATATAGCCGACCACCCTTCATTGCAGCAACTGAACGCACAGCTAGGCCGTATTCGATTAACACGATACGGGCGACTCGGGTAACCTGAGTTGCTAGAATTTCAAATTGAACACCGCCGGTGGAGTTGACAAAAACATGTGCTGCATGTAAAAAGTCCCGACACCAGTAACCCACGGCTTAGCTAGGAATGATTACATCACATTTGTGCTGGTACTGTCCTGTAGGATAATAGCTACCAGTACCAGTCCTACATGCTTTTTTTGGTAATAACCCAGATTAATGAAATGGAAATATAACTAAACTATGCAATCATAACATACATTAAATCCTATTTTGTATTGGTTATATCAGTTATTAAAAAATAAAACCATTTGGATTAAGCCACCCCGAGCATGAAGAAGCGTATTTATTTATTCAACCCGATTCGGTAGGATGTGTGCATGCGCCAAAAAGTTGCTCAGGTGACCTGAGTTGATTAATCGAATACACCCCAAATGAACATTTGGGCTCAAAATCCACCAGGTATAATATGTGTATAAAAGATTTCACACTAGAGTTACCGAACCTCCTATCAGCTTATTCAGCTTCCAGAATCCCAGAATTACAAAAAAAAATGACAATTCTTTTAAGCTTGTTAAATACAATTTAGTTTTTTACATTTTTATTGTTTTATTTTATATTTTAAGTACATATTTAGGTTGTCTCCAGAGATCCGCAACATTCAGAAATCCAGGCCACTTCCGGTCCCAAGCTTGCTGTTTATTCGGTCCAATACCTGTATTATATTTGCATAATACCTTTACATATATATATATATATATATATATATATATATATGTTGTCCGATGCCTAGATATATATATAGGTATATGACGGGGTGACCTATAATATATCCTGAGTGAACCACTAGCGAAAATCTCAACTGTGTTCCGTAGTGTGTGTTGGTTGTGGCCAGGCCCCTTTATTCTTAGCCTGACTGATTGATCACTAAGCTCCTAAACAGGACATACAAATTCACCCGATGAAACTGCCATCATGCATGCCCTACACTATATATATATATGCATAATTGAATGTAGAATAATTAGTACAACTATTTCACTGCAAGATAATTTGAGAAAAACAACTGCAGGACAGGAACCCTACATTATATATATATAGCAAATAGTATTTTATTTAATGTGTGAGAAGTATTCCCATCAGTTGACTGTAATACTATTAAAAGAGTGCAACTGTTCATTTTCTGTGTTTGTTCAACTGTAGGTGAGAAGAGTGCTCCGCTATTTTGCCAATGATCGCTATCCTACTCAGCAACTATGTTCATAAGTCTGGGTGTTCAGAAGCATACACATCAGACAGGAAAGCTACCAAGTTTCGTCATCAGAAACCATCTGGTTATCAATTCAAAAAGTGACTTTTAATGAAATCGACCTGTTGCTAAGAATATGACTGGGAGAGGCCGACACACCACATCCAGTAATGGAAACACTCCAGGTTCCACCTCCAGTACTTCTTCGGCAACCAGCGAAGACAAACTCAGAATATCAAGCCTCGTTTTCGATCGCATCTGCTGAATGCATGCGCATCTATGATGTTTGCGTCGCAACACAGTCGCCTCTCTGAATATAAACACATAAACAAACAAGCAAGCAAGCAATAAATCTACCGGAAATGCATCATCATCATCTATCATGAAGTTTGGTTGGTTGGTTGTTGGAGTTTTACGTCCTGGCAACATCTATGGTCATATCAGGATGGGTACAGACTTGTGAAAGTGCACACACATGTTGACTTTATAGTGCCACCCCACTTGGAGACCATGTCGCCAGCACCATGACCCGATATCTCACTCAGTCACATTATCCTGAAACTGAGCCAACTGCTCCTTTCCCTCTCCTAATAATGCCGAACACCTGGCTAGGAAGTGACACGTATCAATTGTTAAGTCATTGGTTTGACTCGACCAGGGTTCGAACCCGTGGGTTCGAATCCCATGATCTGCCAAAACGGGAGACGGACGCTCAACCCATTCGGCCATCCCGTCTGGTCTGCCTATCACGAAGGGGGATGTGTCCAAAGCCACGGAGTGTTAGCGAGCCAAAACGCGTTTAGATGGGATTTCTGGTTTAGCGCCGAAAATTCGGTATGCACGAGTCAGTGATAGGCCTAACACCACGCGTTTAAGGTCCGCGATACTAACCCCGTTTCATATGACGTTTAAGGGCGGTGTTAGCGTAAGGTTGTCGCCAAATCTATTCAATGCTATCATATTTAACAGAATTTAATACGCAATAAGTGAAATTTGATCAATTTAACCCTAATTCGAAGCATTATTAAAGCTACCGACGCATTGGCGGCGATATTAATAGTTATATTTTCGAATCGACGAATGTAAAGTAAACAAATCGCCGCCGCCGCATCGACGTCGCTTTCCATACTGGCGGCGGCGGCGATTTGTTTACTTTACGTTCGTCGATTCGAAAATATAAGTATTAATATCGCCGCCGTTACGGCGGCAGCGTTAATATTGCTTCGAATTTAGGGTTAATTTCATCAAATGTCACTTGTTGCGTATCTAATTATGTTAAATATGACAGCATTGAATAGATTTGGGCCTAATGCACTCGCTATACCTGCTATGGAAAGCGACGTCGATGCGGCGGCTGCGGCGATTTGTTTACTTTATGTTCGTCGATCTATTCAATCCTATCATATTTAACAGAGTTACATAGTCAAATAGTGAAATTTTATTAAATTAACCCTAAAATCGAAGCGAGATTAACGATGCTTGTCAAATCGAATCGATGAATCTCAAATAGCGTTGCAGGCCGGCAACATTCCTAAGAAGGCTGCTGGTTCTTGGCCGCTGATATTGTCAAATAGCGGTGCTCGCCGGGTACAGGCTCAGAGGGCCCCCCATGTCGCTAAATAACTAATCCCAATCTATAAATACATTCACGTTTAGCTAACAGTCACCGTTTAGGCGCCTCTGCATACGGCGTGACATACTTTGCGTGGGCAGTGATAGCTAAACGCGTTTACCACCTAACACCAACCGACGCTATCACCGACTCCTGCATATGGCCCCAGCACGGCGTTGCTGGTGGGAGGCAACGTTGCCACCGGCTATTACACTGACGTTAAATTGTCGTCTGCGCTGGTTGTTTCGGCGCATGTTTCCAAGTTAACCCTGTTAGTGTCAAGTCGTGACTCAGTCTTGAATTTCAGACAATGTTTGGTATTCTCCTCCTTCTTCCTCTTCTTCTCTTTTCCTGGTCACATAGAGACCGCAAGTGCTGACACCTGGTGTGAATGCTGATCAGGCGAGTGAGTGTAAGTGTGCTTGTTGAGGGTGCGTGTGGGTGTGGGAGTGGGCGTGGGGGTGGGAGTGGGGGTATAGGGGGAGGTAGATGCCTGGGTTTAGAGAGGGGGGGTTGATGGGGGTGGAGTACCTGAAGTCATTAGGCTATCTGTCCAAGCAGCGCGCTGTGAATGGAGATGACCTTGAAATGCACTTAAGTGTGACCAGGCTGGTTCCCCGCGTGCTGAGTGACGGTCACATTGCTTTATTGCACCTGGCGGCAAAGTGTACGAAATCACATTATTCCACACACCGAATGCGGTGGCCGAACGTCGGGAGTTCAATTCCAGGTCGAGTCAAACCAATGACGTACAAAATTGATACTTTTTGCTTCCTAGCACTCAGCATTAATAGGATCGGGCAAGGAGTGGTTAGCTTGGTGTCATGGATAATGTGACTCAGTGAGATATTAGGTCATGGTGCTGGCAGTCTGGTCTCCCAGTGGGGAAGCACTATAAATTTGCCATGAGTGTGCACTGTCACAAGTCAGCACTGATATGACCTTGGATGTTGCCAGGATGTAAAACTCCAACAACCAACCAACCATTACTCCACAACCTCCCACTCTTCTTATAGTTCGCCCAATCCGCTGAGAACAGAAAATGTTCTAAACTCACCTTCTGATCAAACATACCCGACTTAAACACCAAATTTGATAGACTCCATCACTGTTACAAGCCATACTAGCCAATATTTCGGTTTGCATGCCTAAATATGTTTTAATGCAGCTATCCACCGAAATTTGCTATTCATTGACTTTCATTTTAAAGGATTCAACAATATATTTGATGAAAATTGCATGCCAGATTATTTTAATCATTTGTATTAAAATGCTGAGTGTCACAATCCTGATCAGTACCATGTTCTATTAAATTGACATTGTATTCTCTTCTGTTCATGAGCAACTGCTTAATGAGTGTGCATGTATCTAATTTGTATATATTTGATATAATCGAACCAGGTGTTGCATTAGCAAATCTGGTAACTTTAGTGGACTATGCAGCTTTAAATAAAGGACGCCTCTATTGTCATGGTGACAGAAGGATATTCTGAAATCATAATACTGTGACAGCAGTGTGGCAGTCTAGCATCACATTACCTTTGATATCATAGTACCGTGACAAGAGTCACTCTGATAGGACGCCTCTATTGTGACAGTACTGTGGTGACAGAAGGATATTCTGAAATCATGGTACCATGCCAGCAATGTGGCAGTCTAGCATCACGGTACCTTTGATACCATAGTACCATGACAAGAGTCACTCCGAAAGGATGCCTCTATTGTCACAGTACTGTGGCAACAGAAGCATATTCTGAAATCATGGTACCGTCACAGCAATGTGGAAGTCTAGCATCACAGTCCCATTGATATAGATTGGCAGTCTAGTGGTATGGTACTGTTATCTTATCCCGAAGTCTACAGTCAATGCCTACCCAAAATATCTAACCCTAACCCTAACCTTACCCTTAACCCTGACCGGAACCGTGATTGTAGAATAATCTACTGTCGCCACAGTACTGTGACTATAAAATCTCGCGCTACGGACACGGTACTGTGACAATAGTCACTCCGATATTTTAAAAGCATTATATCCTGTCAGCGGTGTGGCAGTGTAGCTTCACAGTACTGTGGCAATAGTCACTCCATTAAATAAAACTTACTTAGGCCTGAGAAAGTGCGTGGGTAAACTACATCGGCACACTGCCGCGTTTGGAACCACACTGCCCCTGAAACAGGGCAACCGGCTCCATTTATAGTAATGGCAGTACAGTCAACTGCTGACATGACATTGCGCATGGCGCCAAGTGATTTGCTCGATTCATGACCTGCATACCAATTGCAGCAACTGCAAGAACTTGACCACGAAGAAGCAACACTATCCAAGGGTAGTGCATGGTGTTTTTTTCGCCCGGTAGAATTCGTGGATGTGAATATTGATTCCAGAAAACAAATGAAATTAAAAGAGCAAAAAGAAGCAAGCAAATAATAAGAGTAACTCAGTGGTAATATTAGAAATAATGTTTTAGATGTGTGAATCATGAATCAGGGTTGGAATAGAATTTACTGTGAGGTCCTAGGGGTTGAATGCATCCATGATTATATTTATATTCTATTTAAATAGGTTTCAAATTGTCCACATATAGGGTGTTGATTAAAATATTGCATCGAATTGCATAGAATGAATAATCCTCTACTGTAATTGACACATATCTAACTAACCCACTGGGGGAGGAGGTGGGCAGATGGTGGCGCCACTAGTACATATTGGTATGTTGGTAGGACAGGTACAGAAATATGATGAGACCTATCTTTCCATACTTTTATAGTCGTATAATATTGTATACATCACTTGCTGCAATAATCTATTTCTGAGACCAACCTCATTCTGGGTCAGCACTATCAAATATGTTCCAAATTTGTTGCGAATTGCCTCACATTGATATAAAGATAATGACACATAACGCATAGTGCCATTCCTTTAAGTCATTTAATGCATGAATATGCTTTGTGTATTCATGTATATGCATACTTCGATTAAGTATCAATATGGTTAAGACCAGGCGGGGTGAGCGTCCGTCTCCTGTTTTGGGAGATCGGGAGATCCGAACCCATGAGTTTGTGTGTTTGAATCCTGGTCGAGTCAAACAAATTACTTAACAATTTACACTAGTCACTTCCTAGCCTGGTGCTCGGCATTATTAGGATATGGCAAGACTGGTTGGCTCAGTGTCAGGATAATGTGGCATTGTGGGATATCAGGTCATGGTGCTGGTGGCCCGGTTTCCCAGTGGGAAAGCACTATAAAGTCGCCATGAGTGCACACTGTCACCAGTCGGTACCCGTCCTGATATGACCTGAGATGTTGCTAGGACGTAAAATAACAACAAATAAACAAACAAATCAAGATGGTTAACATAGGATCGAGTGACTCGGTTGAGCAGGATTAGAATTGAGCTGGTTCGGTCTTCCTTAAAAAAAACAAGTTCTACAATTTACAACCCTATCTACCTTGAAGATTATGATCTGCATTGTCCGATGAAAACATAAAATATTCAAAACCAAAGCAATTATGTAAATTTGATTCTACATAGCTAACTTAGATATTGGTGCACTTATTAAACAGTTGTCGTCACATAGAAGGCAATAATGAGGCAATTGAATAGAAGTTGTTACTGCAGAAGACTATGGTGTCAGAGGTTTTGCATGATTTCCAAAATTAGTTTTGTATGGTTACACTTCAAATGTCTCAAAAGTTAGCTGTTAAAAATAATACTTACTTCAAGCTAAGGTAGGGTACATTATAACGATATTTATCTCAGAAACTAATCCCCCAATAGCCAATGCCTACTTTTTGTGCTGGGGGGTCTTTAAACAAACAAATATCTCAGAAAAGGTCAGAGACTCAAACCCATCGGACTGTGCAACTTGAAAATACAAGACTTGTTGCTAACTCACCCAGTACTACCTTTCTATATTCTAGTCACATTCTTTCCGATTCCAGAATATTCTTTCCGGTTCTAGAATATTCTTCGTGATTCCAAAATGTCCTGCCCGATTGCCGAATATCCCAATAATGGAATATTTGAGGGTTGGAAATGCTTAGTGCCATGCGCCTTCTCAGTGGTTTTATAGTGCTGCAGCCTGTCCTGTGAGTCATATCGATCCTCTCAGCGGCTTGGCCCTCTTTAATTATTTAATATTTACACCCCAACTCCCAGGCAGTCTATTCCCACATTCACTAAGGGCACTTAAGGGGCTGTCACATTACGACGCATCGTGCCAATGTACGCCACCATATGTGATTTTTGGCTGCTACGTTGTTATGCGTTACGCGTGCATTAGACGCTCATTGGTATAAATCAATGTACGTCGATGTTCATTGAGATAATGCGTTGTGCATCAGGGGTCGGCAAAGTTTTGTGCATGGACAAAACTTTAGACGTATGACAATGTTCGACAACGTGTGGATTTTAGGTCGGCCGTACATTATCTATATGTTAGACGTATGTCAATGTACATTAGACGTACGTTAGCCAAACATTGTTCACTACATCGCACTACACTGACTTACGTTAAAGGCAGTGGGAATGTACAGTCCGTGTACTGACAACATATGGATAACGTACGTCTAACGTACATCTAATGTATATTTATTATTTCTCCAGCATGTCTTGATGTATGTAACGTATGAGGCGTAGTTCTGGCAATCGAAAAACGTGTTATTATATAATGTTCATCAGCGTTCTGTGAACGTACCTTGAGTGTAATTCGAGCATTTTTCGCCCGGAAGAATGTTAGCCATACGTTTGTCATACATTGGCCATATGCTATGTATATGGTAAGTATATGTCCAACTTTGCCCCCGCGCACCGAAAAGTTTCATGCTTCTCGACGTAAAAAAGTGATTTTGCACATTGGCCACACGCTTGCGTGATGCGTCGTAATGTGACAGGGCCTTAACATGGTGTCCAGGCATGCATAGTGTGTTAACCTGTGTTGGGCAATCAAAGTGAAAAAGTATATGGCTGGTCGCTAACCGGTAAACAATATCAATGGTTGGTTGTTGGAGTTTTACGTCCTGGCAACATATAAGATCATATCAGGACGGAAACAATCATGAAGGTGGTATGGCCGAATGAGTGTAGCCTCAATGTCTCGCTTTTGTAGGTCATGGCATTCGAACCTGCAGGTTTCAAAACCTGGTCGAGTGAAATGAATGACTTAAATGTGTGTACTAGTAGCTACCTCGCCTGGCACTCAGCATTACTTAGATAGGGCAAGGAGCAGTGGAATGAGAAAGACCAATTGTTTACGATTGAAATATCCCCTGCTTAATCAACTAATGTACCCCCCTCCGAAAAAACGAAAAGATATTATATTAAATCCTGCTAGAGGTAGATGCACGTCTGTTTTCGTCCAGTCTGCGCAGGTATATTGCGGGTAAACGTCTGTTTGTTGTTGTTTTACATCCTAGCAACATCTAAGGTCATATCAGGATGGGTACCGACTTGTGACAGTGCGCACACATGTGCTGCCCCACTGGAAGACCAGGCCGGGAGCACCATCACTTGATATCCCACTCAACCACATTATCCTGACACTGAGCCAACTAGTCCTTGCCGGATCCTAATAATGCCAAGCGCCTGGCTAGGAAGCGACAAGTATCAATTTTTAAGTCATTGGATTGACTTGACCAGGTAAACAGTACCATTGCTGGTGCATGCAGTGAACTCTGTCAAAGAATCATAGAAGCGTCTGGCGGTTTGGGGGGCTTAAGCAGAGGTTGTTTGCTTGTTGGAGTTTTCCGTCCTGACAACATCTAAGTCTATTTCAGGATGGGTACCGAATTGTGATAGTGCACACTCCTGGCAACTTCATAGTGCTGCCCCACTGGGAAATCAGATAACCGGCACCATGACCTGATATCCCAGTCAGAAACATTATCCTGACACTCAGCTAACCAATCCTTGCCATGTATTCCCCATTAATGCTGAGCATGAGGCTAGGAAGCGACAAGCATCAGTTTTATAAGTCATTGGTTTGAATCGACCGGGAAGCAAACTCTCGAGCTTCCGCAAACGAGGCCTGTGGTCTACCAATTCGGCCACCGCACCCGGAGCTTTAGCAGAGCGAAGTAACCAACAGGGGGCGCCACAAGCGATCAGTGAGGGACTGGCCCACAGCAGACAGATAAATAACATGCAAATAATAATAGATAAATCGAATAGTGGATAAGTGTTCTGCCTATTTATATAAATATAACAATTTATATAATACATATACATCTATTTTGTCATTAAAAATTCAATCATCACCCAAGAATGCACAACTAGGGCTCTGGCTTTAAGTCAATTGGAACAATTACTCCGAATTGGGCCGAGTGCTCAATGGGGGTCCCGAGCTGGCGTAATCCACTCTAGTCTTGTAAATTATTTCACTAAAGGATTTCACTAAGCTGGACATAGGTGTCGGTTACCTGTTTCCGAGCACAACAGGATACAATAGGACCACATACAACTGCAATACATGCTTAATGAGTGCAACAGTAAGTAAGTTGGATTTGTAGGATCAAAAGCGTATCATTGTTGTTTTGGGGAGTTTTCAGTTGTGTAAGCGCATTGAAGCCAGCAAATCTGCAGCATTGTATGGGCCCAGCCAAAGGCAGTCCCATGCAGCAGGGGGTTGGCTTCCATTGGGTCGTGTTTCAGTTAAAGCTGCATAGTCCGATGAAATATCAAATTTTCAAAACCAAACCAATTATCTAGATTTGATTTTACATATCTAACTTAGATACTGATGCACTTTTTAATCATTTGTTTCTGCGTAGAAGGCAATACTGAGTCAATTTAACAGAACCTGTTGGTGTCAGAGTTTTGTCAAGCTTGCCAAAACTAATTTTCCATTTTTACACTCAGAATATCTCAAAAGTTTACCATTTAAAATAAAAGTAACATTGAACTAATGTAAAGTAGATACTAATGATCGATCCAATATATTTATCTCAGAAAAAATACAGAAATTCAAAACCATCGGACTATGCAACTTTAATACAAGTGGATGCTTTCATTGGTGTATGCAGCTTTAATTGAAAACACACAAGACCGACATGTATATATTGGCATTTATTCTTGTTGTCAGGGTTACAGGTTGTATATTACTTTATTAGAGTCAGTCTGATGTATGATGCTTCCAGATGCTTAACCCTATGAATCTTAACAAATTCAAGTTTGTGTGGGTGGGATGGTAAATTACAGTGAGCCTGTCATATACACTTTGATGGTTTGAATGCTAAGGATGAAGTGATTCAAAACTGCTCATCGAGGTTATTAAAGGCCCAGTCATACCTTACCGGATTGGAGAAACGGACAGAAACCGGACACTGTCCGGTGAAATACATTGCAATGTACGGTTTATATATGGTTGGCATCCAGCATGTCCGTTATCTGTCCAGTGGTGTCTGGCAGTGTCCAGTATAAGTTGTGAACATGCACAAAACTTGTACCGGACATCGCAGGACTGAGGTGTATGGTTGGTGTCCGGTTTAAGCCCGTTTTGTCCGTTTTGTCCGTTTCGTGTCCATTAATCATCCGTTAGGTGTCTGCTTTGCATCCTGAAGAGTCCATTGACGGTGCTGTGGGAATTTGGTCCATCGTTTGTTGGCGCATCCGTGAACAGTCCAGTAGGTGTCCGGTTGATGTCCATTTGCTGTCCGGTTCTCGTCTGGTTCTTGTCCATTGGTTATTCATTATGTACATTTCTTGTCCGTTTAGAATCCGTTTAGCATCCATTTAGCATCCGTTTCGTACAGCGACCGTTGGAACAGTTCAACACCAAACACCACCGGACTAGACAATTCTTTGTCCGGTGGTGTCCGGTACTCAGTCGGGTACTCAGTCCGGTAAGGTCTGACTGGGCCTTAAAGCATTACATAGGTAGCGCAACAGTCGTCAGCCCAGCAGATGGTAATAGTTCAAGTCCTTTATCGCTAGGTGGCAGCAGTTAAAGAGTCGATAGAAACAAGTGTTGTCGATCCTGCATATTCAATTACCGATGTTTAAAGTAAACATGATCAATTAGCAAATTAACACCATAGTAAACCTTGAGGCGTAGTACATTTGGCAGCCGTCCTCCAACCACTGGCCGGGTGTTTGGATGCAGGGTGCACTTAATTGTTGACCTCGCCGGCGTAATTAGATTGGCAGCAACTCGCACTGAGGAAGGAAGGTCGGGTGAACGCCTAGGCTGGCAGCCAACCTGGTAGTACCACGTGATACCGACGTGTTGTTGTCTATGGGGGGTCGGTGAATGACGTCACATGCGGGTGTGGACATTCAAACAAGCAGTCCATTAGACAAGTAGACTCAGCCTCTATATTTAGCACGTCGCAGAAATAGGTCACTTCCGAGATGGCAAAGTTGGTATTCACCTTTACTTTGCAGTAATAAGGCATTTCTGAGATGGCAATGTTGGCGTTCACATTTACTTTGAAATAATAAAATCATTCCGATAAGTCAAAGTTGGTGTTTACTTTCACTTTGCAGTAATAAGGCATTTCCGAGATGCCAAAGTTGGTGTTCACCTTTACTTTGAAATAATAAGGCATTTCCGTGATGGCAACGTTGGTGCTCACCTTTATGCTGCAGTAATAAGGCATTTCGGAGTTGGCAAAAGTGGTGTTCACCTTTACTTTGCAATAATAAGTCACTTCCAAGATGACAAAGTTGGTGTTCCCCTTGCCAGTAGGCAGGCTGCTGGCCATGCTAAGATATTGGGTTGAAGAAAACAGGAACACTGCACACTGTTATACATGTATCTAGTAATACATATGCATGTAATAAGGATTTATATAGTTATGCATATGTATATAGGAAGTGTTATTTCATTCAACGTAGAATAGCTGCTGGCATGAATAGAATGCAACCCAATTTCTTAATGCATGTCTATGAAGAACCCTACAAGATTTGATCATCATGAACCAGTTATTTTGGTTATAGGTTCAAAATGACTTTAAATATTATAATCACGGATGATGCTCAGAGGGGGAACCACTCATGGACGAAGCATTACAAATTTCACAAAAGAAAGACTTTCCACTGATGCATCGGTAAAAAAAGCAGTCTCAAAAGTCTATGATTAACGCTACACCGTAACTGTGACAATCTTTTTTTTTTCTCGAAGATTTATACTGCCTATCATGGATAAGCCTGAATATGCTTGTTTTCACCATTAGACAGTTTGTTGATAGAAAGCCCGAGCCTACACCTTTACCGACTCAAGGGATTTTTAACCTCCCACACCACATAGACATGGTATGAGAGCAACTGGCCTTTGATGACGCTCTAAGTTATACACAGCAGTGGAAATCCAAATTGGCAGAGGTGAGGGCACAGGGAGTCGAACCACTGACCTTCAGATTAGGAGTCCGACCTAGAAAAAAGTCAGACACTCTAACCACTCCACCACAGAGAACACCACGAAAATCTTATGGCGCATCATATCACAGGTTGGCATGAGTGTCTAGTATCCCGTCGAACTAAATGTACTAAGCAGTTTATGATCAGCACTTTGACATGATTCGGCAAATAAGCAAGGTAGACTAGCAAGTGCAGGCATGAAGTGTCTTATACAGGAATCAAAGTAGAGGCCGGTGTAACAAGCCAGGTTAACCCCCGCCCCCCCCCCCCCCCCCCTGCAGATTATACACGGGCCCTGACAGACGAGTCTGTCAGGGTTATCTCGGTGACAGACGAGTCAGCACACTCAGGGCATGAAGTAACTCTGCCCTGAGTGTGCTGACGGTGCACACTCAGCGTACAGTTACTTTTGTTGCATAAACTGGGCATACAAGATGTCAGCAATGACAGCTTCTATTAAATTGACCTGCTCTTTCCTCCCTTCTATGCAGCAAGATTAATAAGTCAGTGCATCAGTATATATATATATGTTAAATATGTAGGATTATCTGTTTGTTTAACGACCCCCAGCACAAAAGGAAGACATCGGCTATTGGGGGGATATGTAGGATTAAATCTAAATAAGTAATTTTGTTTTGAAAATGTAATGCTTTCATCGGATAATGCAGCCTTGCGTCTGGGTGGCCGAGAAAGAATACTTATGTATTTGCTTAAAGGAAATTCTGTCACTTCAACATGACGGCCTTACAGGAGCAGATTTAACAAACCGGAAACTAATGTCGCCTTTGGAGACGCCCACCGGAAGTGCTTAGTGTCTCAGGTTTATATTATCCCCTCGTAGAGATGTGTCTCCTCATCAATTTGAGTGATCATCCAATCTTCACACACACACACACATACATACTCCTTCCTCCCCCCCCCCCCGCCATACGTCCTGCGAGCAGCTTCGACCCCCCCCCCCGGCTACCCCCAACAACATATGCCATCTCTTCTCTCCTACACCTCCCCTCCCACCCACCCCCACACATACCCCTCACCGACTTAGCCCCACACTTCCGCTCTGCCCAACACCTACCTAATTGTCGCTGCGCCTATGGAATTATGTAGCCTCTTCCACGGCTCCCATTAGACGGGCGGTGGCAGTTCTTAATGCGGCAAATGGGTGGAAAGTCTTTTGTCCAAACTGATAAGTGCTGTCTGAAAATGAGTTGGGGGTGAAGATATTGATTTGGTGGGCTCTGCAGTCACCCACAATAGGATATGGAAGAGGATTCCACGAAATTAAAAGTGATGATGATCTAGCTGCATTGTTTGGCCCAGTAGGATAGCAGGTACAGTGTCCACTTCCCATAGGGCGACGTCATGAGTTCGATCCCTGGCTGAGTCAAACCAAAGACATTACGTTTAATTTCACCGTCAAGTTTTACATGCCGGTGAAAAAAAGGAACTTAAATATGTTATATATTATCGAGAAGCAATTTAAATTGACAGGTGAAAACTTAACAACCTATAATAGATAAGATTCCATCTAATCTCAATCATTTACTTCAGTGCAGCCCCCTGTGTCGTTCCCATATTAGGTCGCCTAAACCTTATCGACTCTTGCATTATGCATAGCTTAACAATATTCTGTTTTTCTATATATTTTCACATATTTAATACTTAATTGGTAAAGCTGTATCGTGCGATGCTTTTGAGTGGTTGTCATCTTCTGAGATAAGTATTATTAGGTTGATCATTATAATTGACATCAGTTTAGTTTGAAGTAACTTTTACTTTAAATGACTAACATTTGAGATATTTGAAGTGCAACCATACAAAATTAATGTTGGTAGACATGACAAACCTCTGACTACTAAATTACCCACATATTCCCTTCTATGTGGCAATAAATGCTTAATAAGTACATCAGTATCTAAGTTAGATGCACAGGATCAAGTATAGATATTTGCTTTGGTTTTGAAAATTTGATGTTTTCATCGGATTATGCAGCTTTAAATAACAATCGAACCAAATAAACACATATGATATCAGTCTACGTTTGAAGCTGTTGTTTGTTGTTGTTTGTTTGTTGTTGTTTTACGTCCTAGCAACATCTAAGGTCATATCAGGACGGGTACCGACTTGTGACAGTTCGCACTCATGGCGACTTTATAGTGCTGTCCCACTGGGAAACCAGGCCGCCGGCACCATGACCTGGTATCCCACTCAGTCACATTATCCTGACACTGAGCACACCAGTCCTTGCCCTATCCTAATAATGCCAAGCACCTGGCTAGGAAGCGACAAGTATCAATTTTAAAGTCATTGGTTTGACTCGACCGGGACTCGAACCCACGACCCCACGATCTACCACCACGGGAGACGGATGCTCTCGTGCTGGTAGATCGTGGGGTATATGTCTTTGCATGAAGCAATGTAAAGCGCCCCTAGTGGGTTGTGATGGTAAAGTAGCAGTTTGTTTGTTTGTTGTTGTTTTACGTCCTGGCAACATTGACAGTCATATCACGATGGGCACCGACTTGTGACAGTGCACACTCAGGGCAACTGTTTTATAGTGCTGCCTCACTGGGAGACCAGGCTGCCAACAGCATGACCTGATATCCCACTCAGCCACATTATCCTGACACTGAGTCAATCAGTCCTTGCCCTATCCTAATACAACCCATCACCTGCCGAGGAAGCGACAAGTATGAATTTTTAACTCATTATTTTGACTCAACCAGGGTTTGAAACCACAAACCCATGGGTTTTGGATCCCCCGATCTCCCAAAAGAGGAGACGGACACTCAACTAGTCAGGCCCTTGAATGATTACCACAGTAATTACTAACAAAGCCTTGAACTCCTCCCCCCCCCCCCCCGCCCCATTCTCGCTTGCTCTCCTGTGGGTTTTGCCCCACCACCGCCCACACCAATGGGCTCCCCCTCCCCTGCCACCACCCTTAACCATCATAAACAAACCATCAACACACTGAACATCCTACACAACTATCAACCTGTTTTAAACCCATTGAACATTATATAAGACAGACAAAATGTCTTGTCAACTATAAACTGACCATGTTTTATAATAGCACAAATGTAACCCTCAATGATTGCTTGAGTTGCCCCAAGTATATACTATCTATTCTGTGCTGCTCCCCATTTTTGCATGAACTACAGTAATTGGTGCTGTAGATTATACAGCAGAAGCCATTCCCTTAATTCTACAGGATCATGCTGTACCTAACACACAAGAAACTTAGACTATATAGACTGTCAATTTTCTATTGTAAGATGGCCGGAAAGACTTATGCTGTGGTGCTGACATTTCCATTTACATGAACCACAATGACTGGTGCTGTACATTATACAGCAGAAGCCACTCCCTTCATTCTACAGGATCGGTGCTGTAACTAATACAGCACTGCTCAAACTTAGGTTATATAGACTGTCAATTTCCAATTGTAAGATGGCTGGAAGACCCGAGCTCCAGTGCTGACAAATGTCATATTCAGATGAATAAACACTTTACCAAAAAAAACACATTCAGCCATCTCGTCTGGTGTGTAAGGTGACAGACTCTCATCCGGTGGTGTTGTCTGTGGCTCGGTCCAGTTTCAAGCCGGCTATTGACGAAGCCTCTATTCAGGTGTGGTATTTGTGTGGGTACACCCAGGAGAAAGCATGCAGGGATACAAGTGGGACAAGATTGGCTAAATCCAATCAACTCCCCTGATGAATGAATGAACACCGTCTAGACGGAGTGGGCAGCAATGACTACTGGGAAGGCAATGGAAAATTCATGTCGATTCAGTAACTGGGACGGTACTGTATTGAATGAGCTACACTCACATCCACAGGTGAAATACTACCCATGCGTATATATGCATGGGTAGTAAGTAGGTGGATTGCATTAGAAAACCTGTCCTCCATATTTCCAGTGACCCACCCATAAATGACAGTGACAGTTCATATGTATGTAGACCCCGCTAAGCACACGAGGACGAATAGCTGTGGGAGATACAGTTTATTTTAGAAATATTACAGAACACTGCATCTGGCTGGCACAAAACCGCCCAATAGATCAACAAAAAATTAAAATTTGTTCTGCGTCGGAACAAGTCAAATCGGCGCGCAGGCCAACAGGCATATCGGGAGAGCATCTGGTCAGGCGAGTGCCGCACCTTATATAGGCGACACTGGTGTGGGCTGCTGGGCAGCAGGCGCACTAACGGTGAATCGGGTCGGGCCAGGCATGGGTGGCATCGACTAGCACCCATACAGTGAAACCATCAGGTGAACCGAAAGTGCGTTTGCAGACACATGGCCAATTTAATTAAACTGAGAGGGGGGGAGGTGCGTGCAGGCGCCTACACCCACATATACAAGTATATACAGTCTATGCAGTAAAACCTCTCTAACCGACCACCTCCACAGATCGAGCACTCCCCTATATCGATCGCTTTATTTGGGTCCCAACATTACCATTGTAACAATATTCTAATTCCCTACATCGACCACCACCCTAAATCGACCACTTAAAGTCCGTGCCAAGGTCGGTCGATTTAGAGGTTTTACTGTACATTGTTTTAATTTCTTTACTGGCTAGCTTTGGAGATATTTGAAGTGATAGAATGCACAATAATTGTTGGTAGCAAGTCAAGATCCGGACACCATGAGCTTCATCAGCAACATGTTCTATTAAATTGACTTAAAGTTGCATAGTCCGATGGTTTTGAGGTTCTGTCATTTTTCTGTCATTTTTCTGAGATAAATATATTGAACTGATTGTTATATTTACCTTAATTTAGTTTGATGGCTGACTTTAGAGATATTTGAAGTGGAAACATGTCAAATTAGTTTTGGCAAGCACACCAACACTCACACCATAGGCTTCTACAATAACAGGTTCTGTTAAATTGTCTCAATGCTTAATAAGGCAATAAATGCTTAATAAGTGCACCAGTATCTAAGTTAGATATGTAGCCTTAAATCTAGATAATTGTCCTGGTTTTGAAAATGTGATGCTTTATCGGTTTATGCAGCTTTAATACACCCTTATGTGTGTCCACACATGCTTAAAGCTCTATAGTCCAATGGAAGTAATGGGGCTGTCACACTACGACGTGTGTCCCGGCGACCCGTCAGCGTTGAAAGTACTATGTTGCGCGTCGAGAAACGTCAAACTTTTCGGCGGTTTGGGGGAAAAGATCGGCGTCAGCGTGGTGCGTTATGCGCGCGCGGCCAACGTGTGTCAACGCGCTGGGGAAAAAAAAAAAAAAGTTTGGCGCGACGTCTTCATTTAACCTTAAATGTTGCTAGGGCGTAAAACAAAAACGGCCCAGTTTGCCGCAACGTGTGAGCAACGACCCTCCCGCGCGCGCGCCGTCTTCCTAGCGTTCCCATAACGTTATTCCGGCGCGTCCAATGCAGCGCGACGCGCGCCTAACGTCCTCCTAGCGTTCTTACCCATTTACTCCCGCGCATTGCCGGTCGCTGGTGGTTTTTGACATGTTCAAAACACTCAGCGACCAATAACGCGCGCCGACTTTCGCCGCCGACCGTCAACGTCAAAGCTAGTGTACCGACGTGTACCGACGCGCCCATAACGCGCCACCAGCGCTTCTCGATATTTCACCAAATATCGCCCAAAAACACCACACGTTGACGGGTCGCCGGCGAGAAGCGTCGTAGTGTGACAGCCCCATTAGGTAGCTAATAAAAAAGAAAACCTATTATATGTATCTAAAAGAAATGATAGAAACTCAAAATCATCGGACTCCGCAGCATTAATAGTATACCCAACGTGCATAATCCTGGTATTCGGTGATTTTACAAGGATAGCACAGGATAGTTATATTGCAGAAAATCTAGGCCTAATGAACTATTCAATATTATAACATATGAGTGGTAATATGAGCTACCCTTGATGAGATATGACCTGGATATGGGGTTTGAGACTCTCAATCCTCAATGAGGCATGTTGGTGCCGTAATTCTTTATTCGGAAAGACAGCCGGCAATATTCCTTACGTAACGTTAGATCTAATGGCTTACCACGCGTCCAGTTTTGTCCAATCAGATCCCTTTTAATTAGGTCAGCACGACGTATGTACTGTACATCGATCACACCCAATCGACTTATGAATCCGGTCAAAGCTCATATGACACTCGCCCTGATGTACTTTTTAACCAGAAGTCACCCCCCCCCCCACCAACATCCCATTTATTGTCGTCGGATTTAGTGAAGTGAATCTTGTATGGATCTAAGGTCGGTTGGTTGTTGGAGTTTTAAGTCCTGGCAACATCTAAGGTCATATCAGGAATGGTACTGACTTGTGATAGTGCGCACTCTTGGCAACTTTATAGTGCTGCCCCACGGGACCAGCACCATGACCTGATATCCCACTCAGTAACATTATCCTGACACTGAGCCAACCAGTCCTTGCCCTATCATAGTAATGCCTATCGCCTGGCTAGGAAGGGACAACAATCAATTCTTAAGTTAGTGGTTTGACTCGACCAGGGTTCGAACCCGTAGGATCGAATCCCATGATCTACCAAAACGACAGATAGATGCTCAATTCATTCGGCCACCCTGTCTGATGATTGGGTCTAAGAACTCGTACATCCGGGTTTCGTTCGATACATAATTTGTTGTTTCCCGGAGCGACATGTAACCACAGTTGAACCTCATTAAGGTATATCTATCCTTCTGCCTTGACGGGATGGCCGAATGAGTTAGAGCGTCCATCTCCCGTGTTGGTAGATCATGGCGTCGTATGTTCGAACCCTGGTCGAGTCAAACCAATGACTTAAAAATCTATACTTGTCGCTTCCTAGCCTGGCACTTGGCATTATTACGATAGGGCAAGGACCGGTTGGCTCAGTGTCAGGATAATGTGACTGAGTGGCATATCAGTTCATGGTGCTGGCAGCCTGGTCTTCCAGTGGGGCAGCACTATAAAGTCGCCATGAGTGCACACTGTCACAAGTCGGTACCCGTCTTGATATGACCCTAGATGTTGCTAGGACGTATAACAATAACAAACAAACAAACTACCAAAGCAAGAGATGGATGCTCAATTCATTCGGCCACCCTGTCTGATGATTGGTCTAGACTGACATCGGGGTCTAAGAACTTGCTACATCCGTGCCCGTGGTTTCGTTCCATACATAAATTATTGATTGTTTTACCCTTGGTCGCGACAGGATTAACCACAGTTGAACCTCGTTAAGGTATATGTATCCGTCTGCCTTGATCATCACCTGATGCCCTGATTATAGTCAATGTTAGCGTCACATTTCTTGTTGTTCTACTCATTTTTATTCCTCTGAATTGGTCGATTTTTTCCTATGCGGGGGCACCAATAATCTAGTCACAAAAGTAGGAATTTATACAAAAATATATATGCATTTGTATGACATATCGATGCAATGCATTTTTAGCACATTAGAATGTACAAACCATATTAATGGGTTTGTAGGATGCGGAGACATTGTTCTTGATGTATGTTTGTTAGTTACGATAGGTATTAATTAATATCATAAGTGATAAGCAGGTGGTGAGTCATAGAAATTACTTAGTTGTTCATGTAACTGAAATGTGATTCGGACAGAGGGAGCCAGGCACATAATTGGTTTTGGGAAGGTGATTATTTTATTATTTTATTAATTTATTTGCTTAGATCAGTCTATTTCATCAAATCCAGGGAAGCCGTCTCTCGAGGAACCAAGGAGTCTGCCAAAGAGGACCCCGGAGCCGAGCCAGGAAGTGTTTAAGAGGGTGGTGGGTTGACGTGGTAACTGTTGCTGCTATTTGTCTTGAGCTGTTCCACCGAGTGACTGTCTGTGGGCCGGTGTCGCAGTTTCAGCGCCCGGTCAGTTTCCACCACCCGTATAGACTCAAACTCAAAGCATTGTCAATGGTCGTGAGCAATCTTCATACAGAAAATACAGCAAAAGTGAAATATCTCTAAAACTACACCACCTATTAACAAATCGCTTGGTACACATATAGAAAACATCTTTTCCAAAAAGACTGTATTAAATTTATAAGGTTAGGGTTCTTGATTTGTATTAATTTTGAATAAAACTAAGGTTTTGCACTGCGCGTACCATCAAACTCAAGGCATTGTCAATGGTCGCTAGCAATCTTCATACAGCAAATACAGGAAAAGTGATATATCTCTAAAACCACACCACCTAGAAACAAATCGCTTTGTACACATGTAGAAAACATCTTTACCAAAAACATTATATTAAATTTATAAGGTTAGTGACGATGATGTTAGAAACTGACCGGGCGCTGAAACTGACCGGGCGCTGAAACTGCGACACCGGCGCATCCCCCCCCCAACCCCCCGGGGGGAATCAACCGCAATTAGAAATTGTGCACCAATTTTGGATTCTATTAGTTGCGGTTCAGCTATTAGCTTGTGCAATATTTGCAGGTGGCATGTTGGCCGGGAGAAGGAAGTACTCAGGTTTGAGTGGGTGATTAATTTGTTAACTAACCATTTATCCTGTTTTGCATCATCCATTAATTTCAGTTCGGTAATTGTCATTGGTGAGGTGCTTGTACTTCAACTGCGGGGGTCCTAGTGTAGAGGGATCCTCATGTTGCAGCTAAGATGAGAAGGCTACTACCAAATTGAGACTATTGCTGTTCAGCGATGGAAACAAGCCGTGATGCGACTTACTCGTTATGGACAGGGTAAATAACCCCTCCCCCCCTCAAAGAAAAGCATGGGGAGGAGGACCGGTCAGTGTGAAAAGGGTAGGAAGTGGATGTAAAGATCCTATCTCCAGGAATTATGTAGATCCTCCTTGCTTTTCAATATCCTTCCACTAAAGTTCCAGAGGCACTAATTATGGAAGATGCAAAAATGTAACTTGTTTTTAAGTTAGTCAAAACTAACATATGGTAGGCTAGAATGACCAAACTAACATATTTATCTTTTTTTTTAAATAGGCAGACATTTTAAAGTATCGAAATATGGAATTCTAAATAATGGATTTATCCACTGTGGCATTCTGGGATATATAAAGCCGCATCAGCAAAAGCTGCAACAAGTCGGTGCTCCTCACGATATGACCAAGGTTAGATGTGTTAGCACGTGAAAACACAAATCAGTCGATGAATATTTCAGCGCATGCGCCTATAGAACGCGCTGTCGTGTTTTCAATGAAAACAGGTCACGTGGTCATTTGGGGCAGTTTTCGCTTGGGCCATCACCCCACACAAACCCACACACAGCCACACCCATCCACCCACACACACCCACACATATACATACACACACCGCGTTGTTCTAACAAACATGGCGGCGGCAAAAGGCCGCGCCTGGCCAGGATGTCCAGGCGTAGACCGCTGTACGCCGGCGTACAGTGGCGGGCGCTGTATGCTGATGGCTTGGACGCTGGTCGGGAAGGAGGAGGCAGGGGGTGAATTAGGAGAGGAGGTAGAGGATTGAAAGTGGTCGGCATGACAGGGCGGACATGGCGGAACAGGGAAGGGAAGAAGGGGAGAGGAGGCAGAGTGTGGAGAGGAGGCAGATGTGTGAGGGTGAGAGGGGTTGAAGGAGGGAGGGAGCGAATGTGAGAGGGAGAGTGGGAGAGCGGGGCGGGGGAGAGGGGGAGAGGGGGAGAGGGAGAGGGAGAGATGGGGAGTGGGAGAGAGGGAGATAGGGGGATAGGGAGAGAGGAAGAAAGGGACAGAGGGAGAGAAGAAGAGAGGGAGAGAGGCAAGGCCGGAGCGAAGTGGCGAGGAGGCATAGGATGGAGAGGAGGGAGATGTGAGAGGGAGAGATGGGGAAAAGGGGATAGGCAGAGTGGGAGAGCCGGAGAGAGAGAGAGGGGGGAGACGGAGAGAGGGCAAGAGAGAGAGAGAGAAGAGGGAGGGCTTGAAGGAAGTGATGGTTATGTGAACCTAACAGCAGGACCAGTGCTTCCATGGTCGCACTCACCAGTACGGCCATTTTCTCTGAGTTTTCCCGTTCGCCTTGCTACCCACCAAAAATGGCCGCCCACCACCAAAGCAAGCATTACTGGCGGCCGGTCGTAGATTGCTTTCCGTGGTTACGACTACAAGGACCGTATGTGTACATGGGAGAGGAGGCGAGGTGGGTGGGTGGGGAAGTTAGTGTGTGTGTGTGTTAGAATGTTAGAATGCGGAATGTAGGTGTAGCCGGTCATCTGATTGGCTGTTGGAGAAGTACCGACTGAGATGGGTGATTGAATGAGTGATTGGGTTAGTGAGTGCTTTGCTTGTTTGTTTATTGGGGTTTGCATCATGGCAACATGCAATGTCATATCAGGAGTGAATGAGTGAGTGTCTAAGTGAATGATTGGGGGACAGGAGGGGGTTTCTGTCCAAGTAACATCTGAGGTGATATAAGGATGGATTCCGATTGGTGACAGTGAGCCATTATTGATACCCCCTTTTTGTATTGCCAAATTCAGTCACATTTAATGCAGACCTTGAACCAACCCACTGTTTGAAGATCTTGTCTTATTGATTCGAAGATGCAAGCACCAATGATCAATTTCCCTAATGTCTTTTTGCATTTGATGCCCAGCTGTGGGGGTTGGTGCGGTTGATGGTTATGGGGAGAGGGGTGGCAGAGGGGAGGGGGGGGCGAGTTAATTCGATGACGTGAGAATATCTCATATTGACCGATATACAGAACCGGAAGTGGATCCCATAACCATCCGGGCGCCTGACTCACAGGCAAAGCGTTATGGATGAGTGCTTAATGTCCGTTGGAAAGTGGCACGGCAGTGACAGGTCAGGCGTGGAGCGGGAGGGTGGAGGTGTGGGGGTGTGTGGGGGCTGTGTGTGGTTGTGTGGGGGCGGTGTGTGGCTGTCTGGGGCTGTCTGGGGCGGTGTGGGGCAGTGTGGGGAAAGTGGGGTTGGGGGAGCATGCCAGTCAGGATGATGATGCATGTATGCAGGCCGGGTTCAGAAACCAGAACGCCATTCATTTACACCACATCTGAGGCGGCAGCTCAGCGATGGCTCCGGGCCCTGGACGGGACGTAGCCCTGGATTGGACATGGCCCTGGACGGCATAGACAGGCAGCAAGACTTGAGTGGTTGCTAAATTCTTCTCTGGATTCTGAATATTTCAGACCCAGCATTAAAAACCCCGGTCTTTTTTGTTTGTTTGGTACATTAGTTGTTTAAGCAGGGGAAATTTCAGTCGCAGACGACTGGTCTTCCTCATTCCACTGCTCCTTGCCCTATCCTAGTAATGCCGAGCGTCTGTCTAGGAAGCGACAAGTATCAATTTTTAAGTCATTGGTTTGACTCGACCAGGATTCGAACCCACGACCCCACGATCTACCAGCACGTTGGACGGAGGGCAGTGATGGGGATATGTGTGGGACTGTGCATGTGGCTGTGTGTGTGGTTGTGTGTGCGGGTGTGTCGATGCGTGAAGGGCCGTGGGTGGTATGTGTGACTGTGTGAATGCATGTGAGTGTATGTGTGAGTGTGAGTGTGGAGGGGCATGGCGGGTGCGCGCGGGTGGGTGGGGGTATTGTGCGTGTATGTGAGTGTGAATGGGTGTAGGTACGTAGGGCCGTGGCTGTGTGTGTCGCTGTGTGTACGTGCGTGTGGATGTGTGGCGGGGGGGGGGTGGCAAGTGTGTTTGGGTGGGGGGGGGGTTATGTACATGTAGGTGAGGGGGTGTAGAGAGTGGTGGCAATTGTGTGTGGGTTGGTGGTTACATGCGTGTAGGTGAGGATGTGTGGAGTCTGGTGGTGTGTGTGGGGGTTATGTGGGTGTAGGTGAGGGTGTGGAGAGGGTGGTCGCATGTGTGTGTGGGGGGGTGTTAAGTGTGTGTAGGTGAGGGTGTGTAGAGGGTGGGGACATGTGTGTGTGGGGTTATGTGCGTGTAGGTGAGGGTGTGTAGAGGGTGGTGACATGTGTGTGTGTGGGGTTATGTGCTTGTAGGTGAGGGTGTATATATGGCAGTGGTGTGTGTGTGTGTGTGGGGGGGGTTATGTCCGTGTAGGTGAGGGTGTGTAGAGGGCAGTGGTGGATGTGTGTGTGTGGGGAGGTTATGTGCGTTTAGGTGAGGGTGGTGACATGTGTGTGCGGGGGGGGGGTATGTGTGTAGGTGAGGGTGTGTAGAGGGCGGTGGTGGGTGTGTCTGAGTTGGTGGTTATGCGCGCGTAGGTGAGAGCGTATAGAGGATGATGATTAGGGGCGGTGGTTATGTGCGTGTAGATAATGGAGTGTAGAGGGTGGTGGCGTGTGTGCGTGTGTGTGTGTCTGTGGAGGGCCGTGTGCTACTGATGGAACTGAGAGCCCTCACGCCCCTCCTGCTATCCCCACGTTATAGCGATGTCAATGCCGAGTGGCAGCACTCGACTGTGGCCAGCTCCGGGGCGCCTTGTAGCCGGCACACGGCGGAAGTCGACCGGAAGTGACGTCAGCAATAATAGACGGCAATCGCCGCACACTGGCCTGCGACTCCAAGTCGTTCTGCTTTAGCGGCTGTAACAGCTCCACGCGTGCATGCAACATGGCGGGTAGGACACACAATGGACACAAGTAGGCATGCACACAAAGCAGACACACATACAAAGCAGACATAACTCATACTTGTAATACAATCCCATATGCACATAAGTAATAACTCATGCATGTAACATAATCATATGTGAACACAAAGCAGATGTTTTAGCGGCTGTAACGGCTCCACGTGTGCATGCAACATGGCGGGTAGGACTCACAATGGACACAAGTAGGCATGCGCACAAAGCAGACACACATACAAAGCAGACATAACTCATACTTGTAATATAATCCCATATGCACATAAGTAATAACTCATGCATGTAAAGGCCCTGTCACACTACGACGTTTCCGCCGGCGCGCCGGCAACGCGCAAAATATTTGCAACCCGTCGGCACGCATCCAACTCTTCGGCGCTTTGGGAGAAAGTTTGACGCGGCGCAGCGTGTTAGTAGCGTGCTATAAGCGCGCGGCCAACAGGCTTCGACGTGCGGCGGAACAAAGTGTCAACGTACCGCCAGCGGGTTCCCAGCATGCCATCAATGTGTTATCGGCGTGTTGTCGGCGCTCCGCCGGTGTGCCAACGGTGTGGGGGTAGCGCCGGCAGAGCGCCCAGAACCGCCGCCAACGAATCCAGGCGCTCCGGCAACACGTCCAACGAGCTGAGAAACGCTGGCGGAGCGCCGACAATGCGCCGATAACATGCTGATGGTACACTGGGAACCCGCTGGCGGGACGTTGCAGACACGCCAACGGAACGGTCGCATTTTGGGGAAAAAAAAGCCAACGTTATTCGACGTTGATCAGTGTTCTGCCAGCATTCCACTGGCATGCCGCCAACGCGTGTCGACGTGTTGCTAACGCGTCCGTAACGCACCCTCCAACCCGTCGGCGCGCGTCGGTCCGTGCCGAAAGTTTTGTGCAAGCACAAAACAATCGGCGCGACCCGACGCGCGCCAACGGGCTCCAACGTTGCTATCTGGCAATGTGTACCAACGCGCCGGTAACGCGCCGGTAACGTACCGGACGTGTACCGACGTTTCGACCAAAAACCCACCACGTCGGCACGCGTCGACCCGCGTTGAGCCGAAACGTCGTAATGTGACAGCCCCATAACATAATCATATGTGAACACAAAGCAGATGCTTTAGCGGTTGTAACAGCTCCACGCGTGCATGCAACATGGCGGGTAGGACACACAATGGACACAAGTAGGCATGCACACAAAGCAGACACACATACAAAGCAGACATAACTCATACTTGTAATATAATCCCATATGCACATAAGTTATAACTCATGCATGTAACATAATCATATGTGAACACAAAGCAGACTCTTTAGCGACTGTAACGGCTCCACGTGTGCATGCAATATGGCGGGTAGGACACACAATGGACACAAGTAGGCATGCACACAAAGCAGACACACATACAAAGCAGACATAACTCATACTTGTAATATAATCCCATATACACATAAGTAATAACTCATGCATGTAACATAATCATATGTGAACACAAAGCAGACATAAATCATACTTGTAACTATAATCCCACATGCACATAAGTAATAACTCATGGATGTAACATAATCATATGTGAGCACAAAGCAGACATACTTAATACTTGCAATATAATCCCACATGCACACAAGTAATAACTCATGCATGTAACATAATCATATGTGAACACAAAGCAGACATAACTCATGCATGGTATGTACACACACAGAAAGCAGACATAACTCTTACTTGCAAAATAACCACACTCATACAAAAGGATACATAACTCATTCATGTAATATATAATCACACACAAAGCAGGCATAACTCACGCATGCTATATAATCACACACACGGACCAGATATAACTAACTACCTTACGCGGTGGCGGAATTGGTAGAGCACAGGCTTCCTTTGCGGAAGGTTTGGAGTTCTGGAGGTCCGGTTAATGTGACTGTGTGGGATATCAGGTCATGGTGCTGGTGGCCTGATTTCCCAATGGTGCAGCACTATAATGTTGCCATGAGTGCACACTGTAATAAGTCGGTACCTGTCCTGATATTACCTTAGATGTTGCCAGGACGTCAAACTCCAACAAACTACCGACCTTTTCTGGGTATTTTATGTTATTTTTGTCGTTGTTTTTGATTCGTTACATAAAATCCGGGATTCATCACATACCCGCGCACAAACACACACAGTAGTGTCACTAGGTGGCGCTGTAAGAGCGGCACTTGTCAAGAGACAGTCTGGCTTGTATTGTTAGATATATTTTCTTCTGTGGGCGGTTTTTGTGTGTCCTTTTTTGGGTGGCCCTGGTGAAATCAGCAAATGTGAATTTTGCTTTGCAAGGCAGGGCTTTGCGAACTCTAGCGCATTCGTGGTAGTGAATGGCTGGGTTGGCTGCAGTTGGTGGTGTGGGTGTTAACGGCAGCTTGGTTGAGCAGCTCCCCAAGGAGGGGGGTGTTGGGGGTAGTTCGGGAGGGCAAGGAGGGGGGTGGTGCGGATGTGGAAGGAGAGTTTGAGAGGCAAGGGTTGGGCTTTTAGGGGCTGGGGACTTGATACTGGGCGGTTAGGGACTGAGGGATGGGGATAGGGACTGGCGACTGGGCGGATATGGACTGGGGTGCTGGGGGATGGGGATGGGGGCTGGATACTGGGGTGGTGGGTGGTGGGTGGTGGGTGGTGGGGGTTGGGGGCTGGATACTGGTGGGCTGTGGGACTGGAGGCTAGGGGCTGGGGGATGGTTAAGGATCCGTGGACATGGACTGTTCTTAGCTGTTACTAGCTATTCCTAGGTATTCCTAGCTGTTCTCTGACTCTTTCTAGCTGTTTCCAACTGTTGCTAGCTGTTGCTAGCTGTTTCAAGCCGGTGCAAGCTGTTTTCAGCTGTTGCCAGCTGTTGCCAGCTGTTGCTAGCTGTTGCTAGCTGTTGCTAGCTGTTGCTAGCTGTTGCTAGCTGTTGCTAGCTGTTGCTAGCTGTTGCTAGCTGTTGCTAGCTGTTGCTAGCTGTTGCTAGCTGTTGCTAGCTGTTGCTAGCTGTTGCTAGCTGTTGCTAGCTGTTGCTAGCTGTTGCTAGCTGTTGCTAGCTGTTGCTAGCTGTTGCTAGCTGTTGCTAGCTGTTGCTAGCTGTTGCTAGCTGTTGCTAGCTGTTGCTAGCTGTTGCTAGCTGTTGCTAGCTGTTGCTAGCTGTTGCTAGATGTTGCTAGCTGTTGCTAGCTGTTGTTAGCTGTTGCTAGCTGTTGCTAGCTGTTGCTAGCTGTTGTTGGCTGTTGCTAGCTGTTGCTAGCTGTTGCTTGATGTTGTTAGATGTTGCTATCTGTTGCTAGGTGTCGCTAGATGTCGCTAGCTGTCGCTAGCTGTTGCTAGCTGTTGCTAAGAGTTTCTAGCTGTTCCCAGTTGTTTCTTGATGTTACTTACTATTCTTAGCTGTTCCGTGCTGTTATTTAACTGTGTCTAGCTGTGAATTGCTGTTCATAAAGGGGCTGTCACATTACAACGCATCTGACAAGCACGGGGCAAATGCGTAAAATCACTCTTTTACGTCGAGATGCGTCAAACCTTTTGGGGCGAGGGGCGTATAGATACTGTATAATATGTAGCATCTAGCTAATGTGCCTCCCAGTGAGAAACACTCGAATTAAACTCCCGGTACGTTCGCAGAATGCCAGTGAACATTATGTAAGTTATTTGATTGCCAGAACTACGCCTCATATGTTACATATGTCAAGAAACATATGTGGAGAAACGCAAAACGTACACAAAACATACGTTAGACATACCTTATACGTACATTATCCATATGTTGTCAGTATGCAGACTGTACGTTTCCACTGCCTTTAACATAGTTCAACATAGTGCAATGTAGTGAACAACATACGTCTAACATGCATCTAACGTACATCGACATATGCCTTACGTATACATAACATATGGCCAATGAAAGACCCATACATTGTAGTACGTCAAAAGTTTTGTGCACCCGCTAACAAGCCTCGACGTATATGTCAATGTACATTGACGTACCTCAATGGACATCGATGTACGCATAACGAACATGTAACGCATTACGACGTATCCCCATGTAGTCGCCAAAAATCACTTACATCGGAGTACATTTGCGCGATGTGCGGTATTGTGACAGCCCCTTATCTGTTTTGATCTCTTCCCAGTTGTTCTTATCTGTGGATAGGTTCTCAACATCTCAGTACATACCGGATGTCAATTAACCCTGGTTGTGCCTATTTGCTTTCTGTCCCTAGGCGATGTCAGTTGACTCTTGTAGTGCCTAGATGTTTACATCTATTCACAACTTGTTAGCTTGCCATTGTAGGGCCTAGTTGTCTCTCTATGTTCACAGCTGATGCTAGTTGCCCCGCCCCTAATGCCTTGTTGTGTATGTGTCAATAGCTAACTTGTGTTGGCCCTTGTAGTGCCTAGCTATCCACAGCTGATCATAGTCACCTCTTGCCCTATTTATTGCTTCTACCCTGTACCCGTTCTTACACATGACCCATATTTCTACACGGCTCTAATTGGCTAACTATACCTAGCCTGTTCCTCCATTCCTTTACATGTACCTGCCCGGTCGTAGCTGCACATTCCCCCTCATACATAATCCGTACTGCTCTGAACTGATAGGAAGTTATACATTTAAAAAAACACCCCAAAAACTAACATAGATACTAACTACTTAAATAAATGCTGCTGGACATCCTGGATACCAACCCGGAACTGGGAACCAGGCATACACCATAGCATTCCTCACAGCTGTCCAGCATTGAAAACAAGCACCCTCGCGGGAGCTTACACACTATGGGCAGAATAAATAGCGTATCAATAAAAAAAAATAAAAATGTTTAAACTACTCATACATGTTCCTAGATAAAAGATTCTCCCCGTACTGACAGTACAGGGGTGAAAACCAACCCATTAGAAAAGCTGGGGAAGAATTTTGACATGCTGGGGAAATTAATTGAGTGAATAATGTCTAAGTTAAGAAGCAAAATATATTCTTTATATATGTTTTTATATTTACCCGGTACCTTTGAGTTGAAAAATATAATAAAACATCTAGTTTAATAAGATTTAAAAGTGAAATCAACAGAGTTCTATGGCCGCCATCTTGTATTTTTGCATTCTCTCCAATTTCACCAACTCTGTGCCAATATAAGTATCCATTTGGTACTGGAGGCAGGCATTCTACTTCCTGTTCCATACTAAAGCTATTTTCGCTTGTAATTACACTACCTTGTTGTTCACCCGTGTACTACAAGTACAGGGTGAATCTTTTATCTAACAGTTCCTAGTTGTTCTGAGCTCTACCTATCCCCTCGGGACCCACTACCCTCCCCTCCGCTTAGAAAAGTGTCCACTGGGGCAACAACCTGGTAGCGAGGCGTACTTTCCCCGCGTTCCACTCGGTGTAATTGCGGCCTGACGTCACCACCGACGACCACTCAGAGCAGTTTGTATCGCCAGATGGGGCTACTTGAGTGGTCCATTCAACTTAACCCACATTTTTACTCTATCACGTGACCCAGATCGTTCAATAGCCGCTCTGCTTTTACGGTGACTATATGCTATATATATAGTATGGTATATATAGCATAGTATGGTATTGCTCTCACACAGGCCAAAGTACACAGCTCTGTATGCCACACAAATTAGCTGCACCCGAGTTAAGTATATAGACCATTGCACCCGCCGGTATCCACAAGTTAAATGGGCGATAACTGGATACCTTGCCGTTGGCACTGTGGAGACTTTGGCATCAACAGCCGATTGGTGAACACTACGTGGACAATAACCATTGCCCTGATACTTGTTTCATTGCGAAGTGTGTGTCTAGGTGTGGTGCTGAAAACTTGAGGTTTGATTGATTTAGTTTTATGGGGGCCGAAAAGGAGTTTATGTTCTAAAACAAGTGGAGGTCACATTGACAAGGGTGAAACTAGATAAAGGATTTACCCGGTACTCACAGTACATACTATATAAAAATGGTCGAAAATGCAGGGAAATGAAATGAGAGCCTAATTTCACAATCTAAGAAGCAACAATTATTCTTTACATATTATTATTATTTCCCCGCCACCTTTGAGTTGAAAAATATAATAAAATATCTAGTTTAATAAGATTTAAAAGTGAAATCGACAGCATTCTAGCGCCACCATCTTGTCTTTTTGCATTCTCGCCCATTTCACCAACTCTGTGCCTATATGGGTAGCCATTTGATACTGGAGCCACCGTTTCTAGTTCCTGTTCCATACTAAAGCTATTTTTGCCC
Organism: Branchipolynoe longqiensis; assembly: GCA_030323885.1. Lineage (NCBI taxonomy): Eukaryota > Metazoa > Annelida > Polychaeta > Phyllodocida > Polynoidae > Branchipolynoe > Branchipolynoe longqiensis. The sequence goes on from CM059186.1 coordinate 47,298,414, forward strand.
GTATTTACAGTACGTTGTCCTTCACCCATGTACTACAAGTACCGGGTGAATCTTTTATCTAGGGTGAAACCAGTTTGGTTGTTCTCAGATACAAGATACACCTGATGCACTCCTATGTGACATCCATCTTACTATATGCGTGTCAATCAAAGACCCTCACAACAGAGCTTCAAAGAAGAATACAAACCATCGAAATGAGGGCATACCACAAGACACATCTCATGCAAAAACTATTGTTGCCAGCAAGTATTATGTGCCTAGATCCAGCAGGCAATTGCTCCACACGAAGATCTACTGATGATCATAAAGATATGCAACCTTCAGTGGTATGGCCATATTTCTCATTCATCATGTCTGCGAAAAAAACATTTTGCAAGGCACATTGACACGGGGAAGAAGACAAGGCAGACAAAGGAAGAGAACATCAGGGAATGAATAGGCCTGGAGTTTGGTAGGTCCCAGAGGGCAGCGAAGAGCAGCGGAAAATGGAGAAAACTGTCTGTCAATTAATCTGTGGAGCCTGAATGACCCTCACAGTTAAGGGATTGATGGTGATGATGATGATGATGATGATAACGACGATGATCGGGGTAATATCAGGACTGGTATGTCCTCATGACAACCTGCACTGATATTGGCTTTGTACTTTTGGGGATAGAATGTCACTGGCACAATGATGAAATAGCCGACTCAGTCGCATGATCCTGACACTGGGCCGACCCATCCCTGCTCTATTCTAGTAACACGTAGCCCAACACAAGGCACATTGGCAATGTTTGTAGGTTTAAAGTTGCATAGTCCGATGGTTTTGAGGTTCTCTCGTTTTCTGAGTTAAACGTATTAGGTTGTTCATTATTATCTACCTTACTTTAGTGTGAAGTAACTTTTATTTTAAATTGCAAACTTTTGAGATATCTGAAATGGAAACGTGCTAAATTAATTTTGGCAAGCTTGCCAAAATTCTATCACCATAGGCTTCTGCAGTAACAGGTTCTATTAATTGACTCAGTAGTCCCTTCTATGTGCTGGTAAATGTTTAATAAGTGCATCAGTATCTAAGGTAGATATGTAGAATCAAATCTAGATAATTGTTTTTGTTTTGAAACTTTGATGTTTTCATCGGACTATGCAGCTTTAACTTCGAGCCATTTTTTTGTATTCGACCCTGCCAGGGATCGATCCCATAATGTCCCGCATATCAAGTGGTCACTACGCATGGCCCAGTTACAGGTTTATAGCCGACCGAACCAGTAGTGGATTAGGGATACCGATTACAAGTTTGTTTACATGCGATGGTATTTCATATCAACATGTAAATGTTCAAGCATTTTGCTTTATAATAAGAATTACATTGATTGATTGTTTACAAGTGTACAAACAGTTGGCCCCTGCTAAAGAAAATAACAAGAGACTGGAGTGGTTGAGAAAAGTATATATTCTCTGGCGGGAATATGTTAATAAAATCTGACTATCCGAGCAGGCACCATGACCCGATATCCCATTCAGTCATATTATCCTGATACTGAGTGAACCAGTCCTTGCCCTATCCTATTAATGCTGAGCGCCAGAATAGGTTTGTTTAACGACCCCCCCCGAGCACAGGAAGTAAACATCGGCTATTGGAGGAGTGCCAGGATAGGAAGCGACAAGTATCAATTTTTTAAGTCATTGGTTTGACTCGACTGTGAATCGAACTCCCGATCTTCCGTGTGGGAGGCCTGCGCTCTACCGATTCGGCCACCGCGCCCGGTCCATTGTGTCATCAACGGGCGAACAATATAATGCACTTCATAGTTCCAAGGCATTCGATTCTAGTCTATTATATGGGCTGAAATATTCCTGAATTAAAGGTATTTGAAATTGAATTTTGAATGATCTATCACGCCATGTCTGATGCAACTTCCGGTGCGCCGGAAGCGCTTTGTTGCGCGACTACACACGCGCCTGCGCACAAAGACCGAGAGCACTGGCCGCGCGGATGTTGTCATGGCAACGCCTGTCTTGTATCCATCTTCATTTATGTACTCGTGGCGTGTCCCTTATGCCGCATCCAGCCCCGTGCCCTCCCGCCAGTTGGGGTGAGGGTGGGAGTGTGGGTGGGGGGGTGGGAGGGGGGTGGCTAGCTCTCAGCCACCCATGCATCACACACCCACCACCCCCCGGTACTCCCAGCGGCTAGTGGCTCCTCCAGGGTGGTCGACCTCTACTTCCTCCTCTGACCACACCGGTTCTCAGGAAACAACGGTAGCCTCACCCATCTCCCATCGTGTCCTTCATGTTCAGTCAGTAGCAATGGCCAGGGATTGAATTAATTATATTAAATATGCTGTTGGGGAAATTAATGAAAAGCAAACTTAGCTCAAGTAGCATCAGAATGGCTGATGTAATAGTGGTTCGACCGGGCGCGGTGACCGAATCGGTAGAGCGCGAGCGTCGCACTGCTCTCTTAAAGTTGCCTAGTCCGATGGTTGATCGTTTTCTTGCCAACATTAATTTGGCAAGTTTGCACTTCAAATATCTCAAATGTTAGCCATTTAAAGTAAAAGCTACTTCAAGCTAAAGTAAGGTACATTAGAACAATCAACTGAATATATTTATCTCAGAAAATGAGAGAAACTCAAAACAATCAGAATATGCAACTTTTTAAGATATTACATTACGAGGTGAAGACATTATGTAAATAAGTTTGGGGAGAGTCGCACACTCTGACTGGTCAGTAAAGACCTATAAACAATTCAATGAAGACAATTCCGGGTGGACATGGGGCGAGTGACATTGGAAACCGGAGGATAGCGGTTAGGTAATTGAATGCAGTGGACAACCGATCACCAGGTCGCTCCAACTCATGGTAAATCGATAACATCAGTAGATTCCACACAATGATGAGCCTGGATACATTACATATTTAATTCCAGTAAAACCTTTCTAACTGACCGCCTCCACAGATCGACCACTCCCCTATATCGATCGCTTTATTTGGGTCCCAGACGATCGCCCATACACTACCATTGTGACGATAAACAAAACTCCCTAAGCCGACCACCTTCCTAAATGCACAATTTACAGTCGGTCCCCTGGCGGTTAATTTATATGCATATAATATTTACACCATATATCTACATATGTAGGTATACCCCGCCTAACATTATAAATATGGTCCTAAAGATGCAGCACTAAATGAACCAGCACTATATTATAACACAGCAGACATAGGTGTGATTTATTTGGGGCTTTAGATCCTAGCAACATGTAAGTTCAGTATGGATCGATTATGTTATAGTAAGACGGCCCCATATGTGATATGCGGGGGTGAGAGCTGCAGAAAGAACCCAAGTTTGATTCCTATATATTGAGTGTGAAGAGGTGGTAGGTGCCATGATAGAAGAGTGCTAATGTGAATCAGTGCTAAATGGGGTAATGCCAAGCGGGATATAACTGTGTATGGGTCAGGCTCATGAAAATAGGCCAATTGGGGAAAGTTGTCGGTGTCGAGCATTGGATGTCGGCGTCGAACGGCATAATTATAGGTTAGCATTGACAGAGGTGTTGGAAAGTCCTTAAATTTATCCTGAATGTAAAGGGAGAGAAAATAAACAACCTTAATTTGTTTCTAGGATAATTTAATATAAAACAAAGAAATGCGCTACACTTTAAGAATTGTGACGCCGCCATCTGTTAAAGTTGTCGGCGTTGAGCATTGGATGTTGGCGTCGAACGGCATAATTATAGTTTAGCATTGACAGAGGTGTTGGAAAGTCCTGAGATTTATCCTGAATGTAAAGGTAGAGAAAATACAACAACCTTATTTGTTTCTAGGATAATTTAATATGAAACAAAGAAATGCACTACACTTTAAGAATTGCGACGCCAACATCTTAAATTGACCACCAATTGGCCCATTTTCGTGAGGCTGACTCATATATATATATCTTATATTAAACCATATTTTCATTGGACAGTAGATCAAAATGGATGGCTGCATCAGTGAGAGCGTTTGCTGACTTCCCATGTGGGAATGTGTGGGTTTGAAAGCGGACTGCTGACTAACACCTAATGACATAAGAACTTAATATTTGACACCGCATAGCTTGGCACTTGAATTAATAGGATAAGGCAATGACTGGTGTGTTCAGTATCAGGATAAGGTGACTGAGTGGACGAATGCCGATGGCCCGGCCTCCCAATGGTGCAGCATCATAAAGTTGCCATGAGTTCACACTGTCCCAAGTGAATACCCATCTTGATAATGACCTTAGATGTTGCTAGTAGGATGTAAGACCTCAACAAACAATCATTGTAAAATATTCAATAAATCAATCAATTACTGAATCCAACATTTTAGCCACTAATGAATATTCATTCAGTGCAACATATACAACAACGAATCTGTTGCAATTCTACTTAATGAAAATACCACATAACCCTCTATATAATCCATATGTAACAGGACAGTCGCCATGGCAACCAGAAGAGTTCACTGACCACGGCAGAGACACTGATACAGGAGAAGACTAACCTACACTTACCGTCGCTTCCTCTGGGACAGGTCCGCATACGTCACTGCCACAAGTAGTTATGGGTAATTTGCTACTTCCGGCAGACATGCATCTTGGACTGGTGCCCGATGCTTTCCAGCATCTCCGCACTGTCGCATGCAATTAGCCAGTACTGCTAGGGGACCCGCTAACACATTGATAAGAAGCCACAGTGTGAGTGGAGCGATGTCGTCTGCTCTATTCGAGAAGCCATTGCAGCCCTTCTGGGAGTTTAGCGCATGTGCAGAGGGCACGCATTGGTAAATTACTGCTGAATAGTTTATTCTAACTCTGGTAACTCTGGCCACGTCTCCCGATCAGCTGCCATTGTAAAGAACCAGCTCGTAAGGCACTCTGAACGTTGCAGAAAGAAGAGTGTGAGGAGGGGCGGCAAGGAGTGGACAGCACTGGAGGTGGCAGACTCCCATAGGGAGGTGGTGGAGAGTTTGTTTTGGGGGGAGTTTTCAGTCGCATTGGTGCACTGAACACTGCAAATCTGCAGCACTGTATGGGCACTGCTGAAAGCGGTCCCATGTGGTCGGGAGTTGGCTTCCGATGGATAGTGGTCAGAGAAATTGGGGGTGGTGGGGAGCAAGGAAAAAGATAGCCTAAGAGCCCAACCACAGTCCTCTGAGAGGGCTGGGGGAGGCTGGGTGGTTGGTGTAGTTTTACGCCCCAGTAAGACCCTAGGCCATACCAGGACGTGCACAAACTTATGACAGCATGCACTCATGGCGACTTTATAGTGTTGCCCTACTGGGAAATCAGGCCACCGGTGGAGAGGGAAGCATGGACAGGGTTTTTTAGAGTTGCATTGTGTGTGTGTGATGAATGTATTTACCCTGCTCATTACCGATAAGTGTGTTAACACTTGTTTTCACTGCTGGGCAGCACTAATCCAATTTGATTTAAATTCTTTTGAATTTAGTTTGCCTAATAATTTAGGTTTTCTTGCTAGTTGTTTATGGCTTGTTTTTGAGTTTCTGTCATTTTCTTATTTGAATATATTAGGTTGATCGTTATAATATACCTTAATTTAGTTCGAAGTCACTTTTATTTTTAATGGCTCACCTTTGAAATATTTGAAGTGTTAAGATGTTAAATTAATGTTGGCAAACCTGCCAACATTCTGACACAATAGGCTTCTGCAGTAACAGACTCTATTAAATTGCCTCGTTATTCCCTTATGTGTGGTGACAATTGTTTTATAAGTGCACCAGTATCTTAGGTAGACATTTTGAATCAAATCTAGATAATTATTTTGGTTTTGAAAATTGGATGTTTTCGATGGTGTAGAATGAAAGAGGGTTGACTGTACCTTAGCATGTGCTTAGAAAGTGCATACTTTAACCCGGATTAAGTTTAGAGAATGACATTGTGCTCCCTTAATGAAACGCTCATAACTCCGGCTAAAGAACTTCCGGTACGTGTCATCTTACGTAAAATAAGCTGGCAATAAATTAAGTTTGTGATGATTACCTATTTAAATGATTTGTTCTAATTCCTCACCAATAGGACCCCGTTGTTATCTATCCGATATGAATCTTTGGTTGCTTCTTGCTTGCTTGTTGGAGTGTTATGTCCTGGCATCATCTAAGGACATATCAGGATGGGTACCGACTTGTAACATCGGGCACTCATAGCGACTTTATAGTGCTGTCCCATTGGGGAATCAGGCCGCCGGCACCATGACCCGATATCCCATTCAGTCACATTATCCTGACATTGAGCTAACCAGTCATTGTCCTATCCCAATAATGCCAAGCACCAGGGTAGAAAGCAACAAGTCTCAATGCTAAGGTTTGACTCGACCGGGAACCGAACTCCCGACCTTCCGCACGCGAAGCCCGCGCTCTACCGATTAGGCCACCGCGCCCGGTATGAATCTTTGGTAATAGGAAATGTTACTGAGAGAAACAACTGTGATGGCGTGGTAGTAACTTAATTAAATCCATTTAGAATGCCACATAAGGAAATACCATCACCCACCCCCTTAGTGACACAACCGCAGTAATCCTCGAACATATGGTAATATGTGTGCAGGAAGTACCAGAAGTACCGGAAGTACCGGAAATACCGGAAGTAGAATTTATTTCTTCAAGTGCAGAATATTAATCTAATCCTTTGCTGCTAATGCAAACAACAATTTTTGGGTTTAAATCCGACTAACATCACAATCCATATATCGGGAAGGGCACCGACTTGCGACAGCGCAATTTGTTTAGTGCTGCTCCACTAGGATACCATGCCACCCGCACCATGTAGAAGTCGGTGAACAGGCTGAGTTGGCTCTTGGGACTAAAATAGTCAAGGTGGATGCATACTTGTGCGGTGTTTGTATTTCGCGAAGCTAAGCTCTTTATTGTAATTTCAAATGTCTAGTTTAAAAAAAAGAAGTTAACATTATCATTTTACTTTCTGTTATTTAAGCTTCTATTGGACACTAAGCAAAGATGGCAGATTGAATTGAATTAATATGAGCAAAAAATATAGTTAGTAAATAGCACTCCTAGACGGTTAGACGTTTATATATACATTAGTTTGAAGGTAATATTATATAATACATATATATATATGTATTTATATACATAAGTGTGGTGGTTAATCTGATCGTACAGTCGTGACTACTGTTAAAAGCAGCCGTAGATGGCGCCATTATCGGGTTCAGCTGCGGGGAGGCCCACAGTGAATATTCGGTGGGTGTCGCGTTTCTGACAGGACATTAAATAACGGTGATTTATACGTTAGTTTTATTCGCATATTAAATTATACAACACGTATTAATTTAGAGACTTTTGCAATTCTAGTCAGTGTGTCATACGACTAAGTGCTATGGATGACAAGAGTGTTTTAACAATTTGGTCCACCGCGATTAGCATCTAAGTGTCCATGAATCAGGGTGGGAGTAATCCTGCAAAGTGTATCTTCCATGACAAACCTTGTCTCTATGCTTTTGTGGAGTAAAATCTTCGATGTTTTCATCGGACTATGTTGCTTTAAATATAATTACATACAGGCCACACAAAGATATTTTGAGGGGTGAATATGAAGTCCAGACATAAATAAGTTATCAACAACAAAAAATAACAAAAAATAACGATAAACACATCTTGCCGTACATAAAATTAACAATTCTGTAAAAAAAAAAATAACAATTTTAAATTGAATTAATAAATTTGTTTTAATTGTTTAAGTTATTAAAAGCGATGTATGACGTGACCCAGAACCTACCTCTAAGACATACTACCCTCTCTCTACCCCAACAGGTACGGTGACATGACCCCTGAGACCATCATGGGTAAGTTCGTCGGCGGCGTGTGCTCACTGAGCGGCGTGCTGGTGATCGCCCTGCCGGTGCCCGTCATCGTGTCCAACTTTAGTCGAATATACCACCAAAATCAGCGTGCAGACAAACGCAAGGCACAAAAGGTAAGCCTCACGCACCTATCATTCCTTCTTTCCACTGACGCTCAATTCAATTCAATTCAATTTAATAATCAGATTTTCCTTGCAGGAAATAGACCTAACGCGCCACCTAGTAGTGGACATTTCCCACGGAGCATGCGCAGTGAGCTGCTTCTATTTTGTTGTTTTTAAATGTTGTCTACCACTGCCACCAGATGGCACGATGGTGGTGGAAATCCTCTATTAGATGTTTCCCACAGAGCATGATACACTAGCCTCAATATTGGTTCTTGCATCTGCCACCAGAGGGCAGATTGGTGGTGGAAATCCTCTATGAGGTGTTTACCACTGATCATGTTACACTGGCATCAACATTAGTTCTTGCAGCTGCCACCATATGGCAGGTTGGTGGTGGAAATTGCCTATAGTATATTTCTCACAGAGCTTGCTATGCAATAACCAGATTGCTCCCATTAACATTAGTTCTTGCAGCTGCCACCAGATGGCAGGTTGGTGGTGGAAATCCTCTATAAGATGTTTCCCACAGAGCATGCTACACTAGCATCAATAGTGGTTATTGCAGCTGCCACCAGAAGGTAGGTTTCTGGTGGAAATCGTCTATAATATATTTCCCTCAGAGCATGCAGCATAATAGGCTGCTTGCTGCCCTTAACATTAGTTCTCGCAACTGCCACCAGAGGGCAGATTGCTGGTGGAAATCGCCTGTAATATATTTTCCTCAGAGCATGCTGCACAATAAGCTGCAATGTTAGTTTATGCCAGTGCCGCCAGAGGGCAGTGTGGTGGTGAAAATCCTGCAAAATATATTTTCCATGGAGCATGCTGCACACTAAGCTGCTTGCTACCCTTGGCATTAGTTTGTGCCACTGCCACCAGAGGGCAGGTTGGTGGTGGAAATCGTCTATAGTATATTTCCCACAAGTAATAAGCTGCTTGCTGGCCTTGACAATAATTCTTGCAACTGCCACCGGAGGGCAGGTTTTTAGTGGAAATCCTTTTGGTAAGATAGTTCCCACAGAACATGCTGCAGAATAAGATGTTTGCTATAGACAGCCATAATAATATCGTAGTTGCTATCATGAGGCTTCGTGTAAAGCATCTACCACCATACATTTTCCATACAGCATACAGCACAGTGAGTAGATAAAGGATTCACCCGGTACTCGCAGTACATGGGTGAATACCAACCCTGTATAAAAACGGTAGAAAAAGCGGGTTAATGAAATGAGAGCCTAATTTCACAATCTAAGAAGCAACGTTTATTCTTTGTAGATGTCTTCATATTTACTCGCTACCTTTGAGTTAAAAAATATAATAAAATAGCTAGTTTAATACGATTTAAAATTGAAATCGATGGCGTTCTATGGCCGCCATCTTGGATTTTTGCATTCTCTCCCATTTCACCAAATCTGTGCCAATATATGTAGCCATTTGATCATGGAACCACAGTTTCTACTTCATGTTCCATACTAAAGATATTTTCGCCCGTATTTACAGTACGTTGTCGTTCACCCGTGTACTACAAGTACCGGGTGAATCTTGTATCTACACAGTGAGCTGCTGATGACAATATAGGTTAGTACAGTGCCATCATAGGGCAGGTTGGTAGGTGATGGTGGAAATCATCTATTATTATTACCCACTCCGACTTCGTTTGCAGAAGTTGTGATCGCGGCGTGTGGCGTGGTAGCCGGGGAATGGGTTGGGTGGAGGAGGAGATCGGGGAGGGGGGAAGGTGGTGGTGGTGGAGATGGGTTCATAAGTTTCCAAGGTATCACATTGCTTATTTTCCTATGACGAACCGCGCCTTTCAGCTTCAGAGTTTACAGGGTCTTGGGTGGATGCGAATGGCAAGTTGTTTACCTTCCAGACCAGAAATATTTATTATTATTTTAAGAGATAATTCCTACTTTGCAAGGTCAGTCCTGATATGTTGATTTGATATTAAAGATCGTCCGGTGTTTTAATTGGTGATGTAATTAGTTTATTTTCAGAAAGGTTATATTGATGGATTTCATTTTAATAAAAGGAATTAGTTTAATAAGTATTGGGAGAATATGTAAAGGTTCTAGTTCGAGCCCTGTTGCAATGAAAATAAATCACAGTATATTCCCTGAATTCTTGTAATGCTATATTGTTCCAGCTAATAGCTAAATCATGGTTGCTTTCGCAAATAAATCAATTGACATAGATATATGTGTACAATATATCACAATCAAGATATGCACTGTATGTATACATATGAAGTTATATACAGTATATCTATCTACAAACGCCATATATTGTGCTTTTATTCATAGTTATGGGTACTGATCACTAAATCACATAAAGAAATATAATAATAGACTGACTGTTTTGCAGTCAATTCCTACCAAGTTGTTGGGTAAATATTGTTTCGTTTCCACCAATGTGCTTCATAATGCACCTCTTCATGAATATTAACAACTAAGCTGTTACAACTTCTTCTCGGTCATCAATCACATCACTGTTAATTAACTGCAACTTTCTACATCACTTTTAATTAACTCCAACTTTCTACAGGTGTTTTCTCGATGAAGAATCTGACATGTTGACGCCTGCCACCATTATTTATGTTGTAACTGAATCAGAAATAATCCTTCATCTTTAACGCCAACGCACTGGTGTGCCGCTTACATCATAACTGCTACATGTGGCACTTTACAGGTTGCATATCATTATATATGTTGCAGGTTGCATATACTTTTTCTGAGTATCTCACAACTTTCAGTTGGTGTCTAGACATCCCTACGTTTATGATAACTGCAAAATATTGTACTTTCCATGTTATGTTGCTCATTACATACATATACCTTTCATGATTATCTCGCAACTGTCAGTATGTGTCTGGACATTATATCCCCACATTGATGACCTAACTCGACAGTTGACTTTTCAGGTTGTCTTTTTGACATTAGTTTTCTCACGGAACAGGGTGCTACTTAATTGCTGGAAAGGCGTTGCTGCATTAACTTCAAGGTTACTTCAATGATGATCAGTCAATATCCCCCACAATGCAACGGTTCTACTTCAATACTGAAAAGGCTTTGCAGCAATTACCCATGTTAGCGCTAAAATGAACAGTGACACTGACATGTGTATGGGTTGGTCAACTAGCAATGTTCGCCTGAGCACTGCCGCAGGTAGTGAAAAACACATGACTATGCATTGCCTGGGAGATGTTTCGAAGGCTCTCGGAAATACAAGCAGGTATAAGTAATAACTGCTCTAATTATACCGATAATATGAATGCTGTACCGTGTTGTATATTTGTATATGCCAATTTTATTACAAATGGAACTGTGCTGCCTCCTGGCGTAGTTTGTTTAGTCCTCCACAAACCGGAAGTGGCGCTCCTGTAGGTCAGGTCCTGGGGCGCCACTCCACCCCAGGTAGCGGCCGTCTCCCCAGCTTACACTAATATTGCCGGATTGCATATACATATATGTATATATACATATGTGCCCTAAAAAGTAGTATTTGAATATAAAGAAGTTCTCATCATGTTTCATGTACACCCGCTATATTATATGTGCATTATTAATGGTTATATACATATATATACATGTATATGTGACCTGTAATGAATTATGTGAATATAAACAAGTTGTCATCACATGCCATGTACACGTGCTGTACTATATATGCATTACTACTATATCTCCATGCTAGTTCCTCTTGTTGACGCCGCGGCTCCAGCGGCGGGTGTTAACACTGACTGTCCCGTCAGTGGGCTTTGTTCCTTTGTTGTTGTATTTTGCTATCCCGACTATCATGTCATAATATCACAGGTAAGAAACTCAAGTGTTTACACTTTTAAAGATCCATTTTCATTACGCATATACACCACTATCCCGAATAATAATAATAATAATAATATGATATGAATATTGATAATAATATTAATGACAATAATATTAATGACAATAATATCGGTAGCAATAATATGAATAGTAATAATATCAATGGCACCAATATTCATAATAGTAATGTTCATTACATGGAGTACCAACATTCCATCCTTTTCTACTAATGGAATATACCCAGCGTTTAGCTCCCGGATAAACTTTCAACATTGTTTACATACAGAAATACAACAATTATTTAAGCAATATTTATATGATATAGACAATCTATCAAATATACTGTGTATAATATATGTAATATATACACTATATATAATATATATAATATATATCAAATATATAATATATATAATATGCATAATATATTTAATATATGTATATTATATAACATACATGATATATAATCTGTATAATCTATATAATATATATAATCGATATAATCTGTATAATGTATATAATATATATAATATATGTAATCTAGATAATATATGTAATCTAGATAATGTATATATACTCGATATACTCTATATAATATATATATATATATGTATAATATGTGTAATATATATATATAATATATGTATACTATATATAATATATATATATAATATATATAATATATATGCTATATATGCTATATATAATATATATAATATATATAATGTATATAATATATATAATATATATAATATATATAATATATATAATATATATAATATATAATATATATATACTATATATATGATGTATGATATACGATAGATGCTACATTATGCACAATGCATGATACATGATGCATGATGCACAATGCATAATACATAATGCATAATGCATAATACATAATACATACGCGCCAGCAGTCAGTTTACCCCTCCCCTTAACAACCCTCCAAACACCCTCCTTATCACCCACCCTCCTACCCTAACTCGCCCTCTGGTGGTAGAAATCGCTTTCGGGTATCCTGTCTAGGATCTGATGCATGTGAGAGCTGTGCCGTGTTAGATCACTGTCAGGATAATGTAATACAAACGAGCATACAAACGAATGAATGATGCATGAATGAATAGATGAATGAATGAATAGATGAATGAATGAATAGATGAATGAATGAATAAATGAATGAAAGAATATATGAATGAAAGAATATATGAATGAATGAATAGATGAATTAATGAATGAGTAGATGCATGAATGAATAGATGAATTAATGAATACATGAATGAATGTAATATACGAATGAAAGAATGAATGAATAGATGGATGAATAGAGGAATGAATAGAGGTTTGAATGAAGGAAAGTATATCAGGGCGTGTACGGATTTGTAGCAGTGCGCACTCATGGCAACTTGATAGTGCTGCCCCACTGTGAAATCAGGTCAATATCACCATGACCCGATATCCCACATTATTCTAACCAGTCCTTGCCCTATCCTATTTTTGCGAGCGCCAGCCTATGAAGTGACACGTGTCAATGTTATGAATCATTGTTTGGACTCGACCGGGAACGAAACTCCCGATCTCCCGGACACGAGGCTCCCCGCACTCTACCGTTGTGGCCACCACGCCTGGTGATAGCAATACGGTCGGGGTAGTTTGGCTGTGTAACATACAACTCGCTGATGTGGGTTTCAGGTAGCAAGCAGTTACCGCTGGAGGGCGAGGCTAAATAGGATTGTTCATGTTTGGGTTGTAGCAATTCTCTCAACACACAGACACACAGCTACTGACAACATTAACCACACACATGCATACACACCACCAAACACACTAAAAGCACACAGACACACACACTCCAACCAGGAGTTAGCTGCCTATGCAACTCAGGGAGACGGGTGGAAGGTGGACCCATTTGTCATTCCACACCGAATCAAACACAAATTTTGTTAAATGGTCACAAATTCTCATAGGTCCGTACGCACCAGTTTGTACCAACTTTGCATATTGCTTCTTGAAATGTACCTGCATTCCAATTGAATGAGAGTTTTATTTAAAACTCTAATTTTCAAAACCAACATAATTATCTAGATTTGATCCTACATATATCTAACTTATATAATGGTGTACTTATTATTTGTCGCCACACAGAAGAGAATACTGAGGCAATTTAACAGAACCTGTTACTGCTGAAGCCTATGGTGCCAGAGTTTTAGCATGCTTGCCAACATTAATTTAGTATGTTTGCACTTCGAATATTTCAAAAGGTAGCTATTTAACAGAAACGTAATTTCAAACTAAAGTAAGGTATATTATAATGATAAACCTAATATATTTATCTCAGAAAATGACAAAAACTCAAGACCATCGGTCTGTGCAACTTTATATGCATGGACTTTGCTCTCCGGAAGCCGTCTCTGGCATTCTGTGTATTGTTTATGTTGCAGAAAACAAAGACCATATATAAGCAATGCTCAAGTCTTTATTACACCCTGATATGACCTTAGATGTTGCCAGCACGTAAAACTCCAACAACCAACCAATCTTTATTAGACTCGCGATGGCAACTCGGGGCCGTCCCTGCTACTTACTGTACGATATAGTTGGTTTGTTGTTGGTGTTTTACGTCCTGGCACGATCTAAGGTCATAGCAGGATGGGTACTCATGGAAACTTTATAGTGCTGTCCCATTGGGAGAAGATGGTGTTCTCTGTGGTGGAGTGGTTAGAGTGTCTGACTTTTTTCTAGGTCGGACTCCTAATCTGAAGGTTGGTGATTCGATTCCCTGTGCCCTCCCCCCACCTCTGCCAATTTGGATTTCCACTGATATGTATAACTTACAGCGTCATCAAAGGCCAGTTGCTCTCATACCAGGTATATGTGATGTGGGAGCTTAAAAATCCCTTGGGTCGGTAAAAGTGTAGGCCCAGGTTTCTATCGACAAACTGTCTAATGGTGAAAACAAGTATATTCAGACTTATCCATGATAGGCAGTATAAATCTTCAAGAAGAAAAATAAATGCCACTGGCACTATGAGCTGATATCCCACTTAGTCACATTATCCTTGTACTGTGCTAACCAGTCCTTGTCCTATCCCATTAATGCCGAGCACCAGGCTAGATAGTGAAAAGTATCTATTTTATAACTCATCGGTTTGATTCGGCAGGGATTCGAACTCCCGACCTTCCGTATAGGAATCCTGCACTCTATCGATTCGGCCACCGCGTCCAGTATATTCATCATTAATGTCGCTGGATGTTTACAGTACCTGGTTTTCACAGGATGTCGGTCAATAATCGAGCTACTAACTAATAGGCTGGATGATGCTGACAACATGGTATCTCACAATGGCAGCACTATATATATATGTACAACCCACCATCAGCCCGCGCTGTCACAATCAATCTTAAATCTCCAAAATAATCAATCTTTGATTTGTTTTAACCTGGTGCAGGGATGCTTTGGTGTGGCCTTTGATGGGAGCCATCATTGTAAGCACACATATCTACATGCCAATTACCCACATCGCCATAGATCAACCCCTCCCTCCATCTCCCCTAAACACTCTCCCCACCCGCACCCCATCCATACAACCACACACACTCAAGTCCTTCCGTTCAGTCTCGGACGGAAACTTGTCTCCCCTGCACATAATGAGCATTGATTCATGAGGTTTGGCACTTAACAAACACCAGTCTTTGGAAAGCCCGTCAACTTAAAAGTTGCATAGTCTGATGAAAAAATATAATTTTAAAAACCAAAACAATTATCTACGTTTGATTCTACATATCTAAGTTAGACACTGCTGCACTTATTAAACATTTGTCACCACATAGTAGAGAATACTGAGGCAATTTAATAGAATCTGTTATTGCAGAAGCCTATGGTGCCAGAGTTTTGGCATGCTTGCCCAAATTAATTTTGTTTGGTTACACTTCAAATATCGCAAACATTAGCCATTTAAAGTAAAATTTACTTCAAACTAGAGTACGGTAGACTAAAATGATCAACCTAATAGATTTATCTTAGAAAATAAAAGCAACTCAAAACCATCGGGGCTATGCAACTTTAATAATATATGAGCGAAATGACTTCGACTAGCGCTTCCGTGGGCTGAACAGCAACCAGAACTGGTCCCGATTACCAGAATTCTCGGGGCAACAATGTCCATCATCCAGTAGCAAAACGTGGGTGGTTTACCCATGCGCAAAATTCTTAGTGGGGCAAACTTTTAAAAAGAAACTAAAATTAATCAAAGTCTATCAGAGATATACAATGAGCCAAGAAAGACTGAGGAACCTAGCAATAGTGTCAATTGAGAAAGATTTCAATGGAGATTTAAATACTCTTATTGAAAAATATTGAACTAATTAAAACCAGGCGAATTCAAATAAATTTGGGAATATTAGCATTAACAATATTTTACTTCAATGACATTGGTATTTTCTTTAAATACAACATGGCGCGGTGGTCGAATTGGTAGAGCGCGGGCATCATGAGCAGGAGATCCGGAATTTGGTTCCCAGTCGAGTCAAGCCAATGAGTTAAAAATTGATACTTGTCACTTCCTAGCCTGGCGCTCGGCATTAATAGGATAGGGCAAGGACTGGTTTGCTCAGTGTCTGGATAATGTGACTGTGTGGGATATTGGGTCATGGTAACAGTGGCCTGATTTCCAAGAGGAACAGCACTATAAAGTTGCAATGAGGGTGCACTGCTGCCACAAGTCGGTACCCATCCTGATATGACAATAGGTGTTACCAGGATGTAAAACTCCAACAATCAACCTACTTAAAATACAATGCATCTGTTTATGTGTGTGTGGTTGGTGGGGGGGGGGGGGGTAGGGTGAGGGGGTAAGCGCGTAAGGGGTTCAATACTGGACTGATGGAAGGGACTCACAGAGCTCTAACCTGACATATTTATCTAAAAACCTATACACTCAAAAATGAATTTCATCATATTATTAATTTAATTCAATCTCCAGCCAGCAGAGTTGTGTTTGGTCGAATGCTCTATTTTACAGGCATCATTTCCCAGATAAAAGAAAGCTTCAATTTCTGGCAAAGGCTACCACCGACTGATCAGTTCTCACGTCCTTAAAACCGGAAGCAGATTTCCTTCGGCAGACAGCAAGCTGCCAACAGCCCGACTCTCCTTTTGATGCCTTTGTGCATAGTGGCTTTTTTCTTCCTTTCTTCCTTTTTCTTTATCTCTCCATTGTGTCTTCCTGTAACTGAATTCCTGAGCAGTTCAAAGGCCATGCGAGCCGATAAAAATGGTCGACTTTACCTTTATGTGTACACGTGACCACTATAGGTTGGTTGGTTGGTTGGTTTGGTTGTTGGAGTTTTGGTTGTGGACTGGACTCTGGGCCTGCGTGGAAAGCGTACCAGGCGAGGAGGCTCGTGTGTGTGTTGTGGGCGCCCATTGAACTGCTCGATCTATGCTTTACATTAGGACAAAACAAACCCAATAAGACGACTGCTAACAGCGCCGGCGCACGTCGCTGTCGGTCCACCGGTCACTTCCGGTTCTGTCACTGGTTGAAAGCGCTGCTGTCGATTAGCGTGGAAGGCGTAGCTAGTCGACCAGTACCAGTCAGGTTTTCATCCCCCCTCTCTCCCTCTCCTCACTACGCCTCCCTTCCCAACCCGCATAGTTGTAGCAACCTTCTGGATAACATCTAGAATTTACCTGGGTGATCGCAACTGATATGCGCCCACTCTCACAATAATCATGATAATACTCCATCTATATGCTTTTGCCATATTCATGTCGGGTATTTATAGAAATTGTATTGAAGATTGATACTGCCTATTATGGATAAGTCTGAATAGTCTTGTTTTCACCATTAGACAGTTGATCGATAGAAAGTGTGAGCATACACGTTTACCGACCCAACAGATATTTAACCTCCCATGCCATCTAGACACGGAATGAGAGCAACTGGTCTTTGATGACGCTGTAACTTATTACACGGTGGTGGAAATCCAAATTGGCAGAGGTGACTGCATGGATTTATTTCTATTCATATTCCTTCCATTTGTTTTTCTTTTAAACAATGGCACTAGCGAACCATATAGTCCTGATATATGCTCGATATATGCATATCATGTATGCAGGTTATGTTCTGTTGCTGTGGTGGGTAGAGAAATGCACATAGTGGTCTGGTGACGTGATGTTGCATAAAGGTAAGCGGTGTCCTAGCGAAAGGGTGAATGGATGCAGGTAACATTGTCATGGGGTTGATGCAAATGGGTCAAAATATTGACCTGGGTCAAAATATTGCAGGGTTCAAACCCACACTTCTTGCCAATTTTGCACTACTGTCCCATGCACTAACCTATCTATGAAACCTTATTTATAAGGAAGTATTATAAAACCTTGTTTATAATATAGTCGTCTGCCACCTTATTTATAATGGAGTATTGTGAGACCTTATTAATAACCGTATATTGTGAGGTCTTATCAATAATGGAGACTTTGTAGGATTCGAACCCACATGTCTTTCCATTCTGGGGTTAGTGTCCTAACCATTAGAATATCTCTTATACCTTGTTTATAATGGAGTATTATGAGACCTTATTTAAAATAGAATATTGAGATACCTAGTGCATAATAGAGTATTGTAAGACCCTATTTAAAAATCATGTATGTGAGGCCTTATTAATAATGGAGACTGCATTAAAGTCCTGCTTGATTCTCCATAGCACCGGTTTACAAGGAATTCCTTAAGTATACTGCAGCTGAGGGCCACCTTTTTGGCACATGCAATGGAGTCTGTGAACAGTTTCAAACAAAAATGTCTATGTCATTATTTATTTATATTCTTACACTTATTTCATTATTATTTATATTCTTCACATCACTTCATTTTCTTTCGGTTGCAGGTTTCTCTCTCTCAGAAAGCCGCAGTTCTTCGGGTTTGGTGGTGAAATTCATTAACTCGATGTTTTCTATTTCTTGTGAGGCTTCCAACTGCCTGTGCGCCAAGTAAACCTCAAAGGGGTGACTGTGGCACACACAATGTTGACAATGCAATGAATTCCTTATTAACTTCAGCGATGGCTTTGTCCGCGTAATTTTATGGGGAGGGGAGTGGGGGGGAGGGGGGGGTTCTCAGTTGTCTGAATAGCATTCTTCAAGCTGTGCCATAATCAGGTATCCATTGGAAGCATCAACCATGTTGCCTAGTGACATTCATATATGCTTTTCCTGATTGATTTTGATCGATTGCTTTTGATTGATTGCTGATGGCTTAATGCCATTCTGACAGTAAGGGCCATATTCTTGGCAAAAAGCTAGTGGTATCAATATCAGTCAGTCTTGTTAATCATATCCACATTCTTACAGTGCAGATTTACACAAAATTCACAAATGATCAGAGTTGTGTCAAATGACAGCCAAAATGGTATGTGATGTAATTTTGAAGTGGTTTATTTCCAATGTATGCATTTCCAATTCGAGTTTCCATTTTCAGTTTCTGCCTCAAGGTGAGGCAGCTATCACCTGGGCATATTATTTATATTAGTAATGCATAGAGAACACAGACAGGAGATTACTGGGTTCAACGAACTCTAAAAACATTGAACCATGCAAGGCCCTTTCATTTATTAAAGTAAAATAATCTAGGCGACTGAGACTATGGGAGGAGAAGCACAGTAGCAAGTGACCTCCCCCCAAGCCATGTTTGCCGTGATGGATGTAAATGAGCTAGGGTCAAAGGCTATGATAGCATATCTTAGGTCATTTATCCACAGACTGTTCCCTTGTGCTGCATTCCCTTGTTCCATGTTCGCTTGTGACCTTGTGATGCTGTCGGTCACGATGCGACAAAGACTGCTTTCATTACTTGACTGCCGCTCTCCATTTAGCTCTCTGCTGTGAGAGTGATGTCCATGAGTCAGTCTTAATGTCTCTCAGCTTCAGGTTTCTGTTGATGGTATCCTTGAACCGGAGATGAGGGCGCCCTCTCTTTCTGTAACCAGAAGACAGTTGAGAATAGAGGATCTGCTTTGGTAGCCTGTCTGATGACATCCTCATGAGGTGTTCAGTCCACCGGAGATTCCTTTTGATCAGAAGATCTTCCATAGAGGGCAGCCCCGTCCGTTTGAGTATTCCTTATTTGTCTCTTTGTCCTTCCAGGTTAGCCTCATGATTGAACGCAGATGTCGCATCATGAAGGCATGCAGCTTTTTCACCTGTCGTCTGTACACTGTCCAGGCCTCGGCTCTGTATAGTAGGGTGAATAGCACGATTGCACGGTAGATCTTGCCTTTGACCTGCCTGGACACATGGTGGTTGTTCCAGAGTCTCTCGCGTAGTCGGCTGAAAGATGCGCTAGCCTTGGCCATCCTCCTCTGTATTTCAGCATCAATGCATCCATCACTTGATATAGTGCTTCTGAGGTAGGTGAATTCCGGAACAGAGTTCAGCTTGTTTCTGTCAACCATGATATCCTCCTCTTGGGTTCTTGTAGAGTTGGGTTGGTACAGCAGCTCCGTCTTCTTGATGTTAATCTTCAGGCCGAACTTCTTTGATGCATTGGAGAAAGCGTCCACTATTTTCTGGATCTCTTCAGCAGAGTGGGCAACCAGTGCACTGTCATCTGCGAATAGCAGCTCTCTCACCAGTATCCCAGTAGTCTTGGTCTTCGCTCTGAAGTGTGCGACATTGAATAGGTCAGCGCTCTGTCTGGACTGTATATAGATGCCATCCCCCATGTCTCGGAAAGAGTGGAGAAGAGTGTGGGGCCAGTACACAACCTTGCTTGACCCCATTGGTAACCCCAAACGATTCCGAGACTTCCCCTCCAACACTAACTTTCGCCACCATTCCTGTATATAGAGCCTCGATCATAGTTGTGAACTTCTCTGGGCATCCATACTTCCTCAGCTGCCATAGCCCGGTTCTCCCGACTGTATGGAACGCCTTAGTGAAATCGACGGATACCACGTACAGTGGTCGGTCCTGCTCAATGCACTTTTCTTGTAGCTCCGGTTACCTCTGAAGCCACACTGTGACTCCGGAACTACATCAGGTGTTATGTGAATAGATAGTCTGTTGAGGAGGATCCTGACGAAGATATTGCCTGCTATGGAAAGAAGCAAGATTCCTCTATACTTCCCACAGTCTGTTCGATCACCTTTCTTGTAGATGGTTACAATCCTGGCATCCTTCCATGCTTGGGGTACAGAACCCTCCTCCCATGATGCACCACACATACAACAAACATGTTAATTCTCTATGTCCCGGTCAGTATGTCACATGTGACATGCACAAGGTCATACTGTCCATGGGTCCAACCTATGGGAATGGCCACTAAGCATAGCACAGGTTCATTGTCTGTGTGGTGCATCAAAAGGTCACAAGCAAACATGGAACAAGGGAACACACCACAGGGGAAGGGTCTATGGATACATGGCCTTAGGTAGCAGTGAGCACAACCAACACAGAGTTAACTGGTTCCATGCCCCGATGGCATAAGCTAGGTTCACAGTAGCACCTCAACATGATCATGTTGTTAGAGAAGATAGCAAGGTCAGAGGATTTAGGTATGTATATTATACCTCCACCCGCTGACCCCAATTTAGATGAGAGATGGCTAGGTGCACAGGCGGATGAGTGGATCGAGGCAATATCATCCGAGGACAATTAGGTTAGGCTCCATCCTAAATATTATGTGCGTAACAAGTGTCGTGGGGCGGTGATACAATTGGGAAATATTGCGCCTAGAGCAGGAATCGAGCCAAAGTCTCTTGCATTTCGGGCCAGTGTGCTAACCATTACACGACCTAGGCTCCCTGATGTCATCACTCTATCCACTCCCACCTGCTTATGTGGTTCCTTGCCTGAGAGGTCAGCGCAGACTATTACACTCATCCTCCAGGTACATCATTTAAATGGCCATGTAATGCTTACAATTACATACATACAGGCAAGGCACTTACATAGGCATAAACAGGGTAGGTTCAACACTCATACTGCGCATAGCTTTTATAGGATCCTGGTCATGGCGACCAGTGTTGTTGGGGGCGCTAAAAATGGAAAATATTGCGTCTAGAGTAGGAATCGAATCCACATCTCTTGCATTCCGGGCCAGTGTCCTAACCATTTAACCACCTAGGCTCCCTGATGACATCACCCTGTATATATGTGGCTCCTTACCAGAGAGGTCAATGCAGACAGGGAATTGAACTCCGGCCCCGGCGGCGAGACTAAGAGCATGGGGAGAGCGCCGAATCCTAACCACACTATTCCTAAATTATGGTTGAGTCGATGGAGGCGACGTGCAAAGCACACACAATTGGCTGAAGACTTGTGAGGTGTAAAGTGAACCTGAACACCACCCACACTGTCACTCCAATCCCCACAGGGTCAGATAGCCAGTCGCCATCCAGGGAGGCAGCATCCAGGGTAGCGAGTCGACGTCCTGTTATCCCGCGCAGCCTCGTTTTGGACTGTTTGTTTGCAATTTGTTGATGGAGTTTTACATCCTGACAACATCTAAGGTCATATCAGGGTGGGTACCGACTTGTGACAGTGCACACTCATGGCAACTTTATAGTGCTGTCCCACTGGAAAATCAGGCCACCAACACCATGACCCAATATCCCATTCAGTCATTATCCTGACACTGAGCTAATCAGTCCTTGTCCTATCCTATTAATGCCGGGCGACAGACTAGGAAGTGACAAGTATCAATTTTATAAGTCATTGGTTTGACTAGACCGGGAACTGAACTCCCGATATTCCGCATGTGAGGCCCGCGTTCTACCAATTCAGCCATCATGCCCGGTTTTGCAAATTCATCTTGGGTGGGATCAAATCTCTGAAAGCATTATCCAATCTATAAAGGCCTATCGGCGTTTCCTTGATGAGAGGGGGAAAGAAAGAGAATATAAAACTGCAGAAGAGAATGTCCAGCTCTCCATTGTCTTCCTAGAATGCAGGTTATTTCTGTCGAGCTGGTTTTGATTTGCTGCTGTCAAAATAAATGTTCTTGTTCAATTTCCTTATCGGGTGGTGTCTAGGAATCTGATCAGCTAATCTTGAACATCTATTACTTTGCTTTCTGAGGCAGACAACCACCACCAATGAATCAGATAGTGTTGCATCAACTCTCATGTTATAAGTCATTTCAGACGCAGTAATCCAGTAACATTGTAGCATACTAATAGTGGATATAATATGTACACATTATAGTATCTATCCTAGGGTATTATAGTAATCTAGTAACTGTCTAATCGTTCCAAGTAGTAATTTCTTAATCTAGTACTTTTGTGACATCAAACTCAATGACTGTCATACTAGAGCGTGTTTCTTGTATGGTAATTTCACAATGAATTAGCAAAGGAATCTAGTAATTTAATACTGTCATCATCGAGCGATCTGGTAGTTTCAAAATATAGTGACATGTCAATGTAGTAGCACACTGATGTAGTAATGTTGTGATCTAGTAATGCAATTTCACAATGTTGTAATCTAGTAATAGATAGTAATTTCACAGTTCAGTTAGCTACTAACATAATAATATAGTAATACTGTAATATATCAAAGATGGGACATTTGCCAGTCATTGTTTATAGCATTATTTTGCCAGTCATTGTTTTTCTTTTAATAAATCCAAAACAATGACACAGCTCTTTGTGAAAGATATAGCTAAACAAAATTGCTGTTAAAATGTATGAAGGGGCGAAAAATCAGAACAGTTGACAATTTTCGCTATTTTCCCCTGCTAGAGGGAGCAGTTGATGAAGATGAAGGCCATTGCTATGAAAGAGCATCAGTAGAGGCTTGGCCTACTTCAGCCAGGATGAATAATATCAAAGACCCTATAACACTAAGATGGCTCACTCCCTATCTCTCCCATGGTAATGTAAATTTCGCAGTGCCACCTTGTGGTGGGTTTGATCAGCCCAGCTGCTGGTTGGTGTTTCACATGTAAACACATACAATTATATTATACATGAGATAGGTAAATATGAATACACATCAATATGAAATTGTTATGAACAAATACATATCATCATCAGCATCATCATCTTCATTGCCATCATCACACATCTTTTACATTCATATATACATTTATACATATAATATAGCATCTGTTTAACCAAGAGAACAGCCAGCGCACCAAGTGGTAGGTTTGATCATTTTGATTACACAGTACAGGCTGAGTGAGCCGTCTTAGTATTATAGGGTCTTTAATAATATGAACTTTGTGAAAAACCACTGCGGGGTCCTTACGTGTTGCCGCTTGCTGGGTCATGGATAGTCCGCCGACCACCACAAACAAACATGTGACCAAATTGGCGCCTGCGCATTGCCATTGGAATTCAGGACCCTGACCTTGCAAGAAGGTCAGAATATGGAAAGCTGTCGAAGGGTTGTTATTGTGTGGTGACACAATAATGATGTAATACAGTGAAGTCCCAACCATTAATCGGGGAAGATGTCTGACTAGGGAATTAGTTGCCAGATATCAAAACTGAGGTGGGGGTTGGCTGGTTGGCTAATTATGAAGTGTAATATCAGGTTAGGATTCCAAAGGTATGTATATATATACCAGGGAGATAGTACATCGCCGTGACTGTGCCCTGTCACAAGCTGCTAAGGCCCAAATACACTCACCAAACTCTCTTTGTGAACAGTTGGGTACATCCTTTATTATCACTATTATTATCATCATTATTATTGTCATTAGTGTCTGTATTATTGAATTTTATTATTGATCTTTATTTTATTTATATTATTATTATTATCTTATTATTATCGTATTATTATATAAATACAGCAGTATACCTGACAAGGAATCCCGCTGCGCAGGCGTGCTCTGAAGTAGGGAGGGAGGGAGGGAGGGTGGGTGGGTGCATGCGTGGGTGCGTGGGGGTGGATGGGCTCAGCCAATCAGCGAGGCGACCGGGCGTCCATTTGTCCGCCATTAGGCTGATTGGAGAGGCACATGCGCGGAGACCGACGCCGGGCGGGCCGGCAGCTGCTGCCGCTGATCGCCGCCAGCATTCCATCGCACCTCCACAGCCAAGGCCAGCCGACGAGAGGAATTAATACCCGTCCGTTGAGCCCGTCCCACTAGCGGAAGTCATGCATCCGGGAGCAGTGGCGCCCCCTGCTGACCTGAGATGACTCAACGGGCCTTTCGAAATTTCGCCAGCAGCTCCCTACTGACTGCTGCCGTCCTCCCTCGCCATGTCCCTGTCCCTATCCCTGTCTCTGTACCTCTTCCTCTATCTCTCCCTCTCCCTCTCCCTCTCCCTCGCCCTCGCCCTCTCCCTCTCCCTCTCCCTCTCCCTCTCCCTCTCCCTCTCCCTCTCCTTCTGCCTCTCTCTCCCTCTCCGTTGTGATCGCTTTCCATGTCCCTCTCCCTGGTCCTATCCGTGTCTCTCTCCCTCTCTCTCGATCCAGATCCCTCCCCATCTCCATCTCTATCTCCCACCCTCTCACTCTCCCTCTCCCTCTCCCTCTCCCTCTCCCTCTCCCTCTCCCTGCCCCAGTCAGTGTCCCTCGATGCACCTCTTCCTCTCACCCTCTCTCTCTTCCTCTCTCTATCCCTCTCCCACCACCCCAACCCTTTCCCTTTCCTCGCACTATCCCTCCCCCTCTACCATCTCCATCTCCCTTTAGATCTTCCTCTCCCTCTCCTTCCCCCTCTCTCCCTATCCTTCCCCTCTCCTTCTCCCTCTCTCTATCATTCTCCGCCCTCTGCCTCCCCTCTGTATCCTCCTCTTTCTCCCTCAATATCCCTCTTCATCTCCTTCTCCCTCTCCCTCTACCTCTCCCTCTCTCCTCTCCCTCTGCCTTCCCTCTGTATCCCCCTTGCTCTCCTTCAATATCGCTAACCATCTCCTTCTCCTTCCCTCGCCCTCTTCCTCTCCCATCCTTCTCCCTCTCCTCTCCCTCTCCTTGTCCCTTTCTCTGTCACTCGCCTCCCGTTTCTCTCCACCTTCCTCCCCCTGTCTCTCTCCTTCAACGCCCTTAATGATATAGTATGGACTATATGCTTCCCCTTGCCCCGCCCCCCCCCCCCTTCCGCTCCCATCCCTCTGTCACCCCCCCCCCCCACCTCACATTCTCTTCCAGTGTCAGTTGACCTAATCCGTGTATTATGGCCGATATACTGTGCTACGGAAACCAAAAGTGACAACCTTCCAAATAATAGCAGAAAAAGTCCAAATAACAGAATCCCTGTTCATATGAAGTATTGCATGGTGTGCATATTTCAGAGTTGAAAAAAACCCATCCATTTCAACTTCTGATTTTGATCTCATACAAATTGAACAATATGTTAAAGTTGCATAGTCCGACGGTTTCGAGTTTCTGTCATTTTTCTGATATAAATATATTAAATTCATTATTATAATCTACTGTACTCTAGTTTGATGTAACTTTTATTTTAAATGGCTAACTTTTGGCTATTTGAAGTGCAAACATCGCAATTTAGTTTTGGCAACCATGCCAAAGCTCTAACACCATAGGCTTCTGCGGTAACACGTTCTATTGTATTGACTCAGTATTATTTTCTATTTGGCAACAAATGCTTAATAAGTGCACCAGTATCTAATTTGATATGTAAAATCAAATGTATATGGGTCAGCCTCACGAAAATGGGCCAATTGGAGGCAGTTGTCGGCGTCGATCATTGGATGTCGGCGTCGATCGGTATAATTATAATTTAGCATTGACAGAGGTGATGGAAAGTCCTTAAATTTATCCTGAATGTAAAGGTAGAGAAAATACAACAACCTTATTTGTTTCTAGGATAATTTAATATAAAAGAAAGAAATGCAGTACACTTTAAGAAGTGCGACGCCGACATTTGGTAAAGTTGTCGGCGTCGATCATTGGATGTCGGCGTCGAGCTGTATAATTATAGTTTAGCATTGACAGAGGTGTTGGAAAGTCCTTAAATTTATCCTGAATGTAAAGGTCGAGAAAATACAACAACCATATTTGTTTCTAGGATAATTTAATATGAAACAAAGAAATGCACTACACTTTTAAGAATTGCGCCGCCGACATCTTCAATTGACCACCGATTGGCCTATTTTCGTGAGGCTGACTCATATATTGTGTTTTCTTTTTTTAATTTGATACTTCATCGGACTATGCAGCGTTAATATCACTTGTGTAATATGTAAATCAAACACACATCCTGAGCATCCTTTCCTCATACACAACACATTTAGACTAGATTTATTTGCCTACAGTTAAACAGACAAGATTATGTCTTACAAGTTTTGAAGAATAATTTGGATATGATGCATGATGTCGATGTGTAGATTTTCACATTTTCACTTCAGCACAAAATCATCAAACATAAGTTTGATACCATCTTGTGGGGATAAATTAAAGACATGTAGCATTTCTATCATACACATACTTAACACACAGATGCAGCAATAATTATTTGACTTATTCTCCCTACCAAAAAAAGAGAAATATTTAATTATCACGATGGTAACATGGAAACCAAATATGTGGTGCCCAGTGTCAGAAAATGACGCATACACATTCTCTGGTATATATTTCATCCAGGTGTAGGACGTTGAAAACACTACCCCGTTGAAAACACTATGGTAGTGTGTTCAATATAAGTTCACAACACTACAGTCGTGTTTTAAACTTAAGTTGAAAACACTACTGTTAAGTTCAAAACACTACCCCTAAAAGTCCAAAACACTACCAAGTTCAAAACACTATCATAACACGACAGTGGGGGATGTAAGTGTAATGCCGCAAAGTGTAACAAACTGGAACATATTGGTATGCTCACCATGCTGTGGCATTTGAAGCACATACTATTTGCTTTGGCTGTTGGGAGTTTTATGTCCCGGGAACATCTAAGGTCATATCAGGATGCACGTACGTAGTATACGCACATACATAGTATACGCTGATAGCACAGCAGTGTCTGCACCATGTATTAGTATACACTGATGGTGATGTGGCAACTGCACCACGTATTAGACTACGCTGATGGTGCTGCAGCATTAGATTGATTGTTTGTTGTTGTTTTACATCCTAGCAACATCTATGGTCATCTCAGGACGGGTAGTGAATTGTGACAGTGCACACTCATGGTGACTTTATAATGCTGCCCCACTGAGAGACCAGACTACCAGCACCATGAGAGTAGAGTTTTGAACTTAAAGGGAGTGTTTTGAACTTAAGGATAGTGTTTTGAGCATGGCCACAGTAGTGTTTTGAACCTACCTTTAACTACGTTGAAAACACTACAGTAGTGTTTTGAACCTAGGTTGAAAACACTGCGGTAGTGTTGCTGTTGGGTAGTGTTTTGAACTTAGTACACCGGCTTAGCCATGTCCACATACCTGAACTGGTCTGAGCCGTGCCTTCGTCACACTTCCCAGTTGTAGGATGCTCCATTGTGTGTCTTCCGCATATTGCCACCGCTGAACTGGTTGATGACGTCACATGTATTTTTTCATTTTTTTTAAACAACATTTTATTCTCTACGTCAAATCCTGGCGAACACTCGGCGACATTGTGGATTGATTGGATCCTGGCGATCGGGAATCGGGAATCCTGTATTGCCCCTCATGAACCAATTTGTAAAGTAGATGGTCTTGGTTGTTGCATGTTGTTAAGTTGCTGACAGTGTCTTAATATTAAATTCTATTTTTTTTAAAAGTGATTTAGTAAGAAATGTGGTTGACAAGTAAAAAACCGTTCGTATTGTTGAGGCATTGGTGCAAAGGTCACGCAAAAATTACAGACTTTTACATAATTTAATTTGCCAATTGGAGGAACAATTATGGATAATGGATATGCCGTGATATAACAAACGTGATTTCACAAATAGCAAGATGCACAATGATATAAGGAACATTAATTGCACATAACTATATTAGTTTGCTGAATTCAAAACACCGAACCACACGATGAATTTGTGTTATCCCTTTTGATTCATCTATTCGGGCTAAATTCAAAACACACAATAATGCGATGGATTTATTTTACCCCCCTTTGATTCATTTAGTCGGGCTTTCTTTATGTGTATAGAAATGGCATACTCGATCCCCGATCAAACAGGATTCCGTTTCGTACACCGGCTAGTATAGGTTTACTTATAGATTTCATCTTGCACTTTTCTTCTCCGCTAACTTTATACATTGCTTTGTTTTGTCAATCAGGTATGTAACATAGTATAGTCAGCCCCCCTCCCCCACCCCTTGATTGCTAGCATATTTCATACACCTATCATTTAATCGCTTGTGGAATTTCTTTATCTGTCTGAATCTTATATATATACAGTAAGACCTCTCTAACCGACCACCTCCACAAATCGACCACTCCTCTATGCCGATCGCTTCATTTGGGTTCCAACAATACCATTGTAAGGATATTCTAAATCCCTAAACCGACCACCTCCCTAAATGGACCACTTAAAGTTGGTCCCATTGTCCGTCGATTTAGCGAGGTTTTACTGTATATATATATATATATATATATGTATATTAACTTCTTTTTTACTACGGACTTTGTTTGCTCTTTTATGATTAGAATTATTTTTTTTAACTTTTGCAGCTTACTTACCATGAACGAAGGCAGGTCTTGTAATCGTTCATGTGTGTTTTGTTCTTAAAGTTGTCGCGGAGAATCGTAAGTCTCAGTGTATGTGTGCTACCGTAAAACTGAATGTCGCTGGAACCGAACAAACCAAAAACATGTCTACGTGACCTATATATAACAGTACTCCCCATCCCGGAAATTATCAAGTTTATTTTGATTTTCTTCCTTTCATTCTTTTATTTTCCACCTCAAAGCAAACTCCCCCAAAGAAATGCATCATTTTAAATGCTCGCCAGGTGACACTAAATGTTTCATGAACATGGCACAACCATGGCTGCTATCAGAACCCTCCGAACCCGAACCCCGCGTTCTTGTGTGTACATAATGTATGTGTAGGTGTAATCTACAGGGCAACCTGCTGGGTACCGCCAGCACTGATTAGAGTGTAACTAGGCTTCAGATGCCAACTGTTGCTATGTGCCCTCCTTCCCTCCCCCCTTCCCCCTCCCCTCCCTCCTCCCCTCTCCCATCGTACCCAACCCGGTAAGTTAATAGCGGTATACAGAAATGAAGGTGCTTTGATCATGTTTATACATCATCATTATGTCTTTGCTTACAGGATATGACTGCAGTTCCAATTCCTTCCCGTTCCTTCATCCACGCTCTTACAAACACATCACACACTCCCTCCTGCCTCCTGTCCTTGCTTCTCCGTGTATATATATATATATATATATATATATATACACACAGTAAAGGCCGGGCTATTCCCATTACCTCCCTCCTTCCGCTTCGCAGTGCGCGGCACGCGTGCGCACGGGAGCACCGTGCTCACTTCCGGTTGAACTAGCATGGCAGGCTCAATTCCCAGAATTCTCCCCGTGGAGCCAATCCATATACTTCCTTGTGTATCACTATTGTTTGGAACCTGCTATGGTGACTCCGGTCGGCTATTGTAGTTGTCGATCCCCACCTACTCTCCCATCTCCTGCCTACAGAACCCATGCTGCATGGCCAGCTTATATATATATATATATATATATATATATATATATATATACATAAATTTATATGTATGTATATATATATGCGTTAGCGCAAACAAGTACATCCCACCTACATATGTAGATATCCCTAACAATATATTGTTGCCTTTTGTCAACCCTCCCTGAATATAAGGCTGTGTATCCATATACTGTTCCCTTGAGGCGTGTTGCCTTGTCCCTTGTTCACTTGTGATTTTGTGACATACCACACCAACAATGAACCTGTGTTTTGCTTAGTGGCCATTCCCATAGGTTGGGCCCTGGAACTGTAAGGCCGTGTGCATGGCCAGCATATGTGAAGTGTTGCCTGGAAACATTGAGAATGAACATGATCATTGTCTGTGTGGCATGTCACGAGGTTACAAGCAAACACAGAACAAGGGAACAGACGACAAGGGAACAGTAAATGGACGCATGGCCTTATAAACCAGAATTTGGGTTTGAGGCGTGGGGGTCTTCGAAATGAGCATTGACCTCAACCTGAAATCTGTCAATGCACATTCCAACCTCCCCCCCCCCACACACACAGAGGGCCTCAACCTCCACATGACCAGTGTTGACATAGTTACTACAGGACATTAGATTTCAAATCTTTGCCAATTTCTGATAGGTAGAAATATTTGAATATAATTTCTGCGCGCAAATAATCAAGCGCAGCTAAATAGTTCAAAATTTGTATTGATACTGGGATAGTCCAATACCAGTGAGTTTAAACCCGGCAGTTTTGTTAGGAATCGCAATCGAGATTATGTTTACAACACTATTTAGAAAGTATTTAATTGCAT
Source organism: Branchipolynoe longqiensis (assembly GCA_030323885.1). Classification (NCBI taxonomy): domain Eukaryota; kingdom Metazoa; phylum Annelida; class Polychaeta; order Phyllodocida; family Polynoidae; genus Branchipolynoe; species Branchipolynoe longqiensis. Next base: position 47,329,581 of record CM059186.1, read on the forward strand.
GTATATGTTTATATATGTATGTATAATGACACATATATATGTACATATGTGTGTTTATATATACGCTTATATATATTTATGTATATGTGTAGAAATGTACACATAGGTATATATATGTATGTATGTAGGCATGTATGTACATATATGTGTATCAGTACACACATATATATGTACATAATGTATACATGTATATATGATATAGATATATATTTTACACACAAGTATGATCAGTTTTCATCGGTAGTTGTATTCAAAGACAGATGCATCATAACACCCATAACACTAACCCGGTTGTGTCCTACCACTGGTTTTGTAGATTGCCTAGGTGACCTACAACTGCTTTTGTGTAGCGTAACATATTGTATTTTGTAATAATGTAAACACAACACACGTGTAGTATTTTGATGTGTGTCTGTATTTAAGCACTAAGATCAGAAATACTCTTCCACGAATAAAATAGTTTATGATAGACCGTGGGTAACATCGCATGGCAATGATTTAATTTAGTTTCGCATTTAATGAAACTACTACCACAAAGGCATACTAATATATATATATGTGTAAATGTAATATCCGTATTCTTGTTTCTATTCAAATTTATTATGATTTAATCAGCTATTTAAATATACCTTTTTAGTAAAATTGCATATACATCATTTCACTCAAATACATACGATTTGCTATGTTCATATACATATATATGTCTATCTACATAAGTATATATGAATATGTATAATGCATGTATGTATATATGTAAGGCTATATGAATATGTATAATACATGTATGTATATATGTATACATGGATGAATGCGTGTATGTATATGTATGTATATGTATACATATGTATGTGTATGTTTATATATATATGTTTATATATACATTTATATACCTAAGCTGAACAAAGCCATTGAGTTGCAGCTCCAAATACCCCCAAGCTGTTTTACTTAGTTCGCTCACTACGTGCATTACCGTAAGTATATACCATGAAGGGGTTGGTCTTCCAAACAAAGAAATGGGACAACTTCTCAAGAGCTCGGCTACTTACTATACAACAAGCAGAAATCTAGCTGTTTTCTTTGATATAGATCGACGAAGAATTCAGTTGTTAGCTAAGTTATCACATTGTGGACGGCGTCTGCATTAATGCATCCCTTGAGGAGGACACGTCTTGTGTTAATGCATCTCCCAAGGAGGACAATGGCTTCATTAACATAGCCAGCTTGGTAATTAATTACAAAAGAACTGCCATTTGTTAAAGCATAAGCATCATTTCCACCAAGATTACGCATCCATGTGAAACACATGTATTTACGATTAAAAATGTGCATATTGCATAATCTTTGATATATGAACACTAACATTTCAAAGTGAATTAAATCTTAAAATGTCTAGCCAGCTTACTTGAATAGACACATGAGCCTGTCTCAAAAGGTGATAACTCTTTTGTGTTGGCCGTTGAAATGATTGACACAAACAGCATAGAAACGGTCACACTGAAAGCACAAGGACATTTGCTTCAAATCAATATGTATTCTATTGGGATTATGAAACACCATGTAAAAACCAACTCAGTTTATCCTGAGCAAGTGCATAAGCAGATAGTATGTTGATCGTTACAATGGACAAAGGTGTGTCCCATATTGCTTAGCACCTTTTGAGACAGTCTCATATATGTATCCGTGGCTCATTAGGGAAACATTAAGGCATTAGCGGTTATCAATGGTGTTATTAATTTATGCAAGCAGCAAGCATTTCTAGATTTTAGTTCTGTTGAGACACTGGTCCCTTTGCAACACAATTACACACCTAGCATTAACCCAGTAGATCAACGATTGTCTCCAAACACCGGCACATACACCAGCATAGGACACACTGTATGTATATATTTATATATATATATGGGTCATTCTCTGAAACTGGACACTAACCGTGTGACATGGAAACCAAAAGTGAAAACCTTCAAAATAATAGCACAAAACATTCCCAATAATAGCAGAATCCATGTTCATATGAATCCATGTTCATGTTGTGCATATATGCGAGAGTTGGCTGTTTCATTTTGTTTAATGTTGATCTCAAAGTAAGCAGTGTGTTAAAATGTCCCATGTAACATGGAAATTAAAAACACATCCAGAACATCATTTTGACATACACAACACATTCAAATAAGATGTTATTGATTACAGTTAAGCAAACAAAATTGTGTCTTTCAAGCAAAAAGTTGAAAAAAAATAAGTTTGGTTGAATTTGATGTAAACTGGTCAATCTTCCTATTTTCATTTTAGCACAACATCATACAAACATAATTTAGATACATTTTGTGGGATAGTTTAAATACATATAGTGTTGCGAATATATATATGTATATATGTATATATATATGTATATATATGTATATATATATATGTATATATGTATATATATGTATTATATGTATATGTGTATAGGTATATATATATGCATAAAGGTATAAACATGAATATATGTATGTATGCATGCCAACATTTATATATCTTCATCGCACATGTAGTAAGCGAACACCGAATACTAATAACATAACAACACTTGTATGGTTTCAATTTGGATAGCTTCCATTAATAGCAGAATCAATATGTTGCCCCTTCAACGAATTTCATTTAACTCTTGCAATTAACTAATTAATTAATCATGTTGTTATTTCTCCATCGATGATCTATTCTAATTAATCCATGAACCAATTATGTTTTCAGATGAACGTCGTTTTGAACTCCTTCTTGGCTCCTTTCCAATTAAAATGTTTGACTATGATGCGTATGATATATTGACTATAATATATGTGGTGTATAAGCATTAGGCGAGTATACAGGCACAGAAGGGAACTATTGTTATCATTGTCCATTATTGTCACTGTACATGCTACTTTGCCGGTTTGTTTCCAGCGTCCAAAATCATTTGACCAGTGGCACCGGCCCAAGTCTTCCCTAACGGACGGACATGCCACTCTGTCATTCGCACATGAGTATAGTTATGTGCAAATATATACTTGTAATCACTGGGAAAAGATTGAGATTGATCACCAATTTTATCAATCATTACTGTGAAATAATATTACTCATAATGATGTTGCTTAAACTTTTGTGTGCAGGTTGTTTATTGTCATCCTCACAAATTGTGCATTCTGTTTAGAGACATTGTTCTTGGTCAGCATGGTAAGAATGTTAATTCACAACACGCCACGTCATTAGGTACAATGGACTTTATTTTATCAGATGTGTCATTAGTACAGTGTATGAGTTTATGAACCAGAAACGCCGTCGATCTGCTTCTTTGAGACCTACTGCTGATGGTTTGAATCATGCAGGACTTGAACCCTCAACCCTATCAAGTTTTATCTAGTGGTGTGGGTGGGTGGGCGAAGAGAGCTGGATGGTGTGAAGATGGCAGCGGCTACAACCGTTCTGCGGGGAGTTCAAACAGCCATCGGGTCACATGACCATATTGGGGGGAAGATTGAGATGGTTTTCACCACCTATAGTGTGTGTGGGTAACGACCCAGATTCCTGCAAGTGGCGTCACCATAGTAGTGGTGGCTGCTGGCAGTCATACTTAGTTCAGGTGGGAGCTGCAAGGTGGCGCCACAGTGTCATTTTGTGCGTGTTATCGAACTGTCTAGTCTCCATGTGCGAATTACCCGTGTTAATTTTAACATGTACAATTATTTATGAACGGCGTTATTTGCAAGGAGATAGGAACCATGGACAAACCATAGTGGAGTATTACTGTTCAAAGCAGTAATCGTATTGAACCAAATAGTCATATATTTGATAATATTATGTTCCCTTATAATTTCTACTCATAATACTTGATAGTCTTTTGAGATAATAACTTTATTTTATATAATATATATGTAAGCATCATATATATTGTGTATGGACTATCAATTTTATTGAGTATATAATTCACGAAAGGTGGAGACAGTGGTGGGTATAATGGGTTTTTTTTCAGAGCATGTGAGAAGGTCTTAGAGTCAAATGAGCATTATGTAGCATTCAATCAGTCAATCAAGGCATCGGGTCATCACATTTCAAGGTTCAAGGTTCAAGGTCAGGGGGGCAGGGCTCGAACCCTCAACTGTACCCTTTTTGTTGTTTTGCGTGTGTGTATGTTGTATGTTTGTATGTGTGTGTATGTATGTGTGTGTATGTATGTATGTGGTATATATATGTGTATGTATGTATGTATGTATGTAGGTAGGTATGTATGTATGCATGCATGCATGTATGTATGTATGTGTGATGTGTATGCAGGTATAGCAATACCTCAGGGAGTTTGACGCCCCTGCCCTGCAGAGTTGTGAACCACTGCCTTGTGGTACAGGTTCTTGACAGAACCGAAGGCTAAGGGAGCAAACCCTAAACAGAAAACCATGTCACTGTGGCAGCATTAAGGGCGGTTGATGTATGGAACTCCCAACATCTCCCGACCAGCCACTGCAGGGACAAATAGTTTTGCGCCTGTCTTGACATGTTCTTGCCGGTGTGAAACCTCTATTTGATCCCCGAGAGAGTGCCGCTGGTAACTTGCAAAAGCCAGCAGCACTTCAACACTTTTGCAGGCAGCTTTCATGGAATGTTTAAGACCGACTCATGGATGCAACTCTCACAGCAGAGAGCTAAATGGAGAGCGGCAGTCAAGTAATGAAAGCAGTCTTTGTCGCATTGCGACCGACAGCATGATGATGATGATGATGATGGTGGGTGGGGAAGGAAGCGTATAGGTCCTGGTTCATGGTGGTGTCATTTGAACATGGCGGGGTTCGGTCACATGACCATTTCGGGAAGAAATTTGACTGCGGGTTGTGGTGGCATTGCGGTCCTGGAGGCAGTGGGCGGCCGCTTAGTTCTTGAAGGATCCGGCAGTCGGCGTGGGAGAGCCAGACTAGTGTGATGTTAGTTCTAACATTTCCCAATAGGTGGCGCCATCATAGTTCATCTCCTGTCGGAATCCTCCGCTCCGTGAATTACGCATGTTATCAATAACATGTACCATTTAATATCTATGATATATATTGAATATTTGCTTTCACAATATTTATATTAAAAATAATATATATGTTTATACAACATGTTTTTTTATGCGTTGCTATATTCGAAAAGTCGGTCTGCAATGCGGTGCCTGAGCGTACGGCATATTTGAACTTATACTAAGTTATTGGTGTCGCTGCTGTGGCAGAATTGGGAACTATTACTATTAGCTTAGGGACGACTACATTAGATTGTGTGTAAGTCAAAGTACAATAGGGGAATTGCAAATGAATAATGTTGTGTTTGTATTTATATAACTTCCTGATATAATTCATCTTTGAATTATATGTATTATATATTTTGTAGAGAGTCTAGAGTGATATGTAATATATATATATATTATATATATCTATGCAAATTATGCATATACTACACAATAATATGTATATATGCAATATATAATTATTTATGCTACGTAGCTATATGCAGTGTGTCTATTTTTGTATCATATAAATGGATAGTGATAAACCCTTTATCGCGGGTAATAAACTCTGTAGTGGTTCCTTAGCCGCCCCCCTCTCATGGGGTGGGGGGGGGGGGCACCCAGCATGCACCTCGCCCCCTCCCCACCTCGGGGTGGGGGGCTGCTTTTACATATATATTTTATATATTTTACATATATTTGTGTTTTCCATAAGAATACATCACATATATTTGTTTGCCATCAATATATATGCTGCATTTAAGTTTACTCCATCCATATTTAAGAAATATAATATAATTCACGGAGGCAGAGACAGAAGTAGTATATAATGGTTCTTTATTCAATCAGATTGATGTATGGTTCAATTCAGGAAAGGTCAAATTCAGGTGCTAGTCTAGATGTTGGTTCAGTCCCTCGGGAGCTCGGTTCCATTGAGGTTAGCTGGGCCGGAACGGAACCCTCAAGCCTTCCGTCTTTTGATTAGAGGTGTGGGTGGGTGAAGAAAGGTGGTGAAGTTGTCCGGTCGGCAGCTGGAGGAGTTGTGGGCCGTGGAGGCAGTTGGGTTCGAATCTGGTCATGTGATGTTTTTGGTTGGAGTTTCAAGTCTGGCTCCTCCTGTAACCGGGTGGCATAGTTCCACCATTCCTGCTAGGTGGCCCCACGGGAGTAGGGGACCGGGTTAGTTTGTTCATATTACAGTAGGCGGAGTCTGGTCGGCGTGTTGTTTTGAGTCTCCCTGCCTCCACCCCGCGAATTAATCATGTTACTTTAACATACACAATTATTCATACATTAATAATATACAGATTTACGCCTCATATACGTACACGTGCAACAGGCATATCTCAATTAATTTGAATCATATCCGCATGTACAATGTATTTCCAAAACAGAAAGGCTGGCTTCTTAAAGATGCATAGTCCCATGTGAGCATCAACTTTTCAAAACCAAAACAATTATCTAGATTTGATTCTTCATAGATACTAATGCACTTACTAAGCATTTATTGTCACAAAGAAGGGAATACTGAGTCGATTTAATAGAACCTGTTACAGCAGAAGCCTATGGTGTCAGGAATTTTGACGTTCTTGGCCAAATTAATTTAGCACGTTTGCACTTCAAACATCTAAAAAGTTAGCCATTTAAAATTAACGCTATTTCAAACTAAGCAAGGTAGATTATGACAATCAATTTAATATATATTTATCTCAGGAAAATGACAGAAACTCAAAACCATCGGACTATACAACTTTACGTAATACCTGCACTGACTATTTTCTAAGGCAAACGATGGGAAGGGTGGGTTTTGCACGGTGGTCCACATACCTTTGTCGGCGTGATCTCAGAGGTTAATCGACGTCTGGGTTCACTTCTCTGTATTTCCCTTTGGCCTTCTTTTCTCAGACAAGTTGGGTCGGTTAGGTGGCAGGTCAGACTCTCTCTCTTATGTCACCATCTGGCGGGTGATGGAGTATGCAGAACTTCCAAAAAATCACAGACGAAGTGACAGACATACGGTCGCATATTAGTACAAATGCGCGACGCAGGTGGCGCCCCATTCGCGCACTCCTGCTCAAGGTGGGTGCGCGACTTCGAATACATTTAATATCGAATGTTCAGTAATAAACAAGGTGGAGAGTTCGACTCCTGACAGACCATGGGCAGAAGGCCCTTAATTAACTAAGATTATAGAGCAATACAAATAGCAATCTGAAGTTGACCATAGCGGTTAATAATATAAGTCTGGAGGACAGTAAGGAATGCAAGGAACGTTCATGTCACTTCTTAGGAGCTCACCATTGTATTCTTACCTCTTACTAACAGAATGAATTTAGCCATATAACTTATGTTAGGATTTAAATATAGTTTAACAGTGGAATGTATGTTATAAGCCAAATCCCCACCCATATAATTAAGTTAAATAAGTTTGGAATTTCGACAATAAAATCCTAAATATCGGCTAAAACATCGGAGCGTGCAAAAACACGTCCGATGGGTCTGGGTCCGAACGCCCGACCTTCTATCGTTGCTAGGATAGTCACAATCGACGTATCCAAGCAACGCTTTACAGCAGGGAACCCAGCCTTGCAAATGTGGCAGTTGCGAGCCCACGCAAATAAGAGCAAAATACATGCCCCCGTGAAATGTGAGCCCGCAAATAATCGGTCGAGTAGTCTCGCCCACTTCACATATATAATATAACCTTGGATTCTGCTACGTTGCGTTATATTGCTATAATCCATTATAATACACATAATAATATTTGCATATGTGTTATATGGATAATGCATTATGTGAATATAAATCTGTAGCAGGATAAATTATGTACTGCTGCGTTTATTATTCCCATAATTGTGTAATACAGTATGAATGCCTTGCTACGGAGCAGCTCTCAAAGTGAATCTCTCTACATGCCGTGGTGCCACCTACGGTGTGAATCATTAACTAATATTCACTGCTTCCTCAAAAACTGTGCTATATATTCTATGTAGATTTATCTGAATATAAAATAGCATAGCCAGTCAGATATGTTATTATATTGATCTATTTCGCATATTATTCCGTTCCTCCTTTCACTACCAGTGGCGCCACCTAGGGGTACTTTCTGTAATCTTATCGAGCGCCCAAACGGCTAATGCTGGAACATGCAGTTGGGAGCCTTCAGTGTGTTGCACGCGCGATGGTGGCGCCACCAGTCATATTTGGAAATAGATAGTGGTGCCATAGAGAGGAAATTGGTTATTTATGTATGTATAATTCTCATACAGGATATAGGTGGGTTGCTTGTTGGAGTTTTACGTCCTGGCAACATATAAAGACGAGTACTAACTTTATAGTGCTGCCCCACTAGGAAATCAGGCCACCGGCACCATGACCTGATATCCCACTCAGTCACATTATCCTGACACTGGGCTAACCAATTCTTGCCGTAATCTATTAACGCCAAGTGCCAGGCTAGGAAGCGACAAGTCTTAGTTTTATAAATCATTGGTTTGACTCGACCAGGAACCAAACTGATGGTGTGTGCCAATTAGACAGGTTAGCAAAGGAAGTCATATTTTGTATCCCTCCTCCTAGGCAATTTCAACAAGAAACTTATCACTGGTTGGCTCCTTGGCAGGATAATGTGCCTGAGTGGAATATTGGGTGATTATGAGTGGGGCATTGCTTTGAAACGGGTATGACTGCACGTTGTAGCAAGTCGGTAGCCGCCCAGTTATGACATCATCTGTTGCTAGGATGTTAAACCCTAAATGCAATGACTTTAGTCTCAAATCATGAAGTGCATATCTCTATATATATCCCCATTTCTGTCTGTGCTTCGGTCAATATTTGCCTTTTCTCTATGTAGTTTGGAATCCGGCCATAAGTGACCATGGAGACTATGGTCTGACCAATCACTGGTGGTGCCATGGCTAGGCGAGGAACAATAATATGACGCTGGGGAACAAATATGCGAATTCTGATAGCCCTTTTTTGTGTCCATTGTAACAATTGACTCAAAACAGCACAGAAACGGTTACACTGAAAACACAAGGACATTTGCTTCAAATCAATATATATTCTATTGGGATTATGAAACACCATGTAAAAGACAAATCAGTTTATCATGAGCAAATGCATAGGCAGATAGTATGTTGATTGTTACAATGGACAAAGTTTTGTCCCATATTACTTAGCACCTTTTGAGACAGTCTCATATACATATAAACAGACACATATTGACAGAAGTACATAGAGACAGAGGGAGATATAATTGATAGAATCAGAAGAGAGAAACGCAGCGATAGAGATATAGAGCAAGAATTATATACATAAGAGAGACCGATAGAGAGATAGAGGAACACAGACAGAGACAGATAGAGTGAAAGAGAATGTGTGAGGTATCCTGCGAAACAGAGCGACGCAAAGAGAGATAGCAAGAGAGACAGAGAGAGATAGACAGAAATATGTAGAGAGATGGAGAAACAGCAAATAGATAGACAATAGTTTCCTGCAATCCTTGATGCAGAGCAGGTTCGACAGGAGATAACATAGTGCGACAGGAGATAACAGATTGTGTCAGACACAAGCAGGAAGAGGTGAACCGACACCATCTCGTGTCTTTGAATATGAGTCTGCTACATCACCCTGGTAGAGCGCGGACTTCGCGTGCGGAAGGTCGGGAGTTCGCTTCCCCTTCAAGTCAAACCAACTTAAAATTGATACATATCGCGTCCTAGCCTTCCTAGCTCGACATTAATAGGATAGGGTATGGACTGGTTATCTCACTGTTAGGATAATGTGATAACGAGTGGGATATCGGGTCATGGCACTGGTGGCCTGATTTCCCAGTGAGGCCATTAGTATAAAGTCGGCATAAGTGTGCACTGTCACAAGTGGTACCCATCCTGATATGACCTAAGATGTTGCAAGGACATAAAGCTCCAACAACCAACCAACCATGATGTCAAACTAGACTCAACCACTTCATGGCTTCATTCAATTTGATATCAATCCGAGAAAAGTATGTCCTGCAACACCTAGATAAAGGATTCACCCGGTACTCGCAGTACACAGGTGAATACCAACCCTATATAAAAACGGTTGAAAAAGCGGGTTAATGAAATGCGAGCTTAATTTCACAATCTAAGAAGCAACATTTATTCTTTGTAGATGTCTTCATATTTACCCGGTACCTTTGAGTTGAAAAATATCATAAAATAGCTAGTTTAATACGATTTAAAATTGAAATCGACGGCGTTCTATGACCGGCATGTTGTCTTGTTGCATTCTCTCCCATTTCACCAAATCTGTGCCAATATATGTAGTCATTAGATCCTGGAACCACAGTTTCTAGTCACTGTCCCATACTAAAGCTATTTTCGCCCGTATTTACAAAATGTTGTCGTTCACCCGTGTACTACAAGTACCGGGTGAATCTTGGATCTATGCAACACCATGCAAGCCCCCTCCGAAGCTGGTCCTGAATTGTGTTCATAGTAGACGAGTTCGCCCTCGTGCGATATAATCAATTATGTCGGAATGAAGACAAATTAAATCAGCCGGAATTAACTGACTCAACCAAAGCAAACAAGTCTGTTCCAGCCTGAACAACACAAATTCCGTTTGGGGGCAGCACCATGTCAAACGCCGCATGCCCGTCACCGCCCTCCCCTGTCTCTCCCCCCCCCCCCCACCTCCCCATCCCCGTCCCACACACAGACACGCACTCCAATTACCTCCCCGGTAACTCTCACCCGCGCGCACAAATCCCCACTCTTCCTCCATCTCTCTCTTTCTCTCTTTCTCTCTTTCTCTCTCGTGTGACGTCATTACTTTTTATGACGGCATGAGGGTATTCCATTCCGTGGTGACAGGGTCCATTGTCTCGGGTATCAATCAGTGAACGTCCCAGGCTTTGCTCTTGCCCGGCCCCCTCCGGCCCGCCCCGGCCCGCCCCGGCCCGCCCCGGCCCGACTCCGGCCCGACTCAGCGCCCTCCCCGGGGTGGGAGGGAAGGGGGGATGGGGAGATGAGGATGGAAAGGGGTGAGGTGTGGAGAGGGAGAGAAGGGTGGGGAGTGAGTGGGTAAGATGCGATGGGGAAGGGATGGCGGGAGATGGGAGAACGGCGGGATGGGGAGGGAGGAAGAGAAATTGTGGGTGCGAGGGGGAGGTTTGAAGGGGAGGCAAGAGGGGAAGGGAATGAGGTTAGGTGGGAAGCGTAAGAACAGATAAGGGGAGGAAGGAATGGGATATGGTAGGAAGCAGGGATGGTGGGAGGAGGGTGGGAGGCAGGGGGAGACGGAGGGTGGGAGGTGGAATGGCGGGTGGGAGGGTGGGATGGAAGGATGGAGGGAGGGAGAGAGGGTGGGATGGAGGGAGGGTGGGATGAAGTTGAGGGAGAGTGTAAGGGTGGGAAGGAGGGGGGTGGGTAGGAGGGGGGTTGGGAGGGTGGAAGGGTGTGAGGAAGGGTGGGAGGGAGGGTGGGAGGAAGTTGAGGGAGGGTGGAAGGGAAGGAGGGTTGGTGTGAGGGGGTGTAAGGGTGGGAGGGAGGGGGAGTGGCGGGGTTGGGAGGGGGGAGGGAGGGTGGGAGGGAGGGTGTGTGGGAGGGTGGAATGGTGGGTGTGAGGGTGGGAGGGAAGGAGTGAGGGAGCGAGAGAGAGTGGGATGGAGGGTGGGAGGAAGTTGAGGGATGGTGGGATGGAAGGTGGGTGTGAGGGGGTTGAGGGTGGAAGGGAGGCGGTGGTAGGGCGGGGATGGGAGGGTGGGCGGGACGGAGCGAGGGAGGGAGCGAGGGAGGGAGCGAGGGTGGGAGCGAGGGTGGGAGGGAGGGAGGGTGGGTGGGAGGGGGTGTGAGGGTGGGAGGGAGGGAGGGAGGGTGGGTGGGAGGGGGTGTGAGGGTGAGAGGGAGGCGGTGGGAGGGAGGGTGGGGGGGAGCGAGGGTGACGGGGATTGTGGAAGGAGGTGCGAGCTAGATGAGGAATTGGGGGGGGGGGGAGTTAAGCGTGAGATGGGGAGGGAGGGTGGTGGGTGGGAAGGGTGCTAAGGCGGTAGGGTGACTTTGCTGCTGATGTAGTGCTTAGAAAAGCCTAGCGTAGCCTACGTACACACATACACACACACCAAAGCACGCACCCGGACATACACTGAAACACACACACGGACACACACAGCAAAACACACACACAGGGATATTAAAAGCGGTCCCTTTTTTTTTGTTTAACCTAATTACCGTGGCCGTATTTGATGGTCGGTGCAGACGGCCCCCGGGTCCCGACGCTCAGCGGCGCATACGCAGTGAGCGAGCGTCCCTAACACGAAGAATGCCCTGAATAAAGATGGCTGCGGCCTGGCGGTGATGGATGGCGACAATAGCACAACGAGTCGGCAACAATCAGTTCCGTATCCGCCACCAGGGGAAGTCTCTCCCCTCCGCCTCTCCTCCCCCTCCCCCTTCCACCTGCCCGGGGGAGAGGGGAGGGGGCTGAGGGGAGGGGGGATGTGCATGTGCATAGAAATGTGTGGATGACTTGGGCATGTGGGTGCAGTATGTATGTTTGGGCGACATATCGCTTAGCGTAGATACGAGTGCACATATTTAAATATGTGTTGCTGCATAATTCAAATATCTCTAAAGATAGCCATTAAATGTAAAATTAAATGGTACTTAAAACTGAAGTAAGGTAGATTATAACCCCCCAACATTAATATATCCTCCTGTTTGTTGTGCGCGATGGGGGGGGGGGGGCACCCGTATACAACTCTCTGACAGCTGGGGGTGGCACGCCACCAATGCGCAGATGGAGGAAGGAGCAAAGTATATATGTTCCGTTAGCATTTATACTTGTACAATGCCATACACATCACATATAGATATATATATTAATGTGCATGTATATGATTTCTTTTTTTAATGTAAGAAATTCAAACCATCGGACTACCTCGGTTCCGGGTCGAGTCAAACAAATCACTTATAAAATTGATATCTGTCGCTTCCTATCCTGGTGCTAAGTATTAATAGGAGAAGGCAAGGACTGGTTAGCTCAGTGTCAGGATAATGTCACTGAGTGGGATATCGGGTCATGGTCCCACTGGCCTGATTTCTCAGTAGGGAAGCACTATAAAGTCGCCATGAGTGCACACTGTCACAAGTTGATAGCCGTCCTGATATGACCTTAGAGGTTGCCAGGATGTAAAACTCCACCAACCAACCAACCATGATCTCAAACTAGACTCAACTTACTTCATGGCTTCGTTCAATTTGATATCAAAATGAGAACAATGCGTCCTGTGTCATGAAAGGCAAAAACAGCCTGTTAAATATATTAACATAACAGTAATACCTCCGGCAACACTTTTAGTGCCTCGAGAGTTCTCGGATGCACCGCGTGATCAGTGATCATTATGCATATAGACGACACGAGATGGCGCCGTTTTGCACGGGAGGTATGTGGTGGGGAGAACGGAGGGGGGGGAGGGAGGGGGGGGAAGGGAGGAGGGAGGGAGGGGAGGAAAGGAGGGGGAGGGAGGGAGGGAGGGAGGGAGGGAGGGGGTGAGGGGGGAGGTGATCATAGGGTCCTGCTGCTCGGTGGGTGGGTAATCACTGCCCACTATTTAGGGAGTCTAGAAGAGCGGAGTGTGCGGATGAATGGAGGAGGGGTACAGGAGGCAGGAGAGGGGTGTGTGGAGGGGGAGCGTGGAGGAGCGGGCGGGAGGAGGGGACGTCGTTAATGGGTGTTAATGAGGACAGATGATGCTCGAATTCCTTCTGTGAGGAAGAAGATAAGGAGCGGATGGGAGGGGTGGGGGTGGACAGGGGAGGAAAGAGGGGGAGAGACAGGTTGGTTGGTTGGTTGTTGGGGTCTTACCTCCTGGCAACATCTAAGGTCATATCAGGACGGGTACCGACTTGTGGACAGTGTACACTCATGGCGACTTTATATTATTGCCCCACTGGGAGACCAGGCTACAAGCACCATGACGCAACTCAATCAAATCATCCTGACACTGAGCCAACCAGTCCTTGCCCGATCCTAATAATGCCGAGCGCCTGGGTAGGAAGCGATAAGTATCTATTTTCTTGTCATTAGTTTGACTCAAGCATGGTTCCTGTGGGTTTGAGTCCCACGATCCACCAAACATTGGAGATGGACGCTCAACTCATTTGCCCATCCTGTCTGGAGCGATGGATATTGGGAGGGCAGTTTGTAGAGTTGAATAAGTAGGTTGTTTCTGAATAGTGAGAGATCGGGAGCGCATATAAGCGACTAATCCACCAACCAGCAGACACTCACCAGATGGGATGGCCGAGTGAGTTGAGCATCCCTCTCCCGTGTTGGTAGATTGTGGGATTTTAACCCATGGGTTCGAACCCTGGTCGACTGAAACCAATGACTTAAAAATGTATACTTGTCGCTTCCTAGCCAGGCGATTGGCATTGTTAGGATAGGACATCGACTGGTTGGCTCAGTGTCAGGATAATGTGACAGAGTTGGAAATCAGGTCATGGTGCTCGTGGCCTGGTGTCCCAGTGGGCCAGCACTATAAACTTGTCATGAGTGCACACTGTCACAAGTCAGTATCCATCCTGATAAGACCTTATATGTTGCGAGAATGTAAAACTCCAACAACCAATCAACCAGCAAGCACAGACACCTAGACATACACCAAACCCCCTCCTCTCCCGTTAGTTGGTCATGGCGGATGCTGATTTAACTAACATAACAACGCGCCAGGTACCAGCTCTACGAGGGCCATGGCGGACGGAGGGGGGGGGGGGGGGGAGCGGCTACAGGCGCCGCGAACGGCGTCGGGGCGCCGGCTCCCCGGGGGCCTCTTGACACCCCCGCCGGGTGGGAGATAAGAAAGGCGGGGCACGGGCCGAGGTGTCGAGGCCCCCGTTGGGACTATCTATCTCCCCACTGCAGAAGCGAAGAAACTCCGGGGTTACCTCCAGTACCCGGTCTGCCCCTGCCCCTTCACCCCTCCCCGCCCTCCCCCTTGCTTTCCTCCCCCTCCCTCTTCCCTCCCCGCGACCCCCCCTCCCCTTCCACCTCCTCCCTCCCCATGCTCCCTCACCTCCCCGCTCCCCGTGCTCCCCCTCCCATACCCCCCTCACACTCCACATCCCTTCCCCGACCTCCCTCCCACTCCCCCGCCTCCTCCATCGCCCCATCTCCCCACAGCAGCTGCGCATGCGCCGCCGCCGCTATCTCGCCCGGGGAATCGCTGAGGAGGCTGTCAAGCATCACGTGCTGATAACATGGATGCCGACCAATGTCCACTGCCGTCCGAATAGAATGGTGGATGGGCGAAATGGACTGAAGGAGAACAGTATGCTACATTATCCCTGTAGTAAAGTTGTAACTGTAACTAGTGTAAGGGGAAGCCTTTGTACTGTCCCTGTCTTTCCGATTCATGTTTGTCGTTCACACCTACACCCACAACTAAAGGCACACACACACCAAAACCCACCCACCTACACCCACACGTCCATACAGCTACACCCACACACCCACAGTCACGTCGAAACACCCACATTCACCCACACACCCATACTCACACTCCCCACAAACCCATACCCAAAACCACACTCCCACTCCTACACATCCACACCCTCACAAGCGCACACAAACTCACCCACACACCTATACCCTCCAACGTCACCAAGCACACTCACACACCCACGCTCCGACATTCCCTCACACCAACACACACCTACGCAAATATACACACACTTACACCCACCCACACACCTATACCCACACATCTATGCCCACATGCCCACCCACACGCCTACATATACTTCACACCCATACACGCACACACCGACACCCACCCACACATACCCACACACATGCAAATCCCCCCATTCAAACACCCGCGCACTCACACGCACTTCACACCAACACACCCACACACAAATCCCCACCCCACACAAATCCACACCCACATCCACACCCACAGACACATCCACACCAACACACACATCTACACCCACATCCACATCCACACCCACAACCACACACAAATCTATACACACACAAATCCACAACCACACACACACATCAACACCCACACACAAATCCACACCCACACACAAATCCACACCTACACACAAATCCACACCTACATCCACACCCACACCTACACCCACAACCACACACAAATCCACACCCACACACAAATCCACACCTACACACAAATCCACACCTACATCCACACCCACACTAATACACCCATACCCACACCCAAACATCCACAACCGCACACAAATCCTCACCCACACACAAATCCACACCCACACACAAACACCCATAACCACACACAAATCGACACGCACGCACATCCACACTCACACCCACACACTTTCACCCATACGCACACCCAAACACCCATACGCACACCGTGTGAAGGGACACTGGATGGTGTAATTTGGTCATGCATGGACTCCACTGATCACAAACTGATCACGAACTGATCGCGTATTCTCACTGCCGGTAGTCCTTGCAAAGCTACCGAATGATGGATTCGATATTGGTAAATCCACCAATGTGAATCTGATGGAAAAGAATCATGCGAATATAAGCAACGAGAAAGTTGTACTAATAATACTGCATTATACGCCAGAGACTCTTCTGGAACAACCACCATGTGTCCATTCGGGTCAAAGGTAAGATCTACCATGCAATCATGCTATCCACCCTACTATACGGAGCCGAGGCCTGGACAGTCTACAGACGGCAGGTGAAAAAGCTGCATGCCTTCATGATGCGACATCTGCGTTCAATCATGAGGCTAACCTGGAAGGACAAAGTGACGAATAAGGAAATACTCGAACGGATGGGGCTGCCCTCTATGGAAGATCTTCTGATCAAAAAGAATCTCCGGTGGACTGGACACCTCATGAGGATGTCACCAAACAGGCTACCAAAGCAGATCCTCTATTCTCAACTGTCTTCTGGCTACAGAAAGAGAGGGTGCCCCATCTCCGGTTCAGGAATACCATCAAGAGAAACCTGAAGCTGAGAGACATTAAGACCGACTCATGGACGCAACTCTCACAGCAGAGAGCTAAATGGAGAGTGGCAGTCAAGTAATGAAAGCAGTCTTTGTCGCATTGCGACCGACAGCATGATGATGATGATGATGATGATGATGATCCTCCAATATTGTACTCACCTCGTCCACTACCAGGCGTGGTGGCCGAATCGGTAGAGATAAGACCTCGCGTGTAGAATGATCGGGAGTTCAATTCCCGGTCGAGTCAAACCAATGACTTACAAAATTGCTACTGACACTTGTCGCTTCTTAGCCTGGCACTCGGCATAAATATGGCTTGTGACAGTGCGCACTCATGGCAGGTGCTGCCCCACTGGGAAATCAGGCCGCCAATACGATGCCCTTATATCCCGCTCAGTCACATTTTCCTGACACTGACCTAACCAGTCCTTGTCCTATCCTAATAATGTTGAGCACCAGGCTACGAAGTGACGAGTATGAATTGTGTAAGTCATTGGTTTGACTCGACCAGGAATTGAACGCCCGATCTCCCCCACAGGAAGCCTGCGCTCTTGCGATTCGACCGCCGCGGCCGGTGCACAACGGTGAAGGTGTGCGACATTAATTGAGAAAATAGACCCATCTGCATCTGTGTGTGTGTGTGGTGTGTGGTGAGATGGGGGCGAGATGAGCACATGAAGGCAAAGTACATCGAAGGATTGAGGAGAGCACAAATAATAGTGCTGACGTTGTAGAAATGAGAAGTAGGGGTGGAGGTGCATGTGGGTTGGTGTGTAGGGGGCGGAGAGTGTAGGTTGCCAAGCGATGACGTCATTGCAGTGAACGGAAGTTGTAATGTTGGCGTCGGAGGGTCGCATCGTGTGGGGGTTGTGGGGATTGTGGGGGGTTAGACGGGGCAGGAAGCTGGGGTGCAGTGCCGTGGTGTGTGTGGGGGTGGGTGTGGGCAGGGACCTCTGGCTGCAGCATCCGAAGCACCAGTCGCCCATGGGGTATCCATCACATTACAATAAGGGCGGCATTCCTTTTGTTGTCCGTCCTCAGTTTAGCTTGACGACGGTTGCACTGCGAGGCATGCATGAGCGTGGTTCGAGTCATGCATGAGCGTGCTTTCGCTCCATAATCTAAGTTTTCACTGAGGGTCTACTTGAAAAAATATAAAATGTTGTTTGTAAAGGCCCTGTCACACTACGACGCTTCTCCCGGTGACCCGTCAGCGTTGAAAATAAAATCTTGCGCATCGAGAAACGTCCACCTTTTCGGCGGTTTGGGGAAAAAGATTGGTGTCAGCGCGGCACATTATTCGTGCGCGGCCAACATGTGTCGATGCGTTTGGGACAATTTTTTTAAAGTGTGGCGCGACATGCTCATATCACCTTAGATGTTGGTAGGACATAAACCAAGAAAGCAACGATTTGGCGCAACACATGGAGACGACCCGCCCACGCACGCGCTGTCTGCCTAGCATTCCGATAACGTTATTCCGGTGCGTCCAACGGTGCTCGACGACTGCCTAACGTCCTTACCCATATATTTGCGCGTGCTGGCGGTCACTGGTTTTTTTTTGACACGCTTAAAACCTTGGCTGACAAATAGCGCGCGCCGGCATTTTGCGCCGACCATCAACGTCAAGGATAGTGTACCGACGTGTACCGACGCGCGCATAACGCGCCCCCAGCGAGTCTCGATATTTCACCCATTTTCACCCAAAAACACCACACATCGCCATGTCGCCATTTTGACAATGGTTGTTGTTGTTTGTTGTTATACGCCCTATCAACATCTAAGGTCATATAAGCATGGGTATTGACTTCTGACTTCCATGTGCACTCATGTCGACTTTATATTGATGCCCCACTGGGAAATCAGGCCACTGGCACCATGACCTGATATCCCACTCTGTGACATTATTCTGACACTGAGCTAAACAGTATATGACCTATCCTATTAATGCCGAGTGCCAGGCTAAAAAGCGACAAGTATCAATGTTGAAGTCATTGGTTTGACTTGACTGGGTACCAAACTCCTGACTTTCCGCAAGCGAGACCGCTCTCCACCGATTAGGCCACAGCTCCCGGTCGTGGTAGAGTATTAGAAGTGGATCGACCTGGGCTGGTGTTGGAACTGTGAAGAATTGTGGTGGTGGTGGATGGAGTTAGATTAGGGTTATGACAGATCATTATGCCAGTTTTATCTTGTGAATTAAATCTGATTGTCATTTGACACAAATTTAAACCATTTCAAAACTGCATGTGAGATCCATGTTATTGTTATTTGACGACAATTTGACCGTTTCAGATTTGATTGTGAATTTCAATGTAAACAGATAAATATGATTAATGCATATTTTCCCTGAAATCAAAGTGACAAAATGAATTCCATGAACATTTTCCCGTGAATTACGCCTTTGTTCCCACGTAGTGTCAACCCATCACCGATCAAGATGGGGTGTTTTTGTAGATGGTGGGTTTCCGAACCAACGGGAAAGATTGCGCCGGGAAAAGGATTTGAACTAATATTTCTTGCCTTTCTGGGACAAGTGTGCTAACCATTAGCCTCCCTAGATTCCCTGGTGCAATCACCCAAACCATGTTTACCTGTCCAGAAAGCGGCGGAAATTTCAAATGCAGACAATCTTTCTTCCACGATTCATTACTCCTCATCTTTTTGAGCACCAGGCTTGGTAGCGACAAATAACAATACATAAATGGTGTGACTTCCAAGTGCTAGACCTGCCACCTGGGAATCACGCCCCCACGTCCTTTGGGTATCATGTCTGGCTATATTCAGGCATTTAGATATTTACACGAAATGAGTAACCAGTTTCTCAGACTGACTCACAAATTATCACTCCACTGCAATACATTTGGTTGGTTGGTTATTGCCTTTTCGCATCCTGGCAACATCTAAGGTAATATCAAGACAGGTACAGACTTGTGACAGTTCACACTCATGGTGTCTTTATAGTGCTACCCCACTGGGCAATCAGGCCACCAGCACCATGACCTGATATCGCACTCAGTCACATTATCCTGACACTGAGCCAACCAGTCCTTGCCATGTCATAATAATGGTGAGTGTCAGGCTAGGAAGTGACAAGTATCAATTTTATAAGTCATCGGTTTGACTTGACTGGGAACCGAACCCCCGATCTCCCGCACACAAGGCCCGCGCTCTACGGATTCGGCCACCACGACCGGTCCATTCCAATAGACAAACGAGTTTGTTTTATTTAATGATGCCTCTAGAGTGCGTTGATTTTTATCATCGGCTATTGGATGTCAAACATAGTCATTCTGACATGTTTCTTTAGAGGAAACCAGCTTCCCCACATAGGCTACTCTTTCCGATAAGCAGCAAGGGGATCTTTTATATGCACTTTCCCACAGACAGGACAGCACATACCACAGCCTTTGATGAACCAGTTGTGGACCACTGGTTCCATTACAATAGATGCGAACCAGGAAAGCATTTATAACAAATGAAGAAATGCACCGGAAAGCTGCCTTTATAGAATATAATGATGGACGGAACTTAAATGTTCCCACAACATAAAACTCCAACAACCAACCTTCCCAGGCCTGACATCACAAAGTACGCGTAGCCGCAGCTGCAAGAGCAGTAGTTAGATATTGATTCACCCGGGAGCTAAATAATCCACTGAATAAAAAGAAAATATTAGCAAGCTGAAACTCAATAGAATTGCAATGCAATATCTCGGGTTAAAATGTGTTAATGTTGCATAATCGATGGTTTTGAATTTCTCTCATTTTGTTAGATAAATATGTTAGGTTGATTGTTATAATCTACCTCACTTTAGTTTGAAATAAGTTTTATTTTAAAGGGCTGACATTTGAGATATTGGAAGTGCAAACATGCCAAATTTATTTTGACAATCATGCCAAAACTCTGACACTATAGGCTTCTGCGGTAACAACAGATTATATTAAATTGCCTTTGTATTCCCTTCGATCTGGCAACAAATGTTCAAAAAGTGCACCAGAATCTAAGTTAGATAGGTATGTATAATCAAATCTAGATAATTATTTTGGTTTTGAAAATGTGATGTTTTCATCAGAGGAATCTGCAGCATTGATCAGCTAAGCCAACAGCAGATAGGCGAGTGGGGGTAATGCCGGGTAAGATCATGTCCCCTTCACACCTTCACACCTTCACACCTTCACACCTTCACACCTTCACGCCTTCACGCATTCACGCCTTCACACCTTCACACCATCACACCGTCACACCTTCAAACAGTCACACATTCACACATTTCCACATTCACACATTCACACTTTATCACATTCACACTTTCACACCTTCACACCGTCACACCTTCACACCTGCATACCTTCACACCTTCACACATTCACACATTCATACATTCACACATTCACATATTCACACATTCACACATTCACACATTCACACTACACATTCACACATCACACCTTCACACATTCACACATTCACACCTCACACATTCACACATTCACACCTTCACACATTCACACCTTCACACCTTCACACCTTCACACATTCACACATTCACACATTCACACATTCACACATTCACACATTCACAGCTCACACATTCACACATTCACACATTCACACATTCACACATTCACACATTCACACATTCACACATTCACACCTTCACACCTCACACATTCACACATTCACACATTCACACATTCACACCTTCACACCTCACACATTCACACATCCACACCTTCACACCGTCACACCTTCACACCTTCACACCTTCACACGTTCACACCTTCACACATTCACACCTTCAACCATCACACCTTTACACCTTCACACCTTCACACATTCACACATTCACACATTCACACATTCACACATTCACACATTCACACATTCACACCTCACACATTCACACATTCGCACCTTTGCACTTTCGCACCTTCACACGATGGCACCACCCCAGCTAGGTCTAACCTGGAAACTGCTGACTTTGCCATATCGCCAGCCTCCAGCACTCTCCACATTGGGGCGCCATCACCGTCGGCAGGAGCAACAGCAGTGCAAGCGGCGTCCTTCGTCGTCGCCCCGTCATGCAGCGCACCGTTACAAAGCGAGCGCGTAAAAATGCAAGCTGGGGGCTTCAAAGTGCCTGCCAGCACGGCATAGCTCATGGGGCTCCGCAAAAAGCACGCCGTGGTGCCGGGCGGTGCACCGGCAGCACGCGGCAGGCTAGCACGTGACGGGGAGAAGGGGTGGTTTGGGACAGGGGCGAGGAGGACGGAGGTGTCGGGTGTGGAGGAGGGCAGGGTGGGGTGGGGGAGGAGAGGGAGAGGGAAGCGAAGGTGGATATGCAGGAATGGAGGAGGCAGGAGGGTGATAATCTGTGAGGAGTGGGGACTGGGGAGAGGATGTGTAGTTTGGAGGAGAATGGTGGGGACGGGGAGGAGGGCGGGGTGAGGATGGGGACGGGAGACGCCGGGTGGACATGGGGGGAGGGGGGTGTGGGGAAGAGGAGTACGGCGCCTTTGGGCAAGGAGGAGGGAGGTGGAGGGGCGGGGAGGACGGTGGAGTCGGGAGGGGAGGAGGGTGGTGCAGGGGCGGGGAGGACAGTGGACTGAGGAGGGGAGGACGGTGGAGTGGGGAGGAGGGCGGTAGAGGGGCGGGGAGGATGGTGGACTGGGAGGGGAGGAGGGCGGTGGAGGGGCGGGGAGAATGGAGAATGGCGGTGGAGGGGCGAGGGCAATGGAGTGGGCAGGGGAGGATGGTGGAGTGGGCACTAGGTGGACGGCGAGGTGGGGGGGGGGTGCTGTGTGGACGGCGAGATGGGGCGGGCTGGTTGGGGGAGGAAGTGTAATTTGGAGGAGAAGGCTTGATATTATGATAGAGGAAGCACAGAGGAAACATCAAGGAGGTTTGCAAGGAGAGGAGGTAGATGGAGAAGGGTGCAAGAGGGTGGAGGAGGGGACTGTAAGGGGAGACGTCGCGAAGATGGTGGAGAGGAGTTGGAGGAGGGGAGCAGTGAGGGGGGAGAGTGGAGTGAGGTGGAGGATGGGGGGGTGGAGGAAGGGAATATATAGGAGGAAGACAGTTGATTGAGGTGGAGAAAGGGAAGGGAGGAGAGGAAGCAGGGAGAATGGTGGATGAGGGAAGGAAGTCTGCGGGAGGAGAGTTGATAGAGGTGGAAGATGGAAGAGACAGTGAGGGGGGGGGGGGGTAGGGAAAAGGGTGGATGAAGGGATTAGACAGGGGATGGGAGACGGGATACAGGCGGAAAAGAGGAGGTGTGAGGTGTGGGGGAGGGAATGAAAGGTGGGGGAGGAGAGGGAAACCAGGAGGAGGAGAGGAAGTATTTGGGTGAAGGAGTTAGGAAGGAAGAAGAACACGAGAGGTTCACGGAGGGTGTGGGCTCAGTGGGCGAAGAAGATACGAGGAGAGAAGAGGGAAGGGAAGGAACCATGGAGGAAGGGAGTGTAAGACTAAGAGGAGCCGTGAGGAATTGTTGCGTGGAGGAGGAGGCGGGGTGAGAAGAGGCAGGTGAGTGTGTGTGGGTGTGGGTGTGGGTGGGTAGGTGAGTGGCGGAAGGGAAGCGGAGGGAGAGGGGGGAGCTACGCTGAGCTGGTTTGCGTTGACACTTCGTTCTATGGTAATTTGCGTAGTGCAGGAAAATGGCTGATTGCAGCAGGTTCAGAAGTCCTCGCCTGCAGCCATTGGCAGAGAGCATAAAACACAATATTGACAGTGTGGTAGGCTACTCTCACCTCAGCCTGCAGTAGGCCTATTATAAAACACAATATTGGCAGTGTGGTACTGTTAGGCTACTCTCACCTCAACAGGCCGGCTGCCTACTATAAAACACAATATTGACAGTGTGGCAGTCTACTCTCGCTTCAGCACACAGTAGGCTTATTATAAAACACAATATTGACAGTGTAGTAGGCTACCCTCATCTCAACCGGTAAACAGCCTACTATAAAACATGCCGGGGTGGGGTATCTAAGTTCGATATATGGAATCAAATCTAGATAAGTGATTTGGTGTCGAAAATGACTATGCAGCTTTCAAAGGTGATCCATGCATTAGTAAAGATGAAATTGTTAAAGCGCGCCGCAGTTTCGTAGTCCGTACAGGATCGCGCTGTTGTGGGTTCCTCCTCTGTATCTGCGGTATGAATTATAGAGTGGAGTGTCTTTCTGCTGAGCATCGCCACAGAGCATAAACGCGAGCTGCTCATGTACGGAAACATAGCTCCGCGACTTGATTAGCTAAAGGCATTAGATGAAGGCATGAGGGAAGGCATTTGGTAAAGCATTACATGAAAGCGCTGGATAGCCACACTAGCTTCCTACTGATATCGCCGATGAATATATTTGCTATTAAAAGGGTGTATGCGCATATCAGTACAGATGTGGCCTTAGCTTAGACATGAAGCGGAACCAAGTGACAGCAGTAACGCCGGAAGTTAAGATCGGGTGGTGGTGGCACCATCAGTACCCGTATGAAAAGGAGCAAATACATGAAGACTGTCCATTGCCTAATCATATAATATAACAATAATATAATATCATAATATAATAATATATAGAACAAGCTCTTCCCCGCAACCCCCGCAACCCCCGCAACCCCGCAACCCCCCCAACCCCCGCAACCCCCGCAACCCCGCAACCCCCGCAACCCCCGCAACCCCCGCAACCCGCGCAACCCCCGCAACCCGCGCAACCCGCGCAACCCCCGCAACCCGCGCAACCCGCGCAACCCGCGCAACCCGCGCAACCCGCGCAACCCACGCAACCCGCGCAACCCCCGCAACCCCGCAACCCCCGCAACCCCGCAACCCCCGCAACCCCCGCAACCCCCGCAACCCCCGCAACCCCCGCAACCCCCGCAACCCCCGCAACCCCCGCAACCCCCGCAACCCCCGCAACCCCCGCAACCCCCGCAACCCCCGCAACCCCCGCAACCCCCGCAACCCCCGCAACCCCCGCAACCCCCGCAACCCCCGCAACCCCCGCAACCCGCGCAACCCCCGCAACCCCCGCAACCCGCGCAACCCCCGCAACCCACGCAACCCCCGCAACCCGCGCAACCCCCGCAACCCCCGCAACCCCCGCAACCCCCGCAACCCCCGCCCTGTGCCCCCGCCATCAACTCACCCCCTGTACCGGCCGTCACTGGCCCTTCCGGCCGGCTACATGGGCTTCGGTTTGCCGTCTCAGTGCGCTTGTACCCGATGACTACTGGACTCTCACTAATCGGGCGTTCATTCTCATTTAGCGGGCTCTTTGATAGGTCGCTTGGAACATGGACACGTAGCAACACAATTACCCCGCCCTCTCATCTCCCGCTCCGTCTCCCCCCCCCCCCCCAAAGTCCCCTACACACAACGCCACCTTGTGTGACACTCAGTCACTAACACAGGGGGCGCCACACGTCGTCAGCAATTTATAATATTAAATATGGCCGCTGAACATTTGTGGAGTGATCTATTTTTTTTTAAAGTGCAGAATTGTCAGTGTATCTATATTTAGATCACACCTGGACAGCAGGCGTTCGAACCGACTAGTCTATCAGCGCTGCTTGGCATGGGCTGTAAGTTGGTTTCTCTTCATGGAATTATGGGTAGTTCTGGGAGAATACTGTACATATATATATATATATGATATGCACTATGTCATATGAATGTTAGTAACATTAAATATACATGTATATATGCATTTTATATACTATAGTATGTGAATGTTGGTTTTCGGTTGGTTGTTGGAGGTTTGCATCCTCGAAACATCTAAGGTCATATCAGGACAGGTACCGACTTGTGACAATGTGCACTCATGGCGACGTTATAGTGCTTCCCCTCGGGGAAACCAGGCCGTCAGCACCATGACTTGATATCCCACTCAGTCACATTATCCTGACACTGAGCCAACCAGTCATGTATGTTATGTATGTAGTAAGGCACAGCGGGTCGGGAACCAGCCGGCCAGGACCAGCGACAAGCGCGACCAGTGCAGACTGGGAGGCACCGGAATAAACCGTTGAGTAACTATACATCAATATGTGCAGTCGTTCCTAATTCTTAACTTTGCAATGTATATGTGTATGCTATATATGAAGAGTTTAGTCGCAAAGCCATGTAAACGCCAATCCAAAAATGGAGATAAATATTGCAATCAAACCTTCAAAAATTGTATTTGTTATATTACTACTCTTTTGTTCATTGCTTCATAGCCACGTGGTCACATTAAAAGTGGAATTAGGATTATTTTCAGGTAACAATCTTTTATTTGAACTACATTTCTTCATATTATATTATGTGAATGTTAATAAGAATTCATACATATATATGCTACATAGTATATTATCTGATTGTAAATGCCAATAAAATAGACGGACATGACCTCGGATCTTGCTAGAACATGAAACCCAATCCCTTAGTCACTGTGTAAGAAAGTGTAAAGCTGGCGTTATTCCCGTCAGTATCCGGCATTTATGTCTACTACTACCACCTCCGTCTACACAGCTTAAACGTTGTCTACACATTCTCTAATTATGCACTCCGCTAAACGCACACCTGGCGATCCGTAGGGCTGCAGTGACAATGTGCGCATGCGCAGTCCGCATCTCCGCAGCGCCCCCTGGTGTGTTGTGTGGGGTATTAATATGATAAGTCAGCGAAGACCTCTGCGCTTATCAGCCCGGCAATTGCGATGGGTCGCCTCGTTCGGCATCAATCTGTGTGCAGCAGCTCCCAAGCCCGACACTGTGCTAACTGTTCGCTGACGATACCTCTCAGGGGTGGGTTATTGTTTGGTTGCGCTTGTTAATTATTATTCGCACATCCAGCCAGTCACCGGGTATTAGCGAATGACTCTGCCCCCCTCCCCGCTAGGTGGCAGATAGAGAGATATTGAGATAAGGGCAATCTGTGTTATGCCTATTGGGGCTCCGCCCCGACGAAAGAGCATTGCTCATCGGTCTTATCTCTGAAGAGCAACTCGAAAATTTCAACTTCACAATCTCTGCAGCTGATAAAAAAAAAATTATCAAAATAATTTTAAAAAACAGAACACCTCCCCAGCACACACCCACAAAGGGGAAGGACCCATCAAACTGTTCATTAAATCCCATCGACTCGCCTACTGCTGTTTGATTAACACTTGTAAGTGATGTTTTGTTGGTTTGTGTGTTTGTTTGTTCATCAATCAATTCGCAGCCAGGTCTTCTTCTGATTTTCGCTTAACCTCTTGACCACAGAGCGTGGTTAATCCATGCCACCCACGAGCCACCGCAGTCGTGGATGCAGGGTTTCATAACCAGAAGCCACCGTCTGCACTGTACGGCAAGCTTTAATGTGCTGCCGGCATTCGAGACTAAACACAATCTTCTGAAGTCATCCATTAACCAACTCCCTGCACACAGTGAGTGGATGAGTGAGTGATCTGGGGATTTACACAGCAGCAACATCTGAGTGAATATCACGGCCGGCCACTGACTGACTTCTGACAGCGCACACATAGGGCAACTCCATAGGCACCCAGATACGATACGCGACTCTGCGATATTATGCAGACATTGTGTCAATCACTCCTTGCTGTATCTGATTCCTGCCAGCGCAAGTGATTATTGAATTACTGGTTTTGATTTGATTCAGGCATTAATTGAATTCAGTATCCCCCCCCCCTACCGCTGGATAGGAAACGCTGTAGCCACTATACTTGTTCGTCCTGGTTATATCAGCACACAGTGAATACGGCATCAGGCCTTTCCATGCTAGCATGCTATTGGCAACATTTCTTTGTGTCATTCTTCTCTCTTTTTTTTAATTAATGAATTATTTCCATTAAGCATTTTCTTTTAAATATTCATGTGAAGAAGGTGACAGGATAGATATGGTATATAATACATTGTGGAAATGTGTCAATTATGTCTTCCTCCTTACATCTTGACAATATTATCAGTTTGATATATTTTGGGTCTAGTTTTCTGTTTTACTTTGGTGAGTGGTCCTTGGTATGACAATTATTAATATACATATATAAATATATAATTTACATAGGTTAATCTATTATAAAATAGTAGCATCAGTAGACGGGTATTTTCATTTCGGTATCTAGTTAAAGTTGCATAGTCCGATGGTTTTGATTTCTGTGTTTTTTCTGAGATAAATATATTAGATCGATCAATAGTATCTACTTTACATTAGTTCAAAGTTACTTTTATTTTAAATGTTAAATTTTTTAGATATTTTGAGTGCAATCATGGAAAATTAGTTTTGCCAAGCTTGCCAAAACTCTGACACCATAGACTTCTGCAGTAACAGGTTCTGTTAAATTGACTCAGTAGTGCCTTCTATGCAGAAACAAATGCTTAATATATGCATCAGTATCTTAGTTAGATATGTCAAATTAAGTCTAGATAATTGGTTTGGTTTTCAAAATTTGATATTTCATCGGACTATGCAGCTTTAATGCTATATATTGAACAATTATCTTAGAAATTCTATCGGAGAACGGGCAGGGGGGAAGGGGCGGTGGCTAGAGGAGGGAGGGTTGGCGGGGAGGGGGAAAGGGGCGGGGGGGGGGGAGAGCAGGGAGGGGAGAGGATGGGAAGTGGGAGGGAGCGGGCAGAGAGGAGGGGGCAAGGAGGGTGAAGGGGAGGAAGCGGGCAGAAGGGAGGGGGAGGCGGGGAGAGGAGGGAGTGTGGGCGGGGAGATGAGTCCTGGAGCGTGGCCTGCCTGCAGCTGCATCTATGTGCCCAGTCTTGCGGCATGCCCCATCCTAATGGCTCCATAATGACCCCGCAGCTCGTGCAGCATAGTAGCCGCCGCCGTTGCGCTGGGCGACATCTGCACCGTCACGCAACGCGAAAAGTGGGAAGCCTGCGCACGCCACTATTGCCAGCCACTTGCCGCAAATGTCACTACATTCTGTTCTCTGTTGGGAGATTTAAATACTGCATCCCTGACTTACTAAATTACAAATTGCATAACATATCCTATGGTGCTGTTCTTTGCCCTTTCTTCCATGTGTAAAACACAATTGATGTATATTGCTATCCTCCCCAGTCCAGTATATAATACCAACATTCCGCATGCGAGGCCCACGCTCTCCCGATTCGGCCAATGCGGCCGATAGGCGGCAAGGTGCTGGCACACCAAAACTCCCATATGAGCTGTTACACCTTATTGTTATTTACAATTTATTATTCATTAATGCCACTTCCTACCTGGATGTATGTCACATACTTGCTACAATCTGCCAGCATGATATATAATCTCACTACCATGGGTTGAATGCTTCAAATACATTGGCTTTTCAGAATAAATAGATTGAATTGTTTCCATCCAACATAAAATCCGAATTATTCTAAGTAGATAATTGAAGTTGCCCTTGCGTATCTGTGATGTATGTCATGAAGGCGTTGAAGGGGGGGTGTGAGGGTGTTGCACACAAAATGATCCCTAGGGTGGGATTCGAATTCCCATTTCTGCCATTTTGGCGGGAGTCTCTTAAGCATTAGCTTATTTCGGTTCCCTGGGTAAAACATTCCTGCTCTGGAGTACTTGGCATTACTGGAATAGAGCAAGGAGTGGTTAGTTACGTGTATAAATAATCCGACTGAGTCGGGTATCATGTCATGGTGCAGGTGGCATGGTATCCCAGTGGGACAGCACTATAGTTTTGCACCTGTCTTGACATGTTCTTGCCAGTGTGAAACCTCTATTTGCTCCCCGAGAGAGTGCCGCTGGTAACTTGCAAAAGCCAGCAGCACTTCAACACTTTTGCAGGCAGCTTTCATGAAATGTTAAATGGAGAGCGGCAGTCAAGTAATGAAAGCAGTCTTTATCGCATCACGACCGACAGCATGATGATGATGATGGGACAGCACTATAAAGTAGTCATGAGTGTACAAGCGCCGCCATTCGGTGCCCACATCCTGGTATAAACCTTAGCTGCTGCTCTGAAGCAAAGCCCCAATAACAAATTAAAATTGGTATGTGCTTCTATATTCCGTTTCTGCTTCTTGATGAGTTTGCATGTTTGTGTGTTTTAGTGTGGGGTGGGGTGGGTCTATTCTGACGAATATAGCTCTGTTGACAGTGCATGGCTAGCATCACCAGAAGGGATGGGCAAATGAATTCAGCATCCGTCTCTCATTCTGGTAGGTAATGGGATTCGAAAATGTGGGTTGCAACCCTGGTCGAGTCAAACTAATGATATTGAAATTCATACTTGTCGCTACCTAGCCTGACGCGTGACATTACTAGGAGCAGTCGAAAGAAGAAGACCGATTGTCTGTGATTGAAAGTGTCCCTGCTTAAAGTTGCATACTCAATTGTTTTGAGTTTCTGACATTTTCTGAGAGGTTGATCATCAGTTCTAAGCACCATCCGGGCTGGATTGTAGGGAATCACGACTCAGGTTGCATAAGTGACCTTGATACTTTACAATTCCATGTATTAGCTTTCCTTTGCCCTCCATAAAAACAATATTTAAAGAAAAATATTAGATACCTTACTTTAGCTTGAAGTCACTCTTATTTTAAATGGCTAGCTTTTGAGATATGTGAAGTGCAACCATGTGAAATTAATTTGGGCAATACTGCAATACTGCCAACATCTTTACACCATAGCATTCTGCAGCAACAGGTTATATTCAAGTGCTTCAGTATTACTTTGTGTGTGGCGACACATGTTTGATAAGTGCACCAGTATCTAAGTTAGATATGTCAAATCAAATTTAGATAATTACTTTGGTTTTGAAATGTTATTATGTTTATCACGCTATGCAGCTTCAGTCAACCAATGTATGAACAAATAACTAAATTAAATCCACATGTTATATGTAAGCATCTGTAAGCATGATGTGACAATATAGGTGCAGAAGCGAATTGATAAGTATTACCCATTATTATCCATTATTATCCATTACAATCCATTATTATCCATTATTATCCATTATTATCCATTATTATCCATTATTATCCATTAGTATCTATTAGTATCCATCATTATCCATTATTATACATTATTATGCATTGGTATATATTATTATAAACCATTAGGCAATAAGGTTAGACAAAGCAGAGTTGGGCTGAGTTCTTTATTAGTTCTCTGGCTGGGACTAATATGCCCTACCAAAAAGAAAAATGCGAGCGAAGTGACAGTGGTTTGAATCATTTCTGCACCAAACAGTTGGCGCCCCAATCGCTTGCCCATAGAGGGGTGGGTGTGCCAATCCAAATACACGCAAATAATCGTAGAATGAAATATGATATCAATAGCGGAATTGCTCTGTTCCTTTATATTATTATAATACATTATAATACACATATATTAGTATCCACTATTATACATTATTATCCACTATTATACATTATTATCCATTAGTATGCATTAGCATCCAGTATTATCTATTATTTTCTATCATTATCCATTATTATCCATTATTATCCATCAATATCCATTATTATCCATTATTATCCATTATTATACATTATTATCCATTAGTTTCCATTATTATCCATTATTATCCATTATTATCCATTATTATCCATTACTATCCATTAGTATCCATTATTATCCACTGGTACACATTAGTATTCATTATTATCCACTAGTGCCCATTATTATCTATTATTGGATATTATGATTCATTTATTACCGATTACTACTCGCTATGCATTTGCTCCGCTCCTTCCATCATGGGAATGGTGGCGCCACCACTGATCCAAACCTTAACTACGGGCACGCACATTGTTATTCAATTATTGTATTATGCTAGGGTAACACACTCCCTATGGCAGTGAATACATTATCTCAACCCACCACATTTATTGTATTGTTCCATATATACTATATCGGGCCTTTATGTATGGATAGTGTTAAACCCTTTATCACCTGTAATAATACCTTTAGTGTCCTGCACCCCCTCCCCCTATCCGGGGGGTGCGGAGGGGTACCAGGATGCACCGCTCCACCTCCTGCACGAGACCAATCCTCCACTCGCTCGGAGGAATTCTTTTTTAAATAAAGGAGTTGGCATCTAAGCTACTCCCAACTCACATATATATATATGATATACCTGTATATATATATTATATACATATATATATATAGACTGTGATGCTCAGAGTTGTGGGGGGGGGAGGATGCCGACAGCTTGGCTATGTGAGACTGGCTTTCCTTGGGGACCATCACCATACAAGTGTGTAGACTGAGTACGAGGCCTCGGGCTTCTGTTCAAACATGACGCACTCGGATGTCCCTCGCTCACCCTGTGTGCACACCGGCAGCGTATACGTCGCCATAGCAACAGGAGAGCCAGCTCCTCCTGGTGTTCAACAGGCCGAGGTTGATATAAAACCCGCGTCTGTCTCAGCGCATGAGAGATCATAGGTTTCATCCTTAGCTGAGTCGAACTATAGATGTAATATGCATATACAGTGGAACCTTGTTATAATGCACCCCGATTTAGCGTGAATTCTGATATAACGCAATGATTCACTTGACCCAGAATTCCGTAATTCAATGGTAATTCAACAAGCTGAACCCCTACTTAGCGCGACTCTGTTGTTTTCACGATGACATTGTATGGACCCCAATAGTCATAACCTTATAATGCCTGTCCTGATATGACCTTAGATGTTGCCAGGACGCAACACTCCAACAGCCAACAAGCGTTATAATGAGGTTTCACTGTACATATATTTACATTTACTGTTATATCTATTAGAGGTATGCCAATTTACTATAGATATATATATATTGAATTACACTAGACACTCCATCACATGGTGATTGTTGTGGGGGACATGAAAAGTACTGGGTGATATATCGGTATCGTGGTGCTGGTGGTATTGTATCCGAAGCTTGCAGCACTTTGAAGACAGCATTCTGTGGCAAATAACTATTCTCCTTGATGGGACCCCCAGTGTTGTTTAGAAACATAAATACCCACAATACCTCCCTCCTTCTGTCAGAAATGCGCATGTCGCCACAAGCACCCGCGCAGCCGACACTAACTATTTACCAACCCACCTCCTTGGCCCAATTACTGGTGTCTTTAGGGGAAGGGAGTGTTGCAAGGTTTCGCTTTCGCGCATGCGCTGACTGGAAAATGACACCAGTAGACTTCTTCGCAGTGCGCATAAGTGCCGGAGAACCAGAGCCACGACTTTAGTTCATTGTTGGAGTTTTACATCCTGGCAACATCTAAGGTCATATCAGGATGGGTACCGACTTGTGACAGTGGACACTCATGGCAACTTTATTGTGCTGCCGGTTGGAAGACTAGGCCACCAGCAACATGACCTGATATCTCACTCAATCACATTATTCTGACACTTAGCCAACCAGTCCTCACCATATCCTAATAATGCAGAGTGCCTGGCTAGGAAGCAACAAGTATACATTTTTAAGTCATCGCTTCAACTCGCCCAGGGTTCGAAATGTTGGTTTGAATCCCATGATCTTCCACAAACCGGAGACAGACGCTCAACACATTCGGCCATCCCGGCTGGCGTGAGATGTGGGCTGTCAGTGTTTGTTCTTCAAGCTGCCGACTGCAGCTCACTTAGCTCTCTATCGAGCCGCCTGAGAAACAATCCCCACCCCCACACCCCAATCCCCCTCCACCCTCAACCCCACCCCCAACCCGCACCCGGCAAATGACGGTATCCTCAGGAGAGGCCCCCCCACCTCCATTCAGGGTGGCGAATGGGTTTCATTTCTAATGAGTGGTTCACACAACTACCGGATGCGGTACCCGAATCGGTAGAGTGGAAGCCTCCCGTGCAGAATGTCGGGAGCTCAATTCCTGGTCGAGTCAAGCCAATGGCTTACAAAATTGATACTTGTCGCTTCCTAGCCTGGCACTCGGCGTTATTAGGATAGGGCAAGGACTGGATGGCTCAGTGTCAGGAACATGTGACTGAGTGCGATGCCAGGTCATGGTCTCACAGTGGGATAGCACTAAAAAGTCACCATGAGTATACACTGAAACAAGTTGGT
Organism: Branchipolynoe longqiensis; assembly: GCA_030323885.1. Classification (NCBI taxonomy): domain Eukaryota; kingdom Metazoa; phylum Annelida; class Polychaeta; order Phyllodocida; family Polynoidae; genus Branchipolynoe; species Branchipolynoe longqiensis. The sequence continues at coordinate 47,363,574 of CM059186.1, forward strand.
ACACATCCTCATATGACCTTAGATGTTGCCAGGAGGTAAAACTCCAACAACCAACCAATCTAACAGCTGGCCGCAGCTCATTTAGCTGTCTATCTAGTGGCCTGAGAGACCATCCCACCCCACACCCCATCCCCCTCCACCCCACACACCCACCACCACCCCCAAACGACTGTATCCTCAGGAGTAGCCCCTCTTCGAGGGTTGCAAGTGGTTTTCATTTCTAATGAGTTGCTCACACAACTAGAAGCTGAGTCTAGTGAACTGTGTGTGTGTGTGTGGAGTAGAGAGGTAGTGATGGGGTCAGTCGGATTGGGGTGGGGTTGGGGGTGGGGTTGGGGTGGGGAGAGGTGGTGCGGAGTGTGGAGTGTGGAGCAGAAGGGTGTGTGTCTGTGCGCGTGTATGCTTTCCAGATTACTTCCATCAACGTTGCTGTGATTCTTTCTCAAGTAATGATCTGGGGCACGCGCCCAAACCGGAAACGGAAATGGAACCGGAAGTGCACACACTTGTCCGACTCTTCACTCTACGGCCATTGGAAGGGTGGAATGCGACGAGTGGTGGTGGGGGCGGTTGGGGGCGGGGTTGAACTGGCTTGTGGGGGGGGGGGGGGGGGGCTGGGTTGTTGGATGATAAGTGCTGGGCGATACAGAGGCTCCTAGTGCCGAGGACTTCCGCTAGGTGGTCAGGTGGGTTGGTTGATTGTTGGAGTTTTATGTCATGGCAAAATCTAAGGTCATATCAGGATGGGTGCCGACTTGTAACAGTGTACACTCATGGTGACTTTATAGTGCTGCCCTTCTGGGTAATCAGATCACCGGCACCATGATCCAATATCCCACTTAGTAACATAATCCTGACACTGAGCTAACCAGACCTTGTCATATCCTATTAATGCCGAGCGCCAGGCTAGGAAGTGACAAATATCAATTTTATAAGTCATTGATTTGACTCGACTGTGAACCAAATTCCCAACATTCCGCACACGAGGCCTGCGCTCTACCGATATGGCCAACATGGACAATAGGTGGCGAGGTGCTCGCGCACCAAAACTCCCATATGAGCTGCTACACCTTATTGTTATTTACATTTTATTATTCATTAATGCCGTTTTATACCTGGATGTATGTCACATACTTGTTACAATCTGCCAGCATGATATCCGGTATCCATGCCACATGATTTCCAAAGATGTGATCCACAACTTCAGTTCTTTCAAGGACTACTGGTCCTGTACAGATAACTCCTTTGCATTTATTATGTTTAAATCGACCAGAATGTAAAATGGACCGCAGCACCATTCCTTCAGCACAAATCACTGACCTCTTCGGAAGAATAAACTATTGAGCACATCAAGAAAGCAAAGGCAGCGTTCATTCCAAGAAGTTCCCTCACCACCTTACGTAACTTCTAGGGATACGCCCCTTTCAACTCCTCCCTATGGACTTCTCCATACACGCATCGTTGCGCTGCTTTCTCGAGACTTTCTGCTACAGAAGAGAAAATGACATCCTGACTGTTGGGGAAGTAGACTATTTCCACAGGATGAATGAAGTGTTTGATTGCTCCTGACAGACTGAGGCACGGAGGGGAGTGGGATGTGCGTGTGTGTGTGAGGTAGGACCAGCGTAGGGTAGGTAAGGTGGTAGTGGGACCAGTGAATGTGATGAGATTGGTGGTGGCACCAGTGTATGGTAGGTAGAGTGGTTGTGGGACCAGAGTAAGGTAGGTAGGGCGGTGGTGGGACCGGTGTATGGTAGGTAGGGTGGTGGTGGGACCAGTGTAGGGTAGCTAGGGTGCTGGTGGGACTGGTGTATGGTAGGTAGGGTGGTGGTGGGACCGGTGTATGGTAGGTAGGGTGGTGGTGGGACCGGTGTATGGTAGGTAGGGTGGTGGTGAGACCAGTGCAGTGTTGGCAGGGTGGTTGTGGGACCAGTACGTGTGATGGGATTGATGGTGGGACCAGTGTACTGTAGGTAGGGTGGTGGTGGGACCAGTGTGTGTGATGGGATGGGTGGTGGGCCCAGTGTAGGGTAGGTAGGATTGGTTGGTTGTTGGAGGTTTACGTCCTAGCAACATCTAGGGTCATATCAGGATGTAGAAGTGTTGGGAAGCTACCATTTGGTGGTGGAAGCTGGGTAGATAAGGTGGTATTGAGGGTCAGACCAGAATAGGTGAGGTGGGGCTGTTGTTGGGACCAGAGTAGCTGAGCTTGTGCGGGAAGTGGCACTGGTAGTTGAGATGGTATTAGTCGTGGATACCAGTATACGTGAGGTAATACTGCAAGGGAAGCATTGTAAGTTAGGTAGTAATGGTGGTGGTACCAGTACAGCTGATGTAGTACTGCAGGTTGGACCAGTGTAAGTTAGGTAATAATGGTGGTGGTACCAGTACAGGTGATGTAGTACTGCAGGGAGAAGGAGTGTAAGTTAGGTAGTAATGGTGGTGGTACGAGTCCAGGAGATGTAGTACTGCCGGTGGGACCAGTGTAAGTTAGGTAGTATTGGTGGTGGTACCAGTACAGCTGATGTAGTACTGCAGGTGGGACCAGTGTAAGTTAGGTAGTAATGGTGGTGGTACGAGTATAGGTGATGTAGTAATGCAGGTGGGACCAATGTAAGTTAGGCAGTAACAGTGGTGGTACCAGTACAGGTGAAGTTGTACCGCAGGTGGGACCAGTGTAAGTTAGGTAGTAATGGTGGTGGTACCAGTACAGGTTATGTAGTACTGCAGGTGGGACCAGTGTAAGTTAGGTAGTAATGGTGGCGGTACCAGTACAGGTTATGTAGTACTGCAGGTGGGACCAGTGTAAGTTAAGTAGTAATGGTGGCGGTACCAGTACAGGTGACGTGGTACTGCAGGTGGGACCAGTGTAAGTTAGGTAGTAATAGTGGTGGTACCAGTACAGGGGATGTAGTACTGCCGGTGGGACCAGTGTAAGTTAAGTAGTAATGGTGGTGGTAGCAGTACAGGGGAAGTAGTACTGCAGGTGGGACCAGTGTTGATGAGATCGTACTGGTGATTGTTACCAGTGTAGTGGATGTAGTGGTGGTGGTTACCAGTCTAGTTGAGGCTATGATGGTGGTGGTCGGACCAGTTTGTGTGAGGTGATAGATGTATGTAGAACCAGACTATTCCAGATGAATATTGCTGTAGCACCCCTGTAAATAAGCTGATATTTTGGGGTGGTGATGCCAGCACTTCGCTTTCCAATTCGCTTGCACGGGCTTCCAAATGACGACGTAACAACCATTCACAACATTCCTTTCATCCTGCCACAACTGCTGCCAGTCTGGAGAAGTGGGACTTATGGTGTGACGTAAGCAGTAACCCCCCCCCCCCCAACCCCCCGATCCACTTCTTGGGCTAGCACTGTGAAAGTGGTGCCAAAGAGGGAGAGTGATTGCTTGCTCTCTGCGCTGTCCATATTTATTGGTATTTCTTGTATGTGTGATCCAGTTCCCCAAATTCCTGAAAGCATAGATAAGCTATTCAATTATTTTCTTCTCTTTTGCTTTCATGTATTCAAGTTGTATAATCCGATGGTTTTGAGTGTGCCATATTATTTTGTTGATCTACATTTTACATTCTAATCCACTTCTCCTCAGCGTGAAGTGAGTCTCGTTTTAAATACATGTACCCTCTTGATGCATATAGTGGTATTTATCGTATGTATAAAAATATTGTATAGGGCAGTTTCACGGAAATCTGAAACAAATATATGGCACAAACCTGATCAAGATTGGCCATTAGGAGCCACATGGTTATAGGTGCAAGGTGAATTTAAAGAATATGATCTACTGACATGCTTGCCGAAATTAATTTAGCATGTTTGCCCCTCAAATATCTCAAAAGTTAGCCATTTAAAATAAAAGTTACTTCAAACTAAAGTAACGTAGATTATAATGACCAATCTAATATGTTTATCTCAGAAAATGGCAGAAACTGAAAAACCATTGGATTACGCCAGTTTAAGCAGGGTGAGCATGTTGGTGGTGTCGTGCCTGTCCCATCCCACATATGACGCCATGTAAAGTATTGATGAGTGGACACTACCAGTTCTAGTTTACAACTGACTTTTTATTACGTTCTTTGTAGTCATGACGTGGCCTCGCATTACGCTGGGGGTGTTCGGATAACACAACACATTACCATCGGGAGGAGGATGAAAATATACATAACAACAACAAAAACACAAACACTGACACACACACAAACACAGACACACATACACAAACAGAGACACACAAACACAGACAAACACAGACAAACACAGACAAACACACACACAAACACACACAAACACGCACAAACACACACACATACAACTACACACAAACACAAACCCACACAAACACACACCGACAAACCCACACAAACACACACCAACCCACACAAACACACACACAAACACACACAAACACACACAAAAACACACACAAACACACACAACACAAACACACACATCAACACACACAAACACACAACACACACACAAACATACACACAAGCACACACACAAATACACACAAACACACACAGACACACACAGACACATACAAACATACACAACATACACAATCAAATACAAACAGACACAAACTCACACAAATGCGCACACAAAAACACACACTCACAACCACACACACAAATATACACAAACACGCACAGACACACCCCACACACAAACACACACAAATACACAGAGATACACACAAACACACACAACACACATACATACACACACAAACTCACATACATGCACCCACAAACACATACATACACCCAAACACACACAAACACACACAACCACACACACACAAGCACACAACCACCCAAAAACACTGACAAACACTGACAAAGACACACAAATGCACACAAACACACGCAAGCACACACACAAAACACACACAAACACATACAAATACACTCAAACACAAACAAACATACACAAGCACACCCAAGCACACACAAACACACACAAATACACACAAGCACACAGACTCGAACACACATAAACACACACAAGCACACCACAACACACACAAACACACAAACAACAAACACAAAATAACCCATGGCAATCATTCAGCGAAGTGTCAATTAAATGCCTTTGGTCATCGATAACCCAAATGGACTTTTTTTTTTAAACCATGTAATGACTGAGGTGGTTCTCACTCTGGGACGTCTGTAATCGCCCATGACGTGCTTCTTTTTGGGAGTCCGTTCCGTGTACACAATAGGTGCGTGCACAGGCTTTGTGGAACCATAAATCTGTGACGTCGCAGTGATTAACTCGCGATTAGATTGTCAGCTCTGTCAACACGCCGCGTGTAAGGAGAGCCATGTTCCTATCGCACATGATGGAGTTGTGGTTTGGGGTGACTGTTTACCATGGTTACCATCTCCCTCCCCCTTTATCTCCCGCTCCCCCTCTATCGCTGCCCTTCGTCTACCCCTCCTCATCTTTCTCCCCCTCCCCATATATTTCCCCCCTCTATCTCCCTCCGTCCCCATCTATCTCCCCCCTGCTCTCCATCTCCCCCTACCCTCCATCTCTTCCTCTCTATCTCTCCTCTCCCTCTAACTCCCCTCCCCTCCATCTCCCCCTCTCCCTCTAACTCCCCCCCCCTCTATCTTCCCCTCCCTCTCTACTTCCCCCAACCCCTCTATCTGCTCCTCTCCTCTCCCTCTAACTCCCCTCCCCTCTATCTCCTCCTCTCCCTCTAACTCCCCTCCCCCTCTATCTTCCCCTCCCTCTCTACTTCCCGCAACCCCTCTATCTCTCCTCTCCCTCTAACTCCCCTCCCCTCCCCTCCATCTCCTCCTCTCCCTCTAACTCCCCTCCCCTTCTATCTTCCCCTCCCTCTCTACTTCCCCAACCCCTCTATCTCTCCTCTCCTCTCCCTCTCAGTCCCCCCCTCCATCTCCTCCTCTCCCTCTGGCTCCCCTCCCCCTCTATCTGCCCCTCCCTCCCTACGTCCCCCCAACCCTCTATCTCGCCTCTCCCTCTAACTCTCCTCCCCCTCCATCTCCTCCTCTCCCTCTAACTCCCCTCCACCTCTATCTTCCCCCCGTCTCTACTTCTCCCAACCCCTCTATCTCCTCCTCTCCCTAAAGCTTCCCTCCCCATCCATCTCCTCCTCTCCCTCTAACACCCTCCTCCTATATCTTCCCCTCCCTCTCTACTTACCCCAAACCCTCTATCCCTCCTCTCCTCTCCCTGTAACTCTCCTCCCCCTCCATCTCCTCCTCTCCCTCTAACTGCCCTCCCCCTCTAACTCCCCTCCCCCTCTATCCTCCCCCATCTCTACTTCCCCCAACCTCTCTATCTCCTCCTCTCCTCTCCCTCTAACTCCCCTCCCTCTCCAGCTCCTCCTGTCCCTCTAATCCCCCTGTTTCCCCCCTTCACTCTCTACCACCCCCAAACCCTCTATCTCCTCATCCCCTCTCCCTCTATCTCCCCTCACTCTCCATCTCCTCCTCTCCCTCTAATTCCCATCCCCTATATCCCCCATTTCCTCTAACTCCCCTCCCCGTCCATCTCATCCTCCGACTCTATCTCTTTCCTTCCCCTCCTATTACCTTAAAACAAAATAAATTTGATGAGATTCATTACTGATATACGACTACAGAGTCGGTAGCATGAGGCTGATTTTGAAATGCACTGTAGTACCACCTGGAATGGATTCATCGAGGCACGCCAGCAGAGAACATCCTGTCGTTGGGGATGAACTAACACAAATAGCATCCTCAGTGGGCTAATAGACTTGACTGTGCAATCTGGGAATAGCAATCCCGGCAATAATACACGCTAGCCGGGGTGCAAGCCCCCCCCCCCCTCCCTCCGTCCCATCTTCCCTTCCCCCGGCTCCCCAACCCCCACCCCTCAGGGGGGCAGTTAGCGGCTTCAGCACACCGCCACTTCCTGTCAGGCGTGATGTGGGCTCGGTGCCCTACAAGCTGCCTTGCGTTGTCTCATATCCTGCTTCATACCGCTCCTTTGGTGGAGTTACTCCATTCTTAGCAGTTGCGGTTCTGCTTGGTTGAACTTGCTAGTTGCAAAGCAACGTGGTATTGTTTATTAGCTGCTGGAGACCGGCTACAGCATGTAGTGCCTGCAAGCTGTTTCCTCACCACTGAAATGCCGTCGCTGGCGCCCAGCAGGACCAACGATGTGCGCGGCCATTTTGGTGCAAAGCAATTTGGTTATGGGCTCTGTGGGGAAGCGTTTTGGGGTTCGCTGCGGGTTTCACCATACAAATGCGTCAGGCGTGAAACTAGCTGGGATCATCCTGGGAACAATGAAATAAATCAGTCCCTTTGGACCTCCTCCAAAGTTTACATTTACGTGGAAAATTCCAGCCCATATAGTGAGAGTGGTATAATACAGTGAATGAGGTTGGGCGGCCATTACTGGAGAGAAGCGGCAGTTGGAGCCACCGTCTGAGCTGAGGTTCAGTACGTTGGAGCAGTAGATGACTAGCCCACGCTCCAGCTCCTGGTAACTGAGGGGGCAGCTGAGGAGCTGGGGGTGATTCCAGGCTATTTTACTCGTATAATTTGTATACAGCATATATGTACTATGCTATTATTTGGAGCATCAAATAGTGGCAAAGGAATTGGTACACATACATAGACGTATTTAGGAATCGTAGTTTGTGAGGAGCGGGAATTTATTTGCTGGGGTAAATACATTTTTGGAACAAGCGAGTGCCAAAGGTACGAGGCACTACAGAGGTCCGGGGTATGCCACCCAGGAGATTTTGAAATCTAAAAGCTCTGAAATGTCATTTCCAGTAATTTCAGGGAAATTGCATAGTGGGTTTTGGGTTTTTTTTTGTATAGCAGACGGGAAATTGCTCCCTTCTTAGGGTCATGATATATCATCAACTAAGTTGCGTCTGGGTTGTGATAATCTGATACAGTGAGAGAGAAGTAAGCAAAAGTAAGCTTCATTTGTGAAAATGCATAACAGCACAGACCGTCTGTATACAAATATCTATATAAGCCTACATAGTTGCCTGGTGTATTGTGCGAATGGCACATTCATGCTTACATCAAATGATGCAGCATTGTATCAACTACTGAGCCTTTTGTTATCTGCTTACAGCAAACAGTGCATGTAAACCACTCCTCACCGCCACAATGGCAGGTCCAACGATGTGCGTGGCCATTTGGTGCAAAGTGATTTGGTTACCACCTCTATGGGGAAACGTTCGGGGCTGGCCATGCCAGCCGACTGGATCTTTGGTTAGGAGCAAATCAGACGTGAAACCGACTTGGATCACCCTGGGAACAGTGAAATGCGTTTTAGTCCTCCCTTATGGGTCTACCCTCATTTCAAATACAGGAGTGGAATTTAAGCCAGCAAACTATTATAGGCTGTATATATATCTCTCTGTGAAAAATGTCCTATAGAGGATTTCCACCAGCAACCTGTCTTCTGATCGTAGGGTAATAACTAGATAAATGATTCACCCCATACTTGCTGTACACGAGTGAACACCAACCCTATATAAAAGCTGTCGAAAAAGTGGGGAAATGAAATGAGCGCCTAATTTCACAATCTAAGAAGCAACAATTATTCTTTGTATATGTCTTCATATTTCCACAATACCTTTGAGTTGAAAAATATAATCAAATATATAGTGTAATAGAATTTAAAGGTGAAATCGACAGCGTTCTTTGGCCGCCATCTTGCCATTTCACCAACTCTGTGCCGATATAAGTACCCATTTGACACTGGAGACAGGCATTCTACTTCCTGTTCCATACTAAGGCTATTTTCGCCCGTATTTATGCTAAGTTGGCATTCACCCATGAACTGCAAGTATGGGGTGAATCCTTTATCTAGGTAATAAGTAGTATTATACAAGATGCTCCGTGGAAAAACTCTATAGCTTCAACTCACAACATACGTATTGGTAGACGCATATACATTAGCTGAGTGGGATTGGGGGGAGCGCTTGGCGATTGGGGGGAGGTAGTGAGTGATAATGGGGCAGAGGAGTGGTTGGGGTGTGGTGGTGGTGGGGTGGGGTGGGGTGTGTTGGTGGTGGAGTGGGGATGGGGTGTGGTGGTGGTGGGGTGTGGGTGGGTGGTGGCGGGGCTAAGCTTGCAGCTTCAGCCCTCTTTGGTTTCTTACTGCCCCCGAGCCCAGACCATCAAAGCATTACACATCACTGGGGACACGTAAAGGGCCTGGGAATGACGTCCAGTGGCGCCGCCTGGTGAGTAAACAGTGCATACAGAGACACGCACAGAGTGCGGCTGGAAATGGAAGCTAACTGGCCGCCATGATTGAATCAGAGACGGGTTTGTGTGGGGTTGGGGGTGGGGTGGGGGTGGGGTGGGGGAGGATGTGTATATGAGAGCGGGACTGACACATCCACTAATGGGGCATGTGGAAACCGGTGGTTGCTCCTCCTGACCCCACGTCACCTCGCTGCGCAAGCGCATGCGCCGCCATCTTGTCCCAACAGGATGTGCCACACTTCCTTTATGGGGTGGAGACTACAGTACATACTAGCCTCAGCCATCACGCATGTGTGCGCAACACATGTTGGATATCATATGCACACGTCATCACACCTCACAGCATTACTCGGATAGGGGCAATGACTGGATGTCTCAGCGTCGGGATAATGTGACTGAATGGGATATCAGGCTATGGTGCTGGCGGTATAGCTTTCCCAAAAGGGGTAAAACTGTAAAGTCGTCGGGGGCGTGCAGGTGATCTTAGATGATGCTAGGACGTTAAGCCTCCTTAACAAACTGAGCCTCATTGCACCTCAGCACACCTCAGGACATCTCAGCGCACCTCAGCACACCTCAGCACACCTCAGCACACCTCAGCACACATCAGCACACATCAGCACACATCAGCACACATCAGCACACATAATCACACATCAGCACACCTGAGCACACCTCATCCCACCTCAGCACACCTCAGCACACCACACTGCTCACCACACAGGTCTCACCATCCTCACCACACTGCACCACACATCGCACATGAAACCTGACAACATCTAACCACACCACAGTTTACCACATGACGTCACACCTCACGCATAGATCGCCATACCCAGCCCGATCACACCCAAAAACGCCTCAGATAACACCACCAAAGCTAACACACCTCGGCATGCCTCACTTTACACACCTCACTTCACACACACACCCCCAGCCATATGAGTTGAGCGTCTGTCTCCCACTTTGGTAGAATGTGGGATTTAAACCCTGGTCGAGTCAAACCAATGACTGTAAAAGGTATACTTGTCGCTTCCTCGCCAGGCGCTCGACATTATTAGGATAGGGCAAAGATTGGTTGGCCTAGGGTCAGGATAATGTGACTGAGTAGGATATCAGGTCATGGTTCTGACAGCCTTGTTTCCCAGTGGGCCAGTACTATAAAGTTGCCATGAGTGTGCACTGCCACAAGTCGGTATCCAGCCTGATATGACATTAGATGTTGCCAGGACGTAATACTCCAAAAAACCAACTAGCCAACCACCACGCCCACATCACACTCCACACCCTACATACCTCAGCACACACATCAGCACAACTCAATGCCACTGGGGGCACATCGGACAGATTTAGGTTTGAACCATTCAGGTCAGAGTCTGATGTTGGGTGGCGTCCCTTGAACACTGGCGCCCCCATTCGGTTGAAAAGCGCACTGCGTTTCGACACTCGTCAACCGGGACATCGAAATCGATTTACTCCCAGTGGCGATGCCTGGGGGCGCCACCATCATCATCCAGGCATCTCTCCATATAAAGGTTCCAGGCTGTAATACAGATGTATTAGAGATGTGAACATGTAGTCTACATAGCATGACATAATAAATGAATATTCAAATAAATTCAGTTTTCTCAAATATGTATTACTACTAATCCTGGCTCAGGGCCGATATAGCTTTGAGATGTCATGTATGTTTATATAATCTAGATCAATATTTTCAATTATATATTATAATTCAAAACGCGGGATAACGAATCATAATATATATGGAACTATATTAATTCACATAGTGGTATCCAAATGGGTTCGAGCCCCACCCGGTAGGAGCAGCATGACGTCATTGGTGAGGGTTCCAGGTCACTCAAACCTACTGCGTATGAATGTCCTTAGCTGGGTTGTGTGGGATGGCGAAAATAAGGCTGGAACTATTACTATGAATTGGTTCGGGTGATGGTGTAGTGGTTCAGGCCGTGAACCTGCGGGTTCGATCCAGCTGGCGAGGAGGACTAGCCCACACACCACGCACAGTGTTCAGGTGCTGGGGACTGAGTGAGGCTGGTGGTACGAATCCAACGGTCAAGGCATGGGGTGCTAATGGCTAGTGTCCATAGTTGCAGATAGGCGAGTGGTGAGTCTCTGTCCCCCGCACTGAATTACCCATTTTGCTGATGCAACGTGTACACGCGTAAGGGTGCCGAAGTTCAGCTATGGTCGAAGGGATGAATGATGTAATTATACATAGATATAGATATAATATAGATATATATCTATGCGTTGTTATATATAGATATATATATATCTAAATATAGATATAGAGAAATAGATATTTATATATACATATATCTATTTATATTTATATATAGCTATATATGTATATTTATATATAATATCTATTATATACATGTGTATATATAGATATATATGTATATACCTATTCATACCTGTGTATATTTGTATATGGAGGTGTACATATATATATATGTGATGTATAAGCATTATGCGAGTATAAAGCTGCGTAAGGGAATCTATATGTTTATTACTCTGTACTACTTTATAACACACTATGTTATTGACCAATCGGCTCTCTGTATCTATTCACTTCCTACCACAATGCACTTCGAACCGCACTTCCGTCACCTCCACTGTCACTTATATATATATATATATATATATATATATAAATATATATAGATATGCATATATACATATAGACAATAGCATCCTACATGAGCAGCTCACCCTGCAAGCTGATTCTGCACCACCAACCGGCACAACGGGCAGCACACGGGGTGGGGCAGCACGGAACAACACGGGTAACACGAGCCACATGCAGCACAGGCAGCAGGGGCAGCACACAGAACGGGAGCTACGGGGCATCACAGGTGACGGCGCAGCACGGGCAGCACAGACAGAAGGGGCAGCACCCAGGAGTGGGCATCATGAGCAGCACGAGAAGCATGGGCAGCATGGGTAGCACGGGAAGCACGGGCAAAATGAGTAGCACGGGATGCATGGGCAGCACAGGAAGAATGGACATGATGGAAACTTCACCAACATTTTAGGCGGTTCAAATATCACCATGGTGATATGGTAAGGTTGACCGCCCCTCCCCCCCCCCCTCCGCCATCCCACCCTGCGCCACCCCGCCCTACACCGCTCTTGGCCTGATCTGCCCGCAGCCTCCCCACCTCCCTTCTCCCCGGTCCGTCCGGCCCGCCTCTCCCTCCCACTCTCCTAGCTGCCCCTTCGCTCTGCCCGTTCGCTCGCCCACCAGTCCTTCCTCTGCCCACCTCGGGGGACAGAGACCCTCTGCCGCAGGTCAGACCCCTGTAATCCCAGCTGTGTCTGCTGGGTATCGCTGGATCGCTCTGTAGGATGGGTGGCCGGGTCAGGTCGGGGCGGGGGGGGGGGCGGGGCGGGTCTGGGCCGGTGTCGCAGTTTCAGCGCCCGGTCAGTTTCAGCTGCCTGTCAGTTTCATGCGCATGCGTCAAAATCTAACATCATTGTCACTAACCTTATAAATTTAATATAATGTTTTTGGTAAAGATGTTTTCTACATGTGTACAAAGCGATTTGTTTCTAGGTGGTGTGGTTTTAGAGATATATCACTTTTCCTGTATTTTCTGTATGAAGATTGCTAGAGATCATTGACAATGCCTTGAGTTTGATGGTACGCGCAGTGCAAAACCTTAGTTTTATTCAAAATTAATACAAATCAAGAACCCTAACCTTATAAATTTAATACAGTCTTTTTGGTAAAGATGTTTTCTATATGTGTACCAAGCGATTTGTTAATAGGTGGTGTAGTTTTAGAGATATTTCACTTTTGCTGTATTTTCTGTATGAAGATTGCTCACGACCATTGACAATGCCTTGAGTTTGAGTCTATACGGCCGGTGGAAACTGACCGGGCGCTGAAACTGCTACACCGGTCGGGGCGGGGCGGGGGACAGGGCGGGCGGGTCGGGTCGGTGCGAGGGAGAGCGTCTGAGCGTGGTGTGTCGGGGTGGGTTGAGCCGTTGTGGGCAGGGAGGCGGGGAGGGGGTGGGGTTGGGTAGGCGACAGCCGCTGGGTGGGAGGGGTGTGTAATGAGAAGCCAGGAGTTGTGCTATTTTTAGCACCGGGACCTGTTGAGTCAGCATTTTTCTTTGCGTTTTTTTCCCCTGCTGCTGCTGCTGGTCAACATGGGTGAGCGGTGCTGATGACAAGGCAGTGTGCAGAGAAGGAAAATGACCGCTTTGCACCTACACGCATGCGCACGAAGGAAGACAGCAATGGCATGAGGGAGGTGGGAGGGGCGGGAACACCCCCCCCCCTACCCCCACCCACACATGCTGTACAAACCATTTACTGAGTGGAAAATCCGCAAATGTAACTCTGTGTGTTTAAAGTTAAAGGAGGCTAAATTATATTGCTGCAACTGTATAATATAGATAACAGTAATCTGGAAATACCAACTTGGAAAGTTGCCAGCACCACCGTTGCATGTATCCATTGCCAATATGAAAACGTAATAGCAGCCATGGAGAAAATGAGAGGAGAAATATTGTATGTCATTTATATTCAAATAATTGTCTATTCAATACATAGATGTGTTTGTATTATGCGGGGGGAATAACAGATAATAGTCATCCTTTCATTTACTCTATGGTTGATATATATATAATATATAAATGAGTCAATGTCAATAATAAAGGAGCAAGGTTAGTAGACGAAGCTCCGACTACACATCGTGATTCTTAGCTGACTGGTAGGACAGTCTTCACTCATTTACCTACCTCCAACGGATATGGGTCAAGGCCGACCAACTGACAAAGCCCTCACCTGCCTAGTAGGTAGACACCATGTAATGCCAACCCCAATTATCGCTCGTGCTAAATTGTCCGGGTCATTATTATGGGTGATAATAGGGGTTTTCGCTATTTATGTTACATAGACCTATATATTGCGTGAAGAAGATGCCGCACTGCTATGTGGGTATCTGCGCAGATCGGTCAGCTAGTGCTGGAGGGGTTAAATCCCGCCCATCCCACACGCACACCCACACACGCGCACGTGGTGTCCTCGGACTTCCCGCCCGCCCGCCTGACTCCTGTCACAGCTCCGCCTGGTGCCAATCTACCAGACTTCCGGTTGCATCGGGTGCCCGGTTATTTAGCGTTGGCTCATCAAACACAGCTCCTGCGCACTGGTAACCCGGTTACAGACGATGTGTTGCTACTAATCCAATTTCTATCGATACCCGCCTGCAGAGCTTCTTGTACACCCCCCCCCCCCCCACAACTCACCCCCCACCCACTTACTCACCCCCAGCCCCACCCACCGCTACCATCTCCCCTCCCGTCTGCAATCCCAGATGCTGCTAATTCAAGTCTTCACAGTTTGAGCCTCTGAAGAGAACTGGCATTTAGGAACCCGCGCACAGGTGTTGATTATATTTTATAGGCCATGTTTGGAGAGACGCCTAACACCATCTGGGATTCTTGATTTTGGAGCAAGAAATAAACAAATTAATTTAAAGTTTTTTTATTTGCACTGATCCAATGCGTTATGTGTAACTGCGTTCTATACATTCCACGGCATGTGTCCCGCGTCAGAGGTCAGTTATATTGTAGCTTAATTTTATTTGCGGATTTGTGAGTGCAGTTCGCAGCGTATCGTGACATTGTTATTTTTGTTAGATTAATTTGGGGTTTCTTATATTAACAGCAATGCAATTAGAGACATGTGGAAACTAATTTGAAATTGAATTTGCTGATGTTTAACAGCAATGTAATTATATATTTAGCTATGTATAAACTCCTTGACATTTAATTTAGTGCCGGTTACTAGCAATTCAATTATATATGTGTGTGTGGCGTGAGGGAAGCCCACCCACCAATCACCCCGACAGAGGTGATTTAATAGCAACGCAATTATATATATATATATATATATGTATATGTATTTTTACAAATTTGACGCTTTCACGGGACTATGTCACCCACACAACACACACACACCACACACACCACACACACCACACACACCACACACACCACACACACACAACACACACCACACACTTCACACCCAGTGACACACTCCATGCACCACATGTTTCCAGGACGTCAAACTCCAACAACCAACCAGCCATACACCACACACACCACCACACCACACACACCACACACACCACACACCACACACACCACACACACCACACACCACACACCACACACACCACACACACCACACACACCACACCCACCACACACACCACACACACCACACACACCACACACACCACACACACCACACACACCACACACACCACACACACCACACACACCACACACACCACACACACACCCGACGCCCTGGCCCAATGAGTCGAGCGCAGGCCTCCTGTGTGGGATATCGGGAGTTCGATTCCTGGTCGAGTTGAACCAATGACTTACAAAATTGATATTTGTCACTTCCTAGCTTGACGCTCGGCATTACTAGGATAGAACAAGGACTTGTTAGCCCATTGTCAGGATAATATGACTGAGTGTGATATCGGATCATGGTGCCGTCGTGCTGGTCTCCCAGTGAGGCAGAACTATAAATTCGCCAAGAGTGTGCACTGCTAAAAGTCAGTATCCGTCCTAATATGACCCTAGATGTTGCCAGGACGTAAATCTCCAACAACCATACACTCCCACACAACCCACCCCACACAATCTACACAAACACCACATACACCACACACTCCACACACACACACACACTCCATGCACCACACATATACCAACACATTCCCACACAACCTAACCCCACACACAACACACACAATACCACACCATACAATCCTACGCCTGCCTGCCGGCAGCGAATCAACGAACCGTGACAGTCCTTCGAACTGCCGCCTTCGAGCTTCAGTATTCAGCCAATAAAGAAGCGTCGGTCCGACTGCTACAAATCGACACTCGCCCACTGCACTGCGATATCGGCTTGCGGCACGCCTTCACCCCGCGACGCAGGTGGTGACGTGTGCAGTGGACCGTGACAGAGTGGGGCAGAGCATCTTCTAAGGAGGCCGCTTCAACCGATTGTCGAAGCCAGAAGGGAACTGATGCATGCTGCGTGGTATATGCCTCATCGGCATATTATTAGTCCAGCCACTGGACTAATAATATATAACTAAGAGCGGGTTAAATCTCCTTCTAACATTGAAAAAGCATTCATACTCTCACAGTAATAGCATTCTTTACACCCCCATCACACCAAACTAGTTCTCAAACCGTCCGACCCCGTTCTAAAATGGGATGTGGTCGGGGTAGAACGTGGCAGCAAGACAATTTTGGGCATGCTCAAAGTTCTGGAGCACCATTTCGTTCTAGCCCCATCCATTCCGTTCGTAAACAGACTGTAAAAAGTTGCTACTACATCCATTCCATTCGCACACAGTTTGAGCCTGTTCAGCAACATTTTCAAGAATGTAGTGAGATCTAGTTTGGTGTGATGGGGGTAGTACAACTTTGAGGGAGTGGGACGTAGCTCAGGCGGTAGAGTGTACATCTGTGAAGATGCAACTCATCGGATCGATCCTGCTCAGTGGACCCATTTGCAGTTTGGTTTATTTCCGTTCCAACTAGTGGTCTACAATTGGTTGACCAAAGGTTTGGCATGTGCTGCCCTGTCTATGACAGTATGAGAAAGTGCATTTAAAAAAAAACTTTCAGAAAGAGTAGCCTATTCCGCGGTAGCAGGTTTCTGCCAAATAAATATGTCCGAATTACCATATGTTTGACGTCCAATAGCTTATGACACATTAAAGAAACAAATGTGCTCTGGATGCATCGTTAAATAAAATAAGCTTCACTTTTTGTTTCTTTCTAACTTGGAGTATTTCCATACCTCCTCCTTTTGTATTTTTTATGAAGGAAAGTGCTTAGACTTAGAGCTGCTTGAAGGTTAGGGCAACTAACTTTCAATCTATACCCACCCTCAAAATATGCTTTATGGTATAATTGAATAAGCTTTTTGAATTGAGTTGAAAACTATTGCCTTCAACGCGACAGTTTATATATGGTGTACAGGCAGGCGTCTTTCTCCTAAGTGATGATCTTTTAGTCGGGTGTTGGAAATGGATTCCTGGAAACTAACAAGGGAGGGTAACGGATGACTGGTTATATGGGTGGACATAAGCCACGTGAGGTGTACAGCATTGACAATCTCATGATGACGAATTAGGTTATTAGTAGATAAAAATGGACGGAAATCAGGACTAGGCAATGTATCAGGTCGAGTCAGTGAGTGATGATGACTTTCTGCCATGTCAGCAAAAAATACCTATAGTAATGATGAGAAATGAGTAGACTTCTATTTTTAACCAATCACCTTTTTTATGTCAAAAAGAATCCTTTCTTTAAAAAAAACAGGGGTTGACATTTTAAGATCATATTTATTAATTTGCCTAAAACTAGGCAATTTTACTATTTGTATCAATGTATTCTCTATTTGATTTATCACAACACATTTGCATTGAATGGCCTTTGAAGGTCATGCATCGGATAGATTGTTTGTTGGTTGGGATGTTGCGTCAAAGCAGCATTTGTGGTGTTCTCTGTGGCGGAGTGGTTAGAGTGTCTGACTTTCTTCTAGGTCGGTCACGTAATCTGAAGGTCAGTGGTTCGATTCCCTGTGCACCCACCTCTGCCAATTTGGATTTCCACGGCTGTGTATAACTTACAGCGTCATCAAAGGCCAGGTGCTCTCATACCATGTCTATGTGGTGTGGGAGGTTAAAAATCCCTTGGGTCGGTAAAAGTGTAGGCTTGGGCTTTCTCTCGACAAACTGTCGAATGGTGAAAACAAGCCTATTCAGGCTTATCCATGATAGGCAGTATAAATCTTCAAGAGAGAGATCATATCAGAATGGACACTGATCTGTGTTAGTGCACACTCATGGCCATTTGATAGTGCTGTCCCACTGGGAGGCCAGGCTGCCATGACCTGATATCCCACCCAAGTAAATTATCCTGATACTGAGCCAACCAGTGGTTTCCCATTCCTATTGATGTCATCAGGGTAGGTAGCAACAAGTATCAATTTAGTATGTCATCGATTGGACTCGGCCTATATTCAAACCCACGACCTTTCCACATAGGAAGCCAGTGCTGTTTCCCAGTTCGGTTCCGGCGTCTGGTCCCATAGGTAGATGGAGGGTCATTACAACATTACTAACACAGATTAAGGTCTAATTTGCTCAGCATCAGAATAATGTGGCTGAGTGGGATATCGGTTCATTGCGCTGGAGGTCTGGTCTTCCAGGGGGCAGCAGCATTACAAAGTTGCCATGAGTGTGGATTGTCACAAGTCGGCACCTGTGCTGATATGAGATGATGTTGCAAGGATCTAGAACAACAAGAAGTGACTAAATCGCGTCCTATTTAAAAGTGAAATAACCAGTGTTTGCTTTCCTAATGCCGCCTCTAGTTGCAATAACTCTGCACCATCGTATGAACTGTCAGTGCTTTAGATAGATCTTCTAAAAGTATATTCCGCACTAACGGCTCTGAAGCTCATCTGCCACATAGCCGCAACAAAGCCACTATACATAGCTGCCACCTTGCCACCAAATAGCCACCACATAGCCACCACATAGCCACCACACATCCACCCTATAGCGCCACATAGCCGCCACATAGCCGCTACATAGCCACCACATAGCCGTTACATAGCCACCCCATAGCTGCTACATACCCACCACAAACAACCCGCCACATAGCCGCCACATAGCCGCTACATAGCCACCACATAGCCGTTACATAGCCACCCCATAGCTGCTACATACCCACCACAAAACCACCACATAGCCACCACATAGCCACCACATAGCCGCCACATAGCTGCCACATATCCACCACATAGCCTCCCATAGCCGCTACATAGCCGCTACATAGCCACCACATAGCCACCCCATAGCCAACACATAGCCGCTACATGGCCACCACATAACCGCCACATAGGCGCCACATTGCCGCCACATAGCCGCCACACAGCCACCACATAACCACCAGATAGCCACCACATAGCTGCCACATGGCTTCTACGTAGCCACCACATAGCCGCCACGTACCCGCCACATAGCCGCCACATAGTCACCACATAGTCACCACATAGTCACCACATGGCGACCACATAGTTGTCACATCGCCATCACCTAGCTGCCACATAACCGCCACATAGCTGTCACAATGCCGCCACATCGCCGGCACATAACCGCCACATAGCCTCCACATAGCCTCCACATAGCCGCTACATAACCGCCACATAACTGCCATATAGCTGTCACATCGCCACCACATAGCTGCCACATAGCCACCATATCACCGCAACATATCCAACATATAGCTGCCAATTCAAAACCCAATTGAGATTGAGTTTCATGACTGAAATGAAATCCGAATGGAGACAAATGCATACTATCCCCAGCACGTCGTGCTTCCTAAGCCACTGACTTGGAGCATAATTGATGCACAACTTAGAGTTCGCCCTCAGGTCGATGGAAGTCCAAAGTGGCATTTACAGACGAGGAATGATGCAGATCACAACCCTTAAAACGGCACCTGTGGCGATATTGGGAACTACGTTAGACTTCAATGGAAATTTAATTCAAGATTTGTGACAGAAAAAAATCCTCGCATGCGAGTGACGGTTTGGCTTGAAGGTAGTCAGAAGGAGTGCCGGTGGCGGCGCCACCAGTCATGAGAAATAGCAACGAGGTGGCAATATGCAGAATAATATAATAGAATAATATTAATTACCTTCCGCGCCGTTTTACTCGCACAATGCGTTATATCTCACGTAATATTCTATTTGAAACCGGACGCGATGTGCCGGTTCAAGAGAGTGCCGTCTTCCCATGCGGAAGGTCGGGAACTTGAAATCTGTCAAAAATCTGTCAAACCAATGACTTACAAAATTGATACTTGTCACTACTTATCCTGTATATATAGAGAGAGAGAGATACAGAGAGATTGTGATGTCCGAGCGACCAGTCGGGATGGCCAAATGATTTGAGCGTCCGGCTACCCGTTTTGGTAGATCATTGGTTTAGAACCCATGGGTTTGAACCCTGGTCAAGTCAAATCAATGACTTAATAATGTATACCTGTCATTTCCTAGCCAGGCGCTCAGCATTATTAGGATAGTGCAAGGACTGGTTGGTTCAAAGTCAGGATAATGTGACTGAGTGAGATATCAGGTCATGGTGCTGGCAGCCTGGTCTCCCATTGGGCAGCACTATAAAATTCACCATGAGTGTGCACTGTCAGAAGTAGGTACTCGTCATGATATTACCTTAGATGTTGCCAGGATATACAACTCCAACAACCAACCAACTATGTAAGGCTGTCTTGGTCGTGCGACTGCCAGTTTAGAGTAACTCACCCACCCTCCCACCCCCATCCCTTCCGCCACCGCCACCGCCCCCGCCACCGCCACCGCCCCCAGCACCGCCACCACCATTACCACCGCCACCACCACTACCACCGCCACCACCACCACGCCGCCCTATGTGATGGGCGGGCATATGAATGCGTAATGTGGCTGCGCTGGGACCTGTCCGAGTGGTTTCATACTTACTACAGCAGGCACTGACACGCCGGTTGAGACGCGGCCAGGTGGCCGCTGTAAACTTAATAACACTCGCCCCCGGGTTACGCCGCCTTAATGGACGCGTCCGCCGCTGGGTGGCACGCCGGGGAGCGCGCGGGGCCACGCCGCCAGAGCGCGGGCCACGCCGGTAGAGGGCGGGCGGGTGGCCGACCGGGCGGGCAGCGCTAAGCCCCCGGGAAGGCTAAAAATAGCCGCTCAGCCAAAGCGATGCCCAGCCAGCCAACGGCGAAGGGAGGGAGGGAGGGAGGAGGGTGAGAGGAGGGGAGCGAGGGATGGGGTGAGGGGAACCAGGGAAGGAGGTGAGGGAGATGAGGGGAGGGGTGGGGAGAAGGGTTCAAAATGTGGTATGGGCAGACTGCTGCTCACTGCTCTCTATATATGTAGATATACTTTTATATATGGATATGGAGTCATCTGTAGTACCACTATCTGCCCCCTGAAGTCGCCAGGGGTAAGGTGTGGTCGCTGGGGGAAGGCGATCCTAGAAGTATCTCTGAAATGCCATTTAAAATGCATATTATTAATGGAGGCATTCGACTGGGACCTTTCCATCTTCAAGATTTAGGCTGAACGACTTGCTCAGTGAACAAGGTTTTCAATTGCAAAGAGGACCAGTCAAATGGCTTGAGTGGTTTCAGCCAATCAGAGCTGTTCTCTTCCATTGCAAATGGCTGCCCCATAGAGGGCAGCCATTTGCAATCGAAAAGAACAGCTCTGATTGGCTGAAGCTACTGAATCTTTCAACCTTTCCATATCAGCCATCTTGAAATACACCATGTGACCTTATGGATGGAGCCACAAGACACATTCGATTCATACATATATAAACCCACTTCCGGTAGGAATTTGTAAAGAAATATTATGATGTGTATAGAAAGGCCCAGTTGAATACGTCAAAAATTAATGTTATTTGCAGTTGCTGTTTGTTTTATTGATGCTTTCTTTTGTTAGTGTTTGTTTAAAAATATCCGCAGGATGTACATATTCTTCTTATTATAATTTGCGTATCTGTGTGTTTGGGAGGTCCTTTGCTTTCTCTCTTTTTGTTTGTCTATGGTCAAGAATTCTAAAATTCATTGAGTTTGTTCAAGGCTTCTTATTCCTCCGTGTAAATACAGCTATTTCCAGAATCGATTCGCTGGTCTGCTCGTGTAAAATCTTTATCGACAGCGGTTCTGGCTGCGAAGGGATCATTAATTACTGGGCGATAATAATATGGTAAAATCCAATTTCATTGATCTTCTTGTCAGTTTTATATCTCGCCGATCGACGCGTGTCATCAAAAGAATGAACAGCCAATCAGAGAGAGCCATGTGTATTGCGTTACAGATTGTTCTGAAGTGTCGCTCTAATCACATCACAACTAGCACAACTCATTGATGACTGTTTTAATTAAGGGGCGCGTCGTGATATATATGTCTATGTATATCACGATAAAATCGGCTGTCGGTAATGGAAGCCGCTGCCCAGACCCGGTGGACCCTAGACGGGATAATTAGTGCATACGCGTAATCACAGCGCCGGGTGTTCTCAAAGCGCTCACGCAGGGGTTGATTGGTGGGTTGGTTGGTGGAGTTTTGGGTCCTGGCAACACCCAAGGGCATATCACGATGGGTACCGACTTGTGATAGTGTGCACTCATGGCGACTTTATAGTGCTGCCCCACTGGGGAACCAGACCGCCAGCACGGTGACCTGATATCCCACTCGGTCACATTATCATGACACTGAGCTAACCAGTCCTTGCCTTATCCTAATAATGCCAAGTGCTTGGGTATGTAGCGACCAGTATCAATTTTTAAGTCATTGATTTGACTCGACCAGGGTTCGAGACGCGTGGGTTCGAATCCCACGATCTATTGAACCGGGAGACGGACGCTCAACTCATTCGGCCATCCCGTCTGGTCGGCAGGGTTTGAATGTAGGTAGCAATAAAGTTGCATAGTCCGATGAAGCATCAAATTTTCAAAAACAAAACACTTACCTAGATTTGATTCTACATATTTATCTCAGATACTGGTACAGTTATTAAACATTTGATGCCACATAGAAGGGCATGGGGAGTCAATTTAATAGAACCTATTACTGCAGAACCCTATGGTGTCAGAGTTTTGGTGCACTTGCCAAAATTAATTTGGCATGTTGTCACTTCAAATATATCCAAAGTTAGCCATTTAAACTAAAAGTTACTTCAACCTAAAGTAAACTAGCTTAAGCTGAGATTCCTTCTACGCGGTATGCGGTATGCGGCATGTGCATGCGGTATGCAGTATGTGAATGGGAAGATTCCTTCTACGCGGTATGCGGCATGCGGCATGCGGCACACGACTGGCTATATTTAAAAAATAAAAATAAACAAGTGTACTCCATACTGCACTGTATATGGCCTAATATGGCATGTATATCTATGTAACTCTTGGTACGTCACATGGAGGTTCTTCCCTTTATAATTACCAAATTATAGATAAGTATTCATAATCATTCCTTACACGCGGTATGCGGCAAAAAATCGAAACGCCTTGAAGTCAATGGGCTACAACCCTTACACGCGGTATGCGAATGCAAATGCGAATGCGAATGCGACAACTCGATCGGTCCCTGTAGCGATCGGTGCGGCATGCGGTAAGCGGCACGCAGGGTGTGAATAGAAACCTGAGTCTGATGTGTCCATTAGTTTAACACTAGGAGAGGCGACTGAGCATTACGGAACGGTCTCACACAGGGGTGCTGAGGGGAAACATATGGTAGTGGTGGTGGTGGGGGTTCGGGTTGGTAAAAATGCTACCAGAGCCACAAAAACTATTTAATGTATGTATCTCAGAAAATGACAGAAACGCAAAGCCATCGGACTATTCAACTTTAAGTAGACCGGGTATGGTGCCTGCTGTCCATTGATCATCCTGTTCTGAACATTATGATTACACGCGGGCTTTTGCTTGATGCCAGCGATGCTTTTTGTTCAGTGAAATGACACGTGTACCATAGGCAATATCCAAAATGATAGCTCTGTTACGGCTCGCAAAATCGCTCTGTAAATGCGCAATGAATATTGGAGGACACAATTGTATATAATTGCTGGCACTATAGTAGTCCCCATTGGTGGGGCGGGTTGATTTTCAAATGGGCGTCGGCTTTCAGTTGTTGTCCCATTTGAAATCAGACCACCCAACGACTTGATTTACCATGTATGCCTAGATGTATGGCAAACGGTGTATTAGTATTATGTAATGTGAAATGTTTAGAGAGTGAATTGTGTGGGCGGTATAGCTGAGTGGGCAAAGTGTTCATTGCTCATAACCCTAGCCCTCCATTGAGTTAAGGTCCTTTGCTGATTCAAACCGATAATACTACGTTGCAGACATGATTACTTGTCGTTTCCTGACCGAGTAGATGAGTGGAATAGGATATGAACTAGTTCGCTCACTGCTAGGATTATGTGACTGAGTGGGATATTGCATCATAGTGCGGGCTCTATTACGGTGTACCACTGTGAACTAGACATAACTTTGCACTGCGACAAGTCGGTACCTGTTCTGATATGACCTTCAGTAGATGTTGCTAGGATGCAAGACCCCATTACCCCCTCCAATCTGTCATTCCCGCGGGAGGAACTAGTTTCCTGCGCGCGCATGAACTCTCGGGGAAGTGTTTGTGGGGTGGGCTCGTGAATTCGATCAGAGTGGCACTGTGTCACAGTGATATCCAGATCAAAGTGCTGCCTGCCAGCTGTAATGTGAGCCGTGAGCCACCCGCGTCCAGCCACCCACCACCATGTGGCCAGCCATGTATCACACCCATCACCAGGGGCCAGCCATGTATCACACGCGCCACCAGAAGGGCCAGCCATGTATCACACCTGCCACCAGCGGGCCAGTCATCTATCACACCCACCACCAGCGGGTCAGCCAGGTATCACACCCACCATCAGTGGGCCAGCCAGGTATCACACCTGCCACCGGGGGGAGAGCCAGGTATTACACCCACCACCAGGGAGCCAGCTATGTATCACACACACCACCAGGGGGTCAGCCATGTATCACACCGGACACCAGAGGGCCAGCCATGTATCACACCCACCACCAGCGGGACAGTCATGTATTACACCCGCCACAAGAGGGTCAGTCATGTATCACACCCGCCACCAGAGGGCCAGCCATGTATCACACCCACCACCAGCGGGCCAGCCATGTATCACACCCACCACCAGGTGGCCAGGCATGTATCACACACGCCACCAGCAGGCCAGTCATGTATCACACCTGCCACCAGCGGGCCAGTCATGTATCACACCCGCCACCAGGGGGCCAGCCAGGTATCACACCCACCACCAGGTGGCCAGGCATGTATCACACTCGCCACCAGAGGGCCAACCATGTATGACACCCGCCACCAGAGGGCCAGTCATGTATCACACCCGCCACCAGGGGGCCACCCATGTATCACATGCACCACCAGAAGGGCCAGCCATGTATCACACCCGCCACCAGTGGGCCAGTCATGTATCACACCCGCCACCAGAGGACCAGCCAGGTATCACACCCACCACCAGAGGGCCAGCCATGTATCACACGCACCACCAGAAAGGCCATCCATGTATCAGACCCGCCACCAGCGGGCCAGTCATCTATCACACCCACCACCAGGGGGCCAGCCAGGTATCACACCCACCACCAGCGGGTCAGCCAGGTATCATATCCACCATCAGTGGGCCATCCAGGTATTACACCCGCCACCAGGGAGCCTGCTATGTATCACACACACACCACCAGGGGGTCAGCCATGTATCACACCGGACACCAGCGGGACAGCCATGTATCACACCCGCCACCAGCGGGCCAGCCATGTATCACACCAGCACCAGCGGGACAGCCATGTATCACACCCACCACCAGGGGGCCAGCTATGTATCACACACACCACCAGGGGGAGAACCAGGTATTACACCCACCACCAGTGGGCCAGCCATGTATCACACCCGCCACCAGCGGGACAGCCATGTATCACACCCACCACCAGGGGGCCAGCTATGTATCACACACACCACCAGGGGGTCAGCCATGTATCACACCGGACACCAGAGGGCCAGCCATGTATCACAGCCACCACCAGCGGGACAGCCATGTATCACACCCACCACCAGGGGGCCAGCCAGGTATCACACCCGCACCAGGGGGAGAACCAGGTATCACACCCACCACCAGGTGGCCAGGCATGTATCACACTCGCCATCAGAGGGCCAGCCATATATCACACCCACCACCAGAGGACCAGCCATGTATCACACCCTCCACTTGAGGGCTAGCCATGTATGACACACACCACCAGAGAGCCAGCCATCTATCACATCCGCCACCAGAGGGCCAGCCATGTATCACACCCGTCAGGAGAGGACTAGCCATGTATTACACATGCCAACAGAGGGCCAGCCATGTATCACACCCACCACTTGAGGGATAGCCATGTACAACACCCACCACCAGGAGGCCAGCCTTGTATCACACCCGCCGCTTGAGGGCTAGCCATGTATGACACCCACCACCAGAGGGCCTGGCCATGTATCACACCCGCCACGACGGGGCCATCCATGTAACACGTCCGCCACCAGGGGGCCATCCATGTATCACACCCGCCACAAGAGGGCCAGCCATGAATCACACCCGCCACAAGAGGGTCAGACATGTATCCCAACATCAATGAGTTATTGGGGTTTATAAACCCAGCAACATGCTAAGTGATAACGGCAATGGTGGTTAATCAGTGTTCCACAATATCGTCTATATTTGCTTTAAATATTGTAGCACTCATTATCCATTTATTTCAGTTTGTTTGCGCCTCTTTCATGTCGCTCAAAGCTGGGTAAGCAAGCCTATGTACACCATTTCGGTGTGCACACCAAAATGTACTATGCATAAAATATATCCAGGTGTGCACACCAAAATTAACTATGTTTCAAATATTTCCAAAGTTAATCAGGTAAAATGAAAGTTAACTTTAACTAAGATGGAGCAGATTATGACGATCAATCTTGTACAGGAATGTAGACATATCTAGAAAGAAAATCTACTGGCATCAAAGTATGCGGCTTTAATATATTATGGCTGCGTAGTAGTAGTATATGGAAATGTGAGGGAATTGACGGCTGCTGTCAAACATTTACTCCGTTAAAGCAGTCTGATGGTTTTGAGTTTCTGCCATATATTTGGGATAATTACATTAGGGTAATTTTTATAATCTACTTCACTTTATTTTGTACTAACTTTGATTATTATGACTAAGGTTGGAACGACTTAAAGTGAAAACACACCAAAATCATTTCGGCACACATACGACAAATGCAGTACCGAATATGCTTCAGCACTAACAGCTTCTGTTAAATTGATCTAGTACTATCTTCTATGTATAAAGATATATCTAAACAACTATAAGTTAATCATACACTGTAATAGATATTTTCAAAATAAATGAACTTAGAGTAGTTTTCTGGAGGAGTGTGATCCGAGTGAATATGTAAACTTATAATGGTCATGTGTGCCTACCTTTAAGGGAGTAGAACCGATTATCGCAGAATGTGAGGTGGCCTTAAGCTTCGAATCGAATGGTGCGACCGGCAGTATTCTGAGAAACAACGCTGTTTTTGGGGGGTGTTTTTTTAACTAACAAATAAACATCTTTAAAATTGAAAATAAAAGTAAATTGGCTCTGTACCTGCATATGCTTGTTAAATACAGTGCAACATCGTTATTTATTTAATTAATCCTAAATATTAAGTAATTACTAGCCAGAAACTCGGATGGTCGTGCATGGAATGAAATACATGAGCATGAATGACCTAAATTAAAAGTTTTAAAAAGACAGCCGATAATTCTAGTACAAGACTTCCCACAATGTGATATCAAAACTCAGTCGGTCAAATTCAAAACTAAACTAATGCCACATTTTATAGCAACATTAACTGTCACAGTTGTCCTGTTA
Organism: Branchipolynoe longqiensis; assembly: GCA_030323885.1. Taxonomy (NCBI): domain Eukaryota; kingdom Metazoa; phylum Annelida; class Polychaeta; order Phyllodocida; family Polynoidae; genus Branchipolynoe; species Branchipolynoe longqiensis. The sequence continues at coordinate 47,391,443 of CM059186.1, forward strand.
GGGTTATGGGACTGACAGTTATTCACTTAGATGGACCCTGATATTTGTTGTTGAAGATTTATACTGCCTATTATGGATAAGCCTGAATAGGCTTGTTTTCACCATTAGACAGTTTGTCGATAGAAAGCCTGTGCCTATACTTTTACCGACCCAAGGGATTTTTAACCTCCCACACCACATAGACATGGTATAAGAGCAACTGGCCTTTGATGGCGCTGTAAGTTATACACGGCGGTGGAAATCCAAATTGGCAGAGGTGGGGGCACAGGGAATCGAACCACTGACCTTCAGATTAGGAGTCCGACCTAGAAAAAAGTCAGACACTCTAACCACTCCGCCACAGAGAACACCACCTATAACCTTAGATGTTGCCAGGGCGTAAGACGCCAACAACAAACCAACCTCAGATGGACTTAATTGTACTTCTTACGATGCAGTTATCTAGACGCACTTCCGTGTGTCATGGTGGTGAGGAAAATGGGAAATAGTTTTCGCCTAGAACAGGATTCGAACCCGCATCTCCTGCATTCCGGGTTAGTGTGCTAACCATTACATCAGAAAGGCTCCCTGATGTCATCCCTCTCTCCACGCCTGCCTATCTATGTGGTTCTTTAGCTGAGAGGTCAGTGCAGACTACTACATATATAATAATGATAATAATAATAATAATAATAACTATAATAATGATCAATAGAAAATGTGAGTAATGAGCATACATGCAGTCACCTTTATCAACAATATGGGTGTGTTCTACCCACCAAATATGGATTCGTGTAAAATGTGTCTAAATTCAGGGAGCAGTGGAGGAGGGGAAGACTACTAACACAAACTAAGATATCCCAATAATAATTAAAAGGCTTAAACAAGCACATACACAGCAACGTGAAAAATGGAGGGGTAAATACGGGGTGGTCGCTATATTGGGATAATAGCTTTGCAGGTGGGCACTGTCCTGATTGCCAATTACAACTCCGGTCGACAGATAACAAGGGAGAAGAAGAAAAACACTGCTTTGTTTAAAGCTGCATAGTCTGATGAAATGTCAAATTTTCAAAACCAAACCAATTATCTAGATTTGATTTTACATATCTAACTTAGATACTGATGCACTTCCTAAGCATGTTTTTCTGCAAAGAAGGCAATACTGAGTCAATTTAATAGAACTTGCTACTGCAGAAGTCTATGGTGTCAAAGTTTTGGCAAGCTTGCCAACACTAATTTTCCATGCTTGCACTCAAAATATCTCAAAAGTTTACCATTTAAAATAAAAGTAACGTTTAACTAATGTAAAGTAGATACTAGTGATCGATATAATATATTTATCTCAGAAATAATACAGAAATTGAAAACCATCAGACTATGCAACTTTAAGGTAACATAATTGGACTGATCCAGACTAATGCTTCTCTCTCCCTCGTGTGCTGTATATATATATATATATATATATATATGTATATATATAGGTATAGGTGGCCGCATTACTTCTCCGTGAATAACAAGTATGTGCGCGTGCGCATGCAGCTACTGGGATAAGGCGCATGCAGATATAGATGGATTGATGGATAATAGATGAGGCCTATTCTGGGATATTTACTTGGATTAGTGTGACGTTCAGTCGGTGCATTAGTCCTGGAGGGTGCAGGGTGCAGGGTGCAGGGTGCAGGGTGCAGGGTGCAGGGTGCAGGGTGCAGGGTGGAATGGGTGGGGGTGGGCGATGGGGTTAAGCGCTAGAGCCGTGGCCCCTGAAGATGTGGGGGTCTTTGGGGCAACTGGGCTTTGCGCACGAGGAAATAATAGAAAGCGCCATAATGAACTAGGGCCAGTTGCTAGGCAACGCGCCGTCATCTTCGGTCAGAGGATGGATGACGGATGACATGCGTCCATCCTTTTGCATTCTGGGTATTGTGATTCAGGAGGATAGCCCACAAGTACACACGTGCCATGTTCACCACACCTCCCCGCCCCCCCCCCCCCCCAATACACACACACTCAGAGGAAGGTAGTAACCCCTTCTGATTTAATTAGCCATCAAGGAGGACCGTCATCCCTGTATATAATATATAATATATAATTCCAGGATGCACCTGGCTAACACCAGCAGATTCAAAGTCCATGCTACACACGTTGAACAGAGCATCCTTATTACCTTTAGTGGGCCCTGATGGTGGAGTCTCCCATTTGGCCTGAGTTTCCAACTTGGCTCAAGCATTTTAATCTAATCTAATATAATATAGATATTTGGTATCTAATATAGATATCTCAATTTTTGGAGCGAGTGGTACAGGCGTGAAGCAGAACCAGGCGAGGAGGAAGAAGCCAGGGGGCAGCACCAGGCGAGGCAGAAGACCTGACCAGTCAATTCAGTAGATAAGTGTCATTAGTTTGGGTAGGGTCAGGGATACTCGGTTTCCGGATAATTATACTCGTAAAATTGTGTATGCAGCACATAAACCATTAATTCACCCAATATATATATATATAGATATATATAACCCACTCACTGGGCATGTGTTCATCATCACGGATATATACAAATTATAACCCAATCACTCAACATATGTATATGAGTCAGGATCGCGAAAAGAGACCAACTGGGGGAAGTTGTTGATATCGATCATTGGATGTTGGCATCGAACGGCATGCTTATAGTTTATCATTGACAGAGGTGTTGCAAAGTCCTTAAATTTATCCTGAATGTAAAGGTAGAGAAGATACAACAACCTTATTTGTTGCTAGGATAATTTAATATAAAACAAAGAAATGCACGACACTTTAAGAATTGCGATGCCAACATCTAGTAAAGTTATCGGCGTCAATCATTGGATGTCGGCGTCGATCGGCATACTTATAGTTTAGCATTGACAGAGGTGTTGCAAAGTCCTTAAATTTATCCTAAATGTAAAGGTAGAGAAATACAACAACCTTATTTGTTTCTAGGATAATTTAATATAAAACAAAGAAATACACTACACTTTAAGAATTGCGACACCGACATCTTAAATAAACCACCAATTGGCCCATTTTCCTGAGGCTGACTCATATATATATATATATGCATAGTTGATTCGATATGGATAGCGATAAACCCCTTTATCGCGGGTAATAAGCTATATCATGGCTCCTTCCTACCCCCCTCTCATGGGGTGGTGGGGGAGCCCAGCATGCACCTCCCCCCCACCCCCACCCCCCCAGCCCTCCTATGGGAGACTGCTTTCGCCACTCGCTCGGAAGCAATATATAACCGGCTCACTCAAGCAAGATATGTGCATAAGTATTTATATAAAGTCTGCTCATTAACCCAAAATATATATATTATAGATATATCTACATGTGCATATATTTAGGGGAATTATACAGTGGGTGAGTAAGTGTGTCTTCGACCTATCAACAGCTGAGGTAATATAAAGCCGGATACCGTCTGATGATTCGCACTCATCGTGACTTTATAGTGCTGCATCTATTTTAATACTAAATTAGGCAACAAGAAGTAGGCCTATCAATGAGGTAAGCCAGTGGTTTGATTTGGCTGAGATTGGAACCCACAACATCCCGCGTGTGAAACCAGCCAGCGCCAACTTGACTAATAATCCAGAATATGGGGGCAGGCGTTTTTTCAAAGGTTATCGAAAACGATGCTAGTTTGGCCTAGGGTCATAGATTTACATCACGATGGCATTAGGTATGACGGAGATTGGAACCCACAACATCCCGTGCCTGAAACCAGCCAGCGCTAACTTGACTAATAATCCAGAATATGGGGGCAGGCGTTTTTTCAAAGGTTATTGAAAATGAGGCTAGTTTGGCCTTGGGTCATACACTTACATCACGATGGCATTAGGTATGACGGAGATTGGAACCCACAACATCCCGTGCCTGAAACCAGCCAGCGCTAACTTGACTAATAATCCAGAATATGGGGGCAGGAATTTTTTCAAAGTTTATCGAAAACGAGGCTAATTTGGCCTTGGGTCATACACTTACATCACAATGGCATTAGGTATGATGGAGATTGGAACCCACAACATCCCGCGCCTGAAACCAGCCAGCACTAATAATCCAGAATATCACGGGGGCACGCGTTTTTTCAAAGGTTATCGAAAACGAGGCTAGTTTGGCCTTGGGTCATACATACACTTACATCACGATGGCATTACGTATGACGTATACACATAGTGGCAACTTCAGAAGGTTGGTTGGTAGTTAGAGTTTTACATCCTGGCAACATGTATGGTCATATAAGGATGGGTACCAACTTTATAGTGCGCACTCATGGTACCTTTATAGTGCTGTCCCACTGAGAGACCAGGCTCCCAGCACCAGGACCTGCTATCCCACTCAGTCACATTATCCTGACACTGAGCTAACCAGTCCTTGACCTATTCTAATAATACTGAGTGTCTGGCTAGGAAGCGATAAGTGTAAACTTTTATGTCATTGGTTTGACTCAACCAAGGTTCGAAATCCTGCGTTCGAATCCCACGATCTACCAAAACGGGACACATATACTCAACTCAGTCGGCCACCCCGTCTGGTCCAACTACATAAGGATATGTGTAGATAATTGATTAGTTCAAATAACAATCAGCGAACCAGTGCCTAATGCAGATTCATTGCCCAAAAGAACATGCTGGCTTCGCCAAGTTGATTGATCACATCGACGTCAAGTGGTTCAGTAAATAAATCCTGACGGTGTCACTCAATGTAAGGGGGGGAACCCTGACGGTAATCTCGAATCTAACTAAGTACCATAGCTTAACACCAGGGGCTTAATGCTATGTAAAAAGTGGCGCTACGAGAAATATCGGGTCCGAGCAGTATTTGTGGGGTGTTTTTGTCGGTTCTCGCAGCAGTCTCAATTAGTTGGTTGGTTGGTTGTTGGATGTTTACGTCCTGGCAACATCTAAGGTCATATCATTGTTATCAGGATGGGTACCGACTTGTGACAGTATGTACCCATGGCGACTTTATAGTACTGCCCCACTGGGAGACCAGGCCGCCTGACACAGAGCTAACCAGTCCTTGCCCTATCCTAATAATGCCGAGCACCTGGCTAGGAAACGACAAGTGTCAATTTTGTAAGTCATTGCTTTGACTCGCCCGGGAATTGAAATCCCGATTTCTCCCCGCACGGGAGGCCTGCGCTCTACCGATTCAGCCACCGCGTCCGGTCGCTCTCAGTTACTTGATGGAAATGAGGTCTGTGTGGTGGGGAGGGACAGCATGTCAGCGGTGCATTAGCGACACAAGATGAATCGTCACCAAGAGGCAGTCGCGACTGGGCAATTGCCGGGTGTCAGTTCAGAGTGTGTACGGTGACTGTGCATCAGCGTGTGTCCAGCTTGGTTAGTCCGCCATCTTAGTGCTGATTAATGATGTGTTTACACGGCGTATCAGCTTATAGCCACAGGCTCAGGGCACCAGCGACTGTCTGTGCATACCTTCTGATCACTGCGCTGTATCTGTATATATCTGTGATATCTAGTTCTACATGTATGTCCATATATATATATATATATATATATATATACAGTGAAACCTCTCTAAATCGACAGAGCATGGGACCGACTTAAAGTGGTCCATTTGGGGAGGTCGTCGGTTTAGAGAGTTAGAATATCCTTACAATGGTATTGCTGGGACCCAAATAAAGCGGTCGATATAGGGGGGTGGTCGATCTATGGAGTGGTCGGTATAGAGAGGTTTTACTGTATATATATATATAGTGACACACATATATATAGATAGAAATACATGTATATATATATATATATCTAGTTATCTATGTATGTATATCGATATATATATATATATATATATATATATATATATATTTAGATATATATGTATGTCGACATGTACATATCGACATACATATATGTCGATATATGTTTGAAATCGAGTGGAGAAGTGACTTGGCCCTGCCCGAGCACAGACGGAATTAGCCGTTGGCGGTGCTGCTGTAGACAGTCGGGGCAAATCGAGGCAAGTCAGCGATTGGCCATAATACATTTAGAGAATAAACGCTAGGATAATAATAATAATGACAATACTCCGCCTACTTATATATGCATAATTAATTATACATCTCAGTATATCGACATGGATATCTATGTGTATATATATATATATATATATATCGACACATATATGTAAATACTTACCTAGTTATCTATGTATGTTGATATATATATCGACATACATATTGATCTGTATATCGATATGTATATATATATAAAGGTCGATGTATATATATCGACATATATATGTATCACAATTTGTTTGATTGTTTGTTGTGGTTTTACGTCAAGCAACATTAAGGTCATATCAGGATGGGTATCGACTTGTGACAGTGCACACTCATGGTGACTTTATAGTGATGCCCCACTGGGAGTCCAGGCCACCAGCACCATGACCTGATATCCCACTCAGTCACATTATCCTGACACTGAGCCAACCAATCCTGGCCCTATCCTAATAATGCCGAGCGCCTGTCTAGGAAGTGACAAGTATCAATTTTAAGTCATTGGTTTGACTCGACCACGGTTCGAACCCACGATCCTATGGTCTACCAACACGGGAGGCAGACACTCTAACCCATTCAGCCATCCCGTCTGGTCGGTAATATGTATCAAAATACAGATATATATCAGCATGCATATCTATATATATGATGTATATATGTATATATGTATATATATATCAAAATATATATATATTAACATGTATATATCCACATATATATCGACATATACATCAACATATATATATTGATATTATATATGCGTATATGCCGATTCCCGCCCGGATACTGATGATATTAACACCAGAATTAACTATCTCATAAACTACCGCATAGAACTATTTATTAAATTAAATACCCCCAAAGTGACCCCAATGAGGCATCTTCCAGTGAAGCATAACAAGAAGGACTTGTCACCCAACACAAGCTGTCAGCTACAGTCAGGACTCGTGACTTTAGATTCATTTTTGTTTCAAAATCCGCCAGATGTCAATGAAGTCAATTTGCATTTGTATAATTCCATTACAGTCTCCCTCCCTCCATCTACCCTCCCCGCCCCCTATCCTCGCACCCCCTACTCTCCAGTGGGAACCTCCTCATGTGGGAACTGTCTAGCAAATATAGATCTTTCAACTGCACCCATTTCATGACGCACACTCGATGTAGCTCCAAATGTTCTTGGGAATACAATGCGCCTTTGTTTATGTTAAAAAGGTTGGTTGGTTGCTGGAGTTTTACATCCTGGTAATAACTAAGGTCATATCAGGATGGGCACCGACTTGTGACAGTGCACAGTCATGGTGACTTTATAGTGCTGCCCCACAGGGAGACCAAGCCACCAGTACCATGACCTGATATCCCACCTCGCCACGTTATCCTAACACCGAGCCAACCAGTCCTTGCCCTCTCCTAATAATGCTAAGCGCCTGGCTAGGAAGTAACACATATCAAATTTGTAAGTCATTGGTTTGACTCGACCGGGAAGTGAACTCCTGACCTTCCACAGATGAGGCCAGCGCTCTACTGCTTCGGTCACTGCGTCCGGTTTCTGGTAGATATTTTACATGTGGAATGCTTCAAAAGGTCTATCAAGATTCTTGAATGCATTCCTGTATTTAATTTCTTTTCACTTTTTTTTTTTTTTTTAAGCCAAAGCTAAATTCTAATAGATCGTGGGGTCGTGGGTTCGAACCCTGATCGAGTCAAACCAATGACTTAAAAATTGATACTTGTCGCTTCCTAGTCTGGCGCTCGACGCGCCACCTGCCTTTAAAGACAATCAAAATATCGAATTGAATATCCGAGACGGTCTCACTTTCTCCTGAACTTTTGAAACCATAACATCTATCCTCTAGGCTTCCTTAACTTGTCTGTCTCGCCGTCTTAATTATTAGGCTAGCGCAAGGACCGGTTGGCTCACTGACAGGATAATGATATCAGGTCATGGTGCTGGCGGCCTAGTGTTCCAATGTCTGCGCTGATCACGCTATGCATTATTCAACACATTCCCCACCGCCGTCCAGCCAGACTATGTCTTCTGTGAGAGAGAACAGAAGCCACCGTCACCCATGTAGTCAACTAAACGTCAGTTAGGATATAGAGCTGAGCATGTTTGCTGTCAGGAGTGTCTACTGTCCACAAACCATCGTTCACTCTGCCCGCCGCTCCCGCTTCCTCCTTACAGATTAACTTACAGATCCTCTTCTGGCTGATCTAGACCGCATTGGGCCTCTAATGTCAGCTCATTATGATAACCAAAAAAAAGATAAAATTATGCGCAGCCTTCTCTCAGATATTTCCACCATTGCTGCTTCAACCACTCGGTTCTGGAAGATTGTTCCATGGATCTGTCACTCGAAAGAAATATGAGTGCACCCCCTCCCGCACCCACCTTCGGACCCCTCCTCACATACCCCCCCCCCCCCCCCCCTCCCACACACACACGCACTCTCGCGCGCCAACTTCGATATCTGTAAAATATACAGGCACACTCGCAGAGAGCTCAATTATTGCAACGTCACAATATGACGTATCGGGACGTGATGCATCATTCCGCAGAGGCGTCGAAACTATCTCCGTCGGCAAACATTATAGTTCCCAACAAATCCGCTAGGCGGCGTGGCTGAATGGGGGGCTTTCGATGCACTTGGATGGCGCGCACGACTTTGACTTTATCTCCCTTCATACAGGATTTGTTTGTTCTCCCCCTCCCACCCCACCCCATCCTCATCCCCCTCCCATTACTCCACTCTGACGTCACACCCGATCCTTAAGGGGCCTGGATGGCTGCGGATGGGTGTGGGTGTGGGTGTGGTTGTGGATGTGGGTGTGGTTGTGGGTATGGATGTGGGTGTGGATATGGGTGTCAGTGAAGGTGTGGGTGTGGATGTAGATGTGGGTGTGATTGTGGGTATGGATGTTGGTGTGGGTGTGGATATTGGTGCGGGTGTGGATATTGGTGTGTGGGTAGGTGTGTATTGGTATGGGTGTGGGTATTGACATGGGTCTGGATGTGGGGTGTGGGGGTGTGTATGGGTGTGGGTGTGGGTGTGAATATGGGTGTGGGTGTTGGTTTGGGTGTAGTTGTCAGTGAAGGTGTGGGTGTGGATGTAGATGTAGGCGTGGTTGTAGGTGTGGCTGTTGGAGGGAGGAGAGGGTTGGATCAGGTGTTCCTGTGGTTCAGTGGGAGTAAGGTGGTGGGAGAGGTGGCGTTGGGGGGAACAAGAGAAGAGGAGATAAGAGGAAGTAGAGGAGAGGGGAAGTGGGGAGGGATGGAATGGGAAGGGGAAAAGAGAAGAGAAGAGAAGAGAAGGGAAGAGAAGAGAGGAAAGGAGAGGAGAAGAGAATAGAAGAGGATAGAAGAGATCAGAAGAGAATAGAAGAGAAGGGGATAGAAGATAAGAGAAGCAAGCGTGTGGTAAAAGATGAGGTAGCCGAGAGGAGAAGAGGAGAAAGCAGGAAAGAATAGGGTGGGGGAAATGGTGGAAAGGGAGAGAAAGGGGAGAAATAGGAAGAGGAGAAGAGAGAAAGGCAGAGAATGGGAAGAGGCACAAGAGAGGAGTTGAGGAATAGTCTCTATGTGAGGGAAGATACAGAGACAAGTAGGGGAACAAAGGAGCGATGGAAGGGTGAGGGCAGAGCGTGGAACTTGATGAGGGAACAGGAAGCGGTGGGGGGGGGGGGACCAGGAAAGAGGTAGTGGTGGTGTGGTGGCCTGGTTGTTCACGAGTCGAGATATTATCGGTTTGATGCATCACTCAACAAGTAGGAGCAGAGGAAGCAGCAGCACGTGTTCACCCACCCACTACCCTACACCACTCACACCCAGACCTCCCTCACACACCCGCACACCACACACCCCTCACACCCATACATACATCACCCAACAAAGAAAGTTTGTTTTACTTAACACCCTCTAAAGCACATATATTTTTATCATTGGCTATTGGATGTCCGAACATCACAGACACTTCAAACTGGTACATGATGTCAGAGTTTTGGCATGCTTGAACATAACTACTTTGACATGTTTGCACTTCAAATATCTCAAAAGTTAGACATTTAAAATTAAATTTATTTAAAATTAATGTAACAGTAGATTATAACGATCAGTTTAATGTATTTATCTCAGAAAAAAAGACGATAACTCAAAAGCATCGGACTATGCAAATTTAATTAGTAGTTATTGCAATTATTATCATATGACAGCTTGGTAGTGTAAATCACATATGACCAGACCTTTTCCACACAGTATATGCAGGTATAGCAATACCTCAGGGAGTTTGACGTCCCTGCCTTGCAGAGTTCTAAACCACTGCCTTGTGGTACAGGTCCTTGACAGAACCGAAGGCTAAGGGAGCAAACCCTAAACAGAAAACCATGTCACTGTGGCAGCATTAAGGGCGGTTGATGTATGGAACTCCCAACATCTCCCGACCAGCCACTGCAGGGACAAATAGTTTTGCGCCTGTCTTGACATGTTCTTGCCGGTGTGAAACCTCTATTTGCTCCCCGAGAGAGTGCCGCTGGTAACTTGCAAAAGCCAGCAGCACTTCAACACTTTTGCAGGCAGCTTTCATGAAATGGGCTACCAAAGCAGATCCTCTATTCTCAACTGTCTTCTGGCTACAGAAAGAGAGGCGCCCCCGTCTCCAGTTCAAAGATACCATCAAGAGAAACCTGAAGCTGAGAGACATTAAGACCGACTCATGGACGCAACTCTCACAGCAGAGAGCTAAATGGAGAGCGGCAGTCAAGTAATGAAAGCAGTCTTTGTCGCATCGCGACCGACAGCATGATGATGATGATACTGCACCCTGATATGACCTTAGATGTTGCTAGGATGTAAAACAACAAACAAACAACAAGCTACCGATAACAACTGACGTCATAGGACGGGTTTGCGATTGAGATCATCTCTCACTCCATGCAGCCGCACCGGGTGCGCGGATCCGCTGCTTGTGGCGTCACTAGTCTGTTTCTAATATTCATGCGTCATATGCGCTGTAGTCGCCGCTGGCGCTGACTGTCCAGGCGCGGAGAGTGCTGCGCACATCGACTATGCAGCTGGCATTCAGCCAGGGGAGGTCGCCGATGACGCTGCCAGCAGTCTGGGGCGTTCCACTGACACGGCCGAAACGGCAGTTGGTGGCGCCCTCTCTCGGCATTGCGACGCACTATGCATAGCGAGTAGATCAAATGCGGGTTTGTGAATTTGTCGGAGCATCGATTCTCTTTCTACATGAGAATGTTTGGATGGAGTTGCAGGGGCACGTCAGAAGAGAAGGGGGCGCATGGGAGGGGCGGAGGGGGGGGGGGCTCAGAGGGGGAGGGGTGGAAGAAGACAGGAGTAGGAAGGGTCTGATAGAAGTGGAACGGGGGTGAAAAGGGGGCGGGAGGGAATGGGAAGAGTCGGGAGCGGAATCGGGTAGGAGGGGGGGGGGGGCTGTTGTGATGGTTGCTACAGGTTATCACGGTTGTGATGACTAGTGAGAGTGATGGCCTATTGTGATGGTTCCTACAAGGTATCATGGTTGTGATGGTTAGTGAGAGTGATGGTCCTGTTATGATGGTTACTGCGGGCTATCAGATGTTGTGATGGCTAGTGAGAGTGATGGCCTATTGTGATGGTTCCTACAAGGTATCATGGTTGTGATGGTTAGTGAGAGTGATGGTCCTGTTATGATGGTTACTACGGGCTATCAGATGTTCTGATGGTTAGTGGCAGTGATGATCTATAGTGATGGCTACTACAGGTTATCAGATGTTCTGATGGTTACTAGGTGTGATAGCCTGTTGTGATGGTTACTACAGGTTATCAGATGTTGTGATGGTTAGTAGGAGTGATGGCCGGTTGAAATCCTTATTACAATTTATCAGATGTGTTGGTTAGTGGGAGTGATAGCCTGTTGTGATGGTTACTACTGACGGTTAGTAGGCCTGATGGTCCTTTTGTGATTGTTACTACAAGTTAGCAAATGTTATGACGGTTAGTAAGCCTAATGGCCCTGTTGTCATGTATTACACTGTACCGGGTGTTGTAATGGTTACTGGGAGTGATAGCCTCTCGCTATGGTTACTACAAGTTATCGAATGTTCTGACGGTTAGTAGGCCTGATGGTCCTTTTGTGATTGTTACCACAAGTTAGCAAATGTTATGACGGTTAGTAAGCCTAATGGCCCTGGGCCTGTATGCACCAATCGGGGCTAGGGCCTTAACCGCGGCTAAGGTATCCCCGCTGGGCTAAATGTCAAAAGTTGGTATGCACCAATCGGAGTTAGGGCTAGCCGCCGACCGTAGCCTCGGCTAAGCTACCCTGATTTCAAGTCAGGTTTAACTGCTAGCCGGTGCGGTTAGTGTGCGTGTGTGGGTCTCAATCTATTCAATGCGATCATATTTAACAGAATTACATACGCAAATCGTGAAATTTCATTAAATTAACCCTAAAATCGAAGCGAGATTAACGTTGATGCCGTAACGGCGGCGATATTAATATTTTCGAATCGAGGAGTGTAATGTAAACAAACCGCCGCCGCCGCAGCGACGTCGATATCCATACTGTACAACGTCAAATAAAAATGGCCGTCGCCATCGCCGCCGAATCGGCGGCAATATATTACGCCCAAATCTATTAAATTCTGTCATATTTAACAGAATTACATACGCAATAAGTGAAATCTTATCAATTTAACCCTAAATTCGAACCGATATTAAGGCCATCGCCGAATTGGCACCGTTATTCCTATTGTCGACTGGAGGGAATTCCCAAATCGCTTTCCATACTCACATACTGGCGGGGGCGGCGGTTTGTTTACTGTAAGATCGTCGATTCGAAAATATAACTATTAATATCGCCGCCAATGCGGCGGTGGCCTTAATAACGCTTCGAATTTAGGGTTAAATTGATCAAATTTCACTTATTGGGTATGTAATTCTGTTAAATATGATCGCATTCAATAGATTTGAGCCTAATATATGGGTACAAACACAGAGGGAATTCCCAAATCTATAAATAAACTCACGGTTAGCTATTCGCAGCGGCTAAAACATTGGTGCATACCGATTCACATATTTCTCAAAGCCCCCGCTACCCTGAGGTAGCTATCCGCGGCTAGTGCCTTAACTCCGGCTAAGCCTAACCCCGATTCGTGCATACGGCCCCAGGTGTCATGCATTACACTGTACCAGGTGTTGTACCGGTTACTGGGAGTGATAGCCTGTTGTTATGGTTACTACAATTTATCGAATGTTCTGACGGTTAGTAGGCCTGATGGTCCTTTTGTGATTGTTACCACAAGTTAGCAAATGTTATGACGGTTAGTAAGCCTAATGGCCCTGGTGTCATGCATTACACTGTACCAGGTGTTGTACCGGTTACTGGGAGTGATAGCCTGTTGTTATGGTTACTACAAGTTTTTGAATGTTCTGACGGTTAGTAGGCCTGAAGGTCCTTTTGTGATTGTTACCACAAGTTAGCAAATGTTATGACGGTTAGTAAGCCTAATGGCCCTGTTGTCATGTATTACACTGTACCAGGTGTTGTAACGGTTACTTGGAGTGATAGCCTGTTGTTATGGTTACTACAAGTTATAGAATGTTCTGACGGTTAGTAGGCCTGGTTGTCCTTTTGTGATTGTTACTACTAGTTAGCAAATGTTATGACGGTTAGTAAGCCTAATGGCCCTGTTGTCATGTACTACACTGTACCGGGTGTTGTAACGGTTACTGGGAGTGATAGCCCATTGTTATGGTTACTACAAATTATCGAATGTTCTGACGGTTAGTAGGCCTGATGGTCCTTTTGTGATTCTTACTACAAGTTAGCAAATGTTATGACGGTTAGTAAGCCTAATGGCCCTGTTGTCATGTATTACACTGTACCAGTTGTTGTAACGGTTACTGGGAGTGATGGCCTATTGTGATGGCTACTACAGGTTATCAGATGTTGAGACAATTACTGGTGCGATGGCCCTGTTGTCATAGTTACTACCGGTTATCTGATGTTGTAAAGTAAAGTGAAGCTTGTTTTATTTAATGACGCCTCTAGAGCACATTGATTTTCACAATGTTCGCTATTGGACGTCAATCATATGGTCATTCTGACATATTGCATTGGCTACCTCTTTCCGATAATTGGATGTTGTGACAGTTAGTGGAAATGATGACCTGTTGTGATGGTTACTACAGGTTATCGGATGTTGAGTTGGTTACTGGCATTATGGCTCTGTTGTGACAGTTAGTGTGGGTGATGGCCTGTTGTAATGGTTACTACAGGTTATCATATGTTGTGGTGATTACTAGCATTATGGCTCTGTTGTGACAGTTAGCGCCGGTGATATCCAGTTGTGATGGTTACTACAGGTTATCGTATGTTGTGGCAGTTACTAGCATTATGGCTCTGTTGTGACAGTTAGCGCCGGTGATGTCCAGTTGTGATGGTTACTACAGGTTATCGTATGTTGTGGCGGTCACTAGCATTATGGCTCTGTTGTGACAGTTAGTGGGGGTGACAGCCAGTCCCGATCACTTGTGAAGGTGGCTCATCAGGGTGACAGCCTGTGCAGTCACTGTGTGCATGCGTCCATCGAGGGGTGGTGGCACAGGGGACAATGCGCCAGGCACCACGTCTGAGGCAGTTACGTGGAGTGCAACAAGTTGAGGCAGTGTGCTAACGGGGAGGGTCACTGGGGGTCGCATTGGCACGTGAGGCTTTCCCCATGTTTGTTTTTTCCCGACTAGGCAGCAGTGGACATATGCATATGCATATATATATCTATACATATATATATGTGTGTCTATAGTTAAGGTTTGGCCCGGTGGTGGCGCCACCGGTCCCGGGGTCTAAGGAATGGTGCAAATATATTGTGACTAATAATTGGTAATAATGGATAATAAATGGATAATGATAATAAATTCGCTTCTGCGCATTTATATTCACATAATGCTCGTACATCATGTATGATGTATAACGAATTATGTGAGTATAAAGACACTTAAGAGAATTATTATTATTATTCTTGTACTCCGTAAGACACCACACTGTGCTGTTGGCGCCACCTGAAGTCTTCTCGCCTCCACCGGATGTAGACCAGTGTCAGTCGCACTGGAGGATATATCAGCCATATATACACATATATAGCTGATATCTTACCAGAAATTTGCATATTATACAAGGTGTTTTTCATTTGGCTCTGATTGTGGCAAATAATTCCAATTCCCATTCGCCAGCTTTCTACTTTGTTGCCAAATTTAAAACATATTTTCGCTCCATTTTTTCATTTCAGCATTGACAGTATATAGATGATATTCTAGGATAGTTTTTAATATTATACAACCTTTCTTATTTTTCTTATATTTGTGTAACACATTTGATTACAATGACATACGCTCTGATTGTGGCAAATCAATCCAATTCCCAGTCGCCAATTTTCAACTCTGTTGCCCAATTTAGAAATATTCTCGCTCCATTTTTTATTTTCATTTTAACAGCTAATTTACTTTTTCTGTAAATGTCGTCCAATTTGCCCTAAAATAAGGCAGTAGTTGAGTGATCATATTCAACAGATGAACCCTAATTGTGATGAAAAAGATGGACTCAAGAGTCAAACCCTGGCCTCTCCCTTGCCGAATAAATATGCCTGCTGTGAATCAGGGATTTTGATCTATAATTGGTAATCGGAGCTGACAGGCACTAGAGTACAGATGATTGAAGAATGTCAGGGCTCAATAGCTACTGCACTAGCCTAGCATAGTTGCTCTAGTCTGATATATGGAGCATGATTTTACTTACTGGGAGCCCCATGTTGCATCAACCAGGCATAGTTACTGTAGTCTGATAACTGGAGCATGATTTTACTCACTAGGAGCCCCATAGCTATTATACTGGCCTGGAATAGTTATTGCAGTGTGATAAGTAGAGCATGATTTTACTCACTGGGAGCCCCACAACTACTTACTGGCCTGGTATAGTTACTGCAGTGTGATAACTGGAGCATGATTTTACTCACTTGGAGCTCCATAGCTACTATAATGACCAGGCATGGTTACTGCAGTGTGATAACTGGAGAATTATTTTACTCACTGTGAGCCCCATAGCTACTATACTGGCCAGGCATAGTTACTGTAGTGGGATAACTGGAGCATGATTTTACTCACTGGGAGCCCCATAGCTACTATAATGGCCAGGCATGGTTACTGCAGTGTGATAACTGGAGCATGATTTTACTCACTGGGAGCCCCATCGCTACTTACTGGCCTGGCATAGTTGTTGAATTTACTCACTGGGAACCCCATAGCTACTGAACCAGCATATCATAATTGCGCAGTGTGATAAATGAGGCATGCTTTTACTCACTAAGTGTTTACTAAGGCAGTTTGTGATAGTTTCTTTTTTCTGCAGTTGGTTTTTAGCGGCAGGTGAGAAGGGATGAAAATGGCTTCCAAACTACATACCTTGGCAGGTCATTTCCGGTTCATTTATTTAATTCTAAGCACACAATGTTCAGATGGGATATTAGTATCGCGGTGCTTAGCTCGCGCCTGTTGGAGTTACTGTTCAATGGAGGTTGAGGGGTGGGGAGATTGGGGAGAAAGGTGAAGGGATAGGCAATAGGGAGGGGGGAGGGAGACTGGGAATATAGGGGAGGAGGGATGATGGATAGGAGAGGCTGGGCGGGAGGAGGGGGATGGAGAGGACTGTTGGGAGATAGGAGGGGAGAGGGCAGGAAAGGAGGCAGGCGATGGAATGTGGTGTAGTGAGGGAGGATGTGGAAGCAGAGGGAGGTGGGAGGGAGGAGAGAGTTGGAAAGGAGTGAGGGGATAGAAGAAGGTGGTGTGAGGGAGGAGGGGAGCAGGGGTAGGGAAGGGCGGGAGTGAGGAAGGAGCGGAAGGAAGGGGAGAAGGGGGAAGAACGAGGGAAGAGTGAGGATGGAGCAGGATGGAGAGAAAGAAAGGAGAGGAATGGAGGAGAGAAAAGTAGGAGAGTTGGAAGAAGGGAGGAGGGAGGAGAATGGGCAGCCGGGGATTGTGAGGACGAAATATATAAATAGATATATGTTGGATTTATATGTATTGCATATAATTATAGGGACTTGGCAACTGGAACCGTTGTTGAAAGTACCCGACATCAATCCATTTAGTAGAAATGCCAAGTGCATACTACTGCCACATGGGGATCTAAACCCGCTTAGAAGGGTAATCCTGATTGATCATGTCTACTAGGGTGGCCATTCCCTAGTGAGTTCATTGTCTCCTAGGCAGGGAAACGCCAGCCTGGTTCCGTCCTCCAGAAGGGTGTGAGGCATTGCGAAGTAGGACAGAGTGGAGGGATGGAAGGGTGGAAGGGTGGAGGTTGGAATGGCGGAGGGTGGAGGGGTGGAGAGGTGGAAGGGTGGTGGGTGGAGTGTAAGAGGGTGGAGGCTAGGAGGGGTGGAGGGTGGAGGGAGAGAGGGGTAGGGGTGGAGGATGGAAGGGTGGAGGATGGGTGCAGGAATGGAAGGGTGGAGGATGGAGGGGTGATTGAGTTGGAGAGGTGGCGGGTGGAGGGTGGAGAGGTGGAGGGCTGGTTGGATACAGGGATGGATGAGTGAAGGATGGAGGGTTGGAAGGGTGGTGGGGTGGGGGTTGAGGGCGGTGTGGGTGGTGACGGAAAATGAGTGTGGGCAGTGAGGAAGGGTGTGTGGGGGGGGGGGGGTGACGTGGTGGAGCCGTGGAGAAGAGGGCAGTAGGAAGGGTATGTGAAGAGATGAAGGGGTGAAGAGGTGTTAGAAAGGATCCGAGATGACGGTGAGGAGGGGCGGGACGATCGAGAGGAGGAGCGAGGAAGGGAAAGGCTGGGCTCAAGGGAAGTAGAGGGTAGGGATGGCAGAAGTAGTGGAGGAGACAGATAATGCGGATGGGAGGAGCAGAGCGGAAGGGTGGAATGTTGGAGCAGGAGAGGAGTGGGGTCTTGAGTGGAATGTAGGGAGATTAGGAGGGGTGGAGGGTGTGTGTGTGCTGTGTGTTGGAGGAGAGGGTGGAGGGGTGGGAGTGTGGAGGGGAGAGGTGGAGGAGTAGACGGACTGCAGTGAAACGTAGTGATATTGGGAGGGGTGGAGGGTGTGTTTGTGCTGTGTGTTGGAGGTGAGTGTGAAGGGGTGGGTGGAGGGGTGGCAGGATGGAGAAGATGTAGAGGGGTAAAGAGGATGGAGTGGGGAGTGGAGAGGAAGGGTGGAAGAGAAGGTTGTGTGGGTAGGTGGGTGAGTGCGTGTGTGGGAGAGGTACAGGTGTGTGGCGGGGGGAGTGTGTTTACCGGTGGGGGTGTGTGTGCCGGTGGGAGTGTGCGTGCCGGTGGGTGTGTGTGTGCCGGTGTGTTTGTGCCGGTGGGAGTGTGTGTACCGGTGGGAGTGTGTGTACCGGTGGGAGTGTGTGTGCCGGTGTGTTTGTGCCGGTGGGAGTGTGTGTACCGGTGGGAGTGTGTGTACCGGTGGGAGTGTGTGTGCCGGTGTGTTTGTGCCGGTGGGAGTGTGTGTGCCGGTGGGGTGTGTGTGCGCCAGTGGGAGTGTGTGTGCCGATGGGTGGGTGTGCCGGTGGGTTTGTGTGTGCCGGTAGGAGTGTGTGTGTGCCTGTGTGAGTGTGTGTGCCGGTGGGAGTGTGTGGGAGTGTGTGTGTGCCTGTGTGAGTGTGTGTGCCGGTGTGGGTGTGTGTGCCGGTGGGTGTGTGTGTGCCTGTGTGAGTGTGTGTGCCGGTGGGTGTGTGTGCCGGTGTGGGTGTGTGTGTCGGTGGGTGTGTGTGCCGGTGGGAGTGTGTGTGCCAGTGTGTTTGTGCCGGTGGGAGTGTGTGTACCGGTGGGAGTGTGTGTGCCGGTGGGTGTGTGCGCCGGTGGGAGTGTGTATGTTGGTGGGTTTGTGTGTGCCGGTAGGAGTGTGTGTGTGCATGTGTGAGTGTGTGTGCCGGTGGGAGTGTGTGTGCGGGTGGGGTGTTTGTGCGCCAGTGGGACTGTGTGTGCCGGGGGGGGGGTGCCGGTGGGAGTGTGTGTGCCGGTGGGTGTGTGTGGGTGCCGGTGGGAGTGTGTGTGCCGGTGGGAGTGTGTGTGCCGGTGGGAGTGTGTGTGTGGGTGGGGGTGTGTGTGCGGGTGGGGGTGTGTGTGTGCCGGTGGGAGTGGGTGGGAGTGGGTGGGAGTGGGTGGGAGTGTGTGCCGGTGGGAGTGGGTGGGAGTGTGTGTCGGGGGTTGCGGGTGTGAGGGCGGTGGGGGCTAACTGTTTCTGCAGAGTGGGAGATTTAATAAGGAGATGTTAATTGAGTTTATCAGGGTTCCCCTCACCTCCTCCTGGGTGCTAATTGCAGCCCGGAGGTTAAACCACCACTTTGGGGGGTAAGGCTCAATGCATCCTCTGGAGGCGGCTCTGATTGCTGGTGAAGCCCATAAGTCCTGGTGTAGCAGGAAATTGCAAACCCCTTGAGATCACACACCCCGGGGTTTGCAATTTCCTAGGAAATCACAAATCCCCACGGAAATTTCAAACCCCTCATGCTTTGTATCATTTTGTAACATTCAACTAATACACTAGTAAATAATGGTTTAAATAATGGATAAATAAGAATTTGGAATATTAAAATGGTGCTATTTACTGTATGCAGTGACTGAAGTTGGAACTAAAAAGGCCATTTTGCTAACGACATTGTTTACATTGCCGATCCTGAAACTGAGTGGTAATACCAGGATATTGCCTCACCTCTTTACCTGGCTTTTTGTTTCTTTCTTTGTTATATTTGTGGTTTTTGTTTGTTTGTTTTGGTTGCGTGTTTGTTAGTAATAACTTCTGGGCGGCGGGCGGCGGGCGGCGGGCAGCGGGCAGCGGGTGGCGGGCGGCGGGCGGCGGGCGGCGGGCAGCGGGCGGCGGGTGGCGGGCGGCGGGCGGCGGGCGGCGGGCAGCGGGCAGCGGGTGGTGGGCGGCGGGCGGCGGGCGGCGGGTGGCGGGCGGCGGGCGGCGGGCGGCGGGCGGCGGGCGGCGGGAGGCCGGAGGCAGGCGGCGGGCTGCGGGAGGCGGGAGGCGGGCGCGGGAGGTGGATGGCAGTGCGCCCTGCCACTGATTGGGTGCGTGGTGCCCGGGGATTAATCTGGGCCCTCGGCGCCCACCTGCGCCCAGGCGCCGGGCAGGCTGAGTGATGGCGCCCTCAGCCTATGGAGACGTCATCACGCGGCGACGTCCTGATGAGGCGGCTATAGGGGAGGTGGACGGTTGTGTAGGGGGGGGGGGGCGGGGGGGGGAGAGGAGGACAGATGGAAGGGAGTGTAGTGGGGAGGGGGAATCGAGAGCAGGTGGAGTGGGGAATGGCAGGGGGTTGGGAGATCGGTGGGTGGGAGTTCGGAGTTTGGGTGAGTGGGGATGAGGGTGAGGGTATGGTAGGTGTGGGTGAGGGGGGTAAGAGTGAGTGGAGGGTAGAGTGGGTTGGGTGAGGTGGCGGGTAATGTGGGTGGAGTGATGTGGTAGGGTGGTGAGGAGGAGAGGTGGGTGGTTGAGAGGGGGGGGGAATAGGGTGGGTAGGGGTGAGGGGGGAATAGGGTGGGAAGGGGTGGGGGGGAATAGGGTGGGAAGGGGTGAGGGGGGTTGCCTAAGTAGGGTGAGGTGGAGGTATGGTAGGGTAGGGTGAGGGTGAGGGGTAGGGTAGGGTGGGTGTAAGGTGCGTGAGTGCGGGGTGGAGGTGAGTGGGGGTGAGGGTCAGTAAGACGGTGGCTGGTGGAAGGTCGGGGTGGATATGGAATAGAGGGTGAGCTGGTGGGGGTGAGGGTGGAAAGGTTGTTGGATGTGGATGTGGATGTGGGTAGGTGGGGGTGAGTGGAGGTGTTGAGTAATGGGTGGTGGGTGGTGGGTGGTGGGTGGTGGGTGGTGGGTGGTGGGTGGTGGGGTGTGAGCGTCTGGAAAGTGTGAGATGTGGGGTAGGAGAGGATGTTGGATGTGGAGGTGAATATGTTGGGCAGTGTGTTGATGTAGATCTAAGGGTTGGAAGTTTATGGTTGTGTAACTTCTCTATACATGTACCAGTAGAGCTGGGCCCGTATGCATGGGGCAGTGTTAGCGAGCTAAAACTGGGTTTGGACAGGATTTCTAGTTTAGCGGTGAAAAGTCGCTATTTATGGAGCAGTGTTACGGAAACACCGCGAGCTTAAGTTCGGCTATGCTAACCCCAACCCATATCAAGTTTACCATCAGTGTTAGGGACCGATTAGGCCCAAATCTATTCAATGCTATCATATTTAACAGAGTTACATACTCAAAACGTGAAATTTCATTAAATTAACCCTAAAATCGAACTGATATTAACGCCGCCGCCGAATTTTGGTCAAAGTAAACAAATAATCGAAGCGATATTAACCCTGCCGCCGCCGTATCGGCGGCCATATTGTCAAATAGCAGTGCTCGCCGGGAACAGGCTAAGAGGGATTTCCCAAACCTAGAAATAACTTATATGTTAGTTAACGCCAGCGCGCTTTGACACCATACATGCCCCGTGACCCATTTCCCAACACTGGCTTTAGCATACCTGAACGCTTCCCTTATGGCCCTGTCACACTATGATGTAACGACGTCAACGTAGGGAGAACGTGAAGAACGTTGACCTTCTCGGCGTAGTATGCAAATTTGGGCACAAGTTGAACGTGGATGCAGCATAGTGGACGAGAGCGTAACGTCGGTAAAGCGTAGTGATACCGTCATTCAACGAGAGAGGACAACGTAATGACGCTCACGGAACGCTATGAACATTATTCCATCGCCAGAACTATGTTGCTTTACGTTACCTTACGTTACTTACATCATTAAACGTTGGCGAAACGCTGAACGTACATTCTCCTGACGTTCTCCTGACGTTCTCCTGACGTTCTCCTGACTTTCCCATTCGCCGCATGGACGTTTCCACCGGCTTTAATGTGGGTCAATGAGTGGAATATAGTGGAATGTAGTGGAACGTAGTGGAACGTAGTGAGGAACATTTGACTAACATCCGTTTAACATCATTGACGTTCGCCGAATGTGTACAGAACGTACGGCGAACGTAAACCCTTACGTTCGCGTCACGTCGAAGGTTTTGAACAGGTTCAAAACCTTGATGCGCGCCGACGTAACACGACGTAATGTGACATAGCTCGATGTCAGTCTAACTTCATTCTGACGTCATCATAACATAACCAAACGTACGGCAATGTAATGACAAAAACTGATCACGTCGGGCTCACGTTGGCTCGTTACGTCGTAGTGTGACAGGGGTATTAACATCAGAGCCGATAAATAATACTTCATGCATACGGCCCCTGAAGTGATAATATCCTTCAATCAATACATTATGTACGGGTAGGGGTGGGAGGGTGGGGAGGGTAATTAAAACAACACGATGTATCTGTAGGAAATTATCCAGACTGAACAACTTACATTTCAGAGTTGCGCGGAAAAATGAAGAATAAGTTCAGATAAAAAGTATCCTTAAGCTTGCTTGGTTGGTTGTTGGAGTTTTACGTCCTGGCAACATCAACGGTATCCTAGGACGGATATCCTTGAGATGTGTGATCATGCCAGGTCAGTCTGGTTGTATTAGAGGAGTATGTCTATGAGTTCAGGTGTCCTAGTTTAAGGACACTCATACATAGCATGGAACTGATGTCAGCACTTGCTTCCAAATGTATTTATTCATTAGAGTGTTGCAAACAGATGATGGACGAACATTACCTGAGGCATGGCCCGCACCCACATTTCGGCTACCATAAGGCAAGCATCCTCACCATTTTGGACCGTCTATGTATGATGCAATCACCATAACAGTAGCTACTTGTAAATGAGCGCATTTCTTTGTGAGGTGAACCCCGAGCCACCCACCCCCACCCGCCCGACCCCAACTTGAGAACCATAAGTCCTTCTAAAGGGCTTGCATCCAGTAATCGCTGTAATTTGACACCGACACTGCATATGAGTTTAAAGTTGGATTTATTTCTTCTTTTTCGATAATGAGTCAGTAGTAAGCACATGTCAATTTTAGTAAGCACATATTAAACTCCTCAGAATAAGCACAGTGAGATAAGCCAATGAGTTATGCACAAAGAGGTCAATAAGCTTTAACCCTATGCCCTATATAGTCTTTTAGCAGGGGTGGGTGGGATGGCAGTTCAAAGCCAGCTAGTGTCCTCCTGTGGCCGTGTCGAAGTGAGCTCTCTGCTGCTGAGACTGTCCTTATATAGGCGCTTGGGCCAGTAGTTCGAGCGGGCAACTGCAGATGGCAGGTCAGTAAGACAGAGTTAGCATCTCGAAATATTTACGTATCAAAGTACGAATAACCAGACGGCGCTGACGCAGAAGTCAGAAAGGAGTATCGCCGTAAGTAGATAGGTGGCAGCACAAGTATTAAACCTTAAGGCTAAGAGGCTATGGTGGCGATCGAATGCCAAATTACCCGTGTTGCTGAGCATCACGAACAATGCTTCCGCTTAAGAATATGCATGCAATGTACTTACAAACACATTCACATGGTTGAGTCACTAAGCATTCAGCATGTGCCCTGCAGCATCCTGGACATGGAACCATGGTCATTGGATATGGTATCCTGGTCACGGAACCATGGTAATCGGAGGTTGTATCCTGGTCATGGTACCCTAAACATGCAATCCTGGTCATGGAACCGTGGACATTGGATATGCTATCCTGGTCACGGAACCATGGTCATCGGAGGTGTTGTCCTGGTCCTGGCAACATGGACATTGGATATGTTATCCTGGTCACCGC
Organism: Branchipolynoe longqiensis; assembly: GCA_030323885.1. Taxonomy (NCBI): domain Eukaryota; kingdom Metazoa; phylum Annelida; class Polychaeta; order Phyllodocida; family Polynoidae; genus Branchipolynoe; species Branchipolynoe longqiensis. The sequence goes on from CM059186.1 coordinate 47,415,207, forward strand.
ACCATGGTCATCGGAGGTGTTATCCTGGTCATGGTACCCTAAACATGTTATCATGGCCATGGAACCATGGTAACCCTAGGTGTTATTCTGGTAATGGAAACATAGTCATATGAGCTGTCATCTTGGTCATGGAATTATGGTTATTGGACATGTTATCTTGGTCATGGAAACATAGTAATTTGACATGTTATCATTGTCCTAGCCCCATGGTCATCGGAGGTTGTATCCTGTGATGGAACCATGGTCATTGGATGTGCTATCCTGGTCATGCTTCCATGGCCATTGGACGTGTTATCCTAGTTATGGTGCCATGCTCATCGGATGTGTTGTAATCCTATGGGATAACAAGCCCGGAGCGGAATTCGAACCCATGTTCCTGCCATTCTAGGGGTGGTTCGCGTCGTAAACATGGTTATGTCCAGGTTCCCTATCAAGGACTGCCTGTGAATGTGGCGTCTTGTCTGGTGAGTTCAGTGCGTACAAACTACAGTAGGGCAGTCTAGTATCACATCGCTACAAAATCTACTGAGGGGCCTTTTATTAGACGATGCCTTTATATATATATATATATATATATATATATATATATATATATATATATATGCCGATGTTGCCTCCGACTCATCTTAACAATTCACTCCTGATTTCGGGAAGTTGACGAAATGAAATGCGGTGGCCGACTTGATAAGAGTGCTGACTTCTTGTGTTGAAAGTCGGGGTTTCGAATTTTGGCCGAGTAAATCCAATGACTTACAAAATTGAATCTTGTCACTACCAAGCCTGGCACTCGGCATTAATAGGATAGGGCAAGGACTGTTTTGCTAAGTATCAGGATAATATCTACTGTGATGAATATCGGGTCATGCTGCTTCCCCAGTGGGGCAGCACTATATAAACTTGCTATTTCACAAGTCGGTACCCATCCTGATATGACCTTTGATGTTGCTAGGAGATAAAACCCAAAGAAACAAACGGAGAGTTCGCAGGTGAATTGCTTAGTACCGCTGGGCCAGCCGGCAGGAAGTGGAGGACGGTGTCTGACCTGAGGCGGGGGGGGGGGGGGGGTCTGGGGAGGGGGGAGCGGGAGGGAGGGGGAGGGCGGCACTTCTGAGCCGTGGCACCCGCACTGATTGTGTTTTGGTATAGAACCACGTAGGCAGCATGCGCATGTCTAGAACAGACCGGCTGGTTCTCTAAGCGATCGGCTAGTGGGTTAGACTCGCTGCCCGACTAACGTGAGTGAGATCGATGCACACCCAACTCCATGTCTGAGACTGAAATTGAACAGCATTGGGCACTTGTCAGTATTGGGAAGAGTGACCACCTGGGACTGTGAGGTGCCACTTATTATACTCTGGTATCGCTTCATAGTCTATTAAATCTGTAATGGGTCAAGTCAAACCAATGACTTAAAAATTCATACTTGTCGCTTCCTAGCCAGGCGCTCTACATTATTAGGATAGGGCAAGGAGTAGTGGAATGAGGAAGAACAGTCGTCTGCGACTGAAATTTCCCTTGCTTAAACAACTAATGTACCAAAAAAACAAAGGGAAAAGTACAAATTTATCAAAAGGATTCACTGTATATCCAGATGTGAAAGTAGAATTTGTTAGATGTTTTTTTAAAGCCGAAATTAACGAGTAGATAATAAGAGAATGACTCCTTTGGAAGTGATGGAATTTACGCTTGGTATCAGTAAAATAATGGACTAAGCATGGCTGGATTTCAATATAAAATAATAGACAACAGAATGAAAAAGAATTATGGCCACTATTAAATATTTATCTACAAAATAACAGCTCCAATCTGGCTGCTATGGTAGAATGGTACTGTCATGCCATATTCCAGTTAGCAGTGCCATAGAGTGCATGTAGCATAATATATATATATATATATATATATATATTCAGGTTACTTCTGTAGTTAATCTGTAAATACTATGACTAAAGTTAATGACGATTTTGGTGGGTTCTTATTGGTATATTTTGACTTAATTAATAAATTAGGAATATGTAAACTCAAAAGCAGCTAGTTCTTATCATGTTGTTATATAGTAATAGTAGGGGCGAAGGAAAGGACATGATATGCTTACCAAACTTCGCCAAGTCCATAATGCACTTCTCGAACTTCTCTAATTTTATCAGTGTATAATATATAGAGAGATATTGAAAGAGCATAACAACTAATTGTTTACTTCCTTGTTTCCCCAGCTGCAGCTATCTGTATCTATTTTATTTTAAATGTTTCTGATTTTGCATTGTAATATTTGTTTCTGTTTATCTTTACCTGTTTATCGCAACCGGACCAGCAGTATGTATAGCAGGCGGACTCTGATGTTATGATATGTTAATTAGCCATGTGTCATCTAGCGGGAGCTGAAGGAAACACCAGGAGCAATCATAGCACTTTATGGCAAGCCGTGCTCACATAAAGGCGTCGTTAAATAAAAGAAGTTTTCTTTCAGAGCTCAGAGATCCTGATAACTATGACCCAATTACGTGATAATATATGCCTTCCTACCCACTTACTGCATCCATACACCATATTTAGATATATGGTATATATAAATATATATATATATAACCATAACCCAGGCACGTGATAATGTATGCCAACGTACACACTTATTTGCCTGCATACACACTAGATATATATATATATATATATAACTATAACCCAGTCACGTGATAATATGTGCCTACTTAGACACTTACTTGCGTTCATACACCATATATATATATATATATATATATATACCGTATATGTCCCAATAAAAGCATGCTACCCAATAGAAGCACACCCCCCATTTCAAGATTGAAAACCTGCACAAATGTACGATCATATTCAGAATGAATACACATAAAATAAGACAATCCCACTTTATTTCAGAGACACGACAAAAACAAATCTATGAAATTCTTTAACTTTGAATAGACGTACATCCATGTGTTGGGACATATACGATATATATATATATATATATATATATATATATGGTATATATATATGGTATATATATAAATATGGTACATATATGTGTGTTGTATCAATTAGTATGGAAATATAAACGCCGAAAATGCTCCTCCAACTATTGCCTTTCAGACGCTGCGGGATAGCTCGCTCCTCTGTCCCCGCCGATCCGACTAGTATAATGGCGCCACCTTTCGGCGGTCACTGACACTACTGATACAAACCACAGTCGGATGTTCCAAACTGCCCGCTGATACAATTGTATGTCCATGTACAGTTCGATTACGTAATGCGCCGATCCATAAACAAAGCTTCCTCCCCTGCCCTACCAGCGTCCGATTGCACCCCTTCTTCCTTCACTCACTCACTCACTCATTCAGGTCTCCGTACCCTCTTTTTTTCTCGTTCTTCCAGAAAGCCAGACTCACCCGAATTCGGATGGCCAAAAATTCGGCTGGTGCAGCGTTCCTCAACAGTAAGAAGAAACTGGAGGAACTTCTGGCGGCCCGCGAGTCCGGGCTCGAATTGGACTCAGAGCTCAAAGAAAGCGATGTGTTTGGGCTCCAGCATCATCATTTGCTCACCTGTCTCGAGAAAACCACGGTCAGTGTCGCGGGGCTTTTGGTCCCTTCTTGTTTTCTTCTTTGTTTTGTTTCTTTTGACTGCTTTCATCATGCTTTGATTACTTGTACACTACAATAAATGGTTGTTTTTTTTGTTCCCTTCTTTTTTTTCTTTTCACTGCTTTCATCATGCTTTGATTACTTGTACACCACAATAAATGGGTTTTTTTTGTTTCCCTTCTTTTTTCTGTTCACTGCTTTCATCATCTTTTGATTACTTGTACACCACAATAACTGGTTTTTTTTTGTGTCCCCTTCTTTTTTTCTTTTCACTGTTTTCATGATGCTTTGATTACCACGGTCAATGTTCCACGGGTTTTGTTCTTTTCTTTTCCTTTCTTTACACAATATTTTATCTTCATTTCATCCCTTAACTGAGAGTAAACCAGGGCCAGAGTTGGGTATTTGTTCCCTTCTTTTGTTCTTTGTTAATTGCTTTTGTCATCATTTGATCAGTTGATTACTTGTCTTAGAGTAAGCCACAGTCAAAGTGGGGTTTTTCTTCCCTTCTTTTGTCTTTATTTTAACTGCTTTCATCATGATTTGATTACTTTCCTTAGACAAAACCACAACCGGGTTGAGTTCTCCCCCCCCCCCTGTTGTTGTTCTTTTGACAACTTTCACCGTGATTTAATTACTTGCTTTAGAGTAAACCATAGTCAGTGTGGGGGTTTTGTTTCTTTCTGTTTTTTAAATATTTTGACAGCTGAGATCATGATGTGATTACTTGCCTTAGACAAAACCGCAGCCAGTGTCTGTTCCATACTTTTTTGTATCTATTTGAATTGCTTCCATCATGATTTGATTAGTTGCCTTAGAGTAAGCTACCGTCATTTAAAAGACTTATGTTGTTGTTTTCATCATCCATCATTTTCTCACTTACATAGCTAAAACTGGCGATTGTATTTTCTTTCTTGCTTTGTTGTTTATTTAATTATTAAATTAATTAATTAATTACGAATCAATTGGGAATGGAGTGACTGTCATTAGTTTCCCCTTTATTATTATTATTTTAATTAATTAATTAAATTGTAAATGGAGCGAGAATGGAATTGCTATATTTATCCATTTTTTTAAATATAATTTAATTGAATTGTTGTTGCGTTTGTAGCTTTGCTATGGGGAGATTTAGTGGATTCATTATACATGGCCAAGAATGTTTTCTTTTCCAGTTGTTATTAACTTATTATTTGTAGATTAGTATATTAAATAAATGCATAGTTACGCTCTTCTGTCACGCTGTGTAAGCATTTAGTGAATTCACAAGGAATATAATGGGGTTGATTAAGTAATTGATCGATATTTTGATTAATTGATTGATTGATTGCTCACCAAGTGCATAATACATATGTTGAACTGGAATTGTATGCAGTTACTATTACAACAAATAGTAATTTTATATTATGCTTCTATTATCGACCAGGTTTTTCATGTGGTTATTATTGCAACTGATATTGTTATTTATGTACCAACAAATTGTAATGAACAGCCGGAAAACCAGTGCTCTGGCATTGACAAAAGACATTATTCGGTGAATAAACTATATTTAGTAAAAAAAAAAATATTATGAGAGAATGTGCATGTGACTAATATGTTACGAACAGAACATTGCTCAGATAGATTGCTATGTAAGCTATGCATATATGTAACAGTAATTGTACTAACCATTTACATCGTTATCACATGTATAATTTATGTTTAGATATATTCTATTTAATATTTTGATATATATTGAATTCAATACAGTTGAGCTAATATCTATCTGTACTTATTTCACCCAAAATAACTAAATCTATGATTAAATATTCCCATTTGTTCACAACAAAATTCACACCAATGTATTGGGAATCAAATTAATAAATTAGTTGAGTGTATTTAATTAATTTGTCAAAAGTAGTAGATGGTAAGTGAGATAGAAACTCCCTATGCTTAACAGCGTAACACAATAACAAATTGCAGAATTACGCACTCAAGCATGAACAAAATGCATAGCCAGACACTAGGTTGTATTACCAGCCGGGTTATCTTACACATGTATAACAAACCATATATATATACATGCACATACATTCCCCTGGTTCGTCCAGTGTGCACTATAAGGCCAACAAATTTAAATAGGGTGATCGTCCTTTTGATCACACACGTCGAGTGGGTTATTTTTATTTTTATTTTTCTGGCATATGACGTAGACATAATATGTAAGTAGACACGATGGCCAAATGAGTGTTCGCCTCCCTTCTGATAGGTCGTGGGATTCAAACTCCTGGGTTTCGAACCCTGGCCGAGTCAAACCAATGACTTACAAATTGATATGAAGGTGAATTGCTGCTATCCCGACGCAGTTTTAACAGTTTAATAAACAATCAAAAATAAAAATAAATCAGGGGCGGGCGATCTTTCAGGCACGGCTTGGGACGATCACCAATCTTTTTAGCAATTTATTTGGCATAATGCATGTAGAACAAAATACGTATCTGCAGATACATACACCTGGTTAGTCCGGTATGCATTTTCACTCACATTATATATTTTAAAAATAACAAAAATAAAAAGCTACCGGACCGATGGCTGAACTAGTAAGAGCGCTCGCTTCCCGTGTCGAAGGTCGGGAGTTTAAATCCCAGTCGAGTCAAATCAGTGCCTTACCAAATGTATACTGGCCCTAGTCATTACTAGGATCGGGCAAGGACTGGTTTTCTCAGTGTCAGGATAATGTGACTGAGTGTGATATTGGGTTATGGTGTTGGTGGTCTGTTCTCTCACATGGGCCAGCAGTACAAAGTCGCCATGAGTGTGCACTGTTCCAAATCGATACCCATCCTCATATTACCTGAGATGTTTTTTTGGCAGGATGTAAAACGCAACCAAACAAACAACAGAAAAGGTTCATTGATTGATTAACCAAACCTATGCATTGTATACTCATTTCTGTTGGATTTCTCATTCTCATTCTCTTTCTGTTGGAGGTTGATGTAAGAAGCCGGCCTGACACTCATATAATTTTCTTTCTACTTAAAGGAACGTGAGTTCGTTGAGATGGATATGACATACAACGGGGCAGCCAATAAACCCTCTAACACTCCCCCCCTCACCCCAAGCCCGTCGGTTACGTCGGTGGCAGAGAGAAGAGGGGGTTGTTGCGCTAGACGGCCATCCCATCGTCGATACCAGGTGTGTATTGAGCGCAGTTAGCTTCTCTGAGCAGCACAGCAGGAGAAGGATTAAGAGGCTTAGGAGAAGGAGGCTTAGGAGGAAGGGTGATGTAGGATCTGTGTTGTCAAGTGGCCAAGCCGGCCATCGTACAATGCCATCACGGCGATGTCGTCTGCTACCGCTGCGTGTAGTCGTGGCGGTGTACGGGAAATGTGTGCCGCGCGAATTGTTTGTTCTCTTTGTTTCTAGAACCTTCCCTGCTTCCAGTACCGGATGTAATGTGTGTGTCTTCGTGGTTGGCGGAATGATTTGCTATGTGGGCTTCGGCTATGGTAGGCCAAAAACGCCAAAAGTCAACTGTCTATATATTTTTATTTGAGGGGCTCTTTTTTTCTTGAAAGCTTATTGTTTGAATTTGGAGGTAGCCTGAGAAGGGTCCACAGCGAGGAAAGGAGCACAAACGGCTGACCACTGGGTCATATTGAGCATACCCTTGCAGGATGAGTTTCCCATTCAGTAAGTAGTATATTGTGTGATTTAAACAGAAATCAATGTAGATACATTCCAAATATTCTTCAAACAATTTAATCTGTGCAAAAGATATAAATATGTGATAATGTCTGAACAAAAAACTAGTCAAATAATATTTGACTAGACTGCTAGCCCTGTGGAGGTCTAGCCTGGTCCCCTGGCATTCATCTGCTCAGGCAGAGGCACAGGAGTTTTCAGCTACTATCGCTCAGTTTCCAACCTGGTCCCCTAGCCTTTGTACCGGAAACAAGTTCAAACGGGCTCAAACAAGTTCAACCGTGGCTGGTTGGATCGCAACCGTGGCTGGTTGGGTCACTCTGTATAGCGCTGAATATGTTTATGGGTAGCCTTTGTGTATGGGGTGCTACAATAGTGTTTTATTGAATTAGTTGTAGGTTTAGTGTGGACGGAGTATGGTCATTAATCATTAAATGCGCACAGTAAATATAGCTGTTTCATGTGTTTCAGGCGTGCAATAAATATGAATAGTATAATGCCTCAGCCTTATAATCACCAGACGGGATGGCCAAATGAGTTGAGTGCCCAGTTCCCATCTTGCAGGTTCGGGATTCAAACCCTGATTGAGTCAAACCAATGAATTAAAAATTGATAATTGCCGCTACCTAGCCTCAAACTCAACATTACTAGGATAGACCGATTGTTGTGATTGAAATTTTCTCTCCTTCATTATTGAATGTAATTACATCTTTTACCTTTAGATATGTTTCAGATCTGATTCTGTTATATTTAGTTAGTGTATCCTCACATAGAACTTCCGTGGCATTCCATTTAGATGATTTTGCACATCTTTATACGACCCCAGATTTTGCGAGGATGTAAAATAACAACAAAGTAACAAAACAAGAACTTAGCTTATTTGTCTATGCCTGCATGCTAAACAAACAAGGTATCTTAAATAGAACATTGTTTATATCAGGCCACAATTAAGTTCATGTCACCCGATAATTCTCAGAGTATGCTTCCAATGACAAAAGCTGCTAAGTTCCGAGTGATCTAGTTATATTTTGCTAATTTGGCACATAATTACATTCAATATTTATTCACTAATGAATAGTAAAGCTGATGCAACCTTTGTGTACAATTGCAATATAAATCCAACTCAAATAGTAGATCACCTGCATCCATATATATATGACTCACCTATCAGATGTTTGATCGATATCATAATGAGCCTTATTCACCTTATTCAAAGCGAGGCCTAACTCATTTGTTTACAACACAATGAATGACACTAGGCGATAAATATCAATTAATTGATCAATAATCAGGTACGATAGCTGAATGAGTTGAGCGGCCGCCTCCCATTCTGGTAGGTCGTGGGTTTCGAACCTCCCGGGTTCGAACCCTGGCTGAGTCAAAAATCAATTACTTAAGAATTGACACTTGTTGCTACCTAACCTGGTGCTCTGCATTACTAGGATAGGGCAAGGAGCAGTGGAATGAGGAAGACCAATTGTCCAGGATTAAAATTGTCCATGTATAATCAACTAATGTACCAACAAGAAAATGCATACTTGTGCAGGATAGAGAGATCGATAAATAGATGGACGAGGCTATTTGCAGAGCTACGTTGCTCTGCTAATTAGCGGAAGAATGATCGTTATTTGCAGAGGAGCACATCAAATTCTGTTATTTAAGAGAGTCACTATTAAACTGCTAAGATCAAATTATGTTATTTATGAGCGTGACTTAATAACAATAGAGTGCTAAAATTGAATGGACAGCAGTCACTGTCACTGCAAATAATAATCATTCTTCCACTAATTTGCAGAGCAGGTCTGCAAATAACAATCATTCTTCTGCAAAATTGCAGAGCAAAGCAGCTCTGGAAAGCATTACAATGAAAACAAAAGGCACAATAATTTTGTACATGTGCATGCAGTCAAATGATGCACATATTCAGTAAAATGATGCATGCTGATTGGTTGGTTGGAGCTCTGCAAATTAAAGTATTGGTGGCTATAATTAGCAGAGCAGCAGCTCTGCGAATAGCCAGTGCGTAAATAGATAGATAGATAGATAGATGGTGGTTGCCTATTGGAGCCATCCAAAGAACAGGTTATGACTTCAGAAATAGAATTTTATGTTAATCCGTTGTATCATCACTTAATCCCTAAGCTATAATTTCGCAACTAAATGGGCAAACAATTGAAGCAATCTTATAAGTTATATCAAAATACCATGTTTGGATACAATTGCCTTCCCAGTATATAAAAGAAAATTGCAATGAGTACCTGCTTGTAATTGGTTTGCATCATTCTTCGCTTGCTTTTCGTGCTCGATCCAGGGCTATTTATGTGAATAAGATTCAATATCATTCTCAATTCAAGTCAAATATGTCGCATCTAGTGTCTCGTCCTAATATGACCTTAGATGTATGTGTCAGGGCGTAAAACCTCAAATAAACAAAGCATCTAGCACATTAGCATCGAAATAGCGTGTACGTAATGTTACATGGTGAGTTTGTTGTGGCTGGTTTACTAAGCTGATATATTATAGTATTATATGGGGCGTTTAGCTTCAAATTGAGTGCGCTGAAAATTAAATAAGGCGTGTAGAAAGTTGACTTTTTGGGGCTTTGGCTAACCATCGTCTGCCTAGTTTCTTCCATATGATGTGCGTCGGGAGATCCAAGGTGTTGGTGTGTCCGCTATGCGAGAAAGTGCGAGAAGGTCTGAGATGTGAAATGGTAATGAGAATGTGTAGGAAGGTGAGAGGAAATACACAACTGTCTGGCAGTGTGTCAGAATATGCAAGAAGGTGTGGGATATTAAATGGTAATGAGAATGTGTAAGAGGTTGAGAGGAAATATGTGACTGTCTGGCAGTGAAGGAGGATGTGTAAGAAGTTGTGGGATATTAAATGGTAATGAGAATGTGTAAGAGGGTGCAGAAGATGTGTGACAAAGGTGTGACGAAGGTGAGACGAAAGGGTGAGGAAGGGGTGAGGAAAGTGTAATGAAGGTGTGAGGAAGGTGTGAGGAAGGCGTGAGGAAGGGTGAGAGGGTGTGTGTAAGGTGTTAGGAAGGTGTGAGAAGGTGTGGGAAAGGTGTGGGAAAGGTGTGAAGAAGGTGTTAGGAAGGTGTGAAGAAGATGTGTTGAAGGTGTGATGAATGTGTGAGGAAGAGGTGGGGAAAGTGTGAGAAAGGTGTGAGGAAGGTGTGAGGAAGGTGTAAAGAAGGAGTGCCGGATGGTATATGGGAGGTGTGAAGATGTGAGATGTGTGAGCACCCACTCAGGTTCTAAGACGTGTGACCACAGCAGGTGCGTCTGGGGTTCTGGTGCCGGACCTGTAGCTGAGCTGGTTCCTCAGTCAGCCCTTCTGTGTTCGTCTGCACGCCCCAACCTGCAGCTTATTTGAGATTCGTTTCTTCAAACCGGAAGTTCACCTTTACATGGGTGCTTGGCACTTTTGCACTAAGCCACCACCTTCCCCCCCCCCCTTTCCGCTTGTGTTATCGGTGCGTATCAACAATGGCGAACAATGCCGGATGATAACTAGTATTAATCACACCTATAGAGAGTTCACACCTGGTGCTGCCATCTGGAGGATTCTTCTAGATACCAATTGGTGGTTATGTGTGGAGGATGCTCCCTTAATGGGAACCTAATTATTATTCCTTAGTGAGACGCCAAGCTATTAGGAGGATTCAGGTGCTTTGCAATTCCACCAGATGGCGTGGCAATATGCCTTAAGTAACGAGCGCTTTTCTCTATGAGTTGCGCTTAATTCTTATTCTTATTCTTAAGTCGTGTTTACATCTTGGTTCTCTCATTACAATATTCGCAATGATAAGTTTAAATTATGTGTCTTATGCATTTTGTAAACTTATTAATATTTTCAACTAAGTTGTTTATTCACAAACAAACAAACTAAAATGAACCTTTCTTCTAAGCATTTTGTTTTTATTTAGATGTTAATTGGTTGATAAATTATTAATATCTATTTAATATAAATGTTCTTAGTTGTCCTCTTGTCGATGTTTAGAAATAATTACATCCCTTTTAAATGTGTGTAAAATTCTGTTTAGTGAATTTACTACTAGGTTCTGAAGTCTTTAGATGTTACTAAACCATATGTTATATAACAAAACTCATTTCAGGAACTTAGTCGATGTATTTATTAATTTGTTAAAGTCAATTATCATCTATGCTTCGATAATTGTTTTCTGCATTACCTGTACTCGTTTCGCTTTTGTCTAACCCACATTTTTTCTTCACACCGCCCACACATATATATATGTTCACTTCACTAACACACCCATATATGGTCATTTTCCCCACACATCCATCTTTATTTGTTCCCTTCCCTTCCCACCACTTTCATCCAAATCAACACCAGCACCCACCCCGACCTCCATCCCACACTTTCTCCCACCTCACTCCCTTGTCTAACGAAATAGCGAAATAGCGAATGGTAGACAGGAAGTGTCAACACTTATTTGTCTCTCATTTTTGCTTGAGTGCAGTAAAATAAGCAACACAGGGAATAATTAGTAGCATGTGGTGAATAAGGGGTCAAATTTCAATGGATCATCAGCCCATGCTTTTTCTAATCTATTCTTGAATGAATTTATTGACTTGGCATCAATAACATGTTGTGGGAGACTGTTCCATATATTTATAATCCTGTTTGAGAAACTGTGTTGCCTTAACTTTGAAATGGCTCTGGATTTTACTAGTTTGAGAGTATGGCCCCGACTGCCTTCTCTTTTATTCAAGGTGAAAAATTGGTTCATATCTATGTTTTCAAAACCTTTCATAATTTTAAATACTTAAATTATGTCACTTCTTTTCCTTTTGTAGGAACAATTTAGTTCCCGGTCAGAATTCCATTCCCAATACACAAACACCATGAATCTAATGACAAACTATTCACTGGCATTCTTTGAAGCTCTAACCGTGGCATTGGCACATATTGTCAATATTCACGGGACCATATCCCCACTTGTGGGCCATCCAAATATTCTTTATTTTTATTTAGTTCTTTACATCAAATATAAAATCCCTCTGCGCCAGCAAGATGGATCTCTCTCACTCCTGTACATGTAAGAGTGTATTTGTTATATGTACCTCTCTCTACTACCACCTACCCACAGACACAAACTCCCCAACTCACACACACATGCACCCACACTCAAGCTGGACTATATACACATTTGTGGGCCATCCATGGCTTTCTTAAACTCACAAAAAAAACTTCCCTCTGTGCTCCACCAAAATAAATCTGCTCTCACTCCTTAAATGTATCAGTGTATTTTTCATCTATCCATACGTTATTTCTCTTCTCCCCCGCCCATCCCCCGCACAGACAACCCAACCCACACCCATGGACAAAGTAGCAATTGAAGAGTTCATGAGCAAAACCACGTAAACACTGATCTAAAAATGTAGTTTAAATAAAAGATGTATACCTGAAAGCAATCTTAATTCTCACTAATTCCACTTTTCGTATGATCAACTGGTTATGGAGTAATGGACAAAAGAGAAGGAATATAAAAATTCAAAAAATTCTTGGGGGTTTGATTCTAATGTTTATCTCCATTTTGTTTATTGGCGTTTACGTGGTTTTGCGGATGGAACTCTTCAATTTCTCCTAGTCCACCACATCCTACGTTCCCAATTATTTCAAACCCATCCAAGACTTGAATGCTACATTTTCGCTTCCCGCTAAATAAACTAAAGCCTCAGCGATGCCGGACTTAACTGACTAACCACTCATAATGTGTTCCTTTCCGCCATTTTACCCCACATTGTCTCAACGACTAGGCTGATGAGGTTAGGACTACCATAGGTTCTAGTCACAGGCAGATACACGCAGAATTATTTTATTTATCTGTATTTATTTATTTGTCTTGCTTCTGCTAAAGCGTGATTGCTAGTAGTTGGAGGCATCAGTGTATTTTTTCTCATGCAATTTAACTTTTGGTTTCTTTGATTCTAAAGTGAATTGTTTATATATGTGTTCATTTTTAGGTTCATTGCATGAATATTTTTTATTTAGCTTCAATTTGGTTATTCATTGTCTAGATTCACCTAAATGCCACAGCTAGAAACTAGAACGATATAATCCTGCCACACATAGCTACTAGAAAGATATAATCCTGCCACAGCTAGATACTAGAAGGATATAATCCTGTCACAATTAGCTGCCAGGAGGATATAATCCTGCCACAGCTAGCTATTAGACGGATATCATCCTGCCACACATATCTACTAGAATGATATACTCCTGTCACAGCTAGCTATTAGAAGGATGTCATCCTGCCACAGCTAGCTGCTAGAAGGATATAGTCCTGTCACAGCTATTTACTAGAAGGATATAATCCTGTCACAGCCATGCACTAGAGGGTTGTAACCCTGTCACAGATAGTTACTAGGAAAATAGAATCACATTGCAATTTTCCCCAAATATTGCTCCATTTCTAACCATAAAGCCATTATGTATTATACTCAATAGCATATACCCACCATTACAATTATAAGGCACTCCTATCAATTTAGACTTCGGTGCTTCACAACCTCGTTCGGATCGATATAAATTCACATCATGTAGGTCACATGACTGTAATTGTGTAAATACGGTGTTAATTACGTATTACACCACCCTAATATTATATTTAGTATTAGGTAAAAACTGGCAAATATGTAATCATTTATTTCGGACTGGATATTTAAATTGAAAGACGACAGGGACGGACTACTTTCTTATCCATTTTTGGCTGTTGGTTCTAATCCCAGCTCTGCCTAAGTCGAAAGTAGTACCGGTCAGCTGGTATGAGTACAGGTAGGGAAGAATGGGTGACCACCTCGTATGTATGATGTGTAAAACGGCTCCATTCAGGGTTGGTGGTGTTATAAATGTACAGATATGCACATCGCAGATGTCGCTATGAGTAGTATAGTCACGAATTATGTAGGTCATTGCTTATCGGGCAAAGAAGGAAGAACAAGCAGGTATTAGGAACATACTCTTAAAAAGATTTTAGTTCAGTCATATAGACCCACTTCATGTGACGTCAGCATAGGTATTTAGGTCAGTGCATGTGCAGCTTGTCTGCAGGACAACACAGGGTCACACTGCAAACTCAATGGCTATGAGCAATCTTCATACAGAAAATGTGAAATATCTCTAAAACCACACCACTTAGAAACAAACCGCTTGGCACACATATAGAAAACATATTCAACAAAAAGAGTATATTCAATATATAAGGGTAGAGTTCTGCATTTCTATTAGGTTTGAATAAAATTGACATTTTGCACAGCGCGTATCGGCAAACTCAATGCATTGTCAATGGCCGTGAGCAATCTTCATACAGAAAATGTGAAATATCTCTAAAACCACAGCACTTAGAAACAAACCGCTTGAAACACATATAGAAAACATATTCAACGAACAGATTATATTAAATTTATAAGGTTAGGTTTCTGCATTTCTATTAATTTTGAATAAAATTGACATTTTACACTGTGCGTATCGGCAAACTCAATGCACTCTCAATGGCTGTGAGCAACCTTCATACAGAAAAAGTTAAATATCTCTAAACCTACACCATCTAGACACAAACTGCTTGGAACACATATAGAAAACATATTCAACAAACAGAATATATTACATTTATAAGGTTAGGGTTGTGCATTTCTATTAATTTTGAATAAAACTAACGTTTTGCACTGTGCATATCGGCAAACTCAATGGCAGTGTGCCTTCTTTCTGCAGCCAAGCTGCACGCGCATAACCAATGTTTATACACATTGAAAGGCATCTATTGGACTCTCTTTATATCTGGTAACCTTTCTAAGGGCGCTTGTAGTTTATACACAAAGGACTAAGTGAGCAAGTAAATAATCCAGATAGATACTTAGACTTGCTTAAAGTACTATAAGGTACTAAAGTACTATTTTCAATTAATTTTAACAGTGGATTATTCTTTTTGTTTTGCTCGACCGTACATTACTGGTTTCATAATGGTGGTATTCAGATTATTAGATCAAATGACTTTCGACATAAATAACAAGCAAATTCCATATTGATACCAAAATAGGAATTATATTATTACTTGTGTTGACCGCTCTCTATCTAAAGATTGTGAGAATAAATGAGGGATGAAATTTAAGACAAAACTCTGCATCTGCATGTTGCAGTGTATGAACACGTATGTATGGTGGGTGGGTGGGGAAAAGTTGCACCAGTGTGCTGTTAGTGATGGACACCGGGATGTGAATGAGAGACGCGCCCTGATTGAACGAGCCCTGGGGGAGGGCTGGGAGGGGCAGGAGCAGTGGTGTACCTAGGGTATGACAGGCATGTCATGTGCCCTGGTCGCCACTTGAAGTGGGAGGGGCATTGAGCATTTTATATTAAAGTTGCATAGTCCGATAGTATTGAGTTTCTGTCATTTTCTGATGTAACTATATAAGGTTGATTGTTATAATCTACCTTACTTCACTTTGAAGAAACTTCTATTTCAAATAGCTACCTTTTGAGATATTTGAAGTGCAAATTAATGTTAGCAAGCACGTCCAAACTCTGACACGATAGGCTTCTGCAGCAATAGGTTATATTAAATTGCCCCAGTATTCCCTTCTGTATGGTGACAAATATTTAATATAAGTGAACCAGTATTTAATAAATGAACCAGTTACATATGTAGAATCAAATCTAGATCATTATTCTTTTGGTTTCGAAATATTTCTTTTGTTTTCATCGGACTATGCAGCTTTAAATTTATCTTTGAAAAAAATGGGTGAGAAACACACACCCAGAAAATAAAGTTTTCTGTGCTAACGAAAGGCGCTGTTTTCCTTAGATACACCACTAGGTTGGAGAGTAGCAATAACAGCAACAGGGCACTTCATTACTTGTTCTTCCTTCTTACCCAGCAATGACCCAGATAGCGGACCACTTGCTCATTGAGTTCAATGTGCATCTACAATAGAACTAGCACCACATTATTCTACAAGCACCCTCATCTGACTCCACCACCCTCTAGTGGCTTCTGAGGTGCCCTCTATAGACTGGGCTGGGGTTGGGCGTGGGGATCACTTGGGGATGTCTTATTGTTCCAAAACTCATTAAACATCCTTTAGTTCTTCTGTATCTTTAGTAGTACTTATTTTCAGTCAACTTTACCAGCCCCATAAGCTGAGCTTTCGAGTAATTTGCTTTACAAAGAAGAATGGATAACAGGCATGTTGTTACATTGTATCCAGTGTCTTGGAATCTGCTACTCCAACTGAAGCGGACTTACAATGCAGCATATTAATGTATTTTAGGTCAAACAAATGAATGTCCACATTGGTGCTACATTCCCCCATGACTATTTCTTTTCTTGTAATCGATTTGACCTTGAAAGGTCATGTTAAAGCAAGTTAATAGAAATCGCATTCTTGGTCCATTCATTTACCATTATCTATAATTTATGACAATGCCTTAATCAAAACTTCCATTGAAACCTTCACTGAGAGTGATTCCTCCAGAACTAGCCTTGTTTACCTTTGATGGTGCAGTTCATCATTCCATTTTGAGTGATTCTTATCGTAGAGCAACAATAATGAACTACTTGAATCTGTTATCGTCTAAGACATAATTTGAAGCCAAACGGGGATTATTAAGGGTGATGATAACTTTGTTGTGCAGAGATTAAGGCTTTTCAAGTAATGGAAGGTAACCATGCCAAGAGTAGCCAGATAACACACCACACAGCTATGTACAAGCCTATGATATGTAAATAGGAGTAGGCTAGTCTAGTAATAAGAGTAGAACAAAATAAAATACATATATGCCAAGAAAAAAACAAAAAAACTAACATAGCCTACTAACCATACCAACCAATTATCTATCTGCTACTGAAATGCAGGCAATCAAATAACTTATCAGCAGCTACTGTGTGGTAAGATATCACCAACACTACAACTGGCCAGCATTGAAAACAAGCCTGGGTACCTGGGCTTATATGCTATGGCCAGTATAAATACAGCCTCAATAAAAAACCATTTAAAAAATAAAACAAAGTATACTGCCATCGTATCAGTGTAAAAAGAGGATTATTTATGTCACATTGCAAGGTAGTACTTCTCTGACATCTGTAGATTAGTGGAATTTAGCATGATAGCTTCTAGTGGTCTTACCTGGATCTGTGACAAGTTGGCGCGTTCCCTTTTTTGTCTTTCTTTTTTCTTTTCTTTGCGTCTTAGGCAGTAAGTAGCTTAAGTCATTGAGGACGGTGCCTGCATTAATGCATCCGATGAGGAGGGCAGCTGCATTAATGCCAGCAGCATGGGAGGTATTTCACTACAAAATTATTATTTGTATAAGCAAGCATTGCCAGCGTCTAGATTACACATGAATGTCTAACAGACGCGCATACGCTTGCGAAAAATTATACGCGATCTTTTAGGTAAATGAGTTATAATGTCCAACAAATGTTATTGAATTTCAAAAGAGTCAGACATTCCACCTGAATGTGTATGTCGTCCTCACCAATCCGCACATTAATGTAATCACTTTACTCAATGCGTTAATTATGGGATTTTAACGAAAACATCTTCGTGACTCGCCGCATTAGGGTGTCACTGTTGTGTTGGTGTCCCAATGTCAGCAAAGTCAACAACTCCATTGTTTTCATGGCATCACACCGTACTGCATTCACAATATGGCTGATCTAGTGAAAAACTGCTCCAGTTAAATCAGTATTATATGTAGATATGCGCATATATGTCCTATGAAAATATGTGCATATATATTAATAGATATGCACAGATCTCCTGCTAGATATACACATATGTCTTACTGGATATACACATATATCCTGCTAGATATATACATATATCCTACTACATATGCACATATATCCCACTAAATATACACATACATCCTACTATTCCATATACACATATACCCCACTAGATGTACACATATATCCTGCCAGATATATACATATATCCTACTACATATCCACATATATCCCACTAAATATACACATATATCCTGCTACTCCATATACACATATATCTCACTAGATATACACATATATCCTATTCGATGTATCCATATATCCCACTAGATATGCATATATACTCATCCTGATATAACCTTAGATGTTGGTAGGACGTAAGAGAACAGACATACATCCGTAGACATACATCCTAGTACATATCCAAATATATCCTACTAGATATGCACATATATCCTGTTAGATGTACAGATATATTCTACTATATACACCCACTGTCCTATCAGATATACACATATATCCTACTAGATTTACATATACATCCTACTAGATAGCCACATATATCCTACTAGATATGCACATACATCCTACTAGATATGCACATACATCCTGTCCTACATATATAGATAATCTACTAAATATGTACATATATCTTAGTAGCCATGCACAAGTGTATCCTATTATTTGATTTCTGAGAGATTGTTTTACTCATGGGTTCACTTAGAAACAAATGGAAAATTGTCAATGATGACAATTAGCGATGGTCCTTATTTATGTTTAAATGAAAACACACATATATATATATATATATATATATATATATATATATATAATTGGTCCTAGGTTATCACTATTACCTGAATCTCCTCTTTAAAATGTTAATTGATTTAATCACTGAGTTTCAAATGTTGTCTTCTACTTCTCAAGGGTTTCTTCTGCAGAGTGAATTTTAGCCATTGCTTTCATATTATCAGAGCAGGTTGCCATGCCTATATCTCACCCAGTGAACTAAGTCACAGCTAGCTAAATGAAGCATTTCCAAACTCCCCCACAATATGTAGGACAGTGGCATGAAAAGGGAAAAATCTGTGACTCGTTCTCACTCTGAAAGAGTTTTCTTCTGATTCCTGTAGTTTCTACTCTCTATAATTATTATCGAGAGTAGGACCAGACATTGAGGAAGTTGTGTGTTAGGCTACATGGTGACGGCCCGCCATATTGGAATGCATTACATACAGTGTCATTGTCCACGCAACGTGTCATGTGCGAATGCCTTCCCCAGTTTGTGCCTGGTGTGACATCTTGTGGATCCTCCATCCTCCTTTCACGATATGGTGTAGTCCATTCCCCTTTTACTGAACGTCGGCTAATCCGTACAAACTCACTCGCAACAAGTGGTGGAAATTACGGGGCTTAAGTCTGACAGCGAGCAAGTAGTATATATGAAAGGATCCTGCTATTTAATTAAGGGCGATTATGAATAAATGGAGAATCTAACATGTGATCTAGGTTTATATTAGGAATTATCATCTTCTTTATTTTTTGGTAGTGTTTTCTCTTTTGTTATCACCATGATATAAAATCATGTATATTGAAATCTATATTAAATATATATAATATTTAAATATATACATAAATATGCATAGCTATATATATATATAAATATATATAAATATATATATAAATATATATAAAATATATAGAAATATATAGAAATATATATAAACAAATATAAATATATAGAAATATTTATAAATATATACATATGAATATATATCAATATATATCAATATATATCAATATATATCAATATATATAGATATATCAATATATATCAATATATATAAATATACATATATATATATCTGTATTTAAATTTTGTTTATATATATATGTATATATGCCCAGTTTTTCTTCCAAAACGAGATCTCCTTATGTTCCTCCTACCCTTCCTCCAAAAATCACAGAAATGAGTTTTAGAAATTGTCCAATGTATCCACCACATTATTTGATGGAAACTATCGCCGACACCCCCGAAAGAAACATATCCTGACTAACTCTCCTGGATACAGGGTGTCTAAAACTTAACAAAAGCCCCACTGGGAGCGCGTAATGCGTTGCCCCATGTCCCCTGACTGCCTTACGCATGCCTCGACTGCCCTAATTGACCCCAACACCAGCTGACCCAATAGCACCCCCGGTCCTAACCTCACCCCTTTTGTTTGACATTTTCAGTAACTGGTCTAAGTTTCTATTCTAGGCACCACACCACACAACTTCCCAAGAACAGGAGCAACCCAAAGAGAAGGAGGCTACAGCATTTTTCCCTTAGAGCCTTTAGGTATTTGGCTGGTTTATGTTCACAGTGTGTTGGGTCATGTGTCTATTGCATATATATATACATATTGAGGGTCGTGTTCAATAATATGATCAGTATACTTACCTACCTACCCCACTGTCTACTTACTTACTTACTTACCTACTTACTTACCACGTGAGCAGCTTTCTCCATGTAAAGCCATGTCTCAACCTGTGTGACTTGCCTCTAGTTCTCCACGTCCTTGCCCCCCCCCCCCCCCCCCGCCCTTTACCTTATCCTGGTTGTTGCCTGCATTATGTGGTAAGCTAATCCTGTATCTTTCCCGACACATTGCAGTGTGTTCTGGGTCAGTGTCCTCAGTGTGGAGACCTCTCTGTGTCCCGTCTCAACCTGAACAATGCCAGGTTCTGTGACTTTCAGTCCTTCCGCATGTTATATAATATGTATATATCTATATATGTATGTATGTAATATATATGTGTATATATATATATATATATGTGCATACATATGTATATATGTATACATATATGTATATATCCATTTACATACATATTTATGTACATGTACATATTAATAATATATGCGTATTTATGTATATATATATATATGCATATATATATGCATATATGTGTATATATACATATACATGTATGCATACATATGTACATATATATGCATATATATGTATATATGTATACATGCATGTAGACATGTATGCGCATACATGACATTGTATACATGTATTTCAGTGTATGCATATATACATATATAATTATATCTACGCATATATACACATATATACATATATATATATTTTATATATATAAATGTGTACATAGACATATTGGCACATACACATGTATGCATGTTATATATGTATGTATATGTATACATATATATCCATATATGTATATAGGTATATTATGTAAATATGTATATGTGTATGTATATATGTACATACGTATATGTATATATGTGCATATAAATATGTATGTCCAAATGTGCACATGTATATATACACATGTATATTATGTATATATGGATATGTGTATGTATGCATACACTCATATAAGAATATATACACATATTTATATATGTATATGTGTATATATGCATGTACATGTGTATATATGTACATGTGTATATATGTACATGTGTATTATGTATATATCTATATATATATATATATATGTATATGTGTATATATGCATGTATATGTGTGTATATGTACATGTGTATTATATATATATATATATATATATATATATATATATATATATGTATATGGAATACCCCTTTGTGGGTCAGTGGGTCTTCTCCCTTCCCTCACCATTGCTCGGTCTCTGTGCTCCTGCCCAACTACATCCCACCCCACTCATACACCCTCCACACACAACCCTTACCTCACCCCTCATCCAAGACACCCCACACTTCTACACCCCCACTCACACGCTCCTTCAGCTATCATCTCTCACCACCCATGGAACCACTCCACATCGTCCTCCTCCTGTGAGGCAGCTTCGAGGGCAGCCAGCCACCGCCCCCTACTATAGTACCACCCCTCACGTCCTCACTGGAGGAGTGGACATTCAACGACATTCTTTTTCTCACACGTCCAGCCTCCTCACCCAACAATCGCCGTCTTTTCTTGGTTTTGTTGTTGTTGCGTTTCGATTTCAATATTTTAAAATTCTTGCTTGTTCTTTCAAAACAAAGTGTTGTACGTAAGCTTCATCTTGGAGGTGTCAGATGTATCGGGCCGAGCCTTGCGATGGTCTCACGTTGCTTACTGTTCTATTGTCCATTTGCCCTGATATATCATGAACTATACAATCCTGTGTACTTCACCTACACAGGATTGGTGTTGTTATCTTCACTCATATTATCATTAAAACAAGTGTTTTTTTCTGTCGTCGTCGTCTTCTTTTGTCGTTTTTTTTTTTTTTTTAATTTTAATTTTTTTGTATGTACAAGCAAGGACGAAAACTTGTATTTCTTTCGAGCTGACGTCCTGATATGACCTTAGATGTTGCTAGGTCGTAAAACGACAACAAACAAACAATCTTTCGAGCTGATCTCACCTTCTCTGGTTTTATTCAATTAAATTCAGCCCAAGTTCATTGTCTTGCATTGACAAATCATTCTTCAATTCTTCATCTTCAGCAAGAAATAGTAGTTTGTGAAGTAGTAAAAGTCTGCAGTCGTCATAGACACAGTAGACATTTAGCTACATCCGGCGAATGCTTATGGCTAAGTGTGTGTGTGGGGGCGGGGGGGGGGGGGGCGTCAAGGGGCGGAAACCGGCAGTAAAAGAGAATTCAGCGTTCGTAGATGTTGTTTATTTAATTGTGGGAGTTTTTTTTCGAGATGAAAGGAAACCTATTTCATTGTTCTTATATGCACGCTTAATTGCTATGCCAGATTGTTGACAGAGCTTATATGAGCGAACCTTTTTTTGTTAGAAAATTATTTTCGGGAAGGCAAGTATGCAGCTTTTCTTGATCACCCAGTCAACAATCACTCTCTCCTTGTGATTCACCTGTCATTTTCAAACACGCTTAGGCAGCCCTCCTGCCCCCCCCCCCCCTCACGTCCTTCCCGCACCCCCCCCCCCCTCCCCCGACTCCTCCCTCTCCCCTCCTGTATATATATATATATATATATACAGATAGAGATAACCTGTTATCATGTTATCATCTGTGGTAAACAGAGAATGATGGCTGTGGCACAACTCCTCCCCCGTCACGCCACCTGGTGTCAGGTATAAGAGCTACTACCACTGGCGGGTGAGTCAGTCAGTGGTATGTGCGAAGCCCATACCCGCTTCGCCCCAACCCCCTCTGTCCCTCATTCAATTATCAAGGGTCTTGCTACATAGCATAAGGGATGGCTGGCCCGACAGATACAATTATGTTGACAATGTAAGTTGCCTTCTTCAGTAACCACCATTTGTTGATAGCAACATGCACATACTGCCTATAAGTTTCTACCAGCTCTGCCGATTCCCGCCATCCCTACCAGTTCTACCGATCCCCGCCATCCCTTTCCTGAATATTGGGGAGACCACTGATTATCTGTACATGTACATGAATATGTATATTAGTACATGCAAATGTATGTATATACCCATGTATATAATTATATATATATATGTTTACATATGGATACAGATTAGAAGAATGCTACAAGGGTCAGAAAATCTATCCATCCCATTCATGTGAAGCTCCTATAGCAGTTTTGAGAATATCAGGGTGAACTGAGCCTCGAACCCATGTGGCTGCTAGAAGGTACCTGATAGCCTCGAACCCATTCTCTCTGCTAGAAGGTGCCTGATAGCCTTGAACCCATTCCGTCTTCTATAAGATGGCTGATAGCCTCGAACCCATTCTGTCTGTTATAGGATGACTGATAGCCTCGAACCCATTATGTCTATTATAAGGCACCTGATAGCCTCGAACATATTCTGTCCGCTATGAGATGCCTGATAACCTCGAACACCGTCCTGTCTTCTAGAAGGTGCCTGATAGCATCGGAGTCGAACCCATTCTGTCTGCTATAAGGTGCCTGATAGCCTTGAACCCATTCCGTCTTCTATAAGATTCCTGATAGCCTCGAACCTATTCTGTCTGTTATAAGGTGCCTGATAGCCTCGAACCTATTCTGTCTGCTATAAGGTGCCTGATAGCTTGAACCCATTCTGTCTGCTGTAAGGTGCTGATGGCCTCGAACCCATTATGTCTGTTATAAGGTGCCTGATAGCCTCGAACCCATTCTGTCTGCTATAAGGTGCCTGATAGCCTCGAACACCATCCTGTCTGCTAGAAGGTGCCTGATAGCCTCGAACACAGTCTGTCTGCTAGAAGGTTCACTGTGTGGTGTAGCTATGAGGGAGCATGCTCCAGCGAGTCGTGGTTCCTAGTTGGGAAACCAGGGGGCGCCTTTTCCGTCCGTGGCATGTGTATGTCTACCTTCCACCAAGTCCAAACCCACCTTCTGTAAGAGACAGTATGTGCAAGATGTGTTGTCCAAGTCAGTCACACGCGGGACTGGTGGTCCCTTCCTTCGTGCATCCACTCACTGCTGTGTCATTTTGACAATGAATGCCCTTTCGGTGTTTGTATTCTAGTTCTCATATAGGAGTACCATGCTTTGTCAATGATGCCCTCTGTTTGTCATCTTTTGTTGAACCAAAAAAAACCACTACATTTTATATGTGGAGAGAAGTTTGAAAATGAGTCATAGGAAATAGTCTTACTCGATTGTTCTACTTATATGTGCAAGGAATTAAAAATAAACCACTTACTTAGATTTGATCCTAAAGACCCAACTAATATACGAATGCACTTATTAAGAATGTTCTCTTGTCTGGAAAGGAATAATAAGGCAATGTAATCGAACCTGTTACTGCTGATCCTGATGGTGTTATTATGTCAATGTGCCCACCAACATTTATTTATCATGTTTTCATTTCAAACAGATCCAAAGTTGGCGATGTAAAATAAATGCTACTTCAAACTAAAATAAAGTAGAGTAGGTTTCTTTGCTGATCAACTTAACATCTTTATCCTTTTGGTTCAAATGGCAGAAACACAAAACCATCGGATTAGGCAACTTTAAAATATACTGCTAATGAATCAAACATAGTAGCGAGTTATTCTAAAATAGAGATGCGGGGATTTGGGTACTTGGTGTTA
Source organism: Branchipolynoe longqiensis (assembly GCA_030323885.1). Taxonomy (NCBI): domain Eukaryota; kingdom Metazoa; phylum Annelida; class Polychaeta; order Phyllodocida; family Polynoidae; genus Branchipolynoe; species Branchipolynoe longqiensis. The sequence goes on from CM059186.1 coordinate 47,440,260, forward strand.
TGCTTAAAGCTGCATAGTCCGATGAAGCATCAACTTTTCAAAATCAAAACAATTATCTAGATTTGATTCTACATATCTAACTTAGATACTGATGCACTTATTAAGTATTTGTTGCCACATAGAAGGGAACGCCGAGTCGATTCAATAGAACCTGTTACTGCAGAAGCCTATGGTATCGGAGTTTTGGTGTACTTGCCAACATTATTTTCACATGTTTGAATTTCAAATATCTCAAAAGGTAACGATTTCAATTAAAAGTTACTTCAAACTAAAGTAAGGTAGATTATAATGATCAATTCATTATCCTTATCTAAAGAAAATGTCAAAAACTCAAAACCATCGGACTATGTAACTTTAAAGAAGTCTCGTTACATTTTAGGTATGGCTTCGAGCAGTAGGAGTATAAATATATACATGTATACACACGTATAATATATATTTATATACATGTACACACACGGTTATCTATATATATATACATGTATGTGTGTATGCATATAATATACACACATATATATATATATATATAATTATATTTATATATATATAATGCAATCAACCATCATGCCAATACTACTATGTGCACCATATGACAGGATGACGGAATGAGAGGGTGATGTGGAGGTGGGGTGGGGGGAGGGGAGGGGGGTTCTGCATCCCCTCTTCAACACCCCCCACCACCCCACTGACATAGCAGCTGCACACAGTATCACCTCCACTCAAACACATTTGACTAAGTTCTGTTGATTTGTTGGCCCTGCACCAGCAATTTTACACTGCAAATAGCATGCATGACCTTTTTAATAAGGTAAAACGAGAAAACATTTTAGACTTTTTGAGGGCAGCTGGGTTGTACCACCTCATATAGTTTTTAAACAAATTTCATCGGTGAATAATACTATCATTTAGGATTTTATTTAGCTTGACCAGAAACTATATGATTGTGAGTTTATCAAATTCATGACTGTCCATTGACACAAAATTGATTGTATGCTTTTACATGTAAAAGCGAGGGTTTGAACAAAAACAAACATTTCTCGCCGTGAATATGGCCTATGCTGCCGACACGGCATAAAGCAACGACCAATCAATCAATCAATCGACATGAGAAGGCGATATCTAACCAGCGTACTAAGCTGAAGTCTGCATAAACCGCCATCTAGTGTCTTAACCATGCACTGTCCAGTCCTCCTCGTGAGTTCAACTTCAGGCCATTAACCTTAAAGTTGCCTAGGCCGAGCTATTTGAGTTAATGTCATTTCAAACAAATACAGATAAATATAAAATTGTATCTTAGGTCAATCGGTATAATTTACCTTACTTTAGTCTGAGGTAGCTTTTGTTTTAAATCAACCAACTGTCGATATATTTGAAGGGAAATCAAAACAAATTAATGTTGGTATGCACTTTAAAATATAACATGACAAGTTTCAGCAGTAATCAGTTCTATTAAATGGAATTAGTATTTATTCTCTCCTACGAAGCAATACATGTTTGTTTAATAAGTCGTACCCGTCCTGATATGACCTTAGATGTTGCTAGGACGTAAAACAACAACAACAAACAAACTAAATTAATAATTGCACTAGTAGCTAGCTCTACGTAGATTCAAATTTAGATTAGTATTTTAGTTTCCAATAATTGATGATTAAATTAGAGTATACAGCTTTAACCCATTATTAGATTATACAGCTTTAACCCATTATTACATTATACAGCTTTAACCAATTATTACATTATACAGCTTTAACCCAGTATTACATTATACAGCTTTAACGCATCCCCAGTAAATAACCGATTCAAGTAGAGGTAAACGACAATGTTATTCAAAGTCATCCAAAAGCTGCGTTCGTAATTATCCGATTTAAACATCCTTTGATGGAGATTCCTTCCTTAAAGCAATCACAACCCTACATTCCATCTTGTTATCACCTATAATACTCTCTAGACTGTCAGTTTAATCAAATAGCAACGAATAATGATAGTGGTGCGGAGTTGCTGAACTGCTAGATAATGTCACTCGGCATAAAAATTACACTCCAGTTGATATACATGTACATTCGCTCTATTCAACTTTTTAAGTTTGCTAATCTGTTATGAATTCACAAATTGTACACACTATTATGATCGGGCTATGAAACATGTGCATGTGAGGAATATAACAAACTGCTTAACCTGGAGATTGGTGTGAATATTTCCATAGTACAACACTCCTGGTGTGTGTCGCGGTAGTGCAGTTTTGCAGAAATGGATCATTGTTGAATTGAGGGCTGCGGGAGTAACACATCCAATCGGTGAAGTTAACTAACCTAGGCTCTGGCTGCTCACCACTAATACATGCACTCCTTAAGGCGTTATTAATATTGACATAATCTACCATTAATTTATGTATTATAAATGCATACTATATCAACAGTTTAATATGGATGTATATAATGTATATGTATATGCTTGCATGATATGGGTACATATGTATACATATACATGCACTCAGTTAGACACACTTGTAAATGTACATATATCGATTGGCTAAATGTGAATATATATACATATTTATATATATATATTATATACTATATATATTATATATAATATTATTATATATTATATATATATTAAATTATTATATATTATATATATTATATGTATTATGTATATTATATATTACCTATATTACATATATTACATATATGAAATAGTATATGCATTATATATATTATATATGTTATATATACTATATATATTACATTATATATATGGTATTTATTATATATTGTATTTATATCATATATATATATATATACTTAGACACATATTTATTTACATATATAGATATACATATATATATATTTATATATATGTATACAAATATTTCCCTCCGATAGTAGCAATGCCTCAGAATGTATCTAATATTGCCTTTTCTTCTACCCTACCCACCACCATCCACCACCCCCGCTCCCACACACACACACTTTCAACCCGGGCCCCCGTTACCAAGGGGACGCGCACCACGTCGGACGTCGGACAGGAGGAGATGAACGACATCCAGATGCGGCTTCCGTCACTTAACCGGACGTCCAAGTCGAGTCTGAACGTGGTGACGGCCAACCCGAACGTCTCGACGCCAGTCAACACGGGCCGGTCTAACAACGCCGGCACCCTGACGACTGCCATCGTTACCATGCCAACGTCGCACAGCGCGCACTCGGAGCTGGAGGCGGCCATTGGATCCAGTGTGCAACAGAACCCCAGCGTCGTCAGGATCTCGACATTATAACCAAAGCGGGCCGTGACGCGCCCACCCACCAAGTGTACATCACACATATATTTCCTACAGACCTGGATGCATATATGTATATATATATATGTATATATATATATATATATATATACCTGGACACAACTATTATTATATATGTGTATATATATGTATATATGCATACATATACATATATATATACCTGGACCCAACTATTATTATATATGTATATATATATATATATTCCTGGAGACAGACATTCATATATATGTATATATGTATATATTCATATGTATATATTCATATATATGTATTTGTATGTCTCCGGGTGCATATATTCATATATATGTGTACATATTTGGACATATATATGCATATATAAATATGTATATATAATTGGATACATATATTCATATATGTGTATATAAATACCTGGATACAAATACACCTATATATGTGTATATGTTGACCCAGCACAGATATATATGTAGGAAACAGATATATGTATATGTATGAAACATATATATGTATACATATATATGAAACATATAGGTGTATTATATATGTATTATATATGTGTGTATATAGATGTATATGGGTTAGAAAAATACTATAAATATATAGTCAGCCAGGCAGGACACAAAGGCATCTCTTTCATTTCCGATAAGTGTATTGTATTTAGACGAACAAGTTATATATACATAATAACAATAATAATATCAATAATAATAAAAGAGACAGAGAAAGAAAGACAGACAGACAGATGCACGCCCTGTTCCCACAATGGACGTGGCGATGAAAAACAAATTTGTTGTTGGCAATTTCTTTTGTCTTTTTTAACAAACAAAACGGTGTATATACTATTATTGCTATTGTTGTTATTATTATTTTAATAATAATGATGATGGTGGCGGTGGTAATATTTTCGCTAAGGCAAAGAAAGCTTCAGTTCTAGATGTAACATGATTGCAATGTATATCTGTGCGATGATTTGATCCCACTTTTGAAATACGAAGCTCAATGTCTCACAAAAACCGACCCGGATATAACGATGATTCATGGATTGCCACATAGGGCGCGCCACTTACCGATGTGCCCGACCCCAGACTGGTGCACATCGACGCTGCTGCCATATATACACACACACACATATGTATCTGCTGGTGCCAGAGGTCAAGGTCACTGGAGGGATTAATGTCGCAGTAGCCCCCACCCACGGCACATTTGAACGTCGGCGCTAGGAATATTTAAACTCTCATCAATAAGCTCAGCTCTCAGCTCTCGGCGTCAGGCGCCCTGGAATGGAATGTACACACGAGGGAATAATTAAATGATTATTATTATTTCAATCGTTGCACAGTGATTACAAATAAACAGAAGAAAATAAGCAGAAGAAGAAGCAAAAGAAGAGGAAAATACGCTGAGTCATTGCCCTGTCCCGGAAGAAAAACAACACCACGCTCTCTCTCTCCCCCCTCTTGTTTTTGTTGTGGTTCTCACTTTATTTAGAATTAAAATAAATTAGCAACATCCATCAACTATCAACTGACTATCTATATATATATTATGTATATATATATAGTATGTATATATGAAGAGATAGGCAGTGAGAAAGAGATAGAGAGAGAGGGGGAGAGAGAGAGAGCAAGGGGGAAAAAGCAGTGGTAACAACGCGAGTAGACAATTACTTACAATGTGTTTGCTGTTTGAACATAGCGACTGTGGTGACGTCACGCATGAACGGGTGACGTCAGCAGACCTCTGTTCCACACTTGATGGCGACCACTGGTGACAGTAGGATCGGCTTCTTCATTGAATGCAGTCGACGGTGTGTGAGAGGCTAAGGAGCTGCACCAACCATTTACCTTTAGTTGGCGCTTTGCAGCACCCTCACCCCCTTCTCCCTTACACGCTGCCCCCTCCCCCTCCCCCTCCACCCCCCTTCTCCTCCTCCTCCACCCACCCATTCACACGCACCCCCCCTATGCCCCCCCCCACTCACACACACACAACCTCCAAAAACATGACAACTTCAGCCGGCTGGGAGTTTAGTAGCTTTTGAGGCCAGGCGTTTTTTGTTTTTTTTGTGTATACCCACCCACACACACAACAAAAACTACCACTTACAAGATCCGACACCGGCCACAGCAAACTACCATGACATTTAGGATAATGACAACGGTGGCAGGATATCTAACGAGGAATTAATTAAATCCCACACCACATTGTGAAGTTATGATGAGGATTATCAACATGTAACTGATTAATTAGTTATTTGGTTAGATGATTAATTAGCTAATTAATTAGTTGATTAATAAGTTAATTAATTATACTCGACCAACAGTGCTGGCCTCGGAGGAGTTATGTGGGATGTGTTGTGTTTTATTTGTTGTCAATTCCTTTCTCTTTTCTTTTTTCTTTTTTTGGGGGGGAGGGGGGGGGGCACAGGGGAGGCTATATGATGTGTTATTATTGGATAAATTTAGTTATATATATATTTATGGTTATTGCTGGTGTTACTGTTATACCATGATACTGAAAGTGTAAATATTGACACACACCAAAAGGGAAATGTTTCATTCGGCTATTGAGCCATGCTGTTCTGGCTTGTTGTTTGTTGCTCCGTGTGCGATGTACATGACTGGTTACCGGCGTCACAGACAGGGGGCAGTGGGCAAACTGCCTGGCTCTAAAACTCCAGCAGCAGACTGGTACAAGCATACACACACCGCGTAAACTAGCTAAATGAAAGTGACATGTGTATAATTATAGTATTTCGTATGTAAAGCATTCTCATGCCCCATATTCTCAACAACTTAATACGGACACACGGTTTACAAGCTGTATGTTATGGGGCTGTCACACTACGACGCTTCTCGCCGGCGACCCGTCAACGTGTGGTGTATTTGGGCGAAAATGGGTGAAATATCGAGAAACGCTGGGAGCGCGTTATGCGCGCGTCGGTGCATTTCACTACACGTCGGTACACTATCCTTAACGCTGATGGTCGGCGCGAAACGCCGGCGCGCGTTCCCTATCGCCCAAGGTTTTCAACATGTCAAAAACAACCCAACGACCGCCAGCGTGCGCAAATATATGGGTAAGGACGTTAGCTGCGCGTGGCGCTGCGTTGGACGCGCCGGAATAACGTTATGGGAACGCTAGGAAGACGGCGCACGCGCGGGAGGGTCGTTGCTCACACGTTGCGGCAAACTGGGCCGTTTTTGTTTTACGCCCTAGCAACATTTAAGGTTAAAAGAAGACGTCGCGCCAAACTTCTTTTTTTTTTCCCCCCAGCACGTCGACACACGTTGGCCGCGCGCGCATAACGCGCCGCGCTGACGCCGATCTTTTCCCCCAAACCGCCGAAAAGTTTGACGCTTCTCGACGCGCAAGATTTTATTTTCAACGCTGACGGGTCGCCGGGAGAAACGTCGTAGTGTGACAGCCCCATGACGTCTAGTCTCACATACAGGAAGGTATAAGTGGTACTTGTTTGTTTGCATTTTTTATAATTTTTAAAGAATATTTATTATCAACATTTACTTGATGTGGAGGATATATGGGTATATGCTTAGTTACCATAGGAACGTATAGTGATGGATATTACATGCGGCTACTCACTGTGGAGTAGCTATAAATACTGACTTTTGCCATTTTCATATTGTTTTTGCAAATCTTTCTCTTTTTTTCTTTTTTTTTCTTTTTTTTCTTTTTTTTGTTTGTTTGGCAACGAGGTGCTTTTGGGTTGCAATGATGTAATGTTTGTTCCATTGCGTACATACTATGTTCAGGCTCAATGTGTAAAACAAAGAGGTGAGGTGGTGTGGTGCAAGTGAACATAAGAGGAAGATAAATAGATAAATATATAAATACATAAATAAATATCAAATGTTGCCAGTTTAGTTTTAAAAGGATCAATTTAGATTGCGGGCGAAAGAACCGAGTAACTGATATTTTGTTGAATGTGGGCATCAAACACATCAGGCGCGATAACGTAGAAAACAAAGGAGAAAAATAAATAATCATTAACAAAAAGAAATGTGTGGAGAGCAAAAGAAAAAAAGGAATGAAAGGTGATTATTTTGGACAAACAAATACCTTCCACTTCATTTTACAAGTGAATAGCTAGTTCCAGGTGTTATGGTTTATTTGATTTTTTGTTTCTGATGGCGGTGGGAGGGGGGGGGGGTTGCAATTTATTCAAACTCACCACTTTCTTGATAATGTTACCAACAGTCGGTACGGGCACAACGAGTTTGGTGTGGGATGTCTATGCCCCTTTTCATTAATACGGCACTCACCTCATTCAGTTCCACTTTCTAGAATTGATTTAATCTTTTTTTTTGTTCTTTGTTATGTGGTCCCTGACTCATGAAAATGTCGATGAATTGAGAGAAATGCTCAAATAAATCACAACAAGTGCAGTATTGGAGCAAATACCAAACAAATTAAAGAAAATAATGAAAGAAATAATAAGCTACAGTTTGATAATTAAGAAATTAGTTTGCTATATGTATATATATAAATATATATATATATATAAACACATATATAATGTGTATATTATATATATACATTACAAAAGGTGCGTTGCATTAATGATGCCTGATATAGTAAATAGCACTAAGTCCTGAACTATTAGATGTGATTCCTGGTAGATTAGGTTTCATTGCCTCTTTCTCGAAGACAATTCTATTTTTTTTCTCCCATACCCCCAACTCCTAAAGTTGGGGGTATGGGAGTGTGTGTGTCATTCTCATGGTTTGGAGAATGGTGGTAAAGAGGGCTTAAAAAGAAAACAAAGGGGTCAAAAAATGCGATCAGCAACACCACCTCCCACCCCCACCTCCCCACCATTTAGTATATGCGTTGAATACTTGCATTGTGGGTGTACAATCGATAGGATTTTAAATCATCACCATGTTTATGTCGGAGTCATGCTGTTCATGTGCATTTGGCAGGTGACAGAGGGTGCTATGGGAAGCGTTTACTGTGTGGCACATCTTATTCAGTTTCAACAAAGTCTTTGTTAATTCACATTTTCCAACAGTCCCTCGGCTCCTGCATTCACACAACAGTGTCCAATGCTCTTCAGCAAATTGTGTTTCCTTCCCATCCTTTTAAGTTTTGTTTTATCCAAGAGTTCAATGGTAATAGGGTGTCTAACTCTGGTATGCTATGACATTGGTTAGAAAGCATTAATTCTTTAATTTAAATTTAGGTTATTACCAAACCTGCAGATATCCCTCATTGCAGTAAGACCATATATATATATATATAGATAATATATATATATCATATATATTATATATGATCTCCAACAACCAGAGTACACTGGTGCAACTGTTGGGAAACTGATAAACCAATTGTCATGGTATGGTTTTTTTCCCCCTGTATATTTATTATACATATACGTATACATATTTATAAATAGAAACGCTTCCCCAATGCTTTGCCTCCTTGCCAAAGAATAATAAATATATTGTTCGCTCATTTTTGTATCGTCACTTGTTTGAACCTCAAGAAGGTACTGTATTGAAAGAAATGCCCATTGTTTTATGTACAGACAATTTTGCCATGTTATGGCATACTTATTGCAGAGTTCTGCATTTGCAAGCTCCTATATAACTCAATCTTTGATGTTACTAAAAAGAAGAAAAAACCCCAATTTAGTCACAAGCTGACTATTATTATTATACAGTTACATTACCTTCTATTTTCTATGAGCACAGTGGATGTTTGGGGCTATAGAATGTGGCAGTAGGAATACATTACTGACATTTTGATATAATTATCGTTTTACAAATGTAGTTTCATCATCTTGACATTATAAGTATAAGTGTCGTTGGGCTGTAACAAGAATAAATACATTGGCAATAATATTGATGTCAATAAGAGGATTATCAGCCAAGCAACCAGCTAGGTTGCCTGGCAATGTACACTTTGGGTGTTTGGGGGGGGGGGGGACTAGGGGGGCAGTCATTGGTAAGGGTGGGAACCATTGTGTTTAATGTTGCCTAGTCCGATACAGGCATGACATTTTCAACACTAAAGCACTTGTTAAGATTTGAACCTACATATCCAACTTAAATACTCTTGGACATATTAAGTATATGTTATTACTAAGCCAATTTAATTGAACCTGTTGCTGTTGAGGTATACAGGATCAGAGTTTTGGCATGCACACCGAAATTAATATTGCATGTTTACACTTCAAATACATCCAAAGTTAGCAATGTTAAATCAAAGTTACTTCATCCTCATGAGAGATAGATTCTAATGATCAACCTAATATATTTATCTCGGAAAATAATAGAAACTGAAATCCATCGGATTACGCAACTTGAACCACATTTTAAAATGATAATGTGCAAATATTACATTGGTCTAGAACTCTCTCCCTACCACAGATGCTCTCAGAGGAAGAAATACAATGTGTATGGAGGAAATCAACAACAACAAAACCACACGCAATTAACTTATTTAGGTGTGCTGCTCCGAACTTTCCCCCTTTTGTGGTCATCTTGGTATTTGTGTGTCGGATGTAGAAGGGCCATTTTGAATGGTCTGTTGGTATTGGATTGTTAGGGTTGGGCCTTGTTATAACTGTGCAGATTGCAAATGAGCAGATTGGAAAAGATTGGAGCAGATAGCGCTAAGGGGAGTCACTCAGAAAGCAAATCACATCAAATCACATCAACAGGAAGTAAGCACAATCAATTCAGGACACGACACGAGACTACTTAGTATGGAATTTATTAATCTGCACAGAAGAATACATAGGAAAAAGTCAATAGGAGGTCAATTTCACAATAGGTAAGTTCAGTCTCTGTGAGAACCTGGCACTCAACCACATGCTATCTGAAAGTAGGGTCGGGTGGGGCGGTGAGAAAAGGCGCGAGGAGGTCTCGGGTCGTCGTCTGGAGGTGAAGTGCCATCTGAGAGTCGTGTGGGTGGAAGTGACGTCACAGGGGTGGGCCGGGTACAAGCGGGACTACCAGTGGCTGGAGGGGGTGCCACCTGGAGTCACCCCCGGGCCCCTACAGTTAAAAGGGGGAACTAAAGCGTAGGGGGGGAAGTGGGGGAGTGAGGGGTCTCGTGTCGATCCCGAATTCCCCATGTTGCCTATGTAACATGACCAATGGAAGATCTGTGTGATAACATATGGGTTCATGGTTATCTCCAGGGTCACCGATAAAAACAGCTGTGTAAAGGTTTATGTCATTATAATAAATGCGATGCATACCATATCCACTTTACTTTACTAGATATAGATGATGTCACCATCTTCATCACCACCATCATCATCACCATTATCATCATTATCATCATATAAGGTGATCGCTATGGGAAGGGAATCAGCCTGAGCAGCATCGATTCATTTTTGGGGCAGCGAGAGGCATCCTTCGAGCCTAATGAAAAGTGAGCACATAAATACTACGGTTGCATGGTAGGCAGTGTGTACACACTCGTTTAGGTCCGATCGCCAGTGTAGGTTCGCTTCCTTAATGCTAGAGAGGGCAGTTCAGCTGTCAGTGCCTTCTAGAACACGCAAATTATTTTTCTTTAATTTCTTAGCACTCTAAAATTGCTATTTGTCGAGAGACGAACAATACTCGATTTAGTCTTTTATTGCCCCTTTTTACCCATTGAGAAAGCAGGGCTGAGAATTGCTAATAAACAATTTGTTTGTTTTTTAATAGAAAGAATTATACATTTTTCATTGACTATTCCAGTTATCACGAGCGTGGAACCTATTTAGAAAGAAAAAGACGAGCTATATATGAATTAATAAATATTTATTTGAAACATTAAAACAATCCCAAGAAATAGGAGACCGTATCAAATATGACAGAGAAGTGGGGAGTGGGGAGGGGGGAGGGAGGAGAGGGGAAGAGACAGCTCATTGATCAAAGGTCCGGTGTATCGCAGGCACTTCCGGTTGGTAACTAAGGCAACCTAATTAAAATCATCCTATACAGCGCATACATTGTTAGCAGATGAGGAGCTACCAATCTGAAATCTGGGTTAGTTATGAATCCATGAATTTAGTCAATCTCACCGTCAGTCGCCATCTTGATCACCAGCATCATCAACAGGAAGCAACGCTTCTCGATTATTCTTCAGCAAAAAAAAACAACCAAAATGGGGTGAACGGTGATAATCGTTATATGTAAGTAGAATTCTTGTTACAGCCCTTCCCCACCCCTACTCCCACCATCACCCAACCCCCAACACACAAACAGAAGTACATACACATAATTAATCATTCTAATAATCATAAGAATAACGCCTACAGGTGTAAGCTTACCCCACCCCAACACACACATACACACACAGACTCCCCATTAAAAACACAGGTTGAGAAACAGACACATGTACCATGTTTGGAGAAAATAAATGCCAACAACCGCACAAACAATGTGCTCTCCTAAGAACCAATTCTGGAGGTAATGTTTAAACAAGAAAAAATGAGTATGGTACTACAAAACTAGATGGGTGTTGAGGAACATATCAGGGATACCTGTTATTGCATATGTATTGCGATATCCGATTACCAATAGGTTCCATTCGTTGTAATTGAATTAATATGTTTAAGGGGACTGTGGTTGAATGGCTGTCGCAGCAGTATGGTGGGAGAGAGTGTCAAGATACCTCTGCCCAACCCTCACCACCCCTCACGTCCACCACAGTTGTAGGGAAATTGGAAGTTGGAAGGTGTGAGGGGGGGGGGGGGGGGGCAACGGCAGACCCATTAGCTGGCGAGCATTCGTGTGTTTGACTCTTCATACCAAAGCAACAAAATAACCTGTCGAGAAGCAGAGTTACACATATATGCATATTTATATATGTACTTATATGTATATGTATTTATGTATGTATATGCATATGTGATTATATATGTATATGTATATGTAGGAACAAATTTTATATAGGTATATATATATATATATGTATATATGTAAATACATATGTGTATATGTAAATATGTGTGCATGTAAATATATGTATATATGTAGATATGTATATATCATGTATATATATATATGTATATGTTTATATATGTAGATATATGTATATATATATATATGTATATATGTGCATATATAGGTGTATATACGCAGTATATATATTTATATATTCATAAATGTATGTGTATCTGTATATATATGTATATATATGTATATGTATATATATGTATATGTATGTATACATATATATGTACTTATGTATATTTATGCATATATTTGTATATATATATATGTATACATCAATATATGTACTTATGCATATTTATGCATATATTTGCATATGTATATATCAATATATATATGCATATATATGTATGTATATGTGTATATATGTGTATATGTATACATATGCATAACTATACATATATGTATGCATGTATACACATCCATATGTTAAGTATAACTGCATTTCCTTTGTAAAACAATAACCAGCGTTGCCATGAGGCATGACGGTGGGATTGGTCTTGTATCATTTCTCTGGTCTACTAGTCTGCACCCGTCCCGCCGTGCAAGCAGCACATCACACAGCTCCGAGCTGCTCGCCAACCTGCTCACCGAGATTTGCTCAGCGGTCACGTGGACGCAGTGAGGAGTGTGTGCCCCAGGGAGGCCGACTGTCCCTTGTTTGCATCACTACGATATAGGCACAACGGTGCCAGGTTGTGACAGTGACAGTGACAGTGACAGTGGATCTGTCATACGGTGCTGCCCCCCCTTAAGATACTAATTTTTGTTGCTCAATTCAAGCTCAAGTTATGAATGTTATCTCAGATTATGGGTGTGATTGATATCGCACCCGGGAGTAGACAATGCTGGAAGGAATTGACCTCTGTTCTCTGGATATGTTACTGACAAGCTGCTCTGTACATATTACATATGTAATTAAATATATATATACATATATATATACCTCATCCAGTATGAAAGGCTGATTAATTAATTAACTAATTAACTAATTATTCAATTAATTAATACGTGGTTGCTGCAGAGAGATATGGCATCCTGGCTTATTTTTAGAGACGTTTCTGCACTGATGAATAAATGTACTTTAGAAAAATGTGAAGAATCTAGTATCAACAACAGAAGATAAACTCTAATGACATTCTGATCTTGAATATTCGACTCTATCTTTGAATATACTTCAGTAGAAGCCTGCATTGTCATTACTGTTATGTATGTAGGTTATCTTCCATCAATCTTTTAATATCAAATACTTTCTTTTAATTACCAATAAGAATGAATTGAATTAATTGTATTCCATGATATAGGGTTTGATTGACGGGTGGTTTCTCTACGCCGTCTCGGCAGTATAGGCTATATTCACGGCGGTCCCAATGATATATATATATTATATTATTTATATGTTAATATAATATATAGCACATGTTGCATATATTATGTATATTATTTATATAATGTGCTATGTGTAATATATAGCATATTATATATAGCCAATAATATAAATTAATATGTGTTATATATTATAAATAACATATAATGCATAACACCTTATATAATATTATATATATATATATATATTATATATATATATATTATATATTATATATTATATAATATAAGACATTACATATAATATATTATATATGTATGTAATATGTTAAATACATAACATGTTATATGTATATAATGGGTTAGATATATACCATGTTATATACTATATAACATATTATATATCCCATACATGTAACATAATATACCATATATGAACATATATATGAAATAAGAGGTATTTACTATATGTAGGTCAGGATCTAAGCCAGGCGTATTAATGTCAATGCAATGAGGTGCCCAAACATGCTAATGCTGCCAGCAGTTGGTCCAGAGCGCAGTGCTTTATGGGAAGGTTCAAGACGGTAACAGATTGTTGGTGTGTTTCCAATGCCCTTCTCTGCCACCCCTCCAGTCTCCGTTGCTTCATTTGCCAGTCCCACTTACTCTATTGGGTTTCTTTCTGCAAGTGTCCATCAAAGCTGTGCTATAACAGACATTGAACATGTGTGATATAGCACATCACAACAGCCTGTGAGTTGCTTTGTCCCCAATATATCAGATAACAAGGATACGCTATCTTAAACTGCATAGTCCAATGGAAGTATCAGATTTGCTAAATTGAAACGCGTACCTAGAGTGAATCATATATATATATATATATATACAACTTAAATATTGGCAATATATTAAGCATTTGTTACTGCATAGAAGAGAATACTAAGTTAATTTAATAAAACATGTTAGTACTGAAGGCTATGGTGTCCAGCATTTTGATGGACATACCAAAATTAATATTGCTTTTGCATTAACTTCAATTCAAATATCTTTAAAGGTAGCTATTTATAATAGCAATTACTTCAAACTGAAGTAAGGGACATTTAAGGATCAACCTAATTTATGTATCTCGAAAACATGGCAGAAACGATGAACCTCGGACTATGCACCTTTAAGTTCTAGCTCATTGCATTAGTGAGGCATCAACCAAGCAAAAGCAGATTTTCCATCAAGGTAATTTAGTAGAACTTCTAACAGGTTATATTACTCCAAATATCATATATAATGAATCCTATTCACGGTGCAGAAGGAAATGGTTATCATTAATTAAACATATGCATTGAATACAAGAAAGAAAAAATAATCAATTCACTTAATGTCATATGTCATCAGAACTGTTCATTTTTTTTCTCTCTCAGTACTCAAGCCCATCTGTGTTAGATTCGGTGTCGTCTATGTGATTCATTAGGATTGATAAGTTTCCATTTTCCACATGTGTACATAACATAATCCAAGGCAATAAGATTCATATTGCCCCTGCCATTTAATTACTTGGTTATAAACTACAATTCCATGCCACACCCACACACCCACACACCCACACACTCCTCCCTCACTACACAAGCAAACAATCACCCAAACACATATACAAACACCTTCATTTGTATGCGTTTCCTTGGAGTCCTACTTTGTCTGTATAAATTGCATTAGCAGAGAACATGAAAGGGACGTCATCGGAAAGCGATGGATGAAAGACTTATTATTTACTAGATATTGTATGTATGTACACATACGTTATAAATAATAAATATTTCCCGGTGGTTACCTGGTTGTTTACCCCCCCCCCTCCAGCCCCCCTAAACCGCCCTCTCCAGCCCCTCCCCCTCCAGGCCCCCTAAACCGCCCTCTCCAGCCCCCCCCCCCTACGGGCAGTAGAGGCATGGGCTCACCCATGTACAGTACTCCCAAAGTAAACCAGGCAAGCCTAGAGACAACCCACACCCATTCAAGAGAGCCGAATTGCCACTCGATTCCTTTGATATTTCCCTGAATATCATAGTACTTCAAATCTAATGGAAGTGGTCTGTATTTGTGTCCTGTATGTGAACATGCACTGGGGTGGTAGCCCTGTGTCTATATAACTATATTAATGGTCTTTTTCCACTGTGTTCCCAAAAATAACTGAATATGTATCAATAAACATGTTTATAGCAGTGCGGCTTGTTGGTTCTTTATGTCCTATCGTTTCATGTTTTAATTGCTGCCACTTGGAGACGCTATATCTATATTGATTTAATATCTATTTTTAGAGACAAGTTAATATGATATGGGATTGCCGAATGAGATGAGCACCAGCTTCCCGTGTTGGTAGGTTGTGGGATTTGAACGCTGATCGAGTCAGAGCAATAACTTTTAATGAATACTTGTCATTACCTAGCCTGGCATTTTGGTGTTATTAGGATAGGACAGGGAGCAGTGGAATGAGGAAAACCAATTATCTGCAATTGAAATTCCGCCTGCTTAATCAACTAATGCCCCACCCTCAAAAAAGGCCTCCCTAGTTCACAGTCCTAAGTGCTATCATGTTGGTGTAGTAGTCCTTCTAAGTTCTAGGCAGCGATACGTGTTTAATGGGTGAAGACTTGTATGTAGAAGTCTAATCTCTAGGCGTGCCTGGTCTAAGTTCTAGGCAGCAATACATGTTTAATGAGTGAAGACTTGTATGTAGAAGTCTAATCTCTAGGCTGGCCTGGTCTAAGTTCTAGGCAGCGATACATGTTTAATGAGTGAAGACTTGTATGTAGAAGTCTAATCTCTAGGCTGGCCTGGTCTAAGTTCTAGGCAGCGATACATGTTTAATGAGTGAAGACTTGTATGTAGAAGTCTAATCTCTAGGCTTGCCTGGTCTAAGTTCTAGGCAGCGATACATGTTTAATGAGTGAAGACTTGTATGTAGAAGTCTAATCTCTAGGCTTGCCTGGTCTAAGTTCTAGGCAGCGATACATGTTTAATGAGTGAAGACTTGTATGTAGAAGTCTAATCTCTAGGCTTGCCTGGTCTAAGTTCTAGGCAGCGATACATGTTTAATGAGTGAAGACTTGTATGTAGAAGTCTAATCTCTAGGCTTGCCTGGTCTAAGTTCTAGGCAGCGATACATGTTTAATGAGTGAAGACTTGTATGTAGAAGTCTAATCTCTAGGCTTGCCTGGTCTAAGTTCTAGGCAGCGATACATGTTTAATGAGTGAAGACTTGTATGTAGAATCACATTTAGAAATGTTTTTGGTTTGGAAAGTTTATGGTTTCATCGTACTATGCAGCTTTAACTTTCCAATATGAATCTTTCAAGTTACCGTCTCTACTGGTGCGTGAGGTTCTCCTGGAGCTGCGACCCGGCGTGTTGATACACCCAGAAGTGGGGTGATTGACCCTCCCAATCATGTCCTTCACAATAGGCCCTATCCTATGAGGTCACTCTTAACGCCCGGTCACATACACGTGAGTGGACGTAGTTGAACATAGTGGAGGCTAACGTAGTTGAACGTAGTTGAATGTAGTTGAACATAGTTGAATGTAGTTGAACGTAGTTAAACGTAGTTGAATGTACCAGCATCCATACTTCTCCAGTACGTTCAACTATGTTCAACTACGTTCAACTACTTTAGCCTCCACTATGTTCAACCACGTCCACTAACATGTATGTGAACAGGCCTTGAATCTGATGACTAAGTTTACTAGGGTTCTTGTCCAGCACGTTTCTGAATTGAGTTGCAGTGAAATTGTTCTATCATCATTAAAATATATAGTATATGTATAATATATATATACTATATATATACTGTATATATATATCACTTCCTGTCTGCATGCACAAAAGTGTGTCATGTCGCAGAGTGCTTTTACCCCAACTCTAGCAAGGCCAAAAGCCTGAGTAGTGGCAGCGTAGACACATGAATGGTTTCTCGGAAGTTACATATTAGAAGGGTACAGTGTATAAAATGCCCATAGTCGCCTACAGTGGAATTTTTGTTGTTGTTGGTACATTAGTTGTTTAAGCAGGGGAAATTTCAGTCGCAGACGACTGGTCTTCCTCATTCCACTGCTCCTTGCCCTATCCTAGTAATGCCGAGCATCTGGCTAGGAAGCGACAAGTATCAATTTTTAAGTCATTGGTTTGACTCGACCAGGATTCGAACCCACGACCCCACGATCTACCAGCAGGGGAGACAGGCGCTCTAACTCATTCGGCCATCCCGTCTGGTATCATATACAAACTCGTGATGATGGAGAAAGTCATCACAAGTTCAGTTAATGCCTGGAGTGTGACTGACTGACCTGTGTGAGGGATGGTGTGTGCTACGACAAAGGTCAAATCGTGACCTAGATAATGATTGGAGCTGGTGGCGAAGTGACAGCGAGAGAGCAATGAGAGGAGCTCTGAATATATGTGCTCAGAGCCAGGTGAGGAGGAAGAAGCCAGTTGGCAGCATCAGGCGAGGCAGAAGGCCTGACCAGTCACTTGAGTAGATGAGTGTCATTAGTTGGTGTAGTGTCAGTTGATGCGAACTGAGGCACAGTTCATAGATAATCGGTTTCCGGCTAATTATACTCATATAATTGCTTATGCAGCACATAATATATATATCAAATTAATTGACCGTCCGAGTGGGTTTGGAAGTGAGAATGACCAGACACAGCTGGTCTGCAACTGTCAGAGCCTCTGACTGGTGGTGCCGGTGTGGCCAAATCTGGAACAACATACGTTAGCTGATGGCATGCAGTAGCGCCGAGGTAAATGGTATATAATAATACAGCGAACTGAAGAGTGATAGTGTCCTTGTTTATTTATATTCCCATAATAGATTATAGGCCGCATAATTATATGAGCTCCAGTGAGTTCTGGTGAGGGCCTGAGGACAGCATTAGAGGGTGAAACATCAGCGGGCAGCAAAGAAGAGAGACAGAACTTGTGTCGAGGCTTCAAATAGGACAAAATACTACTACTACTAAAAATAATAATGCAAATTTAATAGAGCGCCCTCACGAGCATAAACCATTGAAACACACGTTATATGATATATTTACAACTAGGTTAAAAGAGCTGAAAGAGGGAGATATTTCTATGCCAAAGCGGTGAATAACAAAACCAAATAGAAATTATTCAAGAGATGCTGCTTTTCTTACCTCCTCTGGAAAAGTCTTCCACGAAGGTGGACCTGCCACATATAACACACCCGATCCCCGTGTGATGTCAGTCTAGGTGACAGCGAAATGCACTGATATCTGAGTGAACCATTTGAGATTTCCAAATGACTGTTGATGGAATAGAAGCTTGCATAGCTATCCTGGTGTTTTACCATTGGTAGCTCTATACACGATGAGTAACATTTTGAATCCAGTGCGCTGTTTTATTGCCACCAGGCAAAACCATTTCTGAACAACTGGCATGATATGATCACATTTTTTAATCAATTGATAGTTTGCAACCAGCACTGTTCTGAATTCGCTGAAGGCAACTGCTCTTATATTCAGGTATGCCATTCGATAAGAAGTAGCAGTAACATATATGTATAATATATGCGACGACAAGAACTACTATCATAAGTTTTTTTAATTTCTAGCATTTCTCCCCTTGAATGTTCAGAATGTAGTGCCAATGAAGTCTCCCAGATGCAGCTAAGCTGGAGAATACTGTTGCCACATTCAGCGTAGCCACCCATATCTCACAGAAACTGCATGGAAAGTAGCTACCCATGTACTACTGAATCTGGGCTTGGAGAGCATTGCAATTAGGTCTCACAGCAGCCCTTTATTTCATTGAAACAATCTGCTTGGAGAGTGTGTAATCAGTCGAAGCATGTTTGTGTAATTGGAGGGTTGCCAGCCACAATCAGGCTTACAGTGTTTAAGGTATGGTATGAATGGCTTCTTTACACAGCTCAACAAACCTAAAAGCCAGCTCTAACCATGCGCCAATGTTGTAAGAATGGCTGGCAATAATATCCAACTGCAAGGGAGAATGCTGTACCGACATCAGCCAGGGAGATGGCAGCCAATGAATAGCAGCAGCCAGGGAAGTATATGAACAGAGGGATCTCAGCTGTTATTTATACTTACATAATAGATTATATAGGATATATATATATATATATATATATATATATATCAGGGCCCATTGAAATGCCAGCCATACCTCACTGACATTTTGTTTTCAGTAAGGGGTTAGCCATTTTCCAAAGACCTCTGATTTGACAAGGTCCCTATAAGAATTGTTTGGGAGCAGTAAGCCACATTTGACACACATACACACAATTGCTTGGAGAGTGTCACTGGTTTGGCGTTAGTTCAGTCAAGTCTCGGAGTGTTACGTCAGAGGCATGTGACAACTCTGTCAAGAACGGGGTGAGATGGCGACACCGCCCCTAGCGCATCCTGGATGGTTGGGTACACGTGGATGAGGTCACCGCCTTCACCTCCAACCTGACCGTCGATCTCCAGCTTGCGTATCAGGGTTTCTGTGCAGTTAGCGAGAACAAATTTAACACTGATGGCTTTGTAGTCATCATTCAGCTGCTTAAGCAAATCCAAACCCATGAGGTCAACGTATCCAAAAGGCGAACAATCGAGGATGATGGCGGAGATTGCAGCAGATGCAGCCGCAGAATTCTTGGTGGCGACCGGATGGACTGCTACTACCATTTTCCCATTTGATGCGATCACTTCCGGTACATTCGCACTAATGCTGTCCAGATGGTGGATGTCGATGGCGAAACCATCTTCTGCCAGCTCACTGACCTTCGACTTGGCACGTAGAATGTCCTGTGGGTCAATGGCTGCTTTGTAAAGCTGCTCCTTGAATTTCTTGATGTTGGTGAAGAAAAGATTGCTCTCATATCGATAAATGACAACGCCTTCTGGCACGGTCAAGCTTGCGTGGTCTTTGGTTGGGGCGAACAAGTCGAGATACTTCGCCTGGCCGAGCATGTGACCATTGCTGGACATGGCCACCAGGGCAATGGTCAGCACTGACCAGGCGATGCCCACGCCGAGCGAGATATCCAGGCTGAGTAGAATGGATGAAGTCCAGGTCACCAACCAAATGCTGAAGTCCGCCTTGCTGATCCGCCACAGGCCCGGCAGGCACTTGAACTGCTTGAACAGCGGAAAGAGAGCCGTGATGATGATGCAGGCCAACACACACCTTGGCAGCGACTGGAACAGCGGGCCAATGAGAAGCAGCACCAGGAGGAGGAGTATGCTGGTGAAGAAGCTGGCCACCTGCGTTTTGCAGCCGGTGCTGTCGAGCAGGAAGCATCTTGGTGGTGCCGCCGCACCGATGAAGCAGTAGAAGAACGAGCTTACACCATACGCAAGCCCACAGGCGATAAGCTCCTGGTTTGTGTCAATGTCATACTTGTGCTTCCGGCTGAAGATGTCAGCCATTGCGATCGAAATGGTAAAGCTGAGGATGGCTGCGATGACCGCATCTCTCATGTAGTCACTGACCCTGTGGACTGGAGGTATGAATGGCGGCAGAATCCCTCGGGGGATGCTGCCAATGACTTGGATGTCCCATCTGTCATGAAAGAAGAGAAAGTGTGAGAAGAGAGTTGTCGCGATGAGGATGAGCATCTCGATCGGGATGGGGATGGGAAGCTTCTTCTTGATCTTCTCATTCAGGAACTCCTTGAAGACGATCAGGGTTGCCAGGGACAGGATGGAGATGATTACAGTAGGGACATTCGCAGTGGGTAGTTGGCGAAAGATTTCAATCCAGGTACAAGGTAGTTGCAAAACACCTTTATATGCATGGACGCGTATGCCGAACAGTGACTTGAACTGGCTGGTGGTGATGTGAAAGGCGGCACTGGTGGTGAAGCCACTGATGAAGGAACCCGACATTAAGTTGGTGATGATGCCAAGCCGAAAGATCCCCATCAGCAGCATGATCGCACCGGCCACCAGCGACATCGCAGCCGCAATAGATGCCTTGAATTCCTCCAGTTCGGGGTCAGCATCGTTGGCAGGCGTAGGCGATGTCGAGTTGGCAGCAACAAAGTTGCCAAAGTCATTCCTGCTGCTGTTTCTGTTGAGCACAAACTTGTCTGCCTCCGTCTGCACCACCGAACCGACAATGAGGCTGATTAGCGCCATGGTCCCCACGGACACGTGAGTGGACGACCCGAAGAAGAAGTAGATGAGCACTGGAAAGAAGCTCGAGTAGAGGCCGTAGACAGGCGATACATTGGCCAGCAGTGCAAAGCCCATGCCTTGCGGGATGTGCACCATGCCAACACTGATCCCCGCAATGAGGTCATGCATGAGATACTGCTTTGGCTTGTACATCCGCAGCATGTTGACGAACGGGAAGAGTCCGTGCAGACGCCGCAGTGCTGCCTCACTCTGACACCGACAACTGGCACGCATGGTGCGCACACAGGCTGCCAGCATTGGTTTGGATGCTGACTGCGTCTTTGCTGTCACCTCGTCAAAGCCAGCTCGGTCCAAGATGGCGCGGTTTATTTCGAGCCATGGCACCTGGGAGTTGGGCAGCGCCCCCATTTTGAGGCTCAGGTGCGAGGAGTAGTAGAAGGATAGTGATGTGGTGAGGTGGTGTGGTGTGGTGGGGTGGTGTTATATTGTGTGGTGTTGTATGGTGTGTGGTGGTGTGGTGGTCTGGCAGTGTCGTGATATATTGTGGTGTGGTGCTTGCCAAGGTGATGTGGTGATGTGGTGGTGTGGTGTGACGGTGTGGTGTGGTGTTGGATGACGGTTGCTCACAGTTGTTAACGATGTCCTTGGAAACCTACAAATATAAAATCAGGCACTTGTTTCATATAGATATAGTGAAACATGTCTGCAACTAGTGTTGCAATGGATACTAATATTAATTGAGTTATTGAGTAAATTAAAGTTGCATAGTCCGATGGCTTTGAGTTTATTTCATTGTCTCAGATAAATACAATATGTTGGTCGTTATAAACTACCCTACTTTAGTTTGAAGTAACTTTGCTTGAACAAGATTAACTTAGGAACTATTTGAAATGGAAGGATTAATTTGTGTGGACTTGTTAAAACTTTGACACCCATATAATTCAACAGTAACAGGTTTGATTACATTGACTTAGTATTCGCTTATGTGCAGCTACAAATGCTTAATAAGTGTACCAGTATCTAAGTTGGATGTATTGAATCAAAAAATAGATATAAGTGTTTTGCATTTGGAAATTGAATGTTTTCGTTGGACTATGCAACTTCAATAGTGCTAAGACAGACAGATGATGGTATTGATTGAAGAATTCTTTGAATTTATAGCATGGTACCAGGAGATAAAAGATTCACCCCATACAGGGGTGAAAAAAGCTGGTGAAGAATTTCGACATGATGGGAAAATTTATTGAGTGAATAATGTCTTAATTTAAGAAGCAATATTTATTCTTTATATATGTTTTTATATTTCCCCGCTACCTTTGAGTTGAAAAATGTAATAAAACATGCAGATTAATAGACTTTAAAAGTGATATCGACGGCACTCTATGGCCACCATCTTGTCTTTTTCCATTCTCTCCCATTTAACCAACTCTGTGCCGATATAAGTAACCATTTGACACTGGTGCCAGGCATTCTACTTCCTGTTCCATACTAAAGCTATTTTCGCCCGTATTTACACTACGTTGTCGTTCACCCCTGTACTACAAGTACATGGTGAATCTTTTATCTAGGTACCAGGTGATAGTACTGATTGTGCAGTTGATTGAATAATGGCAGATGATGGTTTTTTATTTGAAGGGTCGATTAAATTAATTGGGTTCAATGAGCACAGGGTGCTTATTCGCTGTCATTGCTGGGTGTACAAGGCACAGCAAAGCGCACAGACCACCCACCAACAGGGTGGCAGCCAATCAGAAACTTTGAAACTCACCCACTCCCACCTCACCCCACCATTCTCCCTCATACACCAACCTACTCTCCTCAGGCACTCGACTATAGACTTCCTAGCCTGCCACTCCTCTTCTCTACCTACCTGCCCACACCTCCATTTAATTAGGTCTAAGAAAACACTTAAGCCTACACAAATTAATCATTATAGGAGTACAGGAATACAGACAAATAGGCATAATGGGATATAGGCATATAGATATATAGACATATAGACAGATAGATATATAGATATGTATACTCCCCAAAATCATTTTGTTTGTTCTCCTTGATCGATGAATATTTCTTTCTAGGGGCATAATTGTATTCCTCTGAATACATTTTCTTATTATTAAAGGCCGAGTACTATTCTTTCAGCCATACTTTGCTCTAACATGTACACCCAGCAATCTCAGACTTCCCATCCATCCATTAGGCCACATAATACCAAACACTGCCAATTGTGGATGTTATGCATAACATTGGTAATTTACGGGGGAGACAGGATCGACACGAATTGACTTTCACCAGGACCTAGCTAGGCCCAGGCCTGACAGCTGGGAACTCCTCCATCGACCAGTGGTTCTCTCGGTATGGTGGCGTCACCTAGCAGCAAACCGAAGACACACTACGAAGCATAACGTAGTTCCCAGAAATTCCTCCAGGTGGCAACCAGGACATTTACCAGCCCTTATGGTCACGTGACCGCCAATGCTTTCGATTTCGAACATGACTTCCGCAGCCGCCATCATCTCAGCACCCCTCACATTTTTTCTTTGCCCATCCACCAACACCGTTAATTAAGGAGTAGTGATAGGGTTGAGAGTTTGAGTCCAGGTCCTTAACTATTTGACTCATCTGGGCTGGGGAAGCCTGGAATGCTTTGTACTGCCGGTTATCAAACTTGTAGCATACCTGACCGATTTTTTATCTATCTGATATCATACCTGACCTATCTTGTATCTATTTGATTTATTGCATCGTACCTATTATTATGTATCATATTTGACCTTGTTGCATCATACTTGAGCCCTTTACGATAAGAAATAGAACCACTACATACTATGTCTGTCTCCATTTCGTAAATTACTAAGTAAGTGACTCAAACAGTATCGCAAAGAACTAACATCACACGAGGAGTTCAGAGGCAAAACCATATAAAGGCCAATCCAAAAATTGAGGTAAACATTGTTGTCAAACCTTCAAAACGTTCTTTTCTTTTTAGATATTCCTATATTTTTGTTCATTGCTTTTTAACCATTTCGGGAGTTCAGTTCCCAGTGGAGTCAGACCAATGACTTATAAAATTGATACTTGTTGCTACCTAACCTGGCGCTTGGCATTCATTAATAGGATAGGACAAGGAATGGTTAGCACAGTATCAGGATAATGATAGTGTGTAGGAAAATCGGGCCATGGCGCCATTGGCCTGCCCTCCCAGTGAGGCAGCACTGTAAAGTTGCCATGAGTGAGACTGTCACAAGACGGTACCCTTCCTTATATTACCTTAGATGTTGCTAGGATGCAAAACTCCAACAAACAAACAGTCTGGAGATGCACACCGAAAGGAACTACCTTTGCATAATCAGTACTTTTCTAATGTAGTCCAAATGCAGTCATTGTTGTTATTTTTGTCCGAGGCGACCTGCCCTCCGTTAAAGAGCTCCGCCTTCTTTTAATGAAGAAATTACAATCATTTCCTGATAACAAGATGGTGTTTCTGTGTGTACAGCGACACATACAACCACCATGCCTCTGTTAGCTCACACCCGCGAGCCATTACCTTGACCTTGGAAACTAACCACCATCCCTCTGTTACCTCACACCCACCAGCCGGTATCCTGACCTTGGAAACTATGCACCATCCCTCTGTTACCTCACACCCACCAGCCGTTACCTTGACCTTGGAAACTAACCACTATCTGTCTGTTGCCTCACACCCACCAGCCATTACCTTGACCTTGGAAACTAATCACCATCCCTCTGTTACCTCACACCCAAACCACCATCCCTCTGTTACCTCACAACCGCCAGCCATTACCTTGACCTTGGAAACTAACCACCATCCCTCTATTACCTCGCAATCGCCAGCCATTACCTTGACCTTGGAAACTAACCACCATCCCTCTGTTACCTCACACCCACCAGACATTACCTTGACCTTGGAAACTAACCACCATCCCTCTATTACCTCGCAACCGCCAGCCATTACCTTGACCTTCGAATCTAACCACCATCCCTCTGTTACCTCACACCCACCAGTCATTACCTTCACCTTGGAAACTAACCACCATCCTTCTGTTACCTCAGACCCACCAGCCGTTATATTGTCCTTGGAAACTATCCACCATCTGTCTGTTACCTCACACCCACCAGCCGTTATCTTGACCTTAGAAACTATCTACCATCTCTCTGTTACCTCACACCCGCCAGATATTTGAGGTGCAAACATGTCAAATCAGATTTGGCAAGCATGACAAAACTCTGACTTGATATGCTTTAGCAGTTAAATGTTCTATTAAATTGACTCAGTATTCCCTTCTATGTAGCACCAAATGCTTAATAAGTGCATCAGTATATGAGTTAGATATGCAGAATCAATTCTAGATAATTGCTTTGGTTTTGAAAATGTGATGCTTCATCGGACTATGCAGCTATAAAGTTGCATAGTCCGATGGTTTCGAGTTTCTATAATTTTGTATTGTATAACGAGTTATGCCCATATTATTTAGGCTGCAGGGCTTGATTATCACCTGCCAGGTAGGGCTGGTGGGTGCTGTGCCGCCTGTACTCACCCGGCTGGGGCGCCCTGTGCCACAGGAGAGGATCCAATCAGGTGCAAGCTGCCCGGGTGAGGCGACTTCGGGCGGCGTGGTCGCTATCAGGTATCCATTCGGCTGGAAATTTGACTTTGTGCAGACGTGCACCGCGAGCTCCCCTTACCCAGGTGGATTGCGGGTGAAACGCGGGTTGCCGCAAAACACAGTCATGGGACTGGATAATTGCCAGGCGTGTGGGGATGAGCATGAACCGCCTCGTGGAAGTAAATGCAAGGTGGACAGTGAAGGCTGAGCCGGCGGAGGAATATCAGTTAGTTACTGAGAGTATGGATGAGGGCATGGCTGATAGTATGCTAAAGATGTCACTGTCGGACATGGGGGAGGTAAACCAGCCTGCACATATGATAGTGCCGATGAATGTGGAGCCGGATGCAGAGGAACTGGAGTTGAGAAGGATGCTAGAAGCTCGAGTGCTTTCACGTCGGAAGGCCGAGTTGACGGCCGCATTGGAAAAGGAAATCGCGGCGGAGGAACGAGTGACGTGGATGCCCGCAAAAGGCGCGAACTCGTCTATGGCTCATTCTGCGCCCGATCGGTCAGGTGGCCGCTAGCACCTTCCCATGGCTATATCCACGCCAGTTTCATGCAAGCAGGAATCAGAGAGGTGCATAATGTTTAATTAAATCCTTTCCCCCTTACTTTGCTACTGCAGGTTCTTCGCAAGCAGGAATCCGAGGAAAGACCAATTGCTATAATTAGCTTCCCCCCCATACTTGTATTCTTCAAGCAATAATCTGAGAGGCATATAATGTCTAATTAAATCCTCCCCCCCTTATTTGTTCATTGTGGGTTGGGTGGGGAGCCTAAAGTCCCGATATTCCCTAATCCCGCGAGCACTACCAGGATCCCGAGTTAGCTACCCGTCACCAGACCGAAAGGCTTGGGAAGGGCTAGGAGTAGGTGACTAGAAATCCTATGATGGCAAGCTCCAGTGGTTCCGAGCGACTCTCACTCCATTTAATTACACCTCGGTCAATTCCGACTGGTTACTTCTGCCGAATGAGAAAACATCATCCCGTCTTGAAATTTATACAATGTCCCTGCTCATCCCCCGCATATTGTATGCACAAGAAGTGCATACAATATGCGGAATACACACTACCCCTAGTAGACAGCTCGGAAATTTTAAAATACTACGCGACTTTATACAACGTCCCTGCTCACCCCCACAATTTTCGGTTCCGACGCCACAGGCACTGAAATAAACATGCTAGTAACCTTCTTACGCCCTATACATGAGCGCACCCACCTCCAACAGTGAGCCCTGCGGCTTATACCTCAATGTAGGATCCCCATGGATCATCAACGGGGAGGCAGGGGGTAGTTCTTTGGATTCATAGACCACCGCCTCCCTACTCTCTGGCATCAAACCTTGACCTTTCGTTGGGAGTCTGCACCTCGTACAACCAGGTTGGCACCTGTAATAACAATACACAGTACCACACAACACGATCATCCCGGCCACTGCCAACAAACAACACCAGAGAATATTAAAATGTTCAACACGGACATAATCGTCTGGCACCTGCATTAGATTGTCCATCGACATCAGGGGAACCTGCAGCTCTGGCAGCCGCTCGAGGTGCTCCTTCATCACTCGGTGGAGGACAGGAGGCCATGAGACATTCAAGGCTGGGAGGTCCAGCCTCGATGGCATCCATTGTATGTTCACGGTCACATGCTTTACTGTCAATGTCCACAGAAGCCAACCTCTGCCCTCCACCAAGCACGCCTCCGGCACCTGCAGCAATGTCGGGCCGGCGATCCTCTGGTTGATTTGAGGCATTCCAGCACAATGAACTGTCACATCGATATGAAGTTCATGGGGTGCAACGCACACATCAGCCATGCCCTCCACAGGTGACCCGACGGTGGCAGACACAGCCCTCTGGATCTTCAGGATCCGCAGCTTGCAGTCTTCCGGTTTCGTCCCCGTCACGAGTACCGCCTCGCAGGTCTGGTATGTCATCTCCATGGCAGGGTAGCACACCGTGGGCAGTTGGCCCATGCAAGCCTCCAGATAGAAGCCCGCCTTCCTTCCCATGCTCACCGCAACCATGGAGTTCCCCACCACGGTCCTTAAATGTTCATCGTCTAGCAGCACCGGTAGATACATCAAGTGGTACGCCGAATATGCCTCCGGCCACACCATCTGCAGTCCCAGGCGGCAGGCGATCGACGCGGCCAGACCCCACACTGCCTCTATCCTTGTGTGTTGGTAGTACCAGTGCAGAGCAAGACCATGAAAGCCTGCGTTCTTCACCGCCTCCATCACGAGCATCAGCTGAGCCGGTGTCAGTAACGCCTCCGTCAGCATGCCGCGCTCCAGTTGCATCACCATATGATGGTACAAGGCCCGCTTCGACACATAATTGTACACTACACTCTCCAGCTCTTCTACCGCCAGCCACACTCGCTGCAGCAGCTGTAAGTCATCGGTGGTGACCATCATGTTCCTTGCCGTGTTCCGTGCCAAGGCTATCATCTGCTCCACAACCTCAACGTGCTCCGCTAATTGCAACTGGATATTTTGTGTTCTATTCATAATGGACAGCATGTGCAATTGGTTATGCTTCAGGGCCTGTGTCTGTAGGCTGTGGGTGGTAATAGCCTGTTGCACTTTGTTCAGTTGTGCTTGCCTTACCATACCAAACAGCCATGATGCTGCCACCCCTACTGCATTAACCAGTCACTGTTTAGGCCGTTTAGTCACCAACTGTAGAACTTCTACAGGGTCTTGCTTCATCCTAGCCTGCAGGACCTTGAGCTTCATGTTCCAATGATGAATATTAGCATACCACCGGTTCTTAGTCAATTTGTCCACATAGCCCCATACCTGTCAGACCCAGTGCCCCACCGGTGGCTGATTAGGCGACGTGATCAGCACCACCAGCTGCCACACAGCAGACCCCGTCCTCACTTCTCCTTGGCCCAGAACTAGACACCATCTTCCTTAAACAGGTCGGTGCCGCTGCCCAGAGGCAGGCAACACCAGATGACGCCTATGTGCCAGTACAGAGACCACATGATACAAATCGACCTGGATATTAAATCGCAGTCTCTGGGCGATAAGTTTCCGGAAATCGCGTCCCGC
This sequence comes from Branchipolynoe longqiensis, assembly GCA_030323885.1. Lineage (NCBI taxonomy): Eukaryota > Metazoa > Annelida > Polychaeta > Phyllodocida > Polynoidae > Branchipolynoe > Branchipolynoe longqiensis. The sequence goes on from CM059186.1 coordinate 47,469,691, forward strand.
AGCACTATATGAACAGCGCAACTATATGAACAGCGCAACTGGGAATGCAATGTGATTGCACCCAGGAGCTTCCCGAAGCAATACAAACTCAATTTCAGTCTTAAAAAGACGGCTTAGCTTCCAGCACATGCACACAATGACTCGTCACCAATATTGTTCACAATTAACTGCAACGCTGACTGCTGGTGGTGCTTCTTATCATAGCGGTCACTGTCCGGCTCACTTCACTTCCCCCCGTCATCTTCAGGCGTGCATGGTCCACTGCACTAGAGGACACTCTCCAGCTTCCCGAACAGTGCCTGGATGAACCTTCACAAACAAAATAATATTGTTCAAGAATAATCACTGTCGATATTGGTGCTTGTATCTGAACTAACACCGCGTGGGCTATATCAAGTCCTTGCAGTGTTTATGTGTACACGCCCTACTGCACATAGAGGTCGACCCTTGGCCTATATCCAGTCCCGTGCAGTGGCTATGTGTACACCCTCCACTGCACATAGAGGTCGACCCTTGGCCTCTCGAACAACACACACCAGCCTGCTGCTATATTTAACCACTGTTGGCTTAAATAATCACTGTTCTTTAGCAGCAGTTTTAACACACAATGTCTGTGTACATTCCTATCAGTAGGTGATGTTTGTGAAAATGATTTACTTGGTGCTGGAATCCACACAATGTTCGTGTAAATATGTATCAGCACCTAATGTTTGTGGAAATTATCACCTGTACTGACATTCACATAAATAATATTCACCAATATATTCAACTACGTCCTTACCGGTAGGGAACCACTCAATGTTTGCGCACTGTCTATCGTTGGCTCCTTATTGGGGTTTTCTGTCCTAGCCATGCTGCAGGCAATGGAAACCCTGAATTAAAGGTAAAACACACAACTCCGTCCCACACATCTGTATCAGGAGGGAAAATCACACAATGTCCGTGCACCTTTCTCAGTTGATCGATTTGTTGGCCGGTTGGGGTTTCCCGTCCTAGTCACCCCACAGGCAACGGAACCCTGAATTACAGATAAGCACACAACTCCATCCCACACATCCGTATCGGGAGGGAAAATCACACAATGTTTGTGCACCTTTCTCAGTCGCTCGATTCGTTGGCTGGTTGGGGTTTTTCATCCTAGTCACACCGCAGGCAATGGAAACCCTGAATTACAGATAAAACACACAACTCTGTCCCACATGTCCGCATCGGGAGGGAAAATCACACAATGTTTGTATAAATGTATGTCAGCACCCAATGTGTGTGTAAACGCTCACCTGCTGCTGGAAATCATGCGATGTCTGTGAATGCTGGGCTGGACACACTGTCTGTGGCACTTACCTCTGACCTGTTACAACGTACCTATATATATTACGACACACTGCCAAAAGCAAAGAATAATATCAAAGTTCCAACTTTCAATGTTTTTGGTCTCCAAAAAAAAATAATTGTCAAATATGCACGATCTCCTGAATATATATATAATATTCAAAAATACACACAGTCTACTGCTTTTTTTTCTGAAACCTCCACAGAACACCTGCACACAAGCAATGCAGGCGCGTTTTGCTAAGTGTTGCTCCTGTGGATCTGGGATTGTTTCAAGCAGCCTAGTCTTCTCTCGGGTGTGAGAACGCAACACTCGGGTGTTGTAGCTCTCAGGGCTGGTTGGGGGTGGGGGTGGGGATTTAATCGCCCCGGTGACAGTCCGACGATATCCCAACTCTCGCGTCGTGTCAGGCGAAGTCCCGACAGGTGGAATCCGGACAGGTGGAGTCCCCAGGCGATATGGTCGCCGCGTCATAGCCCGGCATGCGGTGGGTGGGTGCGTGGTGGGTGGGTGTGTGGTTGGCAGTTGGGTGGTGGGTGGTCGCCTTGGCCGCGTTCCACCTTATTTCTCGCCACGCTTCCCCACCTCCTCCCATGTTTCCCCAGTCACGCTATTGCCCGTCATTCAGGCCCTCTATTTTCAACCTGTAGCTGAGACTTGCCCCGAGTAACCATTGTGTGCGTGTTTGGTAACCCAGCCCTTATGCCTTTACCACTATAGCTCAGTAGACCTGGTAATTGTCCTTGGAATTGCCCTGTGGACAATTGACAATTTTCACCAACCCCAATTTCTTCACTATTTGTGTTGTGTGTTTGGCTTCCAGCCTGCCTCTGCCGCAACTTCTGTTTCTTTCTCTGTCCACGGGTTAGACTAGAATTGATTAAATCCCATTCCATCTCCCCATCAGCCAACTTCACTTGATCTCTTGTTACCACTCTTTTTCTATTTTCTGGGCCCACCACAGTCACCACAGCTCCCCTGACATCTGTCACAATAAATCCTGGATCAAACTGTCTGTCTAATGGCCCTAGTTCATTAACCAGCAATAATACTGCATCTCCCACTTTCAGCTGTATTGCATCAGCCCTGTTAACTGCTCTGGCTGTATTATACTGTCTGCTAATGGGCCTGTTTCTTACTGCTTCTTGCAGTGAATCTGCCAATTCATCAATTCTCCTAGGTGCATTTGATGAAACCTCCCCAGTCTGTCTGTATAGTTACTGTGACTGTGGTTTATTTGGATGTCTGCCAAACTGTAGATAGAATGGTGAAAACCCTGTGGGCCCTAGAGCTGTGCATCTATATGCCAATAGTGCATCCCCCAGATATTCTTCCCACTCACTGGCTCTAGCATTAACCAATTTAGCCAGCATGCTTTTTAGTGTTCTGTGGAAAGGTTCCACCATGCCATTTGACTGTGGGTGGTATGGGGTGGTGTGTCTTACCTCCACACCCAATTCTTCTAAATACCCCACAATGAGTTTGTTCTTAAATTCCAGACCATTATCAGTCAGAAATACTTCTGGTGCTGAATATCTGGGTATGTATTCTCTTACTAAATAATCATAGATCCCCTGTGCTAATTTGTTGGGGATGGGTTTTACCTCCACCCAGCCTGTGCAGTGATCTATGACAGATAGCAGATATTTATTTCCCTCCTTGCTTTCTGGAAATGGCCCTGTCAGATCTGCTGCTATCAGCAGTCCTGGAGCAACTGGGAGTGGCATTGCAGTGGGGAGCGGATAATCCCACTTTACCCTGTTTAGGGAGCATGGTGGGCATTTTGCTATAAATTTGGCAATATCCCCTCCCATGCCTGGCCACCTAAAATGTTTCTGCACTCTCTGCAATGTTTTTGTCCTTGCCATATGTCCCACATCTTTATGAGCCCTTTCTACTACTTGTTCCCGGTACTCTATTGGTAACATTAATCTGGGATAGATTTTTCCCCCTGGTGGTGGAATTAGTGAATACACCAACCCATCCATTAGGATATAATCATCCTGATCTTCCCTTGCCAAGCTCGCTTGTGGAGTGTCAGCCTGTAATCTGCCAATGGATTCCTGGTCTAACTGGTAATATTCAAAAGGGATCTCCTCCTCCATACCTGCTGTTTCCACCACTGACATCTGTTCTGGCTCTTCATCTACTGCAACTGGTCTTAGTCCATACATTAGAAGCACCTGCAAAATAATGAATGGGGGCTGAATATTCAACTAGCAAGACTGCCCATCGCTGTAGGCGGCTGTTCTTCATTTCTTTCTGAAACAAACATTTTAATGGCTTATGATCAGTATAGATCACAAACTCAGCACCATGCAGTTATGGTCTTAATTTCATGAGTGCAAATATCATTGCATATGCCTCTTTTTCAAGGGTTGGATAGTTCAGCTGGGCTGTATTAAACCTCCCACTAATCAAATGTACTGGCCTTTCTATCCCATTCTCATCATCCTGTACCAATATTGCACCTATACTTTAATCTGAGGCATCTGATGGGATCTGGAAATTTGAGTACCACACAGTCCAAAAGAAGCTGTTTCAACTCACTCCAGGCTTTTTGGCACTCAGCCCCCCACTCAAATTTCACTGCGTTTTTGGTCAGATGGGTCAGTGGTGGTACTATATCTGCATAATTAACCATTAATTGTCGATAATAGTTGGCAGATCCCAGCACATGCCGCACTCCCTTCTTATCAGTGGGAGGGGCCATATCCCGGATTGCAGCCACTTTATCCGGATCTGCTTTCAGACCCTCAGCACACACATACAAAACCCAACAATTTGACCTCCCTCAGGCCAAATGAACACTTGGACTCTTTACTGACCAGGCCAGCCTCCACTAGGGTGGCCAAGACCTCTGTCACATGAGCCCGGTGTTGTGTCTCATTCCGGGAGTAGATGACTATGTCATCTAGGTAGTTCAAGCATGATTTCCCCAGAAACTTGGCTAGAACTGAGTTCCTCATGCGTTGGAACACTGCAGGTGCATTAGTCAGCCCAAACTGCATTCTTTTAAACTGAAACAGTCCCCTGTGGGTACTGATTGCAGTCTTTTCCCTGCTGTCTGGGTGCATTCTCACCTGACAATAGCCTGATTTTAGGTCTATTGTGGTGAAGACTTTTGCATCTGTGAGTTGGTCAAAGATGTCTTGGATTCTGGGTAATGGGTAGGCATCTTTATGAGTCATCTCATTTAAGCGCCTATAATACCCACATAACCTAATAGACCCATCCTTTTTTGGTACACCCATTACAGGACTCGCCCATGCACTGCGACTGGGTTCTATTATATCCTCTTTCAACATCTTCTCCAATTCTTCCTCTACCAATTTCATTTTTGAGAGTGGAATCCTATATGGCCTCTGATCCCTAGTATCTATGGTCATTTCCACTACATCTGCAGTATTCAGAGCAGCCCCCTGGGGGGGAACACCCTTGGGAACCTCTGTCTCCAGTACTCTACCTCTGCTACTGCCCTGCCACACTAGCACATGTAGCTTCTGTCCCTATCCATCTGTGTTCCTCACCATTTAGGATAATATTCTGAAAGTAAGCGAAGCCTCAAACCCTGCTCTAGTTTACCCCTTGCAAATCCTCGAATTTTGAGCGCATTATACACTTTACTTTTCATCAGGCTTTTACTGGCACCAGTATTAATTAACCCTGAATATGAAATTCCGCCAAATTCCACTTGAATACATGGTTTTAAATCTGATGCCTGTCCTAGTTTCCCGACTGTATGGGACCTGATCTTGCCGGTACAGTCGGCCGCACCTGCCTGCACCTTTCTTGGTGATTAACTATATAATCACAGTGGTAGTTATGTGCACAATAACTACACCTTACTGTCTCTCACCCTGGACCTTGGTGAGACTGTTGAGGAGTGCGCCCCATCACTTGTCGTGGTGCCCTCCTTCTCTCACCTCTATTCCCCTTATTATTTGTGGGCAGTGTTGGTGCAGTGGTGCAATTGCCAACTGGTGCAATTGCCAACTGGGCAGCCTGTACTGGCTGCTCAGTGCATTCTGCCATCATCTTTCTGAGACTTTTGATCTCACCCTGGAGTGTTTTAAAGGCCGCCCTATCTGCACTAGCCCCACTTGGCTTCCTTCTTGCATGCCCTTCTATGGCCCCTATTTCCATGGGTTCCTCCAGCCTATTAGCCCCAGTCAGCCTGCCCCCTGGCCCTGCCAGGCCTTCCTCATTTTCCCTGGCTACAGACATGGCCGCCTCTAGTATAACTGCCCTGGCCAGGCGTACATTCAGCCAAATCAAAGAGTCCTCAAACTTCTTAATTACCATGCCATGTACTGCGCCCAGCTTGAGTAGTCCTTTCTCTGGCCAAGCCCTCTGTACCGCCGTACTGTATCGGATACAGTACGCCGACATCAGCTCCCCTTTCTCCTGCTTGAGTGAGAATACTATGTCAATTAGGGCAGTGGCTTCCCTGGCTGTTAAGAACAGCCCAACCAGGCGTTCCCGGACCGCCTCCCAGGAGCTGTGTGCATCATCCTCATATACTGAGTAGATGACCTCATGGAGATTGCCTTTGGAATGACTGAGTGCAAACTTTACTACATTTGCCCCTCTTGCTTCTGACACTATACCTGCCTGGCCTATTTGCTCTACCCAGGTTCTCAATATGCCCAGATCTGACCCATCCACAGTGGCTATCTGTCTTCCCTGTTCCTTGAGATCCCTCACAGCTCTCTCTTCTACCGTAACTCGATCTCTCCCTAGTGCCAGGTGCTCCTCCCTCATCATTCTCTCTTGCAGGATATGCGCCTGCTCTTGGTTGGACCCAGTCCCAAGCTCCCTGGTTTCCCTGATCATTCTGGCCTGGGCTTCCAACTGTCCAGCTGCATATGTGGTTAAATACACTAGCCGATCCCCATCTGTGGGTATCTCCCCTGCGGCTACCCCAGCTGTGAACCAGTCAGCAAACCCCCTATTTAATTCTGCTTCTGCCATTGTGATAGCTGTACTGTTATCCGGCACAATTTAAAACACCCAACACAATTTAAACACCCGACACAATTTAAAACACCCAACACAATTTAAAACACCTGACACAATTTAAAACCCCCGACAATTTCAGTTTTTACTCCCCTACACACACACACATTCAGAGCCCTGCTGGGCTATACAAACGGTGGGTGCGCGCCTGCTGAGCGCGGCCTCCCTACACACCCACACAGTCAGGGTGGGTCACCTTTCTACTGGGACAGCCCCCACTACGGTTAAAGCTGCACACTCCTGGAAACACACAATTTTCAAAACCAACACACTGTTTCTAATTCTGAATTTTCATATGTATTCTAGATTCCTGTGCACTTACCAAACCTTTCGTCCTCCGCTGAAATCGAACATCAATTCAATTTACAGGATCCGCTTTTCTGAAATGAATATGCCCCTTTAACTTACTGACCCAGTATCACTGTCGGCTGAATACAAGGGGTGGGTGGGGTCACTGATGCCTGTAGGCTCCCAGCTCTGTCTAGTTGTTAAGGCCCTGTCACACTACGATGTTTCTCACGAACGCGCTTCAACGCATGGCGACGTGTTGCCATTTTGGGCGAAACGTCGGGACCCGTCGTCACCCGTCGTGACGCGTTAACGGGGCGTTATCAATGCATTAGTGGCGCGTCGGTACACTTTGGTACACGTTGAGCGTGCCAAACGTTTTGACCAAGACGTTGGCGCGCGTCGAGGTTTTGTGCAAGCACAAAACTTTGGACGCGCGGTGACGCTCGCCAACGGGTTGGAGGGCACATTACGGACGCGCTCGCAACACGTCGAAACCCGTTGCCAGCGCGCCGGCGGAACGCTGGCATCGCGTTGAGCAACGTCGCTTAACGTTGGCATTTTTTTCACCAAAATGCGACCGTTCCGTCGGCGCGTTCGTAACGTGCCATCGACGGGTAGTGGGCGTGCTATTGGCGTTGCTCCAGCGTTTCTCAGCGCATTGCCGGCGCGCCTGGACGCGTTGGCGGCGGGTGTGGGCGCGCTGCGGGCGCATCCTAACGTGTTGCTGGCGGGTATGTACGCGTTGACACGCTACTAACATGACACCAACGCGCTACTCCCACGCCGTCGGCGCGCCGGCGGAGCACCGACAACTCGCCGATAACACGCTGATGGCACGCTGGGAACCCGCTGGCGGGATGTTGAGTTGTTGTTCTGCCGCGCGTTGAAACTCGTTGGCCGCGCGCCAAAAACACGCCACTAACACGCTACAACCCGTCAAACTTTCTCCCAAACCGCCGAAAAGTTTGACGTTTCTCGACGCGTTGATAATATTTTGCACGTTGGCGGCACGCCGGACCAAACGTTGTAGTGTGACAGGGCCTTAAAAATAGCCTGCCTCCCTCAGGCCCCTGTCACACTATATTCTGCAGTCGGTTTATCCTAGTAAAATATCCTAGCCAAAGGAGTGCGACTACCAATATTCTATTGGTCAGTGCCCCCTCGCCACTCCTACTGTCTAGCAGATATTACATAAACCTCCCAATGTCTGTATTACCCCTACATCCGTTATTTTACCAATACAATCCATTAACTTAGCCTCAAATACGTTATTCTACCCTTCCGATACGTTAAACGGACTGATCACCGTACAATTACCGGACAAGCAACGGATTGAGCGCCGACTTAATAATATATATAACTTTCGAATAGCCTCGCTCCTTGGGGTACCGGGCGGATCAGGCGGCGTCGCGCGCACACCCCTAACTTCAAACTCTATATACATTTATATAATTCTCTTACACAGGTCTGGCGGCGTCGCGCACACACACAACGGCCTTCCCCAATTTCAAACTATATATAAATGTATATCATTCTCGCGGGCTAGAAACCGGACTGAGCAGTCGGACACAACCCGAATTTCGTAATATATATTATATATCAGTCTCACCGGGCCAGACACCGGACACCATCGTGTGGTTCTGGCTGTTTAAATGGACAAAATGCACACACAATGGACTCCGAATTCCACAATATATATATGTAACTATTTTAAATTGCTCTTACTGGGCAGAGAACGTACCAACCGACACAGAACGCACTAGCCTGACACAGAACGCAATAGTACCCTAATCTTTCTTATTTTTCATCTCTCTTAGTTGTTCACCCACTATACATACATACGCATCACACCACTCACCTATATGTACCTTATATGCATATTATGTGTTGTGTGTGTGCATGTAGTGTGTCTGCCGTGGTTGTTGTGCGGACTGCTCCTCCTTACCGTGTACCTTTGTTTGACATACATATATATATATATATATATATATATATATATATATATATATATATAAACACAACATATATGTCGAAACACATGCTTCAACACACATATATCAACGTTCACACACATATCGAAACACCTTCTTTTTCATGTTATGTATTGTGTGAGTGCAGGCAGTGTGTATGCCGTGTGGTTGTGTTTCCTTGCCTCCTTGTGTGTGCCTTTGTTACATACATACATGTATCCACAATTATATTTATCGACAATATATATATCACAACTATATTTCTCGACAATATACATCACACACACTCCTACAAATGGTGGTACATAGTGTCAAACCCCTCTTCCGACGCCCCAGCGTCCAGGACAGGTGATGTATGGACAAATTGAGCCCTACCTGACCATCGATGACGTGCGCGCCTGTCGTCATCATGTCTTCTGTCGTCGCCATCATCCTCACCGAGTTCTTCAGTCATCTGTCTGAATTTCAGGCAATTCGTTCATGGTCACCAATTATAGAAACATGAGGTTACTCGGCCGCTGTGAGCACCCCATGAGACTACAATACTCTCCCCCTTCATTTCACCTGTGATGCAGTCATACTCAATCAATATTACCAACTCTGGAACTAATACTAAGGAAGAAAGGAAGACAAGTCACAGAGATAGACAGTGAGGATGTTGTGCTTTATTGGCATCAACTCCTGCTCACCTATCAGTGACCTATCACCCTAACCCCTCACCTTCTGTCCACACAGTATCTCATTACTACATTAGCCTGTATAGAAAGCAGTGCCTACAGTCCATGGGTCAGGAGTCCTATGGTTGTGTACACACTCAATTGGAATATGTGAATTTTGCTAGCATCAGACAGAGTGTCTGGGGTTCCTGCTCAAGAGTATGTCTGTCTCACTCAAGAGCCAGGAATAGAGTGATCCCTCTCCAGTGTGTCTGGAGAAGTTTCTTGAATAATTAATTAGAATGAGACTTGTGTGGTCATGATAGGCCAAAGGGGGTCAGGTGACCGGACCTCCCAGAGCCAGCCAATCAGACACTCCCCTACAGACTAGTCAGTGCAATGCCCTAATATGGGGAGTTGCCACCCAAAACCAGCCTGCAGGGTATGGCCCTAAGGAATGCGGTATGGCTGGTGTGCTTGGCCCTGGGTCCGGTAGGGGCAGGTAGTTGTAGACAGTTACAAATAGATATATATATATATATGTATATACCAAAAATGTCCTTTTTCTCCAATTGCATTCTTTATGAATACATAGAGGAACATTTCATCAACCTTGAACTGCTTCTTATATAAGAACATCTCTTCATTAACTTTAGGCATCATGTATGAACATATATCTCACATAGCTTATATCATGTCATCATGTGAGTGGGGGCACCATTGCTTTTAGATTATATCACCTTCTCCCCACTGCATCGCCCAAGAATAATAATGCTCTCTGCCAATATATAATTCTTTTCCGAAAATCCGTATATTTTTACAATGGGTAATTCTTGGCGGAAGGAGTCCATCGAACTACTATACATCCAATACGAACTGACACTGATGGCACAACTTATCTTATTCCTATACATTACTATTCAAACCCAGACATGCGACTATTTCCGCCAGCTGGTGCAATTTTACTCCTCCAGCCACTAACGTCACAACCGCCTCCCAGGTTCAATTGATCAAACGCCGCCTGAACACGAACCCGCGAGGTCAGGCCGTTCTACCGTTGTTAACACCACTCAAGCACTACAAAGAAAAGACACAGTGATTCAGAGGGTTGGGCGCCTGAGCAAAACGTTTATTTTATTCAAAATTAATAGAAATCCAGAACCCTAACCATATAAATTTAATATAATCTATTCGTTGAATATGTTTTCTATATGTTTTCCAAGCAGTTTCTTTCTAGGTGGTGTGGTTTTAGAGATATTTCACTTTTTCTGTATGAAGATTGCTCACCGCCATAGACAATGCATTGAGTTTGCCATATGCGCAGTGCAAAACATCAGTTTTATTCAAAATTAATAGAAATCCAGAACCCTAATCGAATAAATTGAATATAATCTTTTTGGTAAACATGTTTTCTATGTGTATTCCAATCAGTTTGTTTCTAGGTGGTTTGGTTTTAGAGATATTTCACTTTTTCTGTAAGAAGATTGCCTATGGCCATTGACAATGCACTGAGTTTCCTGATATGGAAACTAGCCCGCGAAGGGTAAACACCGCATTGATTTGTGCTGCAGCAATGCTATGTCTATGCAGAGCATTTATTTTTGCAAAATAAATTTAAAAGCTTTCATTGAGTCAATTAACAATATCTTAATTTGCGATTGAAAAGGAAGATCTGAAGTATTTAATTTAACTGAAGGGCAATTTTCTCTCAAAGTATTAATAACAGAGATAATAGTGAAAGTTGGGATATTCTGAGTGTCATTTGGGAACTTCAACTGGTGGGAAATGAAACTCTGAGACTCTGCAGTTTGCATTCGTCACTCGAATCCACGCATGCGCAGAAGCGACATTCGGGAATTTCAACTGGTGGGAAATGAAACTCTGACACAGGCCCGGCAGGCGGCGACGCAAGACAAAAACTCAGGTGCGAAAACAACACAAGGGGCAGCGAGGCCCCCCCCACACCAGATAAACACCAAGTGAGTCATACAGTCAAACAGCCAGAATCAAGGGGCCGGGGTAAAAGGGGGGGGCATGCGCATCCGCGCCGCTCCCCATCCCCCACCCAGACCAACCAGCAGAGCGACACAAGTGGTGGCCTTTCAAACCATTCGCCACAACTGTGCGCATGACACAGCAATACTGCAGGATAGCAGCATCAACATAGCGCCAGAGGCCCTCAGCCAACATCGACGAGAAAACTGGCCCGCACCTGGAAGTGACATGCAACCTCACATCGCAAGAATATACACTGCAGTGCAACCCACCGGACTACCTAATGTGGTCGCAGCACGGATACACATACCGTCAGAACTGAACATACATGAATGGAGGAGCAGACACTCCCAATCGGCTGACCATAAACAACTCATCGACTTCATGGACTTCGGGTTCCTGCTCAGATACATGGGTCTGGCATCAGACACGCCACAAAGAACCAACCAACCGAGTGCATGTCAACACCCGGCCGGACTAGACGAGTACATCAAGAAAGAAGTAAGTTGCGGTGCATGTGGCTCCAGCTGCCACATACAGTGCATGGCCGAGGCCGTGGTGTACAATGCTCAGGAACAAAGAAATACGCGCCACCATGTACCTCGATGACTTGGTTGTCATAGCCCCTGATAGGCAGACCTGCCAACAACAGTTCGAAACAACAAGGCGACTATTCAGCCTACTCGGGCTACCAGAGGCAAAAGAGAAGACCCAGGCCCCAGCCCCAGAAGTCTGATGGCTTGGAGTATGCATAAACACCGCAGATATGACGCTCATGATGCCGGCCGACAAAATAAACAGTACGGTGAGAATTGTCTGGGCTACAGCAGACAAGGTGCACATCACACGCAAGCAACTGCAGTTACTGCTTGGGAAGCTTCTACATTTATCAAAATGTGTTCCGCCAGCCAGACTGTTCGTGGGGCGGCTCCTACATACGCTAAGGACCATGACCACCAACCGCATTGACATATCGGAAGAGATGAGAAGGGACCTCGGCTGGTTCCCGGAGTTCACGCACTCCTGGAATGGCACATCACTCATACCACCAAACAGCCCTGAAAGGGAGCTTGTGGTGGACATGTGCATGGGAGGTATAGGAGGCGCCGACGACAGATATACCTACTCGGCCCAACTCACAGAACAGACCAACGAAGATCCCGATGCCATAACCCAGCTAGAGGCCACCAACGTGCTGATAGCACTACACACACTCATACGCGATGAAGACACAGGAGGACACATAGCCATCAGATGTGATAATGAAGCAGCAGTACATGTGCTATTGACAGGGAAGGGCCACAACCCCCGCCTCCTCCAGATCGCGAGGGCAGCCTGGATGTTCCAGGCTGTCCACAACATACGAGTGACATTTAAGCACATACCTGGGGTCGACAACTAATTCGTAGACGCCCTAAGTAGAGTGCACATTAATGTAACATACCGAAATAAAGCCATAAGCACGTGTCTACGAAACAACATCTGGCCTATTAAACCAAGCATACATGTATTCAAACAACTCAAACCTCTCGTCCCTCGCAGACCCGGCACACAAGAGACTGACCTATGTGGTGCGAGTGAGACAGGAAGCCGCCCGGGCCCCAGGCACATGGGCCAACCACAGGACAACCATCGCAGCATACCGGCGCCACTGCATCTGGTATGGAGTGGACCCCCTCGCTCCGACCGCAATGGACGCACGATGTTGGCTAGAGGAACTAGTGGACCGATAGTGCCCATCCTCAATCGCCAACTCTGCCTCCCAGCAGTGACTATACTTAAGAATGGAGGCGGCCCCAATGCAGCCACTGGACCACATAACCGTACGACTGGCCATGGATGCCCTCATAAGATCCAAGACACACACCCCAAAGCCGACACGGGAAATGCGTATACTGGTAATAAAGGATGTGGTTTGATATGTACAAAAGACACCAGAAAGACGGGTGATGGCCATGGCCATCATAATCATGTTCTTTACTGGAGCCCGACAATGGGAGGTGGCACCACGATCGGCAGCTTCCTTCAACCTGACACGCCACAACAACACGACGGACGACGTAGTCATCAGCCAAGGACAGCTCCACCAGAAAGGGGCAAAAAATATGCAGGGGAACCACCAGTCACGCGACAGGTGCCTGGCCCCCTCGCTAGACCCCGACTTCTGCCCAGTGAATGCATATCGTGAGATGATACCCGAGGCCCCCCACCACAAGGAAACACCAGCCAGTGCTCACATTTCCCCAGGATAGCACAACCATGGCAATCCCATACATGGCTAGGGAATGGTGACAAGCCCAGCTACAAACAGGGGTCCAAAACCCCTTCGCACTACATGCTATAAGGAAGGTGGCTGCCACCATCGCCTTTGCCTCAGGAAGCACTGAGCTTGATGTCCAGTGATTTGGGGGGTGGGCCTCAAATGCCCACAGGATCTACATCAACACACACGACTCAAACAAAGTAAACCACGCCCTCATGAAGGCCATAAACAAATAAAACATAGAACAAACGATTGGCTTGGCCAATTGATTAGCACAGCCAATCAAACGAACAAATAAAAAATGACTAAAAACAATCAAAGAAGAAAAAATGACAATCACCAATTGACACCCGAGCAATTGGCTTATCACCTTCAACTCATTTATTGTGAATTTAACCTGTTAATTAATATGCTATATTGTTTGTGTATCTGCTATCATGTCATTATGTAAATGTTGATTATCTCATTGCTAATTGTTCATATGTTGATCTTCCATCTCACACTCATATGTTATCATCGGTGCGTGACCTTATATTGGCCGGGACTTCCCAGCCTCCACAAAGAATCACATGTAATGCCGCCGGGGGGCTGCACCCAAAATAAAGTCATGCCCTTTATCCCACTTCAGCTTCCACGTCTTTGGTGCCCGAAAGCAATGATTTAGCTGGCGTTGTATGTAGGAGTATTGAATGATGGCTGACGTACTTAAAGTTGCATAATCCGATGGTTTTTGAGTTTCTTTAAATAGATATATTAGATTATTATAATGGTCCAGCGTTTACTTTGAGGTTACTTATCTTAAAGGGGCTGTCACAACTCGCCGGATTGAGCAACGGACAGAATTGTCTAGTCTGGGCATCATAAGTATCAAAATGTATTAAAATGTGTCAAAATGTTGTGATATCTGGTCAAAGGCCGCTGGATGAACGGACATGAAATGGACTTGAAACGGACATGAACAGATAGCCAACGGATGGTAAGCGGACTAAATGGATTCAAACTGAGCAAGAACCATAGACGTCAGTCCGGCAGCATCAGTTCCTAGTTTTGTGCATGTTCAAAACTTGTACAGACACAAAACAGACTTTATTCGGTTTCTGTCCATTTCCCCCAATCCGGTGAGGTGTGACAGGACCTTAAAGGGTTAATTTTGAAGATATTTGAAGCGAAATATACCATGTCCAAAACCCGGGCAAGCAAAGTGATGATTTCAAAATGGATACTTGTCACTACCTATCCTGGGGCCAAATGTATGAACAACTTTTTATTGGCTCCGGTGCTAAGGGCAGGCGGCGGGTTAGCTAACGTCGGTGTTGGAATATGTGTCACAGGAAATGTATGTGACCAAAGCGTGGCGGAGTTAGCTAACCAATGCGTTATTTATAGATTTGGGAAATCCCTCTGAGCCTGTAGCCGGTGAGCACCGCTATTTGACAATATCGCTGCCGATTCGGCGGCCGGGAACCAGCAGCCTTGTTAGTGGTGAACCTGTTCCCGGTGAGCACCGCTATTTGACAATATCGCCAACGATTCGGTGGCCGGGAACCAGCAGCCTTGTTAGTGGTGAGCCTGTTCCCGGCGAGCACCGCTATTTGACAATATCGCCGCCGATAACCAGCAGCCTTGTTAGTGGTGAGCTTGTTCCCGGCGAGCACCGCTACTTCACAATATTGCAGCCGATTCGGCGGCGGTGGCATTAATATCGGTTTGATTATTGGTTTAATTTGACCTAAATTTGGCGGCGGCATTAATATTGCTTCGATTTTAGGGTTAATTTGATGAAATTTCACTTATTGCAAATGTAATTCTGTTAAATATGAGACCATTGAATAGATTTGCCTCTAATATATCACCGCTAATGCGGCGGCGATTTGTTTAGTTTACATTCGTCGATTCGACAATTTTAATATCGCCGCCAATGTAGCGGTGGCATTAATATCGGTTCAATTTTAGGGTTAATTTAATGAAATTTCACGATTTGAGTATGTAATTCTGTTAAATATGATCGCATTGAATAGATTTGGGCCCTAACACCGACGGTAAACTTGATATTTCTTGGGGTTAGTGTAGGCGACGTTAAGCTTGCGGGGTTTGCCTAGCCCGGCCACATACATTGCGACTTTTCGCCGCTAACCCGGAGATCCCCACTAACCACAGGTTTGGAGCACTAACCCTGCTTCATACATTTGGCCCCTGGTGTTTAGCAGGATAGGACACGGAGCGGGGAAATGGGAATGGCTAATTGTCAGTGATTTAAATTCCATATGCTTAATTAACTAAAGCATCTAAAGATAATAGAAATAATTTTTGTTCTAAGTGTTTTTGTTTCGAAATATTCGAGACTTTCTTTGGACTATGCAGCTTTAAAGCTAAATGGACCACATAAAGTAGGTCCCAAGGTCTGTCGATTTAGAGAGGTTTTACTCTATATATCTATAATGACTGCTTGTGTCCTAGCAGCAGCGTGGGTCCTACCATAAGGTGTCTGAGGAGAATGACAACATACCCCATTGATGAAGCATGTGCGCAGTACTCCACATATCGCCGTGAGTGTCGTAGAACCGAATTGTGTACAACCAGTGTCATGAAGGCGACGTATGAATTCCAGCAACCTGTGCAGTTGAGCATGGAGGATTTCCCTCTGTGGTGTCAGGCTTGTTAACACTGGTGCTGCATTAAACGGACCCGGTATAGGCTGCTGAGACAGGAACCATACTCCGACAAATGCTCTCCAAGCATACCTTTGCAGGTTTTCAGTTTATGTAACTGTATATGTCGGGGGGAGAGTGCTGAAATTGATTGCTTCTGTTGTGTTATACTTGTAGTTAGTCCGGCAGCACTGAAAAGGCTTTCAGACAATCGTATAGAGAAAAATGTTAGAATTTGCAATCTGAAATGCTAAATATAAAGTTCAAATGTTTATTTCTCATAACCAGCTACTTTTCGTGTGAATAATTGATTAAATCATCTAGATTAATAGACTTTAAAAGTTGAATTGAGAGCTTTCTGTGGCACTTGCTATCCGGACTGCAATTCGTCCACACCTCTCTCGATCTCCTCTCCGCTGGCCTTGCTCCTCCTTGATATGTCTGAAAAGAGTTCCAGGAGGAGGAGCCCGCCAGCATTTCACTTTCTACTCTTACTCTGTCTGTGTCTTTGGCTCGCTCGATGGTCACCATAGAACAAATAGACACGGTCCTTTGACACAACTCTTATTTCTCTTTCCGAGACACTACCCTTTTTTTTTTCTCCCAGGCATACTTCTCCCCCTGACCAGTAGAGTTGTGTGCTTGGGTGGGGCCCTTTACCTTTAAATTTCTCTCGCTTTGTTCTCGTTGCTGGAACCACCGCTGGACCCATCTTTACCCACCCTTCCTCGGAAACCCTTGCTGCTGTCTGCTGGATACAAGTGCTGTGCTACCGCCAGACCAGAGTGATTCTGGACCGCCCAACGACTTGTTGTTTAATCGTTGTAAAGACATCCCCCAGCTTCTACAATCGTCCCACCAAAGTTTGTGCCGATTTATCGGAGCCTCTCTATAATGTTGCAGTTCTGCAACTGGTAACTGTCGTAAGGTTACAAAGAACCCAGAAGTTAAGTTTCTGTGCTGCCATCTTGGTGTTTGCCATGGCTTCCCCTGTGTGTGGGGAACCTCTCTAGGTCATGTGATGAGGGAATCCCACCTATGATGTCATTCATACATCACAGACCTCAACACTCTCCTCCCACATGTTCAGTTGCATGAACTGAAAAAAACTAAGCTAAGGTAAATTTGGAGAGCTTTTGAGGCTGGATTCGTTTGTATCTGCGTGAGGTATAACCGGCGACTTTAAAGTTACATAACCTGATGATTTTCAGTTCCTTCCATAGTTCTAGATGAATGGATTATGTTGGTCGTGTTAGTGTAGCTTACTTTCACTTTCAGTTGGAGTAACTATGATTTTTTTTAATGGAGAATCCCATGATGTAAACAAACATTCAAATTGTATATATATATACGTGGAGTGCTGTTGTTTACATCATGATTGCATGCACATGTGCATCGGCTGGTTGGCGGAAGTGACAGGTAGCCATAGGCAGTACTACTAGTAAATGAGTTATAGTTCGGGTGTGGTGGCACTTATTAATTTATTTGTTTATTTATTTATTTTGGAAGCTTACTTGCAAAATTGGCTGGTTGACAGAAGTGACAGGTAACCATAGTCAGTAGTACTAGTAATTTACCCAGCCAACATGCCCTGGTGGGCCCTACATGGGGTGTCAATGGGCGAGCTGGGCACAGCTGGGCAGGGGCTCCAGGTTGGCTCTGAAGTGGGCATGAGATGGGCCCCACATGGGCTAGATTCCCAGCTTAAACAAAATTAAACATATTTTGTCTAAGATATAGTGAACATATTCAATAACTGAGATAGGCCCACCTGGGCTAGCCCAGGTGGGGCCCACTTGGAGCTTGTGGCCAAATTTAGCTGGGCCCCAGATGGGCTGCCCATGTGGGGCCCACCCAGGGCCCAGCTGGGAATGCTGGCTGGGAACTGTGTAATAGTTTGGGTGCTGTGGCATTTATTAATTTATTTGTTTATTTATTTATTAATAATGTTTTGGAAGCTTTGAACATGTACATACACTTGCAAAATCATGATATATGACGCCTTTTCCAGTATGACTGTTGTGTCAAAACCATGTTTCTCCCGATCTGGCTGTAATTTTTTATGAAACCAGTTGTCGCTAATTTGTTGAGTGTCCAACGGCCAAGCGAATCAGAATGGCTGGTAGGGTGGGGAAAGGTTTCTGGGTCAATGATGTTCGTCTTCCCCGCTGGGGTCGTGGTGGGTACCCGGCTCCCCTCATCAAATCAACCACAATTCGGAAATTATGCGCCAATGTTATATGAAACCAGTCAAATTAGCTACAGAAATATAGAGAGACATGCTATTTGAAATTCAGCCGTGTTTATTTAATAAGGAATCCTCCCTTTTGCGTGTTTTTTTGCAGCAACAAAGTGATAAGCAAAAACACTGCATTAATACAACAACAACATTAGCGGTGGAACTGCCGTTTCTTTTCATGGTATAGATTGTTTGTTTGTTTGCTGTTGTTTTACATCCTAGCAACATCTAAGGTCATATCAGGACAGGTACCGACTTGTGACAGTGCACACTCATGGTGACTTTATAGTGCTGTCCCACTGGGAAACTAGGCCGCCGGCACCATGACCTGGTATCCCACTCAGTCACATTATCCTGACACTGCGCACACCAGTCCTTGCTCTGTCCTAATAATGCCGAGCACCTGGCTAGGAAGCGATAAGTATAAATGTTTAAGTCATTGGTTTGACTCGACCAGTGTTCGAACCCATGACCCCACGATCTACCCGCACAGGAGACGGACGCTCTAACTCATTCGGTCATCCCGTCTGGTCAACCCGAAGTTCTATTGTTATGATTATGTGGGTGTTATTTATCTATTTATAATGATTTTGAAGCGTTAGGCAAACACGAACAGTCACGAAAACACAGTGAACTGAAATGCAGTGTCCTAGACAGTTTGAACATTATAGAAATTATCAATTTAATGGAAGTATTACACCACTATTTCTGTACTAAACACCATATGTCTGCTTTGTTTTGCTAATCAAACCATTCCCAAGTGCAAGTCACGTGACAGTGACGTCACTGATGTTGGGTAAATATGTTTATTCCACTGAATAGGTCTTTTGCCACTGCCGAAGCACTGGTCTTCCAGCTATTTTTAAATTAAGATTATTTACATACAAATTATATATAGAGTGAGGTATATGATAACTGTTGAAGACAGAATTTGTAGCATATAACAAAAACCCATCACAATATGGAAACAGTAGTGTCATATGACTATATAAATTTTAGTCAGATCAATGTGAGTATTTACATGGTATTTAGAATGTAAGCAGAAGTTATCTTCTGTATTCATTTAGTAAAGGTGTAGTGTGTCTTAATGTCGGGCAAGCGGTATATTAATGTCAGTTTGTTAGAAATATTCTAGTGTTACTCTAGTTATGTGAGTTTATGAATTATGCTGTTGGGGTGGGGTTGTTAGTAATAAACTGGACCAGCTGTGACCAGTGAAGCAGTGGGACCAATCCCAGTGCATTTTGGTCTTAAATATCACTTTGCATTTGGACTCTCTCCGTCATTGTATATGGGTTGACTGGAAATAACGGAGGGACAGCAACAATGAAATGGGTGGGGGCTAGAGAACTGAGGTTGAGCGTTTGGTGACCAGCCAGTTAGGGTATTGTGACACCATGGAAAATCCCTTACTGTGACAGCATAAGGGCCTTCAAATTCCAATGTACTCTTAATGAGTTTATTAAATGCTAGGTAAGAGGACACTGCTCCGGTTCTGGCTGGTAGGTTGATCCACATTATGCTGCCTTTGTAAATTGGTGCTGTAATTAGTTTGTTTGTGGAAGATTTGTGGACTTTGAGTACAGTGGAATCAGCCCATCTAGTATTTCTCTTTGTGTCGTCTATATACAGTATAACCCCGTTAAACCAAACTTGAAGGGACCCTAGAAATTTGTTTGGATTAACCGATCATTGGTTTAACCGAGCTTTGGCTTCGACTTTGGCTTTGAGTAAGCATGTGTTGCACATGTAATATACAATGTATGTGGACACTTTGAATACTTGTTTTTTATGTATATACAGGGTAACCCTGTTAAACCAAGCTTAGTTAAACCAAACGATCGGTCAATCCAAACTTTTTTCGGCGGCCCGGCAAAATACTACCACTTATCATATAAAAAAGTTGGTGCGGTCTCAGAGGACCTTATAACCACATGAAAGTTTGGTTTAACCATACTGGAGTGGTCTGGGGTCCAACAATTTTGTTTGGCTTAACCGATAATTTGGATTAACTGACTTCGGTTTAACCAACTTTGTTATATGATAAATGGTAGTATTTTGCCAGGTCGCTGAAAAAAGTTTGGATTAACCGATCGTTTGGTTTAACCGAGCTTGGTTTAACGGGGTTATACTGTATTGGGTTTGTCTGGCTCTTCTTGACATCAGTGATAAGTGATGTGAATCTCTTCCAACCATTAGGTAATCTAGGTTTGCTTTGTCATGCATTTCCTTTATGCTTAGTTTTTTGGCTCAATAAACTGTTCTTACCGCCCAGTTTTGGATCATGTGTAGCTTAGTCAGTTGCTGCTTTGTGAGCATTCCATAAATTGTGCATGTTAACGTAACATGTCTAATTCGCGGGGCGGGGACGGAACCAGCCCGACAAGACCCGACCCCGACCCCTCCTGGGAAATAGAACACCCATACGCCCAGCACTTTGCCGCCACCTAGCGTCAACCCTGGACACCTCCACCAGCCACAGGAGGAGGACGCGACTCACTCCCGCCAAAAATAACACATGACCGGTTCAAACCCCACCCGCCTCCACGGCACACAACTCCTCCAGCTCCCGATCGGAAAACTCCAACCCTAACTTCAACCCACCCACCCACACCTCATAAAGAACAGATGGGAAGGGTTAAGGGCTCGAATCCGGTCCCCACATACCACCACTGGGATAAACAAAAAAAACCGGGACGAACGAACCTGTGTCTATTGAAGTGTGTGGCGGTGCCCCCTACTGTGTAGTGAACATATTAAAACTGGAAATAAATAACAGAGAAGCTGAACCAACAAGGAACAACAGTCCACAAAGACAATGGCCAATATGAGTCTTTTTATCCCAGTGATTTATTCTGCGTGGCTACTCATCATCCTTTTTTGCTTTCTAAACCCACCATCTTTTTTGTTCCCATTCGAAAGCTCATTTAAATGTGAATATATTACAGACCAAGTGGTTGAATCACCAACGGTAGAAGCATTCATAGCTGGATAAGCCGATGAAAACATAACGTTTTCAAAATAAAAACAATTATCTAGATTTGATTTTACATATGTAACTTAGATACTAGTGCACGTATTGAACATATTTCGTCACATAGAAGGTAATATTGAGACAATTTAATAGAACAATTATGTTAGTGTTACTGCAGAAGCCTACAGTGTCAAGAGTGTTGGCATGCTCGCCACCATTAATTTGGCAAGTTTGCACTTAAAATATTTCAATAGTTAGCCATTTAAAATAAAAGTTTCTTCAAACTAAAATAAGGTAGATAATAACGATTAACCTAATAATATCTAGAGCTAGGACATGCTAGCGATTAAGGACATACAGCGGAATATATGCACTGATGCAGTGCAAGCTTTCCAGTCTAGGCAAACCTCCTACCATGCCCCTAATAATTACAAGCCAGTAGCTAATTTGCAAGCCAACTCCTCCACCGATGTAAATCTCCCCCCCCCCCCTACAAACTTAAAGGAGGACTATAATCGTGAGGTGGATGGCAAGGCATGTTTCTCGTGGAACTGGGGAAAAGGATGCATGTTCTCTGTTCACATGGGATAATGCCTGATAGATATGCACACGTTTGTGCATGGTGTACATGAAGTGTACATGAAGTGTAAATGAAATGTACATGAAGTGTAAATGAATTGAACATGAAGTGTAAATGAAGTGCACATGAAGTGTAAATGAAGGGTACTTAAAGTGTAAATGAAGGGTACCCCAGATGTACATGAAGTGTACATGAAGTGTGCATGAATTGTGTACATACAATGTATATGAAATGTACATTCCATGTACATGAAGTGGACAATTCATGGACATAAAATGTACACTTCATGTACATCTGAGGTACCCTTCCTTTTGGTTCTACTTGTTTCAACGGGCATGTGTATATCATTTATATAAACAATGTGATAAATAACTCAAATAAAACAATATTTAGTAATATCGAGAAATATATATCATGCATCACAATAAACATTATTGTTATTTGTCACAATCTCTAATCAGTTGGACACTTTTATATCATGTATTCACAGTCATTTCAAATTAACAGCATTACTACAAATTTGCATTTAAAATAAAATAACAAGAGCTTAGAGTTGCATAGCCCGATGGGTTTTGAGTTTCTATCATTTTCTGAGATAAAAATATTAGGGTGATCGTTATAATCTACCCTACTTTCACTTGAAGTAACTTTTATTTTAAATAGCTAAATTTGAAGTGCAAACAAGCCAAATTAGTTTTGGCAGGCTTGCCAAAACTCTGACACCATAGGTTTCTGCAGTAATAGGTTTTATTAAATTGCCTCACTATTCCCTTCTGTGTGGTGACAAATGTTTAACAAGTGCACCAGTATTTAAGTTAGATATGTTGAATCAAATTGAGATACCTGTTTTGGTTTTGAAAATTTGATGCTTCATCGGACTATGTAGCTTTAAATAACATTTCGAATAATAATCATCTGACGAAATAGAGTTATATTCGTTTCGTATCAGTGACTTCATTCCATTATCAAACTAACAAACCAGAAACAACGAAAAGAGGAGGGAAAATAAGCGTGGTCTTTAGTGGAAAGGTGATAAAAACCTATCACCCAGTCCATTCGTCGCTGCTTTCCCGAAATCTACAAAGAATAGCCATGCCTACCTGCGCTGCTAAGAAGAGTCTCACTTGCCAGCGCTCAGTGCCAAGCGGGTGTCTGCTGAAGGAGACGGACCAGTACTGACGCAGTCTCGTTTTGGGACACCCACCAGGGCACCATAGCGCCACGCAAGGGCGGGAAAGGAAAACGCCCACCCAAGCCCCCCCCCCCGCCACCCCCACCTACCACCCAAGCCCCCACCTCATACCGGCGCAGCAAGTACACAAGTACTCCCTAATTTTATCTACTCCATCATAAGTCGAGTAATCTACTAATTAAATAATTAGTCAAGCTATGTATAAACTATACACAAGTTGATTGGTTCGTTATCCGACCTTTTAAATGTTGCTGTGACGTCAAACTCTAACAACCAACATGTCATACCTTCGAGTCCCGACTGAGTCAAGCCAATGTCTTCCGTTATTGATACTAGTTGGCTAGATACAAGATTCACCCCGTACTGCTGCAGTAGGGGTGCAAACCAACCCTATGTAAAAGCTGTCGAAAAAACGGGTCAATGAATTGAGAGCCTAATTTCACAATCTAAGAAGCAACATTTTTTCTTTACATACGTCTTATTGATAGCCCGCTACCTTTGAGTTGAAAAATATAATATAATATCTAGTTTAATGCAATTTAAAAGTGAAATCGACGGCGTTCTGTGGCCGCCATCTTGTCTTTTTGCATTCTCTCCCATTTCACCAACTCTGTGCCTATATGGGTAGCCATTTGATACTGGAGCCACAGTTTCTAGGTCATGTTCCATACTAAAGCTATTTTCGCCTGTATTTAGACTACGTTGTCATTCACCTGTGTACTACAAGTACCGGGTGAATCTTTTATCTACTAGTTGGCCTGCTATTCAGCATTAATACTAATAGGATAAAGCAAGAACTGGTTTCTTCAGTCGCAGGATAATGCGACTTAGTGGGATATCAGGTCATGGTGCTGACAGCCTGATCTCTCGGTGGGACAGCGCTATAAAAGTTGCGATGTGTGCGCACTGTCATAAATAATAAATATCACTGTTCGAATATTACATTTGATGTTGCTCAGATGTACAGCTCAAACAAACAAACAAAACAAACAAAACAAACAAGCGAAGCAGCTTTGCAAAGGAATTATATGCATGTAGACATATATATATATATATATATATACACATGTTAAATATAAATATATAATTTGAATTGGGAATGCCGGGACAGGATGTCGGGACGGGATGCCGGGATGGGATGATGGGATGGGACGTAAGGCCGGGACGGGATGATGGGACGGGATGCCGGTACGGGATGCATGGATGCTGGGACGGGATGCTGGGATGGGATGCGAGACGGGATGCCGGTATACTGGGACGGGATGCCAGGACGGGATGCCAGGACAGGGCCAGGACAGGACGGGATGATGGGACGGGATGCGAGACGGGATGCCGGAATACCGGGATGGGATGCCGGGATGGGATGCTGGGACGGGATGCGAGATGGGATGCTGGAACGGGATGCCGGTATACTGGGACGGGATGCTGGAACGGGATGCCAGGACAGGACGGGATGCTGGGATGGGATGCGAGTCGGGATGCCAGAATACCGAGACGGGATGCTGGGACGGCATGCTGGGACGGCATGCCGGGACGGCATGCAGGGAGGGGATGCTGGGACGGGATGCCGGTACGGGAGGCCCAGAAGGGAGGCCGGGACGGGATGCAGGGAGGGGATGATCTGCTGACCGTTGTCATATTCACTACTGTGGTATAAATGCAACTACACGAGTGTTTTTATTATTTGGTTGTTTGTTTTCTTTGGGATTTTGTTTTAGTTTTCTTTTGGAGTCGGCTGGAGGGGGGGGGGGGGGGGGTTGCTCATGCGCACGTGGATGTGGATGCTGAAAGCAAACAACCAGTCCACTCCGTTTTCCATTTCACGTGAGTTTTCCTTTCAAAGGCTGCATGGACTCTGAGCCCCAGCACGAACCGTTTTATCAAATAACTTATCAGCAGCTACTGTTAGGTACGACAACACCAACACTACAGCTGTCCAGCATTGAAAACAAGCCTGGGTACCCGGGCTTACATGTTATGGACAGTATAAATAGAGCTTGAATAAAAAATAAATTTAAAAAATGTTAAACCCGTCAAAGGTGCCTGATATATATGTGTGAGTAGGGACACATATCGTAAATAGGCACAAATAGCCTGTTCGAAGGGAGGGGGGTTGAGGGTGCGCGGGGGAGGGGGTGCCCTGAAAGAAGTGATACAATATGGTGCGTTCTGGTGCATTATAATTCTATGTTCTTTTATAACAAAAAAACAAGCTAAAATGATTCTTTGATGGGAGATTACAAATTAAAAGTGGGAAATTGTTGGATCGGGTTTATTTGGCTATATCTTACGGAGATCTTTCGCCAAATCGAGAGACTTGGCTCCCCTGAACTGGTCCCCTGACAAGTAAGACCCTGGTGTTCAGGTGTATAATGAAAATACATAAGTTAGGTAGTAGTAAGGATTTAGTGTTAGTTAGTAGTTAGGTAGTGGGTACACAAGGGAGATTGGGGAAGGATAGCCAGGGTCTCTACACTGATGGACATGGAAAGTCGGATCGAATCTCAGCCGAGTCAAACCAATGACTTATAAAATTGATACTTGTCGCTTCTTAGCCAGGTGCTTGGCATTATTAAAATAGGGAAAGGACTGGTTGGCTCAGTGTCAGGATAATGCGACTGAGTGTGATATCAGGTCATGGTGCTGGTGGCCTGGTCTCCCAGTGGGGCAGCACTATAAAGTACTGCGCAATGTCACAAGTCGGTTGAGTTTCTGTGATTTTCTGAGATAAATATATTAGATCGATGTTTATAATCTAATTTACTTTAGTTTCAAGTAACTTTTTGATTAAATGGCTAACTTTGGAGATATTTGAAGTTCAAACATGTAAAAGTAATTTTGGCAAGCACACCAAAACTCTGACACCATAGGCTTCAGCAGGAACAGTTTATATTAATTAACTCACCATTCCCTTATATGTGGCAACAAATTTTTTTTTTTTTAATTGAGGGTGTATTTATACTGTCCATAGCATATAAGCCTGGGTATTCAGGCTTGTTTTCAATGCTGGCCAGCTGTAGTGCTTGTGTTGTCTTATCACACAGTAGCTGCTGATAAGGTATTTGATTGCCTGTATTTCAGTAGCAGATAGATAGTTGGTTGGTCTGGTTAGTAGTCTATTGTTAATTTTTTTGGATTTTCTTGGCATATATGTGCTTTATTTTTTCTACTCTTATTTCTAGACTAGCCTACTCCTATTTACATATCATAGGCTTGTACGTAGCTGTGTGGTGTGCTATCTGGCTGCTTTTGGTATGGTTACCTTCCATTGGGCGTCTCGCTGGTGGGCCGTGACATATCACCTGCCCCTTTGCGGTGCAGCTTAGTTGGGGGTTCCTAGCCTTATTTTGCACAGATATTTTTTGTATGTTTTTAGGTCAGGAATTTGTCGTTCCTTTACTGTTTGGGCATTCCACACCTTGGCAGCCATTTCTAGCGTGCTTCTCTCATGAGCTTTTATTTGGCTTCTGGTCTGCTTTAGTAGTGGCGCATTATTTGCTCTAGTTGCCCTTTGAGGTTTTGTTAGGAGTTTATTGTCTTGACTATAGCTGTATGCTAATGTTTTCAGATGAATTATTCTCCTATTTTCTAGCAATTTTACTTTGGTTCTTTTGTGTATGTCATAGGTGGGGTGCAGCTTGTCTACTCTGAGGCAGATTTTCAGGGCTCTGTTCTGTAGTGTTTGCAGTTTTTTTAGAAGTTCTTTCTTTGCACCCATGTAGTTTACATCTCCATAGTCAAAATAGGGTAGCACCATGCCCTTGAAGATTTTTATTGACATTTCTTGTGTCATGTAGTCTCTTAGCTTTGCAAATAGCCACAGTTTGTGGTTTACCTTTTGGACAATTTTGTTTATACATAAGTTGTAGTTTAGTTGGCTGTCCAACTCAAGGCCTAGGTATTTGCAATGGTCTACATTTTCTAGTGTTTGGCTTCCTAGCTTACAGTGTAGTTTTCTTTCTGGCATTTGTTTATGCGAGAAGAGAACAAATGCTTAATAAGTGCATCAGTATCTAAATTAGATATGTAGGATCAAATCTAGATAAATGTTTTGGTTTTGAAAATGTGATGCCTTTATCGGACTATGCAGCTTTAAGCTGAAAGCTCATTGGCTTCAGCAGGCAGCAACGTCACCTAGTTAATTGACACAGCAATGGTGTATTACATTAGGGTTCAACTAGTGTACATACACAAATATGATTGCTTGCTTGCACTTCAAATATCTCCAGAGTCAGCGAAATATCACACAAAGTTACTTCAAAATAATGAATTATGCAGCTTTGCGCAAAATTGAGCATCACCAGAACTTGAATGGGTGATCAGCTTGTAATGAAGGGTACCTTTGATACCCAGATATAGTTTTACTGTCTCCCAAATCAGCAGCTGATGTGAAAGTACAACGTCTGAACACTTCAAGTTCTGGATACTGAATGGTTTATTCACGGCGTAGGGCACGCTTGACCCGCCGGCTAAACTTGCCATGATGTCATCTCATTTGCATATCTCTTTGTCCCCAACTCTGCATATCATTAACATATATTACCCACAGGTCTAGACGTCTATTACGCATATATCACAGCTGATAGGCATGAGTGTTATATGTGTTGTTTTCCTGTGTGGGCGTTTAGACTACCAAAGAAGCTCATCGTATACTCTTATGGCGGAATCCTTTCATCTCCAACCATTGAACACGTTGTCTACAGTTGTATCTAACGGTATAGGCTAAACACCAGGCATCTAGGTATCACTTTGAAGAATAACTGGTTGTTTGGCTGTCTCCAGTTACTCATTTTATACTCACTACTATCAGAAGGATCCTGCCAGTCTCCCCCCACTAAATACCGAAACACAACTCATAAGAAAGAAAGGGAGACAAGTCACGCAAGATTGACAGTAATAAGGTTGAGCTATATTGCTACAACTCTTGTTCACCTACTAGTGACCTGCCACCCGATTCACTTACAACCTGCTACACAGACCCACATACCTTCTGCTTGTTCAGTCAAAATCAGTGCCAACAGCCCATTGCCGCTATGGGTGATACATGCAGCTCCGAGGTGAACTGGTATCTCTAGAGTGAGTGTCTGTCTGTCCAGCAAGTGCAAGAAGGTGACTGGGCTCACACAGACAGCCAATCAGACACCTCTGCAGCATGGGAGCGGTGGAACCCAAGAGAGGGCACCTGTCACTCAACCCAAGGGCAGGTGAGTGTCCTTAATGTGTGCAGATTGGCTGGGTGTGCTTTCCCAGCAGTCCTGTGGTAACAAGTAGTCACCACACAGTTACATTGAACAATAATACATGTCCCTCTCCGTTTTGCACTCTTCCTGGTGCGTGGAGGGAACATTCCTGTAATTAGTAACCGTATCTTAATATCCGGACATCATACCGCAATCCCGATCACCATGCATTTACACATAGTTATTTATATGTCACACAGCGAGTGGGCTCACATTGCATAACTAGTACATAACAATGGTCCCCAACTCCATCGCCCGAGATATTGATATGATTCCAAGCTTGGCTATCACGACCAAAAGACCATATATTTTTACAACTTGCTTGCATGTATTACTTGTTAATAGCGACCTAGTTCCTATTTCTGCCATGGTAGCGCGACCTGCGAGTGAACTTTCTTACTAGTTAACCAACACTCTCAGCCGGATTTATGTACAATTTTAAACAGTTCTGGATTTAATCAAATTGCGGGGACTTCATATATAACCCACTTCTCTGATTGTCTACCTGTGAGCCCAACACTGTCCTTTGTTTCTTCTTTGTTTCACAATTGGACAGCACGAACCCGACATATTAATAGATTGCCATTTATTTGTATATTTTCCTTATTACATATTTGAATGTCCTCTATTTGATTATGTGAGGCCAGAGATGCTTAACCCTAGAATTATATTACATTTAGAATGTCATTTTATCTGAAGGGTGGGAAGGACGGCAAAATCGACTGGCAGTTGAAAGTTTTCATCCTGGCTCTTGCATCGAAGTGAGACACAGTGCGATCGTGCATCATTATATATGTTTGACAAGGAATACCATTAGATGACATAGTAGGTATTTAGTTAAGAACAGAAACCCAGGTGGTGCCATGAACGCGCCCATAGTTACTTGGACAGCGATGTGATAAATCCGTTATATGGTGTAAAATGTTAGTTAACATAGGTAAATATAGGTGGTAACATGATGAGGCGTCCATTGTTACCTGGATCACTGAAGCCCACATGTGTCATAACAGTTAGATTTAAATGTTAGTTCGGGTTTATTCATACAGGTGGCACCAAAATGTGCATCATTAGTTAGGAATGGAACAGGATTTTTGTTTGTTTGTTACATTAGTTGATTAAGCACGGGAAATTTTAATCGCGGACGATTGGGCTTCCTCATTCCGCTGCTCCTTGCCCTATCCTAAGAATGCCGAGCGCCAGGCTAGGAAGCGACAAGTATCAATTTTTAAGTTATTGGTTTGACTCGACCAGGGTTCAAACCCATGATTCCACGATGTACCAACACAGGAGATGGATGCTCTAACTTATTCGGCCATCCCATCGCGAGTGCAATCACCCAGGATAATGGGACTGAGCGTAATATCAGGGCATAGTGCCAGTGGCCTGACTTTCAAGTGAGGCAGCACTATAACGTCGCCATGAGCGTGTACTGTCACAAGTCGGCACCTGTCCTCATATGAACTTAGATATTGCCAGGATCTAAAACCCCAACAAACGAACAAACAATCATCCCAGTAATTCCGAGCACGAACCAAAATAGTGACACATATCAATGTTATGCTTGTTTGGTTTTAATCGGCCGGGTATCGAACCAGCATTGGAAGCCAGTGCCCTTACCTATTAGGCCGTTACATCCGGTCAACTATGTCATGCATGTTCCTGCTGGTTTTTCTCAGTCGCAGCATGGAGAGTGACTGTGCATGTTAGTGCATTGCTAATGGCAACGAGATGGCTGCTAAAGCCCCAGTCACACATACCCCGATCAGGGGCCGGATGAGCCCCGGACCGCCATCCGGGGTGCTCCGGGGCGATCCTGGGTGACCCGTGGCTCGTCCATGGCTCGTCCGTGCTGACACCCCCTGATCCAGCCTGAACCGTGGCCCATCTGGGCTCAGCGCCGTATGTTTTAAAATGTTTAAAACATCCGGGGCGGTCTGGGGGATTTTGCGATCCGGGCTGATCTGGGGGTGGTCCGGGGGTGGTCCGGGTATTTCGGGGGCGGTCCAGGGTGGACCGGGCCTGTCCGGGGGTGGTCCAGGGTCATTTTGAGCCATGGTTTGACCCGGACCATCCCCGGACTATCCAGGACTACCCCCGGCCTAGCCACGGACCACTCACGGACTGCCCCCATAAGACCGGGGGTGATCCAGGATAGTCCGGGGGTGATCCAGGATAGTCCGGCGGTGATCCGGGATAGTCCGGGGCTGGTCCGGGGCAGTCCGGGGGTGGTCCGGCCTTGTCTGGGGCTGGTCCGGCCCAGTCCGGGGGCAGTCTGGGGGTGGTATGGGGCAGTCCGGGGCTCGTCCGGGGCTCGTCCGGGAAAGTGTGACTGCGAGGCAAAAATCGACGAAAACAGTGATTTTATCCGTGCCGTTCCGGGACAGTCCGGGCAGTTGGTCCATGGGTGGTCCGGCTCAAAATCCGGGACTCGTCCGGCTATGTGTGACTGGGGCTTTAGAATACAAGCTGCAGCGATTCGGCACTAGACGGGGAAAAAACACGCTACAAATGTGCAAGAGAAGCTAAGCATGCTTAGATAGGCAGAAAGAAAGACAACTAACTATGTTAATGTGTTCTCTCACAATCTATAAAGCGTAGTTTACATATAATAAAAGATGTCATACAAAAGAAAATAGGATAATGCGACAGATCATGGCCGTGAGTTCCTAGTGCTTGACCTGCTGTAAACAAGTAAATGGCCAACTTGCTCAAGTTACAAGCCACAATGATAATCAGGCGCTGTAGATCTCCCCTGTAACGAAGGATATTGCCGGGAGGGACAGTCACCCCACTTCCGGGCGTGCAAGCCCGCCAGATCGCAGCTCCAGTCTTTTCTTGGAGAGGACATAACGTTTTTGGGCACATGCACAATAATGCAACCTAAATGGTATTTGCATAATATATTATGTGTGGATGCTATGGTCTATGGAGATATTACTTATTGTCAATCAATCAATCAATAGTTCCGTCCTCTAGTCGAGGGTTGGATGCAATGGTTCTCCACTTGTCCCGATGGTGTGCTGTTCTGATAGACTGTGAATAATTCAAGCCTGTCCACTGTGAAATATTTGTAAACCATGATGTTCTTGATCTCCCTCTCCCTCTGCTGCCATTCACCTTCCCTTCCAGCAATGTACGGTATATTGAACTCTGACGAATGATGTGGCCAAAATAAATAAGTTTCTTTGTCTGTATAGTGGCAAACAAGCTTTTCTTATTTTTAATTTTTCTGAGAACTTCTTTGTTGGTGATCTTCTTTGTCTTCTTTGTATACTTATTGTATATTCCCAATAAGGACTGAAATCTCAGCCACTGTGTTGTGATGTGTTTAATTGCGTCACCACTATGTTACCTGGCTACTCTCGAGCCGTGGTGTGGGGTGTGTGTGTGTCGGGGGCGGGGGCGGGGTGTGAATCCAGACAGCTGAAGAATATGGAGAATAGTGGAGTAGGTTTGAAGAATGTGCATTCAACCTGCAGGATGGTCGTGTACTCGTGAGCTAATGAAATTAATATTATTGCTCATGATACGAAATAGAAAAATATTCATGTTGAGACGGTCCCCATTAGTTACCCCAGTCGTCTGACGGTATGCGACTCCTGGTGGCAATCTAGTTAACTAGCGACTTAGAGTATAGCATGAATAGCATCCATGCAATGGAATTGTGGCAGGAATTAGTGCAAAGTAATTAGCCATGTAACTAATAGAACCATTCCACCACCTTCCCTCATCATGTGACAACCTTCCCTCATCACCCCACAACCTCCCGTCATCACCCCACAACCTTCTTCCATCACTGCCCCACCTTCCTCCACCATTCCACCACCTTCCCTCATCATGTGACAACCTTCCCTCATCAACACACAACCTTCCCTCATCACCCCACAACCTTCCCCCATCATTACCCCACCTTCCTCCACCATTCCACCACCTTCCCTCATCATGTGACAACCTTCCCTCATCAACACACAACCTTCCCTCATCACCCCACAACCTTCCCCCAGAATTACCCCAGCTTCCTCCACCATTCCACCACCTTCCCTCATCATGTGACAACCTTCCCTCATCAACACACAACCTTCCCTCATCACCCCACAACCTTCCCCCATCATTACCCCACCTTCCTCCACCATTCCACCACCTTCCCTCATCATGTGACAACCTTCCCTCATCAACACACAACCTTCCCTCATCACCCCACAACCTTCCCCCATCATTACCCCACCTTCCTCCACCATTCCACTACCTTTCCTCATCATGCGACAACCTTCCCTCATCAACACACAACCTTCCCTCATCACCCCACAACCTTCCCCCATCATTACCCCATCTTCATCCACCATTCCACTACCTTTCCTCATCATGCGACAACCTTCCCTCATCAACACACAACCTTCCCTCATCACCCCACAACCTTCCCCCATCATTACCCCACCTTCATCCACCATTCCACCACCTTCCCTCATCACGTGACAACCTTCCCTCATCAACCCACAACCTTCCCTAATCACCCCACAACCTTCCCCGATCACTACCCCACCTTCCCTCATCACCCCACAACCTTCCCCCATCATTACCCCACCTTCCTCCACCATTCCACTACCTTTCCTCATCATGCGACAACCTTCCCTCATCAACACACAACCTTCCCTCATCACCCCACAACTTTCCCCCATCATTACCCCATCTTCATCCACCATTCCACTACCTTTCCTCATCATGCGACAACCTTCCCTCATCAACACACAACCTTCCCTCATCACCCCACAACCTTCCCCCATCATTACCCCACCTTCATCCACCATTCCACCACCTTCCCTCATCACGTGACAACCTTCCCTCATCAACCCACAACCTTCCCTAATCACCCCACAACCTTCCCCGATCACTACCCCACCTTCCCTCATCACCCCACAACCTTCCCCCATCATTACCCCACCTTCCTCCACCATTCCACTACCTTTCCTCATCATGCGACAACCTTCCCTCATCAACACACAACCTTCCCTCATCACCCCACAACTTTCCCCCATCATTATCCCATCTTCATCCACCATTCCACTACCTTCCCTCATCATGCGACAACCTTCCCTCATCAACACACAACCTTACCTCATCACCCCACAACCTTCCCCCATCATTACCCCACCTTCATCCACCATTCCACTACCTTCCCTCATCATGCGACAACCTTGCCTCATCAACCCACAACCTTCCCTAATCACCCCACAACCTTCCCCGATCACTACCCCACCTTCCCTCATCACCCCACAACCTTCCCCCATCATTAGACCACCTTTCTCCACCATCCCACAACCTTCTCTCATCACGTCACAACATTCCCTCATCACCCGACAAATGATGTTTTGCTCATATATATGTTTGTTTACTTTGTGCAAGAACATTTCAAGAGTGGATTCTGCAATCAAGAGTTGAAGAATATGCCTATTGTCTAATCATGACACTACAGACATTAACAGTGACAGCTTCTATAACATTGACTTAGTATTCCTTTATTTTATTTTTATTTTTTTTTTTTTTTCAAATTGTTATTCCAGTTGAATAACATCTTTTTTCAGCACTGAGGCGCTGGTCTTCCGGCCTTCACAATTATAGTGCATATGAACTATTTATGGATGGGATGATGCGATGGTATGAACAATATAGACAGTAGTAGGTTCAAATGAGGCATTACAAATATAGTGGGGATCTTATTTTGCAAATGTAGACTGGAGAATAGTGATTTACCTTTAGACTATATCAGTGATTTGATGATCAAACCTGTGAGGAGACATTAATATAATGGGCATGACTTCCTGATACAGGTAGCCATGGATTTTGGATTATGCAAATAATGGTTGCACGACTCATTTAAATTGTCTTGGGTCAACTATAGCTTTGTCAGTAGTATATGTTTTATTGGTATAGTCCGGTGTTATAGGCTGGTGGGTATACTTTGGTAGTTGTTATTTCTTTTACTCTTTTTGCCAGGGGGGGATTTCAGAGAGGGAGAGGGAAGGGAGTGGTTTGGGACTATGTATTTATTTCAGTTCTCAACGTTTGTGGGCAAAATCGCTGCATTCCAATCAAATGTGTCAGATTATAACGATCAACCAAATACATTTATCTCAGAAAATGACTGAAACTCAAAACCATCGGACTATGCAACTTTAAGCGTAGTGTTCGTTATATATATATATATATATATATCATGAGAGATGCTATAATTATGTTTAGTATCTATTCATTTAGTACCGGACTGACTAGTAAGAGACTGAGTTATATTTGGGAATTTAGCATAGGATTCAAGGGTATTTCCTTGGGAGTGAGTGACCAGAACCGGAAAGGCGTGTAAAGTAATTAACTCACGTGGGTAGCTCATATATGGGGCTTTATTAACTGGAAAGGGAAACACAGCAACATACCCCTTGGTGTGTGGCAGCATCCTGGTGGTGCACAACTGTCCCCAGGGCCTCTAGTCTGCGTGAAGAAGTGTCCGTCGGAGATGGACCTGACTATTCCTGTCGGTCTCTGCTGCACCGCAGTCTCCTGTTGTTGGTGTGCAGGAAGGATCCACCGTCATTGGCATATATATGCACACTGACGATTGAGTATGGAGATAGCACCAGGACGCCCATTCAGTAGACCTACACTGGTCCCCTCTCCTCCCAGACACACTCAGACTCAAACGTGAGCACTACACTGGTCCCCTCCCAGACACACTGGGGGCATTCGACTGGGCCTCTCTATCCGAATATCAAAATATTTCCGAACAAATTCCTATTCGACTAGGACCGGAAGTGGGTTCATATACCGATGATTCGGATGTGTGTATGTGGCTCCATCCGTTCCATCCGTAAAGTTGCGGATAGAAAGGGCCCAGTCGAATGCCCCCAGTCAGACTCATGCATATGCACTGCACTGGTCCCCTCCATTCCCATACACAGACATACTCGCTCAGATGCACTACACTGGTCCGCTCCCCTCCCAGACACACCCAGACTCACACATACACACTACACTGGTCCCCTCCCCTCCCAGAAACACTCA
Source organism: Branchipolynoe longqiensis (assembly GCA_030323885.1). Taxonomy (NCBI): domain Eukaryota; kingdom Metazoa; phylum Annelida; class Polychaeta; order Phyllodocida; family Polynoidae; genus Branchipolynoe; species Branchipolynoe longqiensis. The sequence goes on from CM059186.1 coordinate 47,505,138, forward strand.
GACTCACACCTACACACTACCCTGGTCCCCTTCCCTCCAAGACCTCTCAGACTCGCATATACACAGTACACTGGTTTCCTCCCCTCGCAGACACACTCAGACTCACACATACACACTACACTGGTCCCCTCCCCTCACAGCCACACTCAGACTCATGCATATGCATTACACCAGTCCCCTCCCGTCCCATACACATACATACTCACTCAGATGCACTACACTGGTCCCCTCCCTTCCCAGACACACTCAGACTCCCGCATACACACTACACTGGTCCCCTCCCCTCCCAGACACAGACATACTCGCTCAGATGCACTACACTGGTCCCCTGCCAGACACACTCAAACTCATGCCTGCATACTACACTGATCGCTCCAATCCCAGACACAGACATGCTCACACATACACACTACACTGGTCCCCTTCCTTCCAAGACACACTCAAACTCGCATATGCACACTACACTCGTCCCCTCCCCTCCCAGACACACTCAGACTCACACATACGCACCACACTCGTCCCCTTCCCTCCAAGACACAGGGGGCATTCGACTGGGCCTCTCTATCCGAATATCAAAATGGGCCAGTCGAATGCCCTCACTCTCAGACTCGCACATACACAGTACACTTGTTCCCTCCCCTCGCAGACACACTGGGGGCATTCGACTGGGCCTCTCTATCCGAATATCCAAATATTTCCGAACGAATTCCTATTCGACTGGGACCGGAAGTGGGTTCATATACCGATGATTCGGATCTGTGTATGTGGCTCCATCCGTTCCATCCGTAAAGTTGCGGATAAGAAGGGCCCAGTCGAATGCCCCAAAGAGACTCACACATACGCATTACACTGGTCCCCTTCCCTCCCAGACATAATCCCACTTGCACATATGCTCTACACTGGTCCCCTCCCCTCCCCTCACAGACACACTCAGACTTACACATACGCACTACACTGGTCCCCTCCCCTCACAGACACTCAGATTTACACATACAAATTACACTTGGCTATATTATATCGTATATAGTCTATGTTATATCGACAGACATATATATATAAGCATGCACAAAATACTGTATGTACAAATATGTCTGCATAAAGACATATTGATATGCATGTATGTATATATACATATACACACATACAGATACACACATACAAACATTGTAGATATGCATAATATATATATGTTGGTTGTTGGCGTTTTACGTCCAGACCACATCTAAGGTTATATCAAGATATGTACCGACTTATGACAATGCACACTCATGGTGACGACTTTATCGTGCTCTTCCCCACTGGGAACCAGGATGCCAACACCATGACCTGATATCCCACTCAGTCACATTATCCTGACACTGAACCAACCAGTCCTTGCCCTATCCTAAAAATGCTGAGCGTCTGGCTAGGAAAAGACAAGTATCAAGTTTTAAGTCATTGGTTTGGTACGACCAGGGTTCGGGCCCGTGTGTTCGAACCCCACGATTTACCTAAGCGGGAGACGGACGCTCAACTAATTCGGCCATCCCGTCTGGTTATATATATATATATATATATATATATATATATATATATATATAGTTTGTCTACATATTATATCATATATATATATAGCTTTCTAGGAACTAACTACCAAAACAAATTAATCGAATTCTTACAGAGATGAATTAACAACAAAAATATTACCAAAACAAAGACACATATAGACACACAATAAACCATCTGACAAATGTTAAAATATTTCAGGTGTCATATTTCTTCTTTTTTGTGTGTGTGTGTGTTTTTTATGGTGGGTGTATTTATGCTGCCCATAACGGTTAAGTATCACTTGTTTTCGCTGCTAGACAGTAATAGTCTTGTGACTCCCCTTGTTTTTATAACTTTCAGCTGTTGTGTAGCTATGTACTGCATACATTCTTTCTCTGTTTATAAGCATTCTCCCCCATCCCCCAAACCTCTGTGAGTTTGTTCATTGTACAATCGGATAGTTGTTTGGTTTCCAATAGTTACTTTCTCTGACTGTCTTCACCTTGCTGTGTTAGTCGTCATTATTTTCTAACGACCACTAATACTATTTCTATGCCTATTTCTCAATATATATCGCCAATATATATATTCTCAATATATGTCTTAAGCCACCTATACCTTGGTCACTATTTCTATTCCTCTAGAGAATGTCATTTCCGATATATATTCAACATGGTTCGATTCCCACCACCGGCTGGTGTTGCTATTCACTGAAGTAACTGTGTGCGCATGGGCACATCGCTTTAATCCTCTGACCGCGAATCAAAACAAAAACGAATGTTATGTCACGAAGTTCCTCTCTACGGCACAGTCGCGAGACAAACTATCAATTACCATACACAAAAATACCAAAAAAAAGACAGCTGTTCCACACATGAACGGACCCTCGCAGCTATTTGTAAAGGAGAGTCGGGCTTATTTTGACTGCTTTTTAAGACCACTCCACCTTCCACACCATCCTTCCCCCCCCGAATATATATATATATATATATATATATATATATATACTTATATTGCGCCCGTCCTGATATGAACTTAGATGTTGCCAGGACGTAAAACTCCAAAAACCAACCAACTATGTTTTGCGCACTTATACACATCAGTACTGATAGGACCATATATGTTGCTAGGACGTACAACTCCATTATCCAATGAAATCATAAAATTTTCTAAACCAACTCGTTCACTTAGATTTTGCCCTACATATCTAATTCAGATATCGCTACACTTACTCAAAAAATGGTTCCTCGAAGGGACACACACTTAACCCATTTAATAGAAGTCGTCACTGCTGCAGGTTGTACATATCTATAACTTCTAGAATTCCTGTGTACACACGAGGGAAATTAATTCGCTTTTTTTTGTTTCAAATATCGCCAAAGTTAGCCCCCCCCCCCTCCCACCCACCTTTTCATTTCCAAAAGTTCCTCCAAAGTAAAATAATGTACCTTATAACGATCACTTTAAGACATACAGTAAAACCTCTAAATCGACCAACCTGGGGACCAACTTTAAGTGGTCCATCTAGGGACGTGGTCGGATTAGGGAGTTAGAATATGGTTAGAATGGTATTGTTGGCACCCAAATAAAGCGATTCATATAGGGGAGTGGTCGATATGTGGAGGTTGTGGGTTAGAGAGGGTTTACTGTATGTATTAAGAAAATATTGCAGAAACTCAAAAGCAACATGCTGTGCAACGTTAAGAGCAATATCGGTGTGGTCGGTTTGGGTTGATTTAATGGAACATTAGGGGCATCCGAAGTTGTGAACATATTCAGGGTCATAGAAAGGGAACTAATTTGTTTAATCCTCCGTGACACCCCCCCCCCCCTCCCCAAAATAGTACATATCAACACTTAGATAAAAGATTCACCCGGTACTTGTAGTACACGGGTGAAGATCAGCCTTATATAAATACGGGCGAAAATAGCCGTTAGTCTGGAACATCACCTAGAAACTGTGGCTCCAGTATCAAATGGCTACCCATGTAGGCACAGAGTTGGTGAAATGGGAGAGAATGCAAAAAGACAAGATGGCGGCCGCAGAACGCCATCGATTTCACTTTCAAATCTGATTAAACTAGCTATTATATTATATTTTTCAACTCAAAGGTAGCGGGCTCTCAATAATACATATGCAAAGAATAAATGTTGCTTCTTAGATTGTGAAATTAGGCTCTCAATTCTTTGACCCGCATTTTCGCCACCTTTTACATAGGGTTGGTTTGCACCCCTACTGCAGCAGTACGGGGTGAATCTTGTACCTAATCAACACTTTGCTACAGAATAACAAAGACAAGAAAATGAACATCTTAAATATAAATATTTGTTATTAAAGTTCCACTTGTCTGACTCTCACTCTCCCCTCATTTTATGTTTTGTACGACCGTGAAAATATAGAAACTGTGGATGGCTCTTTAGTATATATTCTTTAAATTATAATTGTTGTTTAACCCACACCCACCCACGCCTTCGGTGTTCGGTACTCGAGGCATACTGCACTATTCGGAAAGACACAGGCTAGACGGTCGTGGGAGGTCTTTCTTCCGCTGAACGATACACAATATACACAACATGTGCAGAGCAGGAGTTGGGCCAACATGGAATTGGGCCGGGTGTTCTAGACAACGGGACCGGGCGCGGTGGCCGAATCGGTAGAGCGCGTGCCTGGCGTGCAAGGAGATCGGGAGTTCGGTTTCTGGTTGAGTCAAACCAATGACTTATAAAATTGATACTTATTGCTTCCTATCCTGGCGCTCGGCATTAATAGGATAGGGCAACGACTGGTTAGCTCAGTGGCAGGATAATGTGACTGAGTGGGATATCTGGTCATGGTGCTGGTGGTCTGATTTCGCAGTCGGGCAACACTACATAGTCGCATGAGTGTGCACTGTCACAAGTCGGTACCCATCCTGATATTACCTTAGATGTTGCCAGGATGTAAAACTCCAACAACCAACCAACAACCAACCGAGAAAACCGGATGTGGTTGCATGGTGTCCTGTATGTTGGCAACGTTTATTCTGTTGTAGCCGCCCCCCCCCCCTCTCTCTTCCTGCACATGTCGAGTGGGGTGGTTTTTCAGCATTCTGTTATTGGCGCGATGTTGAAATTTTCAATATTTCATTAGCTCAGACATAGCGTATTCACGGTGAATAACCCAGACATTAAGACTTCCAAAACAACTGGACTGAAATGCTCATATGAGTATCGTCATACTCCTGTTTACCATATTATATACATAAAGATATATACATATATATATATACATATATATATGAAGTGGGCGAGACTACTCGCCTTGTGGCATTCACGGGCGTGCGCCGATTAACCCGTATTTGGAAATACGGGCTACTCGCCATGGCAGACCGCGAATACCAAACACTAACGGGGCACCGGGTTTCCGGCCGTAAAGCGTTGCTAGGAGACGCAAACTGCGACTCGCCTGGCAACGATAGAAGGTCGGGCGTTCGGACCCAGACCGATCAGACGTATTTAATGATGCTCTGATGTTTTAGCCGAGTTTTTAGGCCTATATTATCGAAATTCTAAAGTTGTTTGAAATTAAACATTAGGGGAGGGGTTTGCATAATATTCCTACGATAGGCGTTACGAAAGAATGTTAGTTTGGTTAAGAATAAAACGCCGTGAGCTCTTGGAAAAGTAAATTGGAACGTTCCTTGCATTCTTTACTATCCTCCAGTTTTCTATGGAGTAAACCGCTATGGTCGAACTTAACATTGGATTGCTTTATATATATAATTAAGGGCCTTGAGCCTAACTAGGCCTTATGCAGCTACTTAGCCCATCTGCGGGGAGACTATAACAGACATTTGAACAGAATTAAGGCATGGATCTTTTGGCTGAAATAAGACAGTAACTTAGTCTGATTATCAGTGACAGTGATAGTGACAGTCGCGCATCTGCTTAGTTCTGAATTTAAACTTATTAAATACACCAGCCAGTTAGTTAGTTGAAATAACGAAGTAAATGCTTTAGACCAATAAATACGGGAGGGGGCAAACCTCCGTATTTAGACGATACTCTGGCTGGCCGACTTTAGCCTGAGAAAAACACCGACGGACACGGACTACCTGCAGATGGGACGAGGGGCAGCGGCGGCCCGCGGCCGGCCCAGGAAATTCACATGGAAATAATTATATAAATTAACACGAAGGCTCGCCTTAAGCGGGGGTGGAATAGCCCGACGGTTAAATATATATATATAAATATATATATATATATATATATATATATATATATATATATATATATAGATATGTTGTTTCTTTTATAATTTACAGTATTAACAGCAAAGCGAGGTAGGTGACCATAAAAATAAATACTAGCTAGAAAATAAAATCGCTTTTAGTCATTAAAAGCGCAAACAAAATCCCTTCTCTAATCCACACTAGAGAAAAATAACCCACCTCCAGCACCAACGCTATTTCATACCTAACTGGCGCGAAAACAAGGTTGAGGAGATTGACTGCAGACTATGCAGGGGCATGCATTTTGTCCATTTAAACTGACAAAGTGCCTACAGCAAAATTGACAGCATTAAGCTGCACTTAAATATCTGTAAATTTGAGGTATTAACACTATCAGAGACATGGTTTCATGACCTCCATGGTGATAAACTTCTAGAAATAGATGGGTACAGACTTGGTAGAGAGGATAGAAAAACACTGACCAGTTCACAAATACAAAAAAGGGGTGGAGGGGTTGCAATATACACCAAAACAATCCCTAAACTCAGATCATAAGACTGTACAAGAAGCAAACAGATCAGACACTAATATTGAACTAGTATGGACACTAATAAAAAATGAGAAACAAGAACACATAGCTGTAGGGAGCCTATATAGACTGCCAAATGGGGACATTGAAGATTTCGCCACACAACTTGAAGGGTCCCTAGACAATGTCAAAACTCACAAAAGCCAAAATATTCCTATTAGGGGACTTCAATATAAACTACAAAACAAACAAGAACAAACACTCACTACAGAACTTACTCAAAGGAAGAGGACTACAACAAAGAATTAGTGAACTAACCAGACTTGGAGAAAACAGCTCGATAATAGACCAAATCATAATAAACTCAAAACATACCCCACACCTCAGGAACTAGGAATTGGGACATTAATGACCATGAATTTATATATATTATTAGAAAGAAAATAAAAACCAAAAACAAAACTACTCTCCGTATTGGAAGAACGTACAAAAATTATATGAAGGAAGCACTAGCAGCGCACCTGGAAAAAACTGTGAAATTACCAATAACAACTGACACAGATGTAAATGGCCAATGGAACACTATCATTGGGGAAGTGAGAAGTCACCTCGACACTACCTGTCCAATAAAAAAAACTTAAAATTAAAAGAAAACAGGACCCATGGGTAACCCCCGAATTAATCAATGCAATTATGGACAAATAGAAATCAGGTAAATTAGCTAAAGCAAGCAGGGGACTTCATCCCATAGAAGAGTACCATATAGCAATAAATTGAAGCCATAAATCAGTGAGGAAAGCCAAAGGGAAATTTATTATCAAAAAGACCAAAAATGGGGTCAAAACTCACATAAATTCTGGAACAACATAAAGATCCTAATTCCAAACAAAAAAATAAAGATACAATTACCTTATACAACAATGAGGGAATTGAAATCAGCAACAAGGATAGAGCAAACATAATGGACAAACACTTTTCTACCATAAGAAATAAACTATCCAGAAAATTTAACTCTACCTGGGCCACAAGAGCACCACAACTAAAAGTAGTGATAGGGGATTGCATAACCACAACAACAACAAAAGTGATCTCATAAAAACAGTTGATTGTAATAAGCCCTCAGGCATTGAATATACCTCAAGTATAGTACTGAAGGATGTAACCTATTCAATACATCTTTCAGAGAAGGTACCTATGTAGACTGCTGGAAGCTAGCCAAAGTAACCTGGTATGAGAGCAACCAGCCTTTGATGACGCTGTAAGGTATACACAGCAGTGGAAATCCAATTTGGCAGATGTGGGGGGACGGGGAATCGAACCATCGAGCTTCAGATTAGGAGTCCGACCTAGAAAAAGTCAGATACTCTAACCACTCCACCACAGAGAACACGACGTTATGGGCAGAGTAAATACCTTGTCAATAACAGATTTAAACAAATTAAAAAGCAGAGTGTAGAACAATGGTTTGTGCACTGTTTCAAATATATAAACAGTTACAAGCCATAAACAAGAAGCAAGAAAACCAAAATTATTACTCAAACAAAATTCAAAAGATTTGAATCAAATTGGACTGGTGCTGCCCAACGGTGAAAGCAAGTGTTAACACACTTGTCCTCTATGAGCAGGGTAAATAAATTCATCACACAGCCACAATATATATATATAAATATATATATATATATATATATGTATAGACGGTCATCATATATAACAGAGACAACACGGAGATGGAGCTGATTGAAGAGAAGTTTATAACTTATGGCAGATGATCATCTGCCATAAGTTATAAACTTCTCTTATATATATATGTCAAATCTGTCCAGTAGTGCCTGTATATTCTAGAGTTTGGCCACGCGATGTGGGCGCCGGTGGCGAAAATAGAAACCTATGGCAGCACATAATGATTAACTGTGAGGTGGTCTGTCCTTTATTTATACTCCCATAATTCTATGAGACTGGATTTATACGATTGAATATGAATGAATCCATATTTGTATGACTCCCAAAGAAGCTAAAACCAACATTGTGTACTGAGTACAGAACACTAAGCCTGATGAGTCATATGTTGAAGATGATCCTGAAAATAATTTTACTGAGAAACAGACAGAAAATTGAAGAACAAATCAGTAATGTACAAAGTGGGTTTATATCTGGAAGAGGTACACATGAAGGAATTTTCAATATGAGAATGATTTGTGAACGTTATTGTGAAATGAACCAGGATGTTTATGCCTGCTTTATTGACTATGAGAAGGCCTTTGACCGAGTCAATCATGAAATGTTAATCAAATGTTTACAAGATATTGGTGTCAATAGCAAAGACATTAAACTAATTGTGAACTTATACTGGACACAACGTGCATTTATAAAAATGGAGCAGGGCCTATCGGATGAAGTTATGATTAAACGAGGAGTTCGACAGGGGTGTGTATTGTCACCATGTCTATTTAACCTGTACACAGAGATGATTTTCAGACACATTGAAGATTGCAAGGGAGTGAAAATAGGTGGCATGAACGTCAACAATCTTAGATATGCCGATGACAGTGTAATAATAGCAGACAGTGAGAAAAACCTACAAGATATAGTGAATAGACTCAATAAAGCTGGAATACTATTCAACATGAAGATGAATGCCAGGAAGACCAAAACAATGGTTATAAGTAAAAAGACAGATAAACCAAATATCAATATAAACATAGATGGCACAAACATAGAACAAGTATCCGAATTCATATATCTTGGACAAAAGATTACAAATGATGGGAGATATGAGGAAGAAATTAAAAGAAGGATAACAATAGCCCGAACAACATTCTCCAAAATGCATAGAGTGTTAACATCAAGTAAGATATTAATACAAACAAGGAAGTGTATTCTTCAGTGTTATGTGTGGTCTACTCTAATGTATGGGACTGAGACATGGACAATCTCTAAGAAAATGTACAAACGTTTAGCAGCATTTGAGATGTGGACTTATCAAAGGATGATGAAAATATCATGGACAAAGAAGATCACCAACAAAGAAGTTCTCAGAAAAATTTAAAATAAGAAAAGCTTGTTTGCCACTATACAGACAAAGAAACTTATTTATTTTGGCCACATCATTCGTCAGAGTTCAATATACCGTACATTGTTGGAAGGGAAGGTGAATGGCAGCAGAGGGAGAGGGAGACCAAGAACATCATGGTTTACAAATATTTCACAGTGGACAGGCTTGAATTATTCACAGTCTATCAGAACAGCACACCATCGGGAGAAGTGGAGAACCATTGCATCCAACCCTCGACTAGACGACGGAACTATTGATTGATTGATTGATAATTCTTTATGGAGCATATACATGTTGAAATGACGAGGAAGAATATGTCAGCGTATTGCTTGGTGTTGGTTGTTTTTTTTACCACAGTGCGATTAATAATCAAAAGGGTAATTTATTCAGAGTGGATGGTCTCGAGGTAGTTTATGTTTCCATATTTGGAGTATTGCGATCGATTCCTTTCAGAGTCAAACCAAAGGCTGGTTTTGTGTTGTGGGTTTTTTGCTGCCTTTTTATTTTTTTAAATTTGGTTCATTAGTTCTCATCTCTTTGGAATGAGTAAGCTAGAGCAATCACTGGTTGGAAAGTGTTATTGGGTGGAATATTAGCAGCGCGGTACCTTAGTGGTTCAGCACTGTAGGGATAGCTGTCGATAAGGGCACACTGTTATCATAAGTCAAGACCCTGGAAAGACGGTGTGTCACCTTGGGTGTGAACACGTGTCACAGCTGTGGGGTGGTGGGGGGTGAGGAGCCAAAGAAGTACAGAACCGATCAAACGAGATGCTCTGGCCGAAGTGAACTTTAAGCAGTTCAGGTCGGAATTATTTCAACTTTTACTCCAGGTGATGCATCGATCGGCGGTCATTATTAGTTTGAATCTAAGTTGGTAGGGGGCAGTAGTGATAGTATCCATAGTAACGAATGCTGGTTTGTCCGCTCAATTACCCTGTTGCAAATCAAGATGGACAATTGAGCGACACGAGACCAGATCAATAAATAGTGGCAGTTGTGTTGTTACAGTATAGAGTTGTAGTGTTTTGATTTAAGAGTTTGAGGTGTTTTGATAAAGAGCAAGTGTCCTGGGAGCCAATGAGATGGAATGTTTTGGTACATATTCATATACCGCATCCGAGGTCCAGTGACTCAATTGTTTGATGTTGTGTAGGGTAGAGTCCCCTAGCTTGGAGGGGTGATCCGTCCATCGTCAAAAACGCAGGGCCATCAGGGTAGAGTGGGGTCCCGGACACATAGGCTCTCCAGGCCCGGATGGGGCAGAAGAGCGAACGAGGTATGGCTGGGATTAGTATGTGTCTGGGACACGATGAAGGTGCCTCAATCTTCGAAGATCTGACATGGACATTGATGCCCAGGCGTATCAGGGTTATGTCTCCAGCCCTAAGGGTTTTTTGTTTGTTTTTTTACATCCTAGCAACATCTAAGGTCATATCAGGACAGGTAATGAGTTGTGACAGTGTGCACTCATGGTGACTTTATAGTGCTGCCCAACTGGAAGACCAGGCCAGCACCACCATGACCTGATATCCCATTCAGTCACATTATCCTGACACTGAGCCAACCAGTCCTTGGCCTATCCTAATAATGCCGAGCGCCAGGCTAGGAAACAACAAGTATAAATTGTTAAGTCATTGGTTTGACTCGACCAGGGTTCGAACCCACGACCCCACAATCTACCAACATGGGAGACGGACACTCTAAGGGAATGACCAGAGTCAGTGTTTAGACCAGTTGAGAAGAGGGTGCTCTGATGAAGGAGAGTGAAGTAGCCTATGAGGGTAGCCGCGGCAAGGACTACACTGTTCGGGCCCACTGTCATGAAGAATCTTACAGCATTTCTGACATCGGTAGGTGTCAGGGGCAGTGCTTGTACAGGTACATGCTGTGACTACGCTGTATGCCTCGTTTGAGGAGGCCCACGAGGTATGTCTCGAAAGACAGAGTCGTTCCCGAGAAGGTGAGTACCCATGTCCGCGTGCCACTAAAGTAATTTAGGATGGCCCCAGGGGACATTAATCAGTCTTGGAGGTGTATTAGATATGAGATGAGGTGGTATTGTGCGGTATCAGTGGGTCAGCTCGGTGTGACCTCATGTATGTGTAGTATTCTCTTGCTTGCGCGGCTTTATTCTTCCAGGTTCCAGTTGACAGACCATCTGCTATCGCTTTGAGCAGGGACTGGTGGTGGTGTTGTGGATAACCTGGGGAGAGAAGGCAAGATTTAACAGTCGAGTCGCAGGTTATATATAGTGTGGGAGTGAGGGCATCATCATGGTCAACAATCACTGGCAGTAGGCTACTGTCTGTCACCATGTTGTTTGCAATCCTTCGTGCGCAGGGATCAAAGCACATGCGGCTCAGAGCATCCGCAAGCACAATGTCTTTCCCAGGCTTGTGTTTGACAATAATGTTGGTACTATTGCATGCGGCATAAAGCCAGATTTCCCAGGCGCAGGCACAGATGATGGGGTCGTGGCCTGCGCCCGTTGTGAGGACTTGCTGTGACATTGTGTTGTCGGTGTTGATTATGATGGTGTAGTGCTGGGGTTCATGTGGTGCAAGGTTCTTGAGTGCAACAATGAGGTTTATCACCTCCAGTTGTGGGATGGTATGCTGCTTGGCGACAAGTTGCCCTGAGTACCTTGCAGCATAAAAGTGAGTGTCGGAATGTGCGCTGCCAGCCTGTAGTGAAGAATCACACTCAATTCTCCAGATCCTCCAGTCGCCTGTCGGTAGGAGCACAATTCCATTTGACTGGGCTGCGTATTGGGTGAACCAGTTCACATCCATGGCCAGCTCGGGCGGTTATTGTGGTTTCCTCTGTAGGGCGAGTTTCGGAGTGCACAGAGGATTCTGGACATAAATCTTCTTGCTGGGAGGACGCACTTAGCGACATGTTGAAGGCAGCCCACAAGTCTCTCGAGATCTCTACGGGATGCAAGTACCCCATATCCAATATCCCGCAATCTCTAATGACGTCTTGTAGTTTGTCATCTGTAACTAGACTATAGCCGTGTTTACACGGGAGAGTTAAATCGCTTCATATGAATCGCCTTGCCTAGTTCGCCTCACATTCGCCGTGTAAACACGCCACTGAAGTGGATTAGGGCTGATTCGCTTCATATGATTCGCTTTATGTATACCGGGTCGCGAGGTGGTTTATGTGAAGCAATTCAGCTGTTTCCCAGGTGGAGTGTAAAATAGCAGTGCTCGCCGGCTACAGGCTCAGCTGTAACTATCGCTGGTGCCCGGCAGTGTTAGGGACCGATTAGGCCGAAATCTATTGAATGCGATCATATTTAACAGAATTACATACTCAAATAATGTAATTTAATTAAATTAACCCTAAATTCCTAAATTCCGATATTAACGTAGCCGCTACATTGGTGTCGTTATTCATATTGTGAATCGACATATGTAAACTGAACAAATAGCAGTACTCGCCGGCTAGAGGCTCCCCACTAAGGCTGCTGGTTCCCGGCGCCGAAACACATCGCTTCATATAAATCAATTTGCCTAATTCGCTTCACAATTGCCCGTGTAAACACGGCTTATCATTGCCGATGGTATCACAGTTCATAACGGGCTTGTCAATGTTTTGTAAATCAGCTGTTGTAGTTTCAATAGTATGATTTTGTTTACCTTTTTCTCATCGATCCTGTTGTTCATATCCACTGTTGACACATCCCGCAGGTTCAGAAGCTCCATCACCTTGTTGGTTTCCTCCGTTAAGAGTGGTATGTCCATGTTGTTTAGGGTATGGCACAAACACAAAGCGCCTCGTTCATATTGCCAGCACCGTATCAGATCATCCATTTGGAGCAGTGTGTGTTGTTTCACAATCATCTTGTGCTGTGGCACCATCTGTGTCTTGACAGGTGAAGCTGGTGGTACCTTTGCCCAACATTGGCAGGCGTGCGCCATCTTGTTTCATGACGGCCTCGTGGATGTTTACTAGATCTAGTTAGGGCATCAATGAGTGGTTTCCGTGAACGTGGAGTGTTTCACCCGCGGGAATGTGCGTGGGCTGGCTGGATGACTGGGCGGGTTCAGCTCAGCCGCCCACTAAAAAACCTTTTTGTCATCTCTACCAGCTGCGTTGAGTTTTTCGTTATATCTTTTCTTATTCTGGCAGACATTTTCTTGGTAGGGGGTAGCTTTCTTATTTTTGTTGGTGCACGACGCGCTCAGGTGGCATCGCCAGTCGGGTTGGAGCCCATGGGAAGTTGAGAAACCGCAATCGTTTCCCCAATTCCATGGCTGACAGGGCTTGCCATCAATGTCTTTATTATATTCAGGCACCGTGTACTCCGCTGGTTTGTATTCACCTGACGATGCAGATGTTGCAGTAGCTGTTGCTTCCGCACGGCGGTTCCCACATTGATTGTTTTTGGTTTTGTCGAGGTGGGTGCTGGAGGAATAAAACACCACAGGCAGGTGGATACCTGTGATACATGAAGATACATCAAGCTAATCCCACCATAACTACACAATACCATCTGATGTCTTATATCTTATATCTTACATCTCCATGGCCACAAATCCCCATCCATGGTCATGGAATACATAAGCAGAACCCAAACCTGGGTTCTCTCACTCAGAGGATCAATTTAAACTATTGACAGACTCATGGCTAAGGACATAACTCTCACGAAACTGGGCCTTAACATTGAGGCATGGCTTCATACGTGTCCAGGGCACAGCTACATCTTGATGTATCGGCCTTCATAATGATGGATGGCCTTCCCCTCCAACCCCGAGCCCCGCACGATGCACTATGACTTGCCCTGTCCGTGATGGGCCACCCTTCACCAGGTGCCATCACTCTGCACAGCCTTTGAAGGGGCGGTGCACAAACCCATGCCAAACTCGGGTCATCCTTGATGATATAAAACACCTCAGCAACCGACTTCAGATGCGGTATCTGCCTATATCCCAAGGCTGCCACCTCAGCTCCCAGAATGCTGGCATCAATCTTTGGTTGAGCATCTGGGAGCCTCGTACACTAAACTGACTCTAATCTACAACCACTAACTCTGACAAGAATATATGCCACTATATCCTACATCGATGGCCCAGCTTTCCTCACCACAGATGGCCTACCACTCCATCCAAGGGCATTGCTCGACACCCTGAGCTTTGCTCTAGCCATGAAGGGCCCACCGGCACCAGCTGCCATCACTCTGCAGTCTTTGCCGGGGTGGGGCCCAAGCCTGTGCTCTACTGGGCTCCACGATTGATGATATTAAAGAACTTGGTCACTGGACCTCTGAGGTGGTACACATATATGTGCCACGAGACTATATCCTCGGCTACCAGAACTTTAGCTAAAGATTTTGCTCAAGTTATGTAAGCCTCAAATTACATTCAAAGACTTAATCATCTCTTGAAACCTGATATGTAACATTAAGAAACTACAGTAATAAAGTCCAATATATAATAAGTCGGTCTTGTGTCTTTCAATTGTACATGTTACGAGAACATGGGTAATTGAATATGCATGAACGTCGTCTTCCTTGCGATACAAAGAAGCATTTCTATTAATAGATTGTCTCCCCACCGTCTAGACAGGCACGACGCTTAGCGTCATATTTAACTAACGGACTAGCCCACCTTTCAGCTCACTTCGACTTCGGCTGCGGTTCCATCAACCCCTCTACTACGGGATCCTTTGTTTACCATCCCATCCACCCAAGCTGTAAGATAGCTGATGGGTCAAGTTCTGTAAGCCTCAAATTACCTTCAAAGACTCAATCATCTCTTGAAACCTGATATGTAACATTAAGAAACTACGGTAATAAAGTCCAATATATAATACATTGGTCTTGTGTCTTTCAATTATATTAATTGGTCGTAATGCGAAGCATTTCGTTTGATGCGAGGGAAGGGAGAGCGACTCACCCCCCCCTCTCCCGGGCTTTCACCCAGCATTCACGCCTCGCGCGACGCCCGCTGCTCACCCTCGCCCTCCCCCGGCCCTGAGCGACTCACACCTCTCCTGCCACTGCTCACTCTCCCCCTTATAAGGCCGCCCGGCCGCCTCCCTCAGGCACTCAGCCTCCAGCCGCCTTCCAGCTCTCTGCCCTTTTCTTCTTTGGCTCTACTCCACCTCGGACTCCACCTCGGACCGCTGCTCCTCTGCCGACCCTGCACCATGCCCGGCCGCGGCAAAGGGAAGAGTCGGAGGAACTCCAAGACCTCCGGGATGGCCACACCAGGACCCTCCTCGGGCTCCCCGGGTAGCCCCGTCCCCTCTGCGGCCCCGACCTCCCCGGCAGCACCCTCGGGCCAGCCCAGCAGCGAGACGGCCCTCCTCATCGAGGCCATCACCCGCCTCACCAGACGCATGGACAGAGACCTGGACGACAGGGGGGAGGCCCGAGGGGCCCCGCGGAGCCCCCCGCCCATGCCGAGGCGGGAGCCCGCCTGCAGCCTGCACCACGTCCCGGTGCCTCGGGCGTACGCCGCAGCCGGGAGCCGGCCGCCGCCTCCACCTCAAGCGACTCAGCCCGGGGGCCCGCACCTACAGTACCAGGGCTACACCCGCGCCCATGCCAGCTCAGCACCACCGCCCACCTACCGCCCGGATCCCGAGGAGTACAGCCCGGCATCCGCGGCCGACGCGGTCCGCGAGCTCCTCGCATCCGCCGAGGCGCATCGCACCGTGCGCCGCCGAGGGATCCCAGCCGATTATCTCTTCCCTTGCGACCTCGTGGAGAGGGGTGCGGGGCGCAAGGCAGTCAAGCTCGGAGAAGCAACCAAGGACGAGTACAGCCTCGCCCTCCTCTCCATGGTCAACCACCCATCCTTCCCGGATGACTCCCTCCAGGGCCTACACCAACACCACCTCACCCTCATGAGAGACGTCCTCATCCACCCCTGGCCGACCGTCCGCCGGTACTCGGAGACCATCTTTTCCTGGATCGCGGACGGAAGGCTCCCCCAGGGGTGGCATGACCCTGTGGCCCTCAACGCGCTCAGGGTCGACTCCCTCACCACGCCCACCACCCCGGCAACACCAGCTCCCCGAGGCGACGATGCGGCCCGAGGCGCACACCTGCCCTGGCAGCAACCCGACACACGCACCGCCTACGATAGGCACGCTCACGGGGCTCCCTGCTCCGCTTGGAATCGCGATCCCGCCTCGTGCGATCGGGCACCCCTCGGAGAGGCTCACGGCGAGGTGGGAGACAGGCGCCGGCACGTCTGTGCCTATTGCGCCAACGTCCGGCGCATATTAACAATGCACAGCGAGGCCGGATGCCGCACCAAGCAAGCCTGTGAGCACCAGACCCCGGCCGCCTCGGCGGATTTTTGATCCGCCGGCCTCCCCCCGGCTGGCCCGGGGGGCCTAGCCCGGCGCCTCACCCCAACCATTCCCGACAGCCCCGCGATTCCCACCGACGGCCTCCCAGCGAACTCCGATCGAAACGCCGCCCAGAAGAAGCCGAGGATCATCACCTCGCACCTCACACCTCAGATGACCCAGCCCAGCCTCACAAGAGACCCACCCAGCCCAGCCCTGAGGAGTTCGCTGCCCCCCTGCTCGACTCTCACCGGACCTCCTCCCCCCGGGCCTCAGGAGCGGGCCTCCCTTTTTTGGCCGCCCGCTCCCCTTCCACGTAGGCCCCGGACCCTCCTCTCAACCAGGCCTGCCTCTCCGGGCCCCGCCTCGGGCGCCCCGCGCCCCCGCCTCGGGCGCGCCTCGAGCCCTCTCCTTACTCTTTGGCGGAGGGCTCCTCGGCCCCCCCTCTACCAACTCTGACACTGCTCCTTCTGAGCCCCTCCTCTATTTATCCTCTGCTCCTCATGAGCCCCTTACTGTATTGCTCCTCACGAGCCTGTTGCTCCTCATGAGCCCCTCTTATTGCTCTCTGCCTCCTCAGCCTGTGTTACCTCCTCTGTTGCCCTGCTTGTACCGTTTACCTCACATTTTCTCATATGTTTTGTTCTTCTCACTGTTCTCTGTATTTGCCCGAGGCGTCACAATAAACGCCTCAGTTTCCCACATCCGCCTCTGTTCTTCCTTCTCGCGCATCGGTCGTAATGCGAAGCATTTCGTTTGATGCGAGGGAAGGGAGAGCGACTCACCCCCCCCCCCTCTCCCGGGCTTTCACCCAGCATTCGCACCTTGCGCGACGCCCGCTGCTCACCCTCGCCCTCCCCCGGCCCTGAGCGACTCACGCCTCTCCTGCCACTGCTCACTCTCCCCCTTATAAGGCAGCCCGGCCGACTCCCTCAGGCACTCAGCCTCCAGCCCCCTTCCAGCTCTCTGCCCTTTTCTTCTCCACCCACCCACCCAACTTTCCCTCCTACCCTCCCCCCTCTGCGGCGGAGGGCTCCTCGGCCCCCCCTCTACCAACTCTGACACTGCTCCTTCTGAGCCCCTCCTCTATTTATCCTCTGCTCCTCATGAGCCCCTTACTGTATTGCTCCTCACGAGCCTGTTGCTCCTCATGAGCCCCTCTTATTGCTCTCTGACTCCTCAGCCTGTGTTACCTCCTCTGTTGCCCTGCTTGTACCGTTTACCTTACATTTTCTCATATGTTTTGTTCTTCTCACTGTTCTCTGTATTTGCCCGAGGCGTCACAATAAACGCCTCAGTTTCCCACATCCGCCTCTGTTCTTCCTTGTCGCGCATCAATCATTTGGTGTTCTATTACATATACATATATTGTATTGATCTATTAGGTTTATATAATTATTTTGAGATATAGTGATGGCTGACAATTCCATTCAACACATTGCGAAGTTGATGTCTAAAGTTCAGTTGAAATTATCAGTTAGTGTAGGTGTGTAATGAAAAAAGGAGTTGTTATCAACATTGAAACATAGCTTCTACCCACGACTGAGTAGGCCTATTTGATAAGACCCCCGAAAGTTGGTCCTCGATGAACAAATAATAGGGCTACATTCTTGATGTCGGTTGTTTGCTGCTCGGCATTTGGACCTACTGAGAAGTAGTATCTGGAAAGTTATGGTTGTGTTTGTGAGTTTTTTAAAATTATTGTGCTTGTCTTCCACCCCGCTATTTAGTGATTGAGCTTCCTCATTGAGTGCTTCCCATGCCAGCTGATTTGTCATTCAGGCTCGTAAACCCGCACTTACCTGATATACCAGCTGTCGACCCCATTGCACTTGGATTTATGCTAGCTCTCGAACCAGCATTATGGTCCAATGGAAGGTCATGGGTTCGATCCCCGAGCCGAGTCCACCCGAAGACATACAAAAAGTAGTGCGTGTCATCACCTTGCCTTGCGTTTGCCATTGTCCATGTTAGCCCTAATATGGGTAATTTGCGGCGGGATGTGGGGTAGTAGACCCTACAAGCATTCACAACGACCTGCCGGATTACAAACTAACTTTCTGGTACTTGTGTCGCCACCTTGCGTAAATTCCACGTCCTGCTCCGAGGCTCTCTGATGCCGATGCTGCCACCTATCGGCTTAACTTAGCATCATACAAAACCGAATGCTCGCCACCTAGCGGGCTGGCCCGCTGGCACTGACATCACAGCAAGGCCCGTAGCCCTCAGTCGCTGCTTGGACACGAACCCAGTGATCGTGAGGGTTGAGATCTCTGAGTGTTCCATTCATCTAAATAAATTTCTGACCTGATTATAACTGACTAAACTGTTCCGTTCCGAATAAATGCAAATTATGCCACACATGTCTCGTCATGAATTACTACGATAGGGCAAGGACAGGTTGGGGAAAAAAAACATTGCATATCGCATGCAGTATTTAAATTAACTGCACCTCATTATCTATAGAATAGAAAAATCATATTTGTAATTCATGTGTAGCCTACGTCTAAAGGGCTTCAGGCAAATATTATTTAAATCGAACCTTAGGGCCACTTGCCATTTTATGATTGGAATGTTAAGTTACCTGGAGCGTGTTGCCATTTTCTGTTGCTTTCACTCTCATAATGAAGGGATACTGCTGACTGTATTCTTAGTTTGTCTTGCTCCTGTAGATTTGTAGGACTTAGAAGTCGCGGTCACCAGTCATACATGCCTACACAATGGATGTATATTTAATTGCTGGATTCAATTACTTAAGCCCCAGTCACACTACAGCTTGTGACCACCTGCGAGCATTTTGGAACAAAAAACCTCCATCATCAATGATCTTTTTGTGACCAAAGTAATGATCGCCGACCTCTGGGTGACCCATTGTTGTCACAGTAGCTGCAATCTCATTGCGACCACTTTGGTCACAAGGTCAAAGATCACTGAGGACCAATTTGCGACCAACACTATTTTGTGGTCGCAAGTAGTAGTGTGACTGGGCTATTATTTGGACACCTCTTTTTTAACCCAGCAATGGTTTTTGCATCCCTTTTCCCACAATTTGACATGGTGGGTGTTCTGATATATTTTGTCTCCAAATCACAATAGGAGGGACAATCCATCCTCAACAGAGATGTTGCCTGCCATGGTGGCAACAAACAAATATCATTTGTGACAAGATATGTTTATCCAGTGATTACCAGTGAGTACATGTAGTAGTACTAAGTCTGTACATTTACCTCTGTAAGCATGAAATGATGGCCATTGGTCTGGACCCCTTTTTGTTCCCTAGCCCTTTAGCCCTGGGGTTGTTCACCTTACTTCATAGTACAGCATAATTGACATAACCAAAATTATCAATATAATATTGTAGTAGTCTGCACTGACCTCTAGGACAAGTAACCACACAGACAGGTAGGTGGAGGTAGTGTGGTGATATCAGGGAGCCTAGGTGGTGTAATGGTTAGCACATTGGCCTGGAATGCAATGAGATGTGGGTTCGCGTCCTGCTCTAGGCAATATATTTCCCATTTTCATCACCCCCACTACACTGGTTGCTGTGACCATGAACCTACCCTGTGTATGTATGTGTTAGTGCATTGCCTGTATGTAGGTAATTGTAAGCATTAAAAGACTTACAATTCCAGGGGGACAAGTGTAGTAGTCTGGACTTACCTCTCAGGCAAGTAACCACATAGACAGATAGGTGTGGGTAGTGTGGTGATATCAGGGAGCCTAGGTGGTGTAATGGTTAGCACACTGGCCCGGAATGCAGAGATGTGGGTTCGAGTCCCGTTCTAGGCAATATATTTCCCATTTTCAGCACCCCCACGACAATATCCATACCAAACTTATGTTGAATTGTCGGGAAAATATATTTACATACACACATACACCCACACCCACATCCCCACACACTACTGTATGATTGATATACTACTAGCCTGTCTTTAATTATCTTACCTCTGGCTTGGCAACTAAATAATTTAACTTCTCTTGGTATGTGCTATGTGAAAGAATTCAGCTCCTTTATTTTTATTTTAAAAATAGATATCCAATAATTCAATGACATCGTGGTAGATTTAGAGCATTTCCATCAACAAAGCACTTTCTTTCAAATACAAACAGATTTGAATCTGTGTTGACTTTGCTATGATCTGTCCTCGCTACAACACAATGAATATAGAATCAGACATTTATTGTACAATTATCACACATTTAAGTTCAGTCAGCCGTTGTTTATCCAGACTTCTTGGTTCCCCGAATCAAAAATCGGATTACTGAGATAGTCAGATCAACGATTTATAGGTTTGGATATAAAACGACTGGCAGGAATGTGTTCCATAGATGCTGTAGTTAGATACTGAGATTGCCTCAGACTAATACAAGGTCACAATACAAACAAAGGTAGATCAACAACATAAAGTAGGCCTAGGTCCCAATACTCGCAATTTACCCATCATCATCAAGATAATGGGGTTTATATTGCACTGTTACCATTACTCTTCTAACGAAAATGGTGTTAAAGATTATAAACTCAAATTAGCACAATATTAGACAGAAATAGAGACCTTAGACACTCAGTATAAATTCAAAATTATTGGCACACCCAAAAGCACCATCGAGATACTATACAATATGTAATTCTTTTAAACAGAACCAGCTAGGTACATAGATGGCGTCCGTGGTTCAGTATGTCACACGAATTTATTAAACATAATAGAACATACAATACATATGTAATAGAAAACAAAATGATTAATTAATAGAATGTGGCTTAAGGCATAAATACATAGCAAGGTCGTTATCAAATTACTATTAAAATTAATTAACTTAGTGCACCTCTTGATCCTCCTTTGAGGGGGTTTGTTCTAACTCGTTAAAATTTCAAAATTTAGAATTTGGAGAAATTTATATCATTCGTAATGCATATAACATAAGTATGCTTAAATATAAACAAAGATTGTAACAATAAGATGACTTAATTCACGACACGACACGGAACTACTTAGTATGGAATTTATTAATCTAGGAAGGAGAAGACATACAGGTAAAGTACAATGTGAGGTCAATAGTAATAAGGTAGTAAGTTCAAGTCTCTGCGTGAACCAGGCACTCAACCCAACATGTCAGTCTGAAAGTAGGGTCAGGTGGGGCGGTGATAAAAGGCGGGAGGTGGTCTTGGGTCGGCGTCTGGAGGTGAAGTGCCATCTGGAGAGGCGGGAGCGCGGAAGTGACGTCACAGGGGCGCGGCCCGGGTACAAGCGGGGGCTACCAGCATACTGGGGCGGGGGTGCCACATGGTGTCGCCTCCCAGCCCCCTATAGTTAAAAGGGGGAACTAAGGTATAGGTCGGGGGGAGGTGGTAGTGGTGGTAGGCAAGAGTCCCGTGTCGATCCTGAATTACCCATGTTGCCTATGCAATATGACCAATTTGACATGTCTTCACTTTAAATATCTGCAAAGGTAGCCATATAAAAAAGGTTACTTCACACTAAAGTAACAGCTAATTACAATAAACGTAACATATTTATCTAAAAGAATATTAAACAACTAAAAATAAAAGTACTTGTTGGTGTTATAAACGTAGTTTTTACCCTGTGGATATGAAAATATACTCAGTAAAGGCAAGTTATCTGGAATTTAAAAAAAATCAACTTTCGAAAGTGGCAAGTGGTGGGTTCGATTCTCGACCGAGTCAAACGACTGAGGACTTACATAGTTTATACTTGTCACTACCTCAACATTTAGCCACTCATCCCATAGTTGGGTTGAGTGAGTGCGTGGGTGATTGAGTAAGTGAATGAATGACTGATGGTTATTTTATAACATGCTGGCAACAAAATCCACATTCACAGCCGCAAATGAATCAAGTTCATTTCATGAGTCTATCTATTATTATAGACCAAATCATTTGGCTCACATTTTTTTATAAAACAGTGTTAGCATGCTCTAAATAGAATGCGTATATGGAATGTTTATATAATTTATAAACTGCTTCATGTATCGAGTGACACATAGCGATTCACAATCATCAACAATGTCACAAGTGTACAAGTATATATATATAAATCAAGGATGAAAGTGGTCTCTGGGGAAAAAAAGCGGAAATGCGGATATTCTCCCACAGGCTTAACGTTGTCAGGGAATCGCGGAAAATTCCCTTAAGTCGGTTCTCATACATATTGGTATACACTGATAGTGCCACAGCATTTGAATCATGTATTAGTATACGCTAACCATGCTGCGGTATTTAAAGCACATATTATTAGTATACGCTGCTAGTGCTGTGGCATCTGCGCCAAGTATTAGCATAGATCTATGCTGATAATGTTGCAGCATTCAGCAACTATTAGTACACACTTATAGTGCTGCAACGTTTGAACGTATTAGTAGGGAAAATCCCGGAAATCCGCGAAATCTTTCATCCCTGAAAAATGTAAATATAAATTTCCCGAACAGTGTTCAGAATTGGTCGTAATGCGAAGCATTACGTTTGATGCGAGGAGAGGAAGAGACCCTCCCCCCGCCCCGCGCTGTCGCGCTGCATTCTCACCTCGGCAGACGGCGCGGCGCGGCGCCACCTCCCCCGCCCTCCGCGTCGCGCAGCGCTCACGCCTCACCCGACGCCGCTGCTCGCCACCTCTCCCCCTCCCCCGGGCCGGCAGCTTTCACACTCACCTGCTGTCACCCCTCCCTCCTCCCCTTATAAGGTCGCCCCCCGGCCTCCCTCAGGCACTCGCCCTCCTGCCGTCTCCCAGCTCCCTCCGTTTTCAAGTCTTGGCTCCTCCACCTCGGACCTCTGCTCCAGCTCAGCCTCAGGATGCCTCAAGGAAAGGGACGTGGACGGAAGGGATCCCGGGCCGCCCCCCGCAACCCAGGGCCCTCTCCAGCACCCGGCCGGGGCGAGTCCCCGGCCTACGCCCCGGCGTCCCCCGCGTCTTCCCCTATATCTTCCCCTCCGACCTGGTGAAACGAGGGGCCGAGAGGAAGCCGGTGAAGAGGGGGGAGGCGACGAAGGACGAGTATACCCTCGCCCTCCTCACCCTCATCGACCACCCCGACTTCCCCGCCCACTCCGCCCAGGGACTCCACCACCACCACCTAGCAGTCTGCCGGGATAACCTCGTTTACCCCTGGGCGACCGTCCGCCGGTACTCAGAGACCGTGTTTACCGCGATCGCGGACGGAACCCTCCCCCAGGGCTGGCACGACCTGGTAGCGCTCAACCTCATGAGACTAGACTGCCTCGCCATGCCCGAGGACCAAGCCACCGCCGCCCCTGCCCGCCTACCCGACCCTCTCCACCGAGGCGCCCACCTCCCCCGACCCCAAGCCGACGCCCGCGCCACCTACGACAGGGACACCCACGGGGCCCCCTGCCCGGCCTGGAACCGCGCCCCCGCCTCGTGCGATCGGGCCCACGTCGGGGAGGCCCACGGTGAGGCGGGGGACAGGCGCCGTCACGTCTGCGCATACTGCGCCAATGTGAGGCGCCTCCTAACCATGCACAGCGAGGCCGACTGCATCACAAAACAAACCCGTGAGCGCCAGACCCCCCCCGCCACCTCGGCGGATTTTTGATCCGCCGGCCTCCCCCCTCCGGGCCCCCTCCGGCACCTCACCCTCACCACTGCCGACAGCCCCGCAACTCCCACCGACAACCTCCCAGCGACCACCGATCGCAGCGCCGCCCAGTCCCAGCCGGGGATCATCACCTCGGGCATCACGCCTCGGACCACATCCCAGCCCAGCCTCAGGAGGAACCCTCTGCCGCCGACCCTCACGACACCGCCTTCAACAACACCCCCGCCCAGACCCCGACCACCACCCCACCCAGCCCCGAGGATTTCGCTGCACCCCTGCTCGACCCTCGTCGGACCTCCTCACCGGATCCCGCCAAGGAGCGGGCCTCCTCCTTTTTGGCCGCCCGCCCCATGTCGACGCAGGCCCCGGACACTCGCCGCCCCGAGAGGGAGCCTGACCCCCGACGCGGCCCACCTCTCGGCCGGCCCACCCCACCTGCTCCGCCTCGGGCGCGCCGCGAGCCCTCTCCGCCTTTTGGTGGAGGGCTCCTCGGCACCCCCTCACTCCACCGACACTTGATCTCTGATTTTTCTCCTTACTCCGCTCCTCATGAGATTCCTTACTTTTATCAGATTATTCATTATTTACCTCTACCTGTCCTCTTGTTACTCTGTATGCCCTGTATGCTCTGTCTGAGGCGAAAATAAACATGCTTTATTTCCACCCCCGCCTCCTCTCTTCCTTTTCGCGCATCGGTCGTAATGCGAAGCATTACGTTTGATGCGAGGAGAGGAAGAGACCCTCCCCCCGCCCCGCGCTGTCGCGCTGCATTCTCACCTCGGCAGACGGCGCGGCGCGCCGCCACCTCCCCCGCCCTCCGCGTCGCGCAGCGCTCACGCCTCACCCGACGCCGCTGCTCGCCACCTCCCCCGGGCCGGCAGCTTTCACACTCACCTGCTGTCGCCCCTCCCTCCTCCCCTTATAAGGTCGCCCCCCGGCCTCCCTCAGGCACTCGCCCTCCTGCCGTCTCCCAGCTCCCTCCGTTTTCACCACCCACCCACCCTACACTCCTCTTACCTTCTATTCCAGCGGTGGAGGGCTCCTCGGCACCCCCTCACTCCACTGACACTTGATCTCTGATTTTTCTCCTTACTCCGCTCCTCATGAGATTCCTTACTTTTATCAGATTATTCATTATTTACCTCTACCTGTCCTCTTGTTACTCTGTATGCCCTGTATGCTCTGTCTGAGGCGAAAATAAACACGCTTTATTTCCACCCCCGCCTCCTCTCTTCCTTTTCGCGCATCTAAACATGATTAGCACCTAAACATGTTAAATCTCTAAACTTATCTGCGTACATACTAAACACTGTGCATCTCCAAAACACAGAAACAAGAAAATGTGTACGATTGACAGATATTTAGAAAATATATGCTTAGAACATTTTTAGAGACAGAAGCTGAAGATAAACAGTGTATTGTGTACACTTCTACAGGTGAGGGAGGGGAGGAGGAAATAATGAAGCCGTGCATTTGTTATACGATTGTGATGAGACCAAATAAAAGGAATTAAATTGGTGATCGTGTCCGCCTGTCTGAAAAATCGCCCACCCCTGATTTTAACAAACAATTATAACTGTTAAAATATTTTGGGTTAGCAGCAATTCAACTTTAATCTTCAAAATGAGAATAGTGTCCATTGATTGACTGAAAACATTGTGATAAGTACATGAATGACATGTGATCCTTTTATCAGTATAGGGTGGTCTGATATTTTTTGTAATACTGATATATATATAAACCGCCTGCCCGAACCCCATTTACGTGATCACAAGGACGATCACCAACTTCTTTATTTTATTGGCCTAATGTTGATGATTGTGAATACGGGTATTGCTAGTTCCGCTGGTCCCTCACTAAGGATTGAGGCCGAGTAACGTATACAGCAGAGCGTGTGGGTGATGAACAAACATTCACCATCATGCATAAAACTAGTTAGATACGACCCAACACAGCGCCATGTCTTAAATGATTGACTTTTTTTGTTTATTTATTTTTCATTTTAAAGTTGGATAGTCCGACCGTTTTGAGCTTGTCATTTTCTGAGAGAAAATATATTTGGTTGATCGTTATAATGTACCTTACCTTACCTTGAAGTAACTTGTATTTTAAATGGCCAGCCTTTGAGATATTTGAAGTGCAACCATGCAAAATTAATTTTTGCAAGCATGCCAAAACTCTGACACCATAGGCTTCTGCAGTAACAGGTTCTATTCAATTGCCTCAATGTTCCTTTCTGTGTGGCGACAAATATTTAATAAGTGCATCAGTATCTAAGTTAGATGTGTAGAATAAAATCTATTTTGTTTTTGAAAATTTGATGTTTTCATCGGACTATGCAGCTTTATAAGGCTGGAATCACATTGGAGAGGACACCCACAATTATTACAGTAAAACCTCTCTAAATAGACCGATGGTACCGACTTTAAGTGGTCCATTTAGGGAGGTGGTCGGTTTAGAGTTAGAATATGCTTACAATGGTATTGTTGGGACCAAAATATAGCAATCGATGTAGGGGAGTGGTCGATCTGTGGAGGGGTCGGTATAGAGAGGTTTTACTGTAAATGACTTTAGGGTTCCGTCCACCTCCATGCATGTACACATCAAAAAGAGTTCGTTCTTTACTATAATGAGCTGCCTTCAGAGGACCAATAGATCCTAGGTCAGCCAGACGAGGATCTGTGATGCAGCTGTGGTTGTCTACAGGTCTTACACGACGTACAGTGCCTCAGTGCAGTGCTCGGGGCGCAGTGCCGGTAGGTCGGGGAACCCGGTGACCAGAGCCGTCAGGTGACGACCCAGGTCCATATCAGCCGGTGTCGGTGTCAGGCTAGTGAGCCGAGTTTGTTGGGGGTGCGCGCTGCCACTGCTAAAGACAAGAGATAATTCGCCAAGATGAAATGTCAATTGAAAGTGACTCAAACAATGTCAGGGTTCCCACTCTTTCAGGCTTCATTTTTAATGACTTTTTAAGTACGTTTTAGGACCATTAACACTGTTTTTAAGGACCACAATGAGGAAATTCCTCAGCTTCTTCAGCATGCAATAACTCCAGGTTCCGATTATGCTCCACTAGGCATAATGATCCTGAGGTGGGGAAAATTCCAATGTAATCTTTGGAGGACAGCCAAGGTTGGCCAAACATTATTGCCTGTCTCCAGTAACCCTGAGAAATTATTTCAAAATGACACCAAATGTCACCTTTCAAAGAACATATGAAATGTCAGGATATAAATCTTTTTCAAAATAAAGACCAACTTTAGAAACAAGACAAATATTTTGAAAATTTGTTCCCAATATATTGACATCCATAATTTGTAATGACTTTGAACATTTCAGTACTTAATTTGTGCATTTTCAAAAGTTAGTACTTTTAGGTTTTTTATGACCAGTACGAACCCTGAACGCACATACAATGATTCAATCTTAGCTCATTATATATAGGCACAGTGGTTTCCACAGTATTCAGGAAAGCAATGGCGGGAATCGGTATAGCGAGGAAAGGGATGGCGGGAATCGGTACAGCTGGTTCCACTTTTA
The DNA here is from genome assembly GCA_030323885.1 of Branchipolynoe longqiensis. NCBI lineage: Eukaryota > Metazoa > Annelida > Polychaeta > Phyllodocida > Polynoidae > Branchipolynoe > Branchipolynoe longqiensis. The sequence continues at coordinate 47,532,882 of CM059186.1, forward strand.
AGCAGTATGTGTAGGTTGTGCAACTTACACTGCTAATGTATGGTGGTTACTGAATAAGTCAACTTAATATGCCAACAGATGGTGGACCCGCCATACCTTATGCTATGTAGCAAGACCCCTGATGCATAGTTAGCTATAATTGATTCATAAAAATATACCTAGTAGTTTCAATATCTGTATTTTTTCCAAAGTGTTGAATGGCAATGTATGGATAGCTTATATTGTCAGGTCTAGTATGCATGGTGTTAAATAGTTATTGTATTAAAGCGAGTAATTAAAGAAAGCCTATAATATTGGCAACATAAATATAACAGGAGTAGCATTCTTTGCAAATACTTCAATTATAATTCACAACACCGAGACAGACTACTATAATATGGGCCTTTATTTGAGATGCTAAAGGTCGTTACAAGAAAAGGCTAAGGAAAGTAGTCGAAGAGCAATGCGTTTGGGATCAATTAAGTAGGCTAAAAGTAATGAGTTCGAAGTCAATTAATTAGGCTAAGAGTAAGGAGTTTGAGATCAATTAAGTAGGCTAAGAGTAATGCGTTTGAGATCAAGTGTTCAGTTCAAGTTCAATAGTTCAAGTCCAACGATCAACCAGGCACTCAACCAGATAGTGAGGAGAGTGCCTGGGGAGCCGTGGTGAAACCCGCTTTCGGAACGTAGATGTGCAGTGCGTTGGACCTCCAATTTCCGAGGTCACAGACGTCAGTGATCCCGACTCTGGCCTTTGCACAGGCCTGCGCCGCACCTCATTGTAGGCTATGTAGGATATCCTTCCACATAGAGCCAACCTTGCGCTGATAGAGCGTGCAGGGGGCTCCCATCGGTGGTCAAGAAGGCAGGCCCGTCCGGCTCGATGCGTGTGTTGTTTTTGTACCTTCTCCAGGCTTGGAGTGAGCAGTTCTTGGAGGACAGGATTGCCGGGATGGAGACCGAGTATCCGTCCTTGGGGTTTTTAGAGGTCGTGGTGGATTTTATGTGTAACGTCAACTTGCTGCTATCGTGGACGATGTCTTTTCCGGTGATCATATGTTGTGTGTCGCTAGTCGGGCCCGTCACCAGTAGGTTTCCTTGGCGTAGTAACGTGAAGTACCCCACTAGGAGGGCGGCCGTCAGCACGCGGGCCTTGGGCAGGCTGACAGCAGACAGTCGAGGGCTGCTTTGAAGTCATCGATGGTGAGTGGGGGAGCCTGCCTGGGTACGTGCAGTGAAGCCCGCGCCTACCCCTCATTTCATTATGGTGGCGGGGTATGCATCAAATCCCTGTGTGCGACCGGCCATGAGGGAGACTCAGGTCCTTGCCCCGCTCAAGTAATTGTTCACCGCACCAGGCGAGCCGAGCTTGCGTGCCAGGTGTGCTAGGTACCCCACTATGTCGTATAGGGTCGGCTTCAGTGCTCGTATTGAGCCATTCTTGGTGTAGTTTAGGTAGTCCAGCACTTGTATGGTTTTATTTCTCCACGTCCCTTCCGCTAGTCCGGCCTTGAATAACCTCATGATGTCATCGTATTGTTCGTCCGGTTGGCCTGGGAAGAGAGGGGCAATTATTGTGCGATCTTCCCAGTCTTATAAGGTGACGTCAAGGTGTCTGAAGTTGTGAGTGGTGTGGATCCGCTCGAGTCCCAGCTCGCGGCACATGGTGTCCGCTTTCTTGGCTGCCGCCACGTCGAAGGCTCTGCGGTTCAGGGCATCGGCCAAGACTAGGTCCTTTCCTGGTTTGTGTGTGATTTGTATTGAGCATGACCTCATGGCCGTGAATCGCCAGATCTCTCTTGCGCAAGCACAGAGGATCGGGTCCCTGCCCGCACCGATGTCGAGGACCGTCTGGGATGCCTGGTTATCAGTGTCTATTCTTATCACGTAGTTATGATCGTTGCCAGGGGCGAGCTCATGGAGTGCCACCACCAGGTTGACCACCTTGAGGGAGTTGATGTGCAGGTCCTGTGCGAGGTAGCGCTCCTTGTACATCTCGCTTATTCTTGAGAACGCTCCACCAGCCAGCAGGGAGGAGTCGCACTCGATTAGCCACTCGGTCTTGTCAGGGGGCTGAAGTAGCACGATTTGCTTGTTTGTTTGTTGTTTTATGTCCTAGCAACATCTAAGGTCATATCAGGACGGGGAGTAGCACAAGGCCATTGGTGGTGTTGGCGTACCGTAGCAACAAGGTGACGTCACCAACCAGCTCCTGGGTTACGTAGACCTATCCTTTGTAAGGGGTGGCCCAGATCTTGGACAGGATGTTTTTGTCAAGTCAAGTGGGTTTCTGTCATCATCCAGGTCCAAGCTGGTGCGCCTTATAGTCGTCTGGCCCGTTGATTCCACTGATGCCGTGATCTTGTGCAGTGTGTCCCGGCTGTGGGGAGGGTGCCTCCATGGGCTGCTGGTCTGGTGTCCAGTCAGTGTGTGTATGTGGGTCCATGTGATTAGGGCGTCTAGCACTATGTGTGTGCTGTGTGGTGGCGATCGTACGACTATGTCCGGTCACCATAGTTGGAGTCGGTCGGTGTGGGTTGTGTTGGGTGGGGTGCGGCTGGGATGCTATGTGTGTGTGGTGAGTAGGCGGGGGCAGTGTGGGCACGTGTGGGCACGTGTCAGGGGTGGGTTGGGGCTTGGTTACATTGTCAGGGTGGGGTGGGGTGGGGGGTGGTGTTGGGGGTGTGCACTGTTTACCTCTTAGACGCTGTCTACATCAGCGTGTGCTGAGCACGTGGTGTGGGCGTTGTTTACTTCCAGGTGGTGAGAACATGGCTGGTTGGGAGGGGGAACACGGGTAACAGGAGACTTCCATTGTCTGGGTGGGGGCGGCTAATGGGCCATTTCCGGTTCTGGGGCTGCTGGGTCGGTGGGATGGGTGGTTAGGGGCGGGTAACTGAGTGCTTCCGGTCGATGCTGGTGGGGGCGGTGAGGGGGGCACGGGTAGCCAGGGACTTCCGTGACTGGGGGGAAGGGGGGTGGCCTTGTTGTAGGGTACGTGCAGCCTGTATGGGTTTGTGTGGGGGGAGGAAACCAGGTCGTGACCTGGAATATGTAGGTTAACGAGATGGGGGAGGCAGGGGGGTGACACGAGAACAACATAACGAAGGGTGGCGATATTTCGGCAACTTTGTGGCTGGAAAACTTGTTGTTAGTGATTCGGGAATATTTCGTCTTACTTTTTTGGTCGCCCTGCCCACTGTGTTTACCAATGGAGCTGTTGTTTGTGGTGTCAGCATCGGCGGTGTCATGACCTACGCCGCTTGGTGAAAATCTTGGTTAGCGCTGTCTTCCATGGTGGCTGCTGCCGCTTTTTTATCCTGCTGCATGTGGTTGTTGTTGCAGTCCATCTCTTTATGCACGATAGCCTTATGGTACTTGTTTTGTTTTTTTGTAAATATAGTTTATTCATTGAATAAAGTCTTTTGTCAGCGCCGTGGCACTGGTCTTCCAGCCATGTGACAATACAGTTATTTACAATATATGCAGCTAGCCCAAATCAGCTGAAATAACAATATCAAACATTCAAAGACTTACATATGGTATAGTTTGACAATTCACATACAAAAATAGCAGTTATTCCTACACACTTGATACATACATGTGTATTGATTAGACCTTTACATTACGGAGTGGTTAGGTGCATAGTTTTCCTTCATAGGTTTGTATGCCTACTATGTTGTGAATTGCAAAACTATCATGTTGTTGGAGTTAACATTTTGAGATGGAGTGAGTGTTAGTAGAATGGTTTGTTTATTCTGTTAGATAGAGTGTGGCTAGCTTATAGGGTTATGCTTAAAAGGTTAATACCTCAGGTGTATTTTTTGACTACATGAAGTAGTTTGAGTAAGTAGGTTGTTAGTAATGATGGGATAAACAATGCTTGGAGGATTGTATGTTTCAGTCATTTAGTAGTCTAGTACAGACTTTATTAGTGTCTATGTTTGTACAAAGACCCTATAATACCAAGACAGCTCACTCAGCCTGTACTGTGTAATCAAAATGATCAAACCCACCACTTGGTGCACTTGGTGGCACACCAACAACACAGATGCACCAGCCTATCCGGCATTACTCCATGTGTAGCCGTGAATCCGCAATCTCCTCCCCAGTTCTATTTGTGACAGGGGCAGCCGTCTGTCTCAGTGTTAAAATCTGGCCTGCGATACTGTCCGTAGCTACTGCCCACACTCGACTCCTGTCGGGTGGAGCTGCTTGCGTCGAATGATCAGTGATTGGCTGACAGGTTCTGTCCACTGTTTTTGCTGGGCTTTTTTGCGTGGGTGTGCGGTCTCTCTGTATATCTTTTATGGCATGTGTATCCCTCCAGGCTCTGGGGAGCCTACCGTCAATCATCGTGAATATCTTCTCGGACCGCCCGAGACATGTGGCCCAGTCCCAATTTGCTGCCATATTTGATATCTGCTCAAGATGCTCCCAAATTGGAGCTGCACAGGCCTTTGGCACTGCCGGGTCTCTGCTCATTCTGCAGAGTGGTGAGTAGTACTTGTGCCATTCACTCTCGCCTAGCCCCACCTTCCCTTTACGGTCACCGCATATCACAAACATGTGGGGCATTAACTGCTTTCTACCTCACTTTTTGTAGATGCTGTCTCCTGCCATGTCAAGTAAACTGTCTATGGCTTCTCGGTGGTCTGCGTCACTGGTTGACGGTGAGCGTTGTGTGTTTCGGTCCCTTCTTTTGTAGTATCACTCCTCATCGTCTTCTCGTCTTACTGCATAGTTCTCCGGGGATCGCCTTCACTGTCTACACTCCGGCGTGCATCTGGTGCGAGTGTTATCCGGTGAGAGGGTACTCCGGTGCGGGGAGTGGGACCTCCTGCCATGTGCAGCGTCTGGTCTTGGTTCCTTGCATTGGGGCTCCTCCCCGATTACCGATATGCTCGGGGAGTGTTTCCTCTTGTTAACAGTGGTCTCCATAGCCTCCATTCTATCTGTTAATCCTGTTGTGGTGATTTGTAGTTGCTGCGCCAATGTGTCGGCTATGGTTTGTTTGAAGATGACCATTTGGGCGTCGGCGGTGTCAGTCTGGTTGACGGCTTCCTCGTCAGCAACAGCTGCTGCTGCGGCAACCGCCCTGGTTACAACTGACCTGGGCCGTCCCCGTTTTCTGGGCATTCTTGGTGATTTCGGCTCCTCCACTGGCTCCTTTCATTGGCGTTTGTTGGCTCTCTGCATTGTGTGTGGACTTGTCAAATTTTGGAGATCGGCTAGTCTGGTCGGAGGAGTGTCTTCTATGGAATTGCTGTTAGCAGTGGATGCGCTGACAGGTCGCGTTTGAGGCTTGTAGTTCATAATACAGCCGCTAGGTAGTAAGGTTCAGGCCCAAAACGGTAGGTGGTGGCACAAGTAGTCCTCTCTCCACGCCAGCATTACCCATGTTGCGATAGCAATATGGAAAATGAATGCGCAATAAATTGGTTGTCACAATAAAGAAGTTTGAATCAATTGAAAGATTTGAAATTATTGTGTAAATAACCCTGATTGAAAAATGGCTGGAAGACCAGTGCTTCGGCACTGACAAAAGACTTACTCTGCAGAATATACATATTTACCGAAACTAAAATAGGCACCATTTCAACTTATCGCAATCAGAATGCAAATGAACAACAACTGCAATACAAACTTCGAAATTGTAAATGGAAATTCTTTGAGAAGCAGGTGGTTGTTTGGTAGTTACATAGTTGTTGAAGTAAATTAACAGCTCATTCCAGCCACGAGGATGATTGTGCTTTCGAACGAACCTTTCGCGATTTCTATTGAAAATTTGCATCAGAAATATTGGTGAAGCAGCAGTTAGAGATGTGGCTGAAGCACTGCATTACAACTGCACATGATCATAAAACAATGAATAAAATGAGAGATTAGCACCGCACCCTCCCCTATGCAGTATAAAGCTGCATAGACCAATGAAAGCATTACATTTTCAAAACAACACATATATGCAAACTTGATCCTACATAGCCAACTTAAGATACCAGTGCACTCATTAAACATTCTTTGTTGCATAGAAGGAATACTGCATCAATTTTAATAGAACCTGTTAGTGTTACTGCTGAAATGCATGATGCACAGTATTTTCTTGTGCATGCCAAAATTAAATTAGCTTGTTTTCATTTAGGTCATGGGATAGGTAATCCCACCCATGACGTCATTCATGCATTACTTTTGGAGTTTGTTTGTAGTCTCAGAGGACTATAACGGGCGACTTTAAGGGGTTATGGAAAAGAGATCAGACATTAGACGTACACTATCAATAATCCATCTCAAACCATTGAAATACAAAAGATCACAATATTGCGCCACCATTTTGTCATTTAAAAGAATGTGCAAAACTACATGGTGGTACTAACGCAGCAGTGAACCGATAGATGGCGTTGTGAATAGATGCAATATGTGTGTTTATACACATGATCAAATCTGGTCTAACCTCAGCTGTGAGATAACTAAGATGAAAAAAAAAGCAGTTGTTAAATAAACACATTAATCACATACTCTATGAAGGATATAAAGATACCAGTTCGAGGTTAGTGCTTAGTGAGTGCTTGCACACTGAACATGGACATTCTATCTAGGACACTGGAACCTCTGTGAATAATCCAAAGCAAAATTATGTTACTTCCAGTACGGCACGGCACTCATAGCTAGAATTACCTCAAGGCCTTGGAGTTTGGGTGTCACACCGAATTTGGTTATTGCAAAGCATGCTATATGCTCTAGTATGGCAACCTCTACGTTGTTGGTATTGCATAACCTACCGCTGACACTACTACTCACAAGTTGAGAGTGTGAGGCACTCGCCGCCCTCCTCAGAGACAATGGGCCGGATTGGGTGTGACGCAGTCTTGGAAAAGAGCTCCGCTGTGTGTGTAATTTGGGGAGCAAACTGCCAGCCAAACAGCAGCATCGTCATTATTCCACTGTTCACACCTTCTAAAGCCGCAGTCACACTACGGCTTGTGACCGCTTGCGACCACTTTGCACCAAAGAACCGACAGTCACCGGCGACCTCCTTGTGACCAAAGCAATGGTCGCCTATCTCCTTGCGACCAAAATGGTCGCAAGGAGGTTTTTAGTGCAGTAGCTGCAACCTCCTTGCTACCAAAATGATCACGATGAAGTTGGCGACCAATGAGGACCATTTTTCTACCACTTTACAACCATCTGCGATCAACATTTTTTGTGGTAGCAAGTAGTCGCAAGCAGTAATGTGACTGAGGTATAACTCGTTGGCTTAATGGTGTGCCTCATAAAATCCAATGTGAATGGAGCAATAAGGCTTGATCAATAAAGGTAAATCTGCACATAGTGTAAGCCATAAATAACCATACTTATTAGACCACACACACATATAGATATATAAATTATATCATATATATATACATGATATAATTTATGTGGATATAAATAACGACACCTACCGACATGTTTGGGTGTCTCCACGTGACACTCCAATTACACCAACTAACCCGGGTCTTCCAGGGTTCACAATAAGTTATCATAGTTGACTCCTGAGATGTACAATGTGACCCCAAAATACGTGGACCAAAGACAATGCTTAATTGCTTGCAGCATTCAGCCAAGCCCACTCGAGTGATCTTCTTAGTTCTTCTATGACCTCGAGGTCATGACCTGAGGTTCTGAGACATGACTCCTCCAAACTCCAATGACCTCAAGACCACCCTTTTCTCGAAGACACCACCAACACCACTCCTTTTGGGGTTGAGTGCTTCAGGTTATCTTCTTGGTATCTACTTCTCTATTGATTTTACTAATTGTTACTGTAGTAGTCTGGACTGACCTCTCAGGCAAGGAGCTACATAGACAGGTAAAGTTGGATAGGGTGATTTAATGTTTAGCACACTAGCCCAGAATGCAAGAAGTGTGGGTTCGAATCTTGCTCTAGGTACAATATTTCCCATGTTTATCACCCCCACGACATTACCTTATTCTTGCTGTCTATAGTGAACTGAAATTAGATTCTTGACTTGTTCCCATGTAACTTGGACTGTGTTTTACCATCTTCGACCTGATATATAGACAGCAACTGTTTCACAGTGTGGTTATTTTGACACGGAGCATTGCTCACCGATTGTTCTCATAGTTGTCCTCTATCCCGCTATCATGATATGAGTCTTGCTCACAGATATAATTGAACCCTGTCTGAGATTATCCCATTTCTATCATATTAAACTTTTTAACCAGCATGTCTTGTTCTCTTGTTCACAAATCTACAAGGTGTGCTCAGTAGTAATATCCGCAAACCCTGCTGACTAGCCTACCGGGATAATCTTCAGTGGCGTTGAAATACTTAAGAGGAAGGCTACATTCTGAATGTTAGCAAGACTCAATTATGTGAAGCTGCATATGATGTACTTACAAGATACTGTTATCTACCCGGTGAAGCTCCTTACTGCCGAAGCAGCTGATGGAGCTGTGACCCTTCACGGGCTCTGGCTGGTTGTCCCTTTCAGTCCCATCTTCTAACTGTGTACCTAGAGAATAGCGCCCATCATAGCCTCGGTGGCGTCTGTAAGAAGAAATGACCACTAACAAATTAATCAGTGCCTCGAGGGATGAAAGTGGTCTCTGGCCAAAAGAACGGCAGAAATGGTGCCAAGGCCTTGGCACTATCTAACAGGTTCTGGCAGAGCTAAATTGTTGAATTTCTGTGAAAACGCGGATATTCCCCTATAGAATTAACACTGTCAGCGAATCGCATGTTTCAACTGTCCTTATTGTGACTGTGTTATCGTCCATACCAAATTCTTTCTTGTTTGGGTTTTATGTTCTAGCAACATCTATGGTCATATATGGATGGGATTCAGACCAAAATGGCAATATATTAGCATTTTGTGAAGGTTAATCAGTGAATATAAAATATTGTGGAAATATGCGGAGAGCTTTCATCCCTGATCTCATTCACATGTGAATTAAAGTGAGGTGTGCATGACATTTGCTTCCTTGCTAACATTATTTCAAAGGGACTATATAATCATTTTGAAATATAATAATTAAATGTATGTATAAATAAAAACAGGAAGCAGGTGAATTCAAGTATAAATGAATTGCTAAATACATAACGTGTGGTGGTTGGCAAATGGATAATCGTTGTGGACTGTAACTGACAAAAGCATTGGTAAGATTGTATCTAAGTTAAATTCATTTTCCTAATCAACGCAATAGCTTCCCTACCACATAACTCAAGGATTCCTTAAAGTATACTGGCACCACTCTAGAGAAAAGCCATCGCAACACTGAATGTAAGTGTTACGTTTTAAAGCTGCATAGTCCGATGAGAGCATCAAACTTTATGAACCAAACCAGTTTTCTAGATTTGATTGTACATATCTAATTGGATACTAGTGGATTTATTAAGCATTTGTTGCTGCATAGAAGGGACACTAAGTCAATTTACTGTTACTGCTGAAGCCCATTGTGCCAGTCTTTATGTACTCGCCAAAATTAATATTGCATGTTTGCACTTCAAATACGTCCAAGGTTAGACATGTTTTAAACAATTACTTTAAAATAAAGTAAGGTAAATTAGAATGACCAACTTAATATATTTCTCAACAAACAATTACAAAAATTGAACGACATCGAACAATACAAATTTAACATCAGAGTTAAAATGCTATATATATAAATGGCACTGCGTTAAGTAGTGATTCAGACTTTCCCCATTGTTTTCGAAATAGCGAATGGTAGACAGGAAGTGTGAACACTTATTTGTCTCTCATTTTTGCTTGAGTGCAAGTAAATATGCAACACAAGGAATAATTAGTAGCATGTGGTGAATAAGGGGTCAAATTTCCCTGGATCATCAGCCCATGCTTTTTCTAATCTATTCTTGAATGAATTTATTGACTCGGCATCAATAACATTTTGTGGGAGACTGTTCCATATATTTATGATCCTGTTTGAGAAACTGTGTTGCCTTAACTTTGAAATGGCTCTGGGTTTTACTAGTTTGAGAGTATGGCCCCGACTGCCTTCTCTTTTATTCAAGGTGAAAAGTTGTTTCATATCTATTTTCATTGGGGGCTAAGGAATCATTCATGTCAACATAATTGTCAACATAATTGTCGAACGGTGAGTACTAATTCTCAGACACCTTCATCCCCAATCATTGATTATTTTCGGGATAGAAAAAGAGGAACTACACAGACTATTCCACACTTATTTTAGGTATTTTCGAAACCCCACCTCCCAGTCCAACCAAAAGGTCATTATTAGGACAATTGCCCTTACAATGCCACTCAAATTACCTTCACCCCTCAATCATTAGTCTTAGGTTCCAGACAATATTGTGATCTGATTATTCATGTCTACCACACACACCGCTCATGCCCTTTAAATATAGAACATTTATAATTTCTTGAAGATTTATACTGCCTATCATGGATAAGTCTGACTAGACTTGTTTTCACCAGTAGACAGTTTGTCGATATAAAACCCGCGCCTACACTTTTACCGACCCAAGGGATTTTTAACCTCCCAGACCACATAGACATGGTATGAGAGCAACCGGCCTTTGATGACGCTGTAAGTTATACACAGCGGTGGAAATCCAAATTGGCGGAGATGGGGGCACAGGGAATCGAACCGCCGACCTTCAGATTAGGAGTCTGACATAGAAAAAAGTCAGACACTCTAATCACATCGCCACAGAGAACACCACAGGATGACTGACTGAAGACTGGCAGTGAACCTATACACTTTTCGCACAAAGCAGAAATGTACACGATCATAAAGAACAACACTGAAATGTACATGTTCTCTACAAACAAAGATGAGCATTGAACATTGTATTGAAGCATTTTAATCACTCACCGACCTCTTTCCATGCTCTCTATCATATGCTTTGTATGAATAGGGACATGTTGACAATTGTAAACCACCTGTATTTTACTTTATATTCAATACTTGACACTCTAAATTTAAATGTTTTCATACTTTTCACTTTACCGCTGTTAGTCCCTGCACATATATTTATTGCATATACCGACTGACAGGAAGATCCACTGCAGAGGGAATGCCGACCTGCCAGTAATATTTAATAAAATAAGACACAAAAAGGAAAGTTTGTTTTATTTAATGATGCCTCTAGAGCACATCAATTTATATCATCGGCTATTGGACGTCAAACATATGGTCATTCTGACATATTTCTTTGAAGGAAACCCGTTGGCGCCACATAGGCTACTCTTTTCGATAAGCAGCAAGAGATATTTTATATGCACTTCCCCACAGACACGACAGGCTTTGATGAACCAGTTGTAGGCAACTGGTTGGAACGGAAAACTGCAATTGGGTCCACTGAGCAGGATCGATTGGATGACCCATACTTTTACAGGTGGACACTCTACCACCTGATCTATGTCCCACTCCCCATATAATAAAAAAACAACTCAAAATGAAACCATTATATTGGTTTTGTTTTGAGAGGGTTTATTATTTTAGATTAAAATTGTAATTGTGATCAATTGGCTTTGCTTATTTCAATCAATCAATCAATAGGATACAGCTATAATAGGCCTTGGACCTGTTAGCCGCTCTTAATTAATAGAAATGGAGACAGTTCTTCAGATGTGGTGGATCATAGCAACTGTCACTGGCTCCAAGATATATGTAATGCTTGACCAGTATGCATCCAGTCGGGACTTGAAACAGTTCACCGACTCCTTGTTCGATTTTGGTAGTGTCTGGCACCATGCAAAACTAGCAATAAGTATCAATTTTGCAAGTCTCAATGTTGCCTTAGTCAGGAAATGAACACACAGCATCGGAGGTGGACACTCAATCTTATTCCATCACCGAAACAAGCCAAATGAGTAGAGATATCCATTCATATGTGGGAGTTCATGGGTGCAATCAATGCCGAGCTGAGTCAAACCCAAGATTGACTAAATCTATACGTGTTGCTACCCTAGCCTAGCACTTGACATTACAAGGATAGAGCAAGGAGCGGTGGAATGGAGGCGAAAATCAATTATCTGCAATTGAAATTTTCACCGTCTAAACAAAAACTTGTGAAACAAAAGAACAGGGTCCGTACACGTGTGAAGATATGGAATTCAAGGTTATTTCAGGGCTTTTCAAAGCTGTTTATATAAATAGGAATTCAACACTATTTTCATTTGAATTTCTGGGAAAAAAAACAATAATGGTGAATGGCGATTTCAGACTAATTTAGATCAGTGGGGACAGTTTAATGGAATTCAAGGCTTTCCAAGACTAACTACCTAAAATAGGTTAAATTCAAGGGTTTTCGAGGCCTTGAAATGAGCCAAATTTAGTTCAAGACTTTTCAAGGCTTTACAGGCCCCATACAGACCCTGAAGGAAACACATGTGTAATTGCCTTTAAATCATACTTGGGAGGTGGTGTCTCTCACCTAAACTTGAAATCGTCAGGCAGATACTTTCCTAAGGTGGCCATTCGGTGGGTGACCATCAGCTGCTTCTGGAAGTCCCTGTGTGCATTGCCGTAGCCATTAAAGATGTGGTCGCAGAACACCAACTTGCCATCATGGTATATCTGGAAAAGTGAAAATGCTAAATAAATGCAGGATCTGTACACATGTGAAGATATGGAATACAAGGCTATTTCAAGGCTTTTCAACGCTGTTTTTGATAGGAATTCAAGACTATATTCATTTGGATGCCCAAAATAGGTTAAAGCTCCATAGTCTGATGAAGAATTACATTTTCCAAACCAAAGCAATTATCTAGATTTTATTCAACATATCTGACTTAGATAGATACTGATGTAATTATTAAGCATGTGTTGCCACATAGAAGGGAATACTAAGCCAATTTAATAGAACCTGTTACTACATAAGCCTATGGTGTCAGAGTTTGGGCGTGCTTGCCAAAACTAATTTTACATGTTTACTCTTCAAATATATCTAAAAAGTTAGCCATTTTAAATAAGTTACTTTGAACTGAACAAAGGTAGATTATAACAATCAATTTAATATATGAGACTATCTCAAAAGGTGCTAAGAAATATGGGACAAAACTTTGTCCATTATAACGATCAACATACTATCTGCTTATATGCACTTACTTGCTCAGGATAAACTGATTTGTTTTTTTACATGGTGTTTCATAATCCCAATAGAATACATATTGCTGTGAAGCAAATGTCCTGTTTTCAGTGTATCCGTTTCTGTGCTGTTTTGTGTCAATCGTTACAATGGACAAAAAAAAAAGAGTTACCACCTTTTGAGACAGGCTCATATATCTCAGAAAAATGACAGAAACTCAAAAACCATCGGACTATGCAACTTTAAGTTCGAGGCTTCTCAATTCCTTGAAATGTGCCAAATGAAGACTTTTCAAGACTTTCCCGATCCCATACGGACCTAGGTACAAGATTCACCCCGTACTGCTGCAGTAGGGGTGCAAACCAACCCTATGTAAAAGGTGGCGAAAATGCGGGTCAAAGAATTGAGAGCCTAATTTCACAATCTAAGAAGCAACATTTATTCTTTACATATGTATTATTGAGAGCCCGCTACCTTTGAGTTGAAAAATATAATATAATATCTAGTTTAATAAGATTTAAAAGTGAAATCGACGGCGTTCTGCGGCCGCCATCTTGTCTTTTTGCATTCTCTCCCATTTCACCAACTCTGTGCCTACATGGGTAGCCATTTGATACTGGAGCCACAGTTTCTAGGTGATGTTCCATACTAACGCTATTTTCGCCCGTATTTATATAAGGCTGATCTTCACCCGTGTACTACAAGTACCGGGTGAATCTTTTATCTAATACGGACCCTGCTAGATACAACTTGACCCTACCAGGAACATGCCCGGAGTGACGTTGTGGCGCCGCAGCAGTAAGGGCACGGAGGTGCCGGTGTGCTGGGCGGCGGTCGCCATGTCGTACAGCACCATGCGGTAGGGGTCGGCCCGGGACTGACTGCATGGCTGTACACGGTTCCGGTTCTGCAGGTAGTGCGTCTGCTCCAGCATCTTCATGACTGGGGAGCTCGTCGGGCAGCTGCGGGAGGAAGCGTTGGTTGTTGGTATTTTACATCCTGGCAACATCTAAGGTTATATCAGGACGGGTACCAACTTGTGACAGTGCACACTTTATAGTGCTGTCCCCACTGGTAAATCAGGCCGCCAGCACCATGACCCAATATCTCACTCAGTTATATTATCCTGCCATATCCTAATAATGTCAAGTGCCTGGCTAGGAAGCGACAAGAATCAATTTAGTAAGTCATTGGTTTGACTCGACCAGGAATCAAACTACCGATTCGGCCACCGCGCCGGTGCAGGATGAAGCGCATCCAGAATCATGTTGTAGTAGAATCATAGAGCGTGTACAAGCATAGATCATATAGATTCACCGCTCATCAAGAATCATAACTCATCGAGAATCACAGATTATTTAGAATCATAGATCATGCAGAATCACAGATCATGCAGAATCACTTTGAAACTGGGTACCAATACGTGAAATTTAGATAACAAATCAAAATATTTCAAATAATAGCAGAAAACATTAATAATAATAACAGAATTCATGTTCATATGGAGGTTTATCTGTTGTGCATATGTCAGATTTGGAAAAAAAAGCTATTTCACTTTTTTATTTTGATCTTATATAAATTCAGCAAAGCAAAAAAAACACTTGTGCAACATGGAACTCAAACACACATCCAGAATATCATTTTAACATACAAAACAAATTCAAATGAGATTTGATTGATTACAGTTAAGCAAAAAAGATTATGTCATACAAGAAAAAAGTGGAAAAATAGGTTTGGCTAAGTGAAATTTTCACTAATTCATACAAGCGTACTTTTGGTACATTTTGTGGGATAGATTAAATACATGTAATTTTGCCTAACACGCAAAGGCAACAATAACTACTTGACTTGCTACCAAAAAAAGACAAATTAATTATCACCAACATAACATGCAACCCAGTTTCAAAGAATGACCCGGTTATGTTTACAGCATTTTCTGTGGTTTTGTTACTGTATATCATGTCCAGCGTATACTGTACATATTTCCAATGTCGTCTACGCATACAACAATATTAATCCCTACCATGGGCTAACTCAGAATAATCGCCTAAAACTGACACTCTCCCCTCTCTTTATTATTCCTTCTAGAATCATAAATATTTCCCCTCCTCCCCCACCCTCACTCAATTACTTACCTCAGCAATACAGGCAACTAACCGCCCTCTATATATCAGCAGCCACATCATACCGGGTTGAGTGTGGGGACTTTGGGCAAACGGCTCCATTCTCTCACCCACCCCCATCACATACAGTGTGCCCATCATCGCAGTACAGTTTTTGCAGTGACCCACCATATTAGCCCATAATACTGAACTTATCCACTAACCCACTAACCCATTAACACAAACTAACCTCCTTCATAATCTAGTCATATACCCTACCTAAGTACCCGCTGAACTACATATTAACAATGTAATGTAAACGGCCGGAAGACCAGTCAGTGCCTTGCCACTGAACAAAATGTGTGTTCTGATTGATTGATTGATTGATTGGTGGTTGCTTTATGCCGTGTCGGCAGCATAGGCCATATTCACGGCGAGAAATGTTTGTTTTTTGTTCAAACCATCGCTTTTACATGTAAAAGCAGACAATCAATTATGGGCCAATAGACACTAATTAAATTAGAAAGCTCACAATCATATATCTGTGGTCAAGGGAAACAAATTCCCATAGAAAAAGAAAAGTTTCATTAATAATTAATAGAATCCATTTAGTAAACTATATAAGGTGGTACAGTCCAGCTGCCCTCAAAAATGCTAAAATGTTTTCCTGTTTTACCTTAGTAAAAAGGTCATGCATACTGTCTGCAGTGTAGAACCGTTGGTGCAGGGCCAAAAAATCAACACAACTTAGTAAAATGTGTTTGAGTGTCAGTGGGGACTGACACCCAATACATTCAGGGAGAGGTTCCCCCTTGAGCAGAAAAGCATGTGTAAGCCACGAGTGGCCAACACGGCAGCGGCTAAGGACCACTTGGTCCCGCCGACCTCCCGCATGAGTCTGTGGTGGCTTTCCCACAGATGGTTCAATTTCTTTAAGTTTATTGATGTTTTCATCCCACTCATGTTGCCATTTGGATTTTATGTGGGTGGCTATTAGTGGTTTCAGATCAGAGTGAGGGAGAGGGAGGGTTCTGATGAATAACCTGTTTTAACAACAACAACAAATTAGTATGCTTTAATGAGGGTTATGCTACTCACAGCGAAGATATGATTGGGATGAGCAGAAGCTGTTGACTGGGGATATACGACTGAATGAACTGCTCAAACTCGAGGTCAGCAACCTGTGGGATCTTGTGGCGGGAACACCGACAGAGGGGCCGCTCGATGCCGAGCAGCACCTGCCGGAGGACGATCGGGCAGCGGCCGAAGCGCACCGCCCAAACCGCGTCCTGGTTATGCAGCGGGACTTCTGCCCTGGAACTGACGGTCGGGTGTGGCGATCTGCAGAAGTGATACAGTTTTAGGAGCACCACAGCCACAGAATCGCTTGCGACCAGTTGCGACCACTTTGCGATCACAAAAAAAACGGTTGGTTGCAAGGAGATTGCAGCTACTGCACTAAAAGCCTAAGTGGAAAGGGCCTGCAAGTAAGCAGCAAGACAGTTGGTGAGGTCTAGTAACCAGCAGAAGCAAAACAGTTATTAAGTTATTGTGTCCAGGGTCTGTACACATGTGAAGATATAGAATTCAAGGCTATTTTTGACACATTTCAAGGCTGTTTTTGATAGGAATTCAAGACTATTTTCATTTGAATATCAGGAAAAAAACAACAATAGCGAATGATGATTTCGGACTAATTTAGATCAGTGTGGACAATTGAATGGAATTCAAAGCTTTCCAAGACTAATTACCCAAAATAGGTTAAATTCACAGCTCTTCAATGCTTTTAAATGGGCAAATGAAGACTTTTCAAGACTTTCCAAGCCCTGTATGGACCCTGTGTGTTCAGATATACACAAATACAAAAAGTAGCTTCATAGCTAAAAAAATAAAATGATAAAATATATATAAAAAAAGAAGAAGATTGCTCTGGTTGTTGGATGGCTTAATTCGCCTTTCTCTTTTTTTAAAGGAAAGATGAGTGATCGCCGGCAAAAAAATACGGGAATCAAGCCTAGACCTTGGCAACTCATGTCGCCACCTAGCTGGTTCCAGCAGAAACAGGCCATGGCAGCATTGGCACCACCCAGCAGGTTCAGGCACAACCAACAGTAAATTTCTGTGCAAACAAGGATTTCCCCCCATAGGATTAGCACTGTCAAGGAATTGTGGTAAAATACCGGAAGTCAGGTTTCAACTGTCCTTATTTTGACTGTAATTTGCCAAATTCTTTATTTTTGAGTGAGTTTTACATCCTGGCAACAGCTTTGGCTATATATCAGGACGGAAAGGACTTTCTTAGTTGGGTTTAATGTTCTAGCAACACCTCAGGTCATATAAGAAGGGATTCGGACTAACCAATTGGTGTCATCTATACAGTAAAACCTCTCTAACCTACCACCTCCACCGATCGACCACTCCATTATATCAATCGCGTTATTTGGGTCCCAAACGATTGCCCATACAAAATACCATTGTAATGATATAAAAAAAACTCCCTAAACTGACCACCTCCCTAAATGGACCATTAAAGTCGGTCCGATGATCAGTCGATTTATAGAGGTTTTATTGTATTGACATTTTGTGCACGTTAATTGGTGAATATACAAAATTGTGAAAAACCACAAAATCACCGAGATCTTTCTTCCCTGTTTTTTGTTTTCCTTTTTGTTTTCTTTTTCCTGCAACCTGAACCGCGCCCTGCGATACTCACATAGCAGTTGTCTGGATCTGTGAGATGACAGACGGGACCTCGGTCTCACGCTGGGAGTCCTTGTCGCACTCCTGCACCTGTCCTGGACCAATCTCAAACAGCACCTCCTCCTTCTTAATGCTTGTAGAGACTGCAAACCCCAACCACCACAGAGATTTCCAATTTATTTAAGACTTACATTCAAAGGTGTTGTCTGTTTTATGTGTGGCTTTATATCCGAGCAATATCTGAGGTCATATTATCATGGGTACTGATTTGTGATAAGTGTGCCCCCCATTGCGACTTTAGAAAACACTTGGCAATCTGCTTTCCTATTTAGACACATTATCTTGATATTGATAAAACTAAACTTTGCCCTATTCTAGTAATGACAAAAGCTAGGTGAAGTAGTGACAAGTATTGCAGGGGTGGACGCAAATTAAGGGAAACATTGCGCCTTGAGTGGGAATCGGATTCAAACTTCTGCAATTCTGGGGCTAGTGTGTCATAACCATTAGACTATCTAGGCTTCCCTGATGCAATCAAACTACTAAAGCCCACTTGAGCATGTGGCATTTCATCTGGGGAGGTCAGTGCACATCATTACACTACCAAACATGTTGTAAGTCGTTGGACTGACTCATCTGTGGATCGAACACACCACTTTCAGCTCAAGGAAATTCATGACTAGACAGAGGTAGGCCCAACTTAAACCATAACAATAAAAGTGTGAAGGAATAATGAGAATTGAATAGAATTGAATGGAAAGAAATGGAATGGAAAGGAAAGGAGAGGAGGGGAAATGAAAGGAAAGGAGAAGAAAGGAGCAGAAAGGAGAGGAAATGAGAGGAAAGGAGAGGAAGGGAGCAGAAAGGAAAGAAAGTGAAATGAGAGGAAAGGAGAAGAGAGGAGAGGAGAGGAAAATGGCAATTATCTTGTTACTGAAAGGAACTCACTTGTTGGCGCTGAGGGTGACCGTGCAACACGGCTAAACGTGGGCACAGCGGTAGCCAGGCTCTTGATAACTACACGCCCTGTCCACGGAGCTGAGAAAATGCTGGTTCGGTGAGCATGTTGAGACTGGGGGCCCATGTTGCGAAGATACGGTGAGCTGATACCAAGAGCAATTCGGTAATGCTCTAACCAGCCTTCGATCAGATTCCTGTTGAACAGGAGAGCTCAGTGAGTCAGTGTTAGGAGTTTGGCAAAGGAGGAGAATAATGAGTATGAGAGGGGCGCAAATTGGGAGTCAATGTTTTAAGTATGAGAGGGGTGTAAATCAATGAGGCAGTGTTTTATGTATGAGAGGTGCACATCAGTGAGTCAGTGTTTTAAGTATGGGAGGGGTGCAAATTGGGAGTCAGTGTTTTAAGTATGGGAGGGGCGCAAATCACTGAGGCAGTGTTCTATGTATGAGAGGTGCAAATTAGTGAGTCAGTGTTTTAAGTATGGGTGAGGTGCAAATCAGTGGGCCTGGATTTTAAGTATGGTAGGGTGCAAATCAGTGAGTCAGTGTTTTAATTATGGGAGGGGCGCAAATCAGTGTGCCTGTATTTTAAGTGTGGTAGGGTGAAAATCAGTGAGTCAGTGTCTTAATTATGGGAGGGGTGCAAATCAGTGTGCCTGTATTTTAAGTATGGTAGGGTGAAAATCAGTGAGTCAGTGTCTTAATTATGGGAGGTGCACATCAGTGTCAGTGTTTTAAGTATGGTACGGTGCAAATCAGTGTGGCAGTGTTTTACGTATGGTAGGGTACAAATCAGTGTGGCAGTGTTTTACGTATGGAATGGGTGCAAATCAGTGAGGCAGTGTTTTAAGTATGGGAGGGTGGGTGAAAATCAGTGAGGCAGTGTTTTAAGTATGGGGGAGGGGTGCAAATCAGTGTGGCAGTGTTTTACATATGGTAGGGTACAAATCAGTGTGGCAGTGTTTTACGTACGGAATGGGTGCAAATCAGTGAGGCAGTGTTTTAAGTATGGTGGGGTGGGTGAAAATCAGTGAGGCAGTGTTTTAAGTATGGGGGGAGGGGTGCAAATCAGTGTGGCAGTGTTTTACGTATGGTAGGGTACAAATCAGTGTGGCAGTGTTTTACGTACGGAATGGGTGCAAATCAGTGAGGCAGTGTTTTAAGTATGGGGGAAGGGGTGCAAATCAGTGTGGCAGTGTTATAAATCTGGAAGGGACGTAATTCAGTGAGTCAAGTCATTTAAGCACGGGAGGGGTGTGAATCAGTGAGTCAGTGTTTGAGGAACGGGGATCAGAACAGTATCTGAACAACAGTTGCAAATGAAGCAAAATAGTATTGACTTGTCGAGGAACTACTATTGACTTGTCGAGGAAGCATTTGACTTTGCTTGTCCCGAAAAAAAGTTTTTTAAAGTTTTAAGTGAAGTTCTTACTTGGCTTTGGTTTGTAACCGGTGCAGAATGCGGTCAGATTCTGCATCGTTTGTTGTACTCTCTGGCAAAACTAGCAGCTTTTGCAATTCCTGCATGAACTTGTTCTGAAGCAAAACAAAATATGCATTACCAGGTGCCATTAGGAGGATCTGCTGAGGTGGTGTGGACAATTTATATACGGTATTTAAATGAATTGAAATAATAAATTTGAAGTGAATTGGAATTGAAGGTAGCAATACACTACCTATATTCTATACCGTGCTGATATGACCGTAGATGTTTCGTCAACATTATTCAAAGGCATGATTATACATATCAATATGCATGCAATTGCAATAGTGTGAGTTGGTAGAGTTTGTAGCTTACTTATTGGGGCCTTACATCTTAGCAACATCAAAGGTCATGTACCAATTTGTGACAGTGCACGCTCATGATTACTTTATAATTCAGGACAGGAGGCGGACTACATAGTATGGCAAATTTATTCAAAAAAGAACAGTGAGTAATGTAAGAGTCAATTGAAGTAGCGAATGACAAGTAAATGGTAGAGGTAAGCAGATCATAATTAAGTGGTATATGTCAAGTTAAGGCAATGTAGTAATATCTTAATGAGGTCAACTGTCAGATCGAGGCAAAGTCATGTGTGTCATTAAGAGTCTTAAGTGACCCGGGCCTCAACCCTAGTCGAGGATAGTTGGGTAGGTGGGACGGTGAAAGTAGGTCTTGTCGGTGCGGTGGCAGGAGGAGAAGTCGTCGAGTTGATAGGGAGGCGGAAGGGCCTCAACCAAATAGTGTTGAGAGTGCCCGGGTCGTGACCGTGAAGGCCTGGGGCGGGACGTATGAGTGCACGGCGGACGATCGCCAATGGCCAAGGTAGGTGACGTCCTTGAGCGGCGCTCCAGCCGCAGCACATGCCTGTGCGGCACCTCATCGGAGGCTGTGGAGGGTGTATCTGGTTGGGTTGGGACACCTCGAGTGTTGTAGTGCGGCACGTAGGGCGGTAGTGAGTGTTTTGACCGTCAGTGGGGATCCGTCCCGGGTCATGAATGCAGGGTCGAGTGGGTAGGGTGTAGTGGCGATCAAGTACTGCCTCCAGGCTCGTATGGGGCAGCAGATGGAGGTCGGGATCCGAGGGATCATTATTGTGAAGTGGTCAGATCGTGACCTGGACGTCTTCGTGGATCGGAAAATGACGGTTAGGTGTGTGGTGTGGTCCGTTACCTCTTCATGCCTCAGGGTGTGTCCCGGATCGTCGGGTCGTCCCGTGATGAGCAGGTTCCCTTGTCGTAGGAGGGAGAAGTATCCGAGGAGGAGGGCCGAGGTGAGGACCTTGGCGTTCGGGCCGGCCCGGCGGAAGAAGCGAACTACGGCGAGGAGGTCAGAAGGTGTGAGGGGAGGGGCCTGTCGAGGCAGATGGTCGGACTCCCGTATGATGCCTCTCTTGATGATTGTGACGAGGTATGAGTCGAAGCCTCGGGTCCTTCCGTCCTTCAGCCTCACCCAGGTCCGTGCAGCGCTGAGGTGGTTCATGACGTCTCCGGGGGAGCTGAGTGAGGCCTAGATGGACGCCAGGTAAGAAGCTATGTTGAGCTGTGTCGGGCAGATGGGATCGTAGTCTCTGTCGAGGGCATGTGCTATGTAGGTCTTTATCTGTCGTTTCTTGTTGCGCCAGGTGCCTTTCGCGAGGCCTGCTTGGAAGAGGTGGGCGATTCGGTGCGGTTCTTGTTGAGTGCCTGGGGAGAGAGAGTCAAATGGTTCTCTTCCCAGGCTATTCGTCTGGGTTGATTATCGAGGTCATGTGGAGGACGCGCACTCGGGCGAGGTCCATGTCGTCCATGAAGCGATCCGCCCGCCGCCTGGCGGCCCGGTCGAAGGGGGCCCTGCTGAGGGCGTCGGCGAAGGCGATCTCAGCGCCAGGCTTGTGGACGACCCGGACCTCGCACGAGTTGAGTGCCACAAACCTCCAGACGGCGCGGGCGCAGACGCAGAGGCCTGGTTGTCCATGTTGACAACGATGACATAGTCTTGAGGGTTTGGAGGGGTGAGGGCGTGGAGTGCCACAACGAGGTTTATTGCCTCGAGCTGTGCTATGTTGTGCCCATCGCCGAGGTATGTGGGCTGGTACTCCTCTGTGATGTATCCTGCTGGGGAGTGCGCCCCGCCGGCGAGGAGGGAGGAGTCACACTCAATCACCCAGTCGTGGCTGGGTGTTGGGCGGAGGAGGACGATGCCATTGGATAGGTGAGCGTAGGACTTGAACCATTCAATGTCGAGTGTCATCTCGTGTGTGATGGTGTGCTTCCCGGTGTGTGGGGTGGCTCTGAGTGCCGCGAGGATGCGGTTCATGTACCTTCTCGCCAGGCGCAGGCACTTGGCGATGTGCTGGAGTCGCCCGACGAGGTGCTGTAGGTCCTTCCTGGAGGCTCTGGATCCGGGCGTCCAGGTGGCACACTCGGCCACGACCTCGTCGAGTTTTAGTGTTGGTATACGGACGGTCATGTCTTCTGGGAGGGTGGAATGCACCTGTGTGTCGATAGCTCGAGTGCGAGGTCGGCGGCGAGGTGGACAGCGTCGACATATGCTCAAGTAGCATAGGACGAAGTGGCCTTTCTTGTTTAGGAGGTATGTTACCACGTTGGTGGTCCGTGCGCAGGCCATGGACAACGTGCGGCACCCAAACGGGGGGGGGCAATGTCAAAGTAGAGTTTGTCGTTGAGTGTGATTCCGAGGAGCGGCACCAAGAGTGGGCAGGTCCTAAGTTGCCGGTAGGCGCGGGCAAGGTCGATCATCCAGATCCAGGCGCCTTGTCCAATGCGGGTGACCTCGTCAGTGAGGTTCATTATGTTTGGGAGGGTGTAGGTGACGGGGCGACCTTGGTAGTGGCCTCTCCTTATCCCTGAGTTCACGCTGGCCCCCCTGGGGAAGCTGAGGTCGACGATGACCCGGCGCTCAGCAGTGTTCTTTTTTGCGTGGGTCATCCTCATCGGACTCGTCAGTGCCCAGGGGAGGAAGGGTGGGTGGCTGAATGGGCCAAGGAGGGCGTTTCATGAGGTCTCTTCATCGACGTATTTTTTAATCCACTGGAGGTTCTGGGGGTCCTCACGGTGGTTCGCTTTTGATGGAACTGGGGCCCGTGTCTGCGGTGTAGTCGACTGGCCATCCAAATTCTAGGAAGTCGAGGAGCTCTGTGTCGTGGTACGCGGCGAGCAGGTCCCTCCAGCGGTCGATCCTCAGCCCCGATGGGACCGGGATGCGTGCCACGACGTGGTTTGGTAGTGCTGTCTCCCGGACTTGGTTGTATATATATTGGTATATTTGGTTCGCCCAGGCCATGGGTTCTGATATGGGCCAGATCTTGTCTAGTGTTGTCTTGTATGATATCAGGGTGTGAGGTGGATTGTATGGAGGGGGGGTGGCGCCGCCGCAGTCGTCCGTCATGTCGTCAATGTCTTCGGATGCATGCGCACGTTGTTGGTAGGTTAGGAGTGCGTCTGGCGGTTCGGCGTCGTCTATGGCGGGGTCGGTCCTGTGGTGGTTGGTGCGTGTGGGGGCGAAAGGTTGGACGCATGCGACTGTGTATCCACAGTGACGACGTCGGTGGTGGCGGTTGTGGCGGGTCCATGCCGGTGCCAGTGGCTATCGTCGGTGGTCGAGGGCGTGCCGGTGTGTTGTGGGGTGGGGTGGCTGGGCCGGCGCATCCGGTTCCTCCTACCCGAGGTGTTCGGGTTGATGGTGGGAAGGTTTGTTCGGTGCTGTCTGTGGGGGCGGTGCGTGTATGTGCTGGTGTCTTGTCGGCAGGCGTGGGAGGCAGGGTGGGGCTGAAGGCCGGCAGTAGGCAGTGGTGAATGCGCTCCATGGTATCTCCTCCTACCCGGGGTGTTCGGTTTGTGGGTGGAGTCATGTGGTGGTTACCGTCTGTGATGTTCGGGTGCTGGTTATCGGTCGCCGGGTCTGTGGTGTCGGGTAGGCGAGCCCCATAATGGTCGTTACGGGGGTTGTTAGTGGCGGCGGCGGTGCGTGTGTGGACTGATGTTCTGTCGGCGGCGGTGTGCCGTGGGCGGTTATCTGGATTTGATAATGTGTCGCCGCGGTGGTTGGGGGAAACGGTTGGAGGGTCGTGTGATGCGTCTGACCCCACGTGGCTTTGTGTGGCGGTTGGTTTTGAAACCAGTGGTGAGCTGCTCTCGCGTCTGGCGGGAAAGTTGTTTGTCGTGTCGGGTGACGCGTCTGCCTCCACGTGTTGCGGGTTTTCCGCGCACCAGGGTTCGATTGCTCTTTGGTGTGTTCGTCGTGCCGATATGAGTCTTAGGGCGGGTTGGTGGGTGGGTGGAGGGTCGGTTGACGCGTCCGTTCCCACGTGGTCGATGGTGGCAGTTGGTTTAGGTGCGACTGGTGAGCTGCTCTTGCGGCTGGCGGGAAAGTTCTTAATGGTGTCGGATGGCGCGTCTGCCTCCACGTGTTTGGGTTTTTCCGCGCTCCAGGGTGGGATTGTTCTGTGGAATTTTCATGTTGCGGATATGAGTCTTAGGACTGGTTGCTGGGCGGGGGTTTGGTGGGTGTCGCTCCAGGGTGCGTCATTTTCCTCACTTTCTTCGGCCTGGCCGGGGCCATTCAATGAAAATATGTCCTTTGGTCGTCCGTCTCGGGTGCCGCCGCCTTCTGTTCTGTTTGCCGTCGCTTATTATTGCAGTCTTGTTCTTTGTGCGGGTTCGCCTTTTTGTATTTATTAGCGCACCACCCGCACACGGCGGTCGCTGCCTGTGCCGTGGGAGGTGGAATGGCCGCAATCCGTTCCCCAATTCCATCTGTGGCAGGGTCTGCCGTCAGTGTCGTGGTTGAATTCTGGCCTTTTGTAGGGGGTGTTTATCGGTGCTGTCTGGTGTTCGTCGCTCTTGTTCTGGGCGGCACGTGCCGACTAATTTTTCTCTTCTCTTTGGATGCCGGCCAGGGATGCTGCACGTTGCAAGTCTTTGATGGCTTGTTCGTCTTTCCAGGCTTTTGGTAGCCGTCCGTCGTCCACCATGGCAAACACTTTCTCTGACCAGGCGAGCCACGTGTCCCACCTCCAGTCGGCCGCCATCTCGAAGATGTCGTCCTGGTGGTCTAATATGGGCCTGGTCCAGGAGTGTGGCACCCTGGGGTCCTTCCTCATCCGTGCGAGTGCGGCGAAGTACTCGTGCCACATGCTCTCGCCTGGCCCTACCTTCCCTTTCTTTTCCTCCCTTATGACGTAGGTGTGGGGGAGGAGTTGAGCCTTACCTCGGCTGCTTGTTCGTCCGTCGTTCTTGTTGGCTCCTATGATGGCGTCGACCACATCTCATTGGTCGTCGTCGTCGGTGGAGGATGTGGTCGGTGTTCTCGGCGCGTGTCGGGACCTCCTTTGTCTCCTCCGTTCTTGTTTGTCGTGGTCGTCCTTTTTGTGGCGGTGGCTGCGTGGGGTTGGCCTCGGTGATCTTTTTCAGGGTGAGCGGTGTCGTGGTGAACGGCCACGTGGCGATGGCGACGGGCTGGAACCTGAGGAGTCGTGGGTGGCGCGTCGTCTCCTTTTCTTGGGCGTTTTGTCGTCCGGTGAGCTGCTCCTCGTGCGCTTGCTTGTACCTGCTGTTTCAAGTGCGTGTAGCCTGTTGGTGACTGTTTTGGCAGGTTTGGCCTGTTGCTGTATGGAGTCACTCACTGACTGCCTGAGGAGCGATATCTGCGCCACTGCAGACATTCCGTCGTCACTATCGTCGCGGGACGCTGTTTTGGGTTTGGTGACAACAGAGAGGGGCCGTCCTCTAGCGTGTGGTGTGCGTTCGTTGGTTGTCGCCGGTGCCGCAGGTGTTGCGGCGGCGTGTCTTGATGATTTTCGTGCCGGCATGGTGTGGTGATGGGTCGTGGTGAACGGTCGTGTTGAACGGTCTCGGTGAACAGCCTGTTAGGCGTGAGGCGTGAGGGAGCGAGTTGAAAGTAGGTCTTGTCGGTGCGGTGGCAGGAGAAGTGGTCGAGTTGATGGGGAGGCGGAAGGGAGGACAGGGGGGGAGGGGGGGGGAGGTACCAGCGGGGGACCAGCGGGGGAACCAGCTGGGGAACCAGCGGAGGAAGGAGGGGGGTCATGGCGCCATCTGGAGGAAAAGGGGGGGCGATTGAGGGAAGGGGAGTGGTGGCGCCATCTGGGTGGGAGGAGGTGTGTGGGTAGTGGTGTGACGGGGGGGGGGGGGGGGGGGGGGGGGGGGGGGGAGGAGGACGGTAGGGCCGGGGGAGGGGAGGTCGTCTGCCTCCCCCGAATTACCCATATTGCCAATGCAATATGGACAATGCTGCCCCACTGAAAGACCAAACTAGTGGCACGATCAATCGATATCCCACCCAGTCACATAATGCTAATTCTGATGTGGGTGTCACACTACAACGACAAGGCCGACGACAGCCCAACGACTTGTCGTTTTGCTCTGTCGTCGGCTGTCGTCGGCTGTCGCTACGGTGTCGTTATGTTGTCGTTCGGGTGTCGCCGTGACACCTCCGCGACACCTCCAGTTTCTCCACTGTCGCCGGGTTGTCGTCGGGTTTTTGACAGCCGATGTCGTTCGGCTGCCGCTACGGTGTCGTTACGGTGTCGTCTTTGTCGTTAAGCTGTCGTTAAGTTGTCGTCGCTGTCGTTAAGCTGTCGCATAGTCTAACACACATGTTTTTACCGTCCCATTTCTTCATATATCATATGAAGACTGCTTCCTAACAGGTCCGCCGCATAGTCTAACACACATGTTTGTACCGTCCCATTTCTTCATATATCATATGAAGACTGCTTCCTCACAGGTCCGCCGCATAAACCTACATGTTTGCACCGTCCTATTCTTCATATTTCTCATGGAAACTGCTTCGTGGGTGTCTCTGTGTGTGTAGTGGTGTGTCTGTGTGTGTGTCTGTGTGTGTGTGTGTCTGTGTGTGTATCTCTGTGTGTGTATGTCTCTGTGTCTGTGTGTGTCTCTTTGTCTCTGTGTGTGTCTCTGTATGTGGTGGTGTGCGTGTCTGTGTGTGTGTGTGTGTGTATCTGTGTTGTGTCTCTGTGTCTGTGTGTGTGTGTCTCTGTGTGTGTGTCTGTGTGTGTGTCTCTGTGTGTGCGATAAACCACACACTCACTCACATTCACACTCACACTCACTATCACACTCACTATCACATTCACACTCACTATCACACTCACTATCACACTCACTATCACACTCACTATCACACTCACTATCACACTCACTATCGCACTCACTATCGCACTCACTATCACACTCACTATCACACTCACTATCACACTCACACTCACTATCACACTCACTATCACACTCACTATCATGAGCCATGTTTGCATCGTCCCATTCTTCATATTTCTCATAAAGACTGCTTCATAACAGGTCCGCCACATAGTCTAGCACACATGTTTGTACCGTCCCATTTCTTCATATATCATATGGAGACTGCTTCCTCACAGGTCCGCTGCATAAACCTACATGTTTGCACCGTCCCATTCTTCATATTTCTCATGGAAACTGCTTCCTAACAGGTCCGCCGCATAGTCTAACACGCATGTTTGTACCGTCCCATTTCTTCAGATATCATATGGAGACTGCTTCCTAACAGGTCCGCCGCATAAACCAACATGTTTGAACCGTCCTATTCTTCATATTTCTCATGGAAACTGCTTCGTGTGTGTCTCTGTGTGTGCAGTGGTGTGTCTGTATGTGTGTCTCTGTGTCTGTGTGTGTGTCTGTGTGTGTGTCTGTGTGTGTGTCTGTGTGTGTGTCTGTGTGTGTCTGTGTGTGTGTATCTGTGTCTGTGTGTGTGACTCTGTCTGTCTGTGTGTGTGTCTCTGTGTGTGTGATAAACCACACACACTCACACTCACTATCAAACTCACTATCACACTCATACTGACTATCACACTCACTATCACACTCACATTCACACTCACTATCACACTCACTATCACACTCACTATCATACTCACACACACACAGCAACAGAGACACAAAGACACAGACACACACAGACACACAGAATGGGACGGTCCAAACATGGCTCAGTTTAGCTTGCCTTGAGGGATGTTAGGACCGTCCCAAATATGAAGACTGCTTCCTAACACCGTCCGATTCTTCATATTTCTCATGGAAACTGCTTCGTGTGTCTGTGTGTGTGTAGTGGTGTGTGTGTGTGTGTGTGTGTATCTGTGTATGTGTGTGTCTCTGTGTCTGTGTGTGTGTATCTGTGTCTGTGTGTGTGTCTCTTTGTCTCTGTGTGTGTGTCTCTTTGTCTCTGTGTGTGTGTCTCTGTGTGTCTGTGTGGTGTGTCTGTGTGTGTGTCTGTGTGTGTGTGTATGTGTGGGTGTCTCTGTTGTGTCTCTGTGACTCTGGGTGTGCGATAAACCACACACTCACTCACATTCACACTCACACTCACACTCACACTCACTATCACACTCACACTCACTATCACATTCACACTCACACTCACTATCACACTCACACTCACTATCACACTCACTATCATACTCACACACACACAGCAACAGAGACACAAAGACACAGACACACACAGAGACACAGAGACACAACACAGAGACACACACAGAGACACACACATACACAGATACACACACAGAGACACACACAGAGACACACACAGAGACACAACACAGACACACACACAGAGACACACACACACACACAGAATGGGACGGTCCAAACATGGCTCAGTTTAGCTTGCTTTGAGGGATGTTAGGACCGTCCCAAATATGAAGACTGCTTCCTAACAGGTCCGCCGCATAAACCTACATGTTTGCACCGTCCCATTCTTCATAATTCTCATGGAAACTGCTTCCTAAACAGGTCCGGGGGCACTGTCGCGGCACTGTCGCGGCACTGTCGCGGCACTGTCGCGGCACTGTCGCGGCACTGTCG
Organism: Branchipolynoe longqiensis; assembly: GCA_030323885.1. NCBI lineage: Eukaryota > Metazoa > Annelida > Polychaeta > Phyllodocida > Polynoidae > Branchipolynoe > Branchipolynoe longqiensis. The sequence continues at coordinate 47,562,056 of CM059186.1, forward strand.
TCCAACTTGGCCCGAATTTGCATATGTCGTCGGGTTTTCACAAAATCCAAGTCGCTGGGCTGTCGTCGCCGCTTGTCGTCGTAGTGTGACAGCCACATGAGCAAACCAGTCCTTACCCTATCCTAATAATGCCAAGCACCCAGGTAGGTAGCAAGCAACAAGTATAAAGTTGGTAAGTCATTGATTTGACTCAGTCGAAGTTTGAACACACAAGTAGCTAGCCAGCCCTCTTACTGATTTGTCAATCCAGTCCTGACCTGACCTAGTCAACAATTTGAGGTCACCATGACATCACAGTGATATCACACAAACCTCACGGAAACATCACATTGACCTCACACTGTGACATCACAATAACCCCACACAATTCTCACACCGTGCCATCACAATAACATCACACAATTCTCACACCGTGACATCACAATAACCTCACATAATTCTCACACCGTGACATCACAATAACCTCACACAACACGGGCCAAGGAGTCTAACATGCGCGAGTCATTGGGCTCTACGAAACCCAGAGGTGCAATGAAAGTGATGGGCGTTCTCGGAGCGTCTGAGGCAGGATCTGTGTACGACACCCCAGCCGCGTCAAAATGGTATGGTGTGTGTCGCGCGCGGCGCACTGCCAGCCCATCTCGACCGCCACGTCGGTGAGGCAGAGCAGGAGCGTACACTTTGGGACCCGAAAGATGGTGAACTATGCCTGAGTATGACAAATTCGGGGAAACCCTGATGGAGGTCCGTAGCGATTCTGATGTGCAAATCGATCATCAAACTTGGGTATAGGGGCGAAAGACTAATCTAACCATCTAGTAGGTGGTTCCCTCAGAAGTTTCCCTCAGGATAGCTGGTGCTCATAGTTGCAGTTTCATCCAGTAAAGCGAATGATTAGAGGCCCACCCGACGCCGGCACCCGCCCTGTCGGCACCAGCTCAGATGTGGCCGGCCGTTGGAGCAGGTCACGCGGCACCTTCATCCACGCCGACGGCAAGCCCACCCACCGTGGCCCCGGCCCCGCCCATCCAGGCCTTAACCACCCCTGATGCCGCCTGTGATGACGACAGCCACTGGCCCGCCCATGGTTACGTCACCCCCCCCCCCCCCCGGGTCCTCATCTCGCCGCACCCTCAGATGGCCCCGCCCCCTCAGATGTCGCCACCCACCACCACCCCCGTTCACCCATCGCCCCCCCCCCTCCTCTCTACCCGCCGGTCACCCGATTCCAGGAGAGGCCGCTCAAGCCACCCCTTATCAGTGATACCTCATAGTGTGAGGTCATTGTGACATCGATGTGATATCACAGTGATGGCATCATAGTGTGAGATGTATGTGACATCACTGTTATACTGTTGTGACCTCACGTGTTGACCGGGTCGATCGATCGAGTGGGTAGTGATTTCACACGGGGACTATTATGTATGCCGACACATATTTTGTCTTTTATTTTACATCTACCTAGTCATTTCATTTCATTTAGTATTACAGCAGCTTCACACAAGATACAGCTAAAATAGTGTTTGTTGGGGCGGGGGGGGGGGATGGGACATTCTGCTCAAGATAGTTTCCGGATTGACCAGCGAGGTTACTCTGTACACGGTCCGTACACATGTGGAGATATGGAATTCAAGGCTATTTCAAGGATTTTCAAGGCTGTTTTTGATAGGAATTCAAGACTATTTTCATTCGGATTTCAGGAAAAAACACAATGGTGAATTGCGATTTCAGACTAATTTAGATCCGCGGGGACAGTTTAATGAAATTCAAGACTTGTCAACACTTTCCAGGCCCCATACCGAGGACCCTGTCTGTAGGTACAATGTGATGTTTGTTTTCACAGAAGTAAAGAGTTTTGCTTCATTTGCCTTAATTTAATGCTTACCCTTGCCTTTGCTTTGCCACCCTTTCCTCTAACGGGGTGATGCGCTTTGTGTTTTCGCTTCTTTGTGACTTCTTTCAATTTCAGTGAGGTAAATGTGATCCCGGACTGCAACTCGGTCTGCACCAAATTAATACATGCGTCATGTGGTGTCACCATAGAAATATAAGGGCTGGAAGACAGAGTTTAATCACTATAGGTGTTAGAAGGCTTGTGGTTTCCTCAGTACATCCACTGAAGCAGACGGCTTCTGTGACCCATGCATATGAAAGCTAAATAACAGTGAAACCTCGGGTTTCTTAACATAATTTGTTCCTAAATCTTGTTTGTAAACCGATTTGTTTGTAAACCGAAACCAAATTTTACATAACAAACAATGAAAAATGTATTAACCCGTTCTTGACCCCCAAATGAAAGATTTTTTTTGTTTTTACCTTGCATATGCACAACATTTTGCACAAAATGAATAAACAATAATTATAAATGAAATAAAACTTAATGTCTAAATTTAGAACTAGCGTGAGCAATATTTTCCCATTTTGTCATTTTATTTACTCAAAACAAGAATAGAGAATTGATACAAACCAAGAATAATGAATTGGTACAAAACAAAACTATGGAGTTGGCACAAGATAAGAATAGAGAATTAGCACAAAACAAGACCAGAAAATAGACAACACATTGACTACATGGACAATGTCCAGGGTTTAGTGGTCATTTATTGCAAGTGGTTTACCTAATTATTGTTGATATATTTTATTTTTCAGATCTAGATAAGCCTAGATTTAGGTCTAGATTCAATTACTTTTGAAGGGGCTTTTTTCTCGTGTCCATATGATGGATGATCTAGATAGCCATCATAGAGAATGGGTGAGGTATTTGTTGCATTAGCAAATCAATTTTAAATGGCTCTGCTACAATGTAATGGCCCTGTCACACTACGACGTAATGACGTCAGCGTAGGGAGAACGTGAATAACGTTGAACTTCTCGGCGTATTATGCAAATTTGGGCACAAGTTGAACGTCGATGCAGCGTAGTGGACGAGAGAGTAACGGCGGTAAAGCGTAGCGATGCCGTCATTCAATGAGAGGACAACGTAATTACGCTCAGGTAACATTATGTACGTCATGCAACGGTGGCAAAATGCTCAACGTACGTTGGACGTACGTTAGGCGTACGTTATCCCGACGGTTTCACTACGCAGACTGCACTTTTCCACCGGCTTTAATGTGGGTCAACGTAGTGCAATGTAGTGCAACGTAGTGACCAGCGTTTGACTAACGTCCGTTTAACGTCATTGACGTTCGCCGAACGTGTACAGAACGTATGGCGAACGTAAACCCTTACGTTCTAGTTACGTCGAAAGTTTTGAACAGTTTCAAAACTTTGACGCGCGCTGACGTAACACGACGTAACGTGACGTCATTCTGACGTCATCATAACGTAATCCAATGTAGGTCAAAGTAATGACGAAACGTGATCACGTCAGGCTTACGTTTGCTCGTTATGTCGTAGTGTGACAGGGGTATAAATACAGTTACTACACTGTTCTACAAAGTCATTACGCTGTCATTTCTTCTATTGCGATGGGGGTGATGCCAAAATCAATTTAGCATATGTACACATTAAATATCCACAAAGTTTAACCCTTTAAAACAATATTACTTCCAACTAACTAAAAATTAATTATAATAATCAACTCAATATATTTACATAAAAATACGATGGTAGAAACTCAAAAGTATTAAACTATTAAACTTTAAATACATCGGTACTTACCGGATCATCTTTGTCCTCGTCGATAGTGCTCGGTTCAATGAGTACCTTTGCTGTGTCCGATATAGCATTGTAGTACACGTACATGTTGGAATAACCGGTGCATCTAAACTGCAGCAAGGAATTCAGCTGACGAATGAATAAAGGAGAATTAGTTTAGCCAAAAGTATGTCTTCAGTATAAACATTTACGGAGGTGGTCGGCTTAGGGAGTCTTTTTGTTTGTTACAACGGTTTGAATTTTTTTTTAATTTCTTTTGATTATTGTTCCTTGTCCACCAGTTCTGCTCACTTTCGCTGGACTACCAAAGCACCACTTGCCCTCTACAAGTCGCTACCACCTGTGATACATATTGATTGTTGGAGCTTTACGTCCTGGCAACATCTAAGGTCATATCATGATGGGTACCGACTTCTGAGAGTGCACACTCCATGACTTTATAGTGCTGCCCATCCCACTCAGTCACATTATCCTGACACTGAGCCAACCAGTACTTGCCCAATCCTAATAATGCCAAGTGCCTGGCAAGGAAGCGACAAGTATCAATTTTTACACCATTGGTTTGACTCGACCAGGGTTCGAAATCGTGGGTTTGAAACCCACGATCTACCAAAACGGGAGACAGACGCTCAACTCATGCCATCCCATCTGGTCCCACCTGTGATGCAGCACACCTTGCTAAAAAAAAAAAAAAATTAATTGGGGGGTGGGGGGGGGGGAGAATTTCTTGTTTTTTTTAGATTTATAATACTCGCTTCCAGAGTTGCCTTGTAACCTTTTTGAGTTTCAGCCGAGTGCGCACCCAGATAGCACACAGCCGACAGTCGGGCCGACGGTGGTGTTCCGACGTTAGGGTTCAATCCAAATTTCCACTTTTGAGCCGTCGGGCCACCGTCGGGCCGCCGGTGGTGTTCCGACGTTAGGGTTCAATCCCTTTCCACTTTTGAGTCACCGTCGGGCCTCCGTCGGCCCGACGGTGGTGGGCCGCCGCAGGTTTGCATTCATTTTCCACGTCTGGTCCACCGTCGAGCCACCGTCGAGCCGACGGTGGTGGGCCGCGCATGCGCAGTTCTTTAAATTTGGATTCCGACTCGAGTCGCCCGCGGAACACGTGCGATTGTTGATCAGTGTTTTTTTCTACCAATAACTCCAGAAACACCAGGAATTGTAAGGAATTATTTAACAGGTATGTTTATTAATATGTTTAGATTATTTTGTAAAAGTTTTGTAATTTATTACGAAGTATTAATGGAATTATTCGTGTTAATACGATTTGAATTATCCGATATGGTTTGTTTACTTTGAATCTCCACCGGACCACGTGCGATCGTTGAGCAGCGTTTCTTTCTACATATAACTCCAAAAATCGGTGGAATTTTAAGGAATTATTTTACGGGTTTGTTTATTAATATGTGTAGATTATTTTGTAAAAGTTTTGTAATTTATTAGGATGTATTAATGGAATTATTCGTGTTAATACGATTTGAATTACCCTGTACGTATTGACACTAGAGTGACTGTCTTCTCGGCTCGTCGGGTCGACAGCGGTAGCCGCCGTCGAGTCGACGGTGGGAGGTTGGACAAAACAACGTCGGCCCGACGGCGTTTGTCGCCGTCGGGCCGACGTTGGTTTGTCGCCGTCGGCTCGTCGGCGTTTTCCACCGTAGGGGCGACGGCGGCAGCCGCCGTCGCCCCGACGGCGGGAGGTTGGACAAAACAACGTCGGTCCGACGGCGATTTCCACCGTCGGGCCGCCGGCTGTGTGCTATCTGGGCATGTTCCGCGGAAATGACCCAATACGTATCTGGCGCCCCTACCTGTATGGTAAGGCCCGGGTACATCTTGAGCCCGTTCGACGGCCACTTGGCGCGCCGGGAGATGGCGCCATCCTCCTCGGCCAGGATCCACTCCTTCTCCGTCGCCAAGAAGCGGACGACGCCGTTCTTGTGGTAGCAGCAGCCCTGGCCGGACGGTGTGAAGACGGCCAGCAGGCGGCGGGACCGGCTCTCGTCGAACACCAGCGTGTAGAAGCCGCACGTGTGCACCGGGCACCGGCTTGTTATGATGGCCGGACGGTGCGACTTGTAGCTCGCCAGTAATTAAGGCATTCTTCACTTGATTGGTAATTGGGGTGTTTGAGGTGGGTTTGATTTTTGTGTTATGGATTACTTTTTTTTGTTGTGACAGAGAGAGGGAGTGTGGAGTGTGTGTGTTTTGGGGATGGGCTTTCTCTCTCTTTTTTTTAGAGGGTGGAGGGAGGGGAACGAAGGGAAGGAGGGAGGGAGGGGATGAAGAAGGGAAGAAGGAAGTGGAGGGAGGGATGGAAGGAGAGAGGGAGGGAGGGAGGGAGGGAAGGAGGGAGGGAAGGAGGGAGGGAGGGAGGGAGGGAGGGAGGGAGGGAGGGAGGGAGGGAGGGAATGAGGGCGGAAAGCAGGCAGACAGGCAGGCTGAAGGAAGCCATTGTACTATATTTTAAATAAAACATCTATCTATTTTAAATGTAACCAATTTTGTAATGTAACTATGTGTAGAATGTTTAAATATTTTACAACGCACACATTATTTTACATGTTTGCACTCCAAATATCTCTACAGAGTTAGTCAATTATCATACAAAAAAAAGTAAAATATTACTCCAAACTAAAACCAGAGTAAACTACTTGTCAACCTGATCGATTTAGCTGAAAAACATTATTTGTTTTTGTGTTTAAAAACCCAACAAATTATGCAACTGTGCTAATGCACATGTACTAAGCTACGGAAGACAAACCCAGCTTGTCCAGAAGATGAAAAGGATACAACACAGTCGTGCAGCCGTCGTTAACCTTGGTTATGAAGAGTGAGCTCTTTGGCTGGCTCTCCACGGGTATTACAGGCAATGGTACCTGAAAGCCTTTGGGCTTGTTGCTTTTTGGTCTCAGGTTGTGGGCCTGGCGTTCCTTAGCATCTCGTCGAGTCTCGCCATAGTATTGCAGGATCACGGCGTTCTCGTAACCACGCTGTCTGTCCTGCGCGTCCTGTATGGATCTGAACAAAGTCAGGTGATCACACACCATAGATTAATAAAAAGGTAAAGCTTGTTTTATTTAACAACGCCTCTAGAGCACATTGATTTTCATATCATCGGCTATTGGACATCGAACATATGGTCATTCTGACATGATCCGGACAGAGGAAGACCGAGACAGGAGTGGGAGAAAAGGGTGTTTATTTCTGAGGGAGGGTGTACATGAAGTTGAGCATCTGAGTCGAGTTATAAATCAATCAACCTGGTCAATGTTTGAGGAAGGTGTGGAAGGGGCCTGGAAGCCTGCGGGGGTAGGCCCGGGAGCCGACCCCCACGCAGTGGGAGGTAAAAAAGAGGGTGGGCGGGCGTGGAAGAACCAGTTTGTAACGCCACTGGGACCCGAATGCAGGTCAGCGGCAGGGGGAGGGAGAAGGAGGAGAGAGGGGGGGGGGGGGGGGGCGTCCCGGGCTTCCCCCGCCGGATCAACCACAATCCAGGATGGTGGGCCGATCCGGACAGAGGAAGACCGAGACAGGAGTGGGAGAAAAGGGTGTTTATTTCTGAGGGAGGGTGTACATGAAGTTGAGCATCTGAGTCGAGTTATAAATCAATCAACCTGGTCAATGTTTGAGGAAGGTGTGGAAGGGGCCTGGAAGCCTGCGGGGGTAGGCCCGGGAGCCGACCCAAAACACAAGGCTAAGGCTCTCGGGGCTACCGCCGTCACCTGCCTTGGGACGTAGGCGTGGACAGCGTCAGACTCCCAGGTCCCTTGGGCCATTATGGCTGATAAGTCTACGCCCCTTGAGGCACATGCCTGGGCCGCGCCGCGGCGTAGGCCGTGGAGAGTGTACCTTGAGGCGTCGGGGACTCCCGCTCCGCCGAGGGCGGCCCGGAGCAGGGGGGTGATGTCATTCGAGGTGAGAGGCGTGTTGTGGCGCGCCATGAAAGCCGGAGCATCCCCGGCGGCCGGGACGAGGGCCACCGCCCGGGCCCAGGCCCGAACCGGACACAGCGGTGATCCGGGGAGGGCGGGGACGAACAGGGAGACCGCCTGGGCGGCGGAACGGATCGTCTTGGACGAGGCCACCAATACCCTGAGCCCTCCGGGGGCGCGCCGGACGTCGTCGCGGCGAAGGGTGTGGCGGCCGCCCCATGGGGCGTGCGAGGGCGAGAGGAGGTTGGATTGCCTCAGGAATGTAAAATAAGCTAGGACGACTGCGGCCCAAGGTGCAACCCCGAGATGCCCGAGGGACCTCAGGTGGGCGTGAATGATGGGCAGCATGTCGGGGGTGATGGCGAGGGCTCTCCTCACCGGAGCTGCGAAGAGCCGCTCCCCGCCCCGGCGGACGCGGGCCACAAAGGGGGCGTCAAAGGGGGCGGGGTCGCCCCCCGCCTCCCGGAGCCAGGCGCGTGCGCCCGAGATCACATTGGCCACAGAGGCGGGGGAGGGCAGCTCGCGATGTAGGTGGGCAATGAACTGCCCCACGTCGTAGGGGAGGGGGCGGAGGTGGTCGACGCCCCGATCCAGCATGAAGTGAAGGTAGCGCCTCGCGTGCCGGGTTCGGTTCTTCCAGGTCCCGGGGGCGAGGGCGGCCGTGTGAAGGGTCATCAGGTGGTCGTGTTCCCTGGGATCGTAGTCTGGGGAGAGAATCATAGATCGTTAGAAAGCAAGGCCGGGGAGTGAACTACCCTTACTCGACCCAGACCCATGTCTCGACAATGATCCCGTACGATTTGTAAGGCGGCCCGGGAGGAGTGGGCCCGGCTGAGTGCGTCCGCGAGGACCAGCTCGACGCCCGGCTTGTGGCGGACGAGTATAGTGTAAGATCCCAGGGCCGCGACCAGCCAGAGCTCCCGGGCGCACGCGCCGAGGGTAGGGTCGGAGGCGCGGCCCGATTCGAGGGCGAGGGCCGAGGCGGCGTTGTCGGTGTTGATCAGGACCTCGTAGCCGCCCGGGGCCGGGGGCCCGAGGGCCTTGACGGCCATGACGAGGTTGACCGCCTCCAGCTCGTGGATGGTCGGGAAGGCGGCCATCATGTCGTCACCGTAGGCCTCGGAGAAGCAGAGGTCGCGGGAGAAGGCGCCGCCCCCGGTTAGACACGAGTCACATTCAATGACCCACCGGGGGGCGGACGGAGGGGGGAGGAGCCAGACGCCGTTCCCCCTCTTCGCGTAGTCGCGAAACCAACGCACGTCGAGCCGGAGATCGGGGTCGACGTCCGCCTGTCCGGCGAGGGGGGAGGCGCGGAGGCTCGCGAGGATCCGCCCCATGAACTTCCGGGCTGAGGGGATACAAGTACTGATGTGGGCCAGGCGCCCGAGAAGCTGCTGGAGGGCCTTCCGCGTCAGGGTGGGGCGGGCCAGCCAGCGCTCGCAGTCGAGCAGGGCCTCCTCGAGCTTGTCGTCCGGGATGCGCAGCACCATGGCCTCGGTGTCGAGGTGAATGCCGAGCCAGACCAGGCGGACGGTCGGGGGGCAGCACTTCTCGGGGGCGAGGGCCAGCCCGAGGTCTGCGCAGAGGTCCCGGAGCGCGTCGAATGCGCGCATGGCGTCGAGGTAAGAGGACTCACAACCCACGAAGTCGTCGACGTAGACTAGGCTGGTGAACCCCGCCTCCCGGAGCATCCAAGAGACGGCCCCGGTGACGCGGACGCAGGCCGCCCCCGAGGTCCGACATCCGAAGGGGAGGGCTATGTCGACATACAGTTCGTCGTCGACCGTGATGCCGAATAATGGGGCCGAGAGGGGGTCGGCCCTCAGCTGCCTGTAGGCCCGGGAGACATCCGCGGACCAGCAGAAAGCCCCCCGGCCCCGGAGGGTCATCTCCCTGCCGATATCCGAGACGGAGGGGAGGGAGTAGTGATGGGGGCGGCCCAGATACTCCTTCCGGCGAATGCCCGAATTCACGCTTCGACCGGGCGGGAAGGAGAGGTCGACTATGATCCGGCGCTTACCGGGGGTCGACTTGGGCCGCGTCATTATCGGGCTGCACTGGGTCCAAGGGGAGAATGGGGGCACCCCAAAGGGACCCAGGAGGGCGCCCAGCCGGAGCTCTTCCGCAGCGTACTCCGTGACGTGGTGGGCGTAGGCCGGGTCCTCACGGTGGTTATGGAAGGTGGGGGTGGGGGGCCCCGGCGCGGTATAGTTGGCCGGGAATCCAAACTCCAGGTGGTCGGCCAGGGTGGTGTCAGGGTGCCGGGCGAGCTTCTGTCGCCAGGCTCCAATGTTCAAGTCTGAGTCGACCGGGACTCGGGCAGCCAAAAAATTCGGGAGGCCCGAGGCCCGGGCTGCGGCGTAGGCCGCCGCGTAGCGGGGGTACCTGGACCAGCCCTCCCCCGAGAGGACGGGCCAGAAACCGTCCAGCGTTTGCCTGTATTCGGCCGGGGTGGGGCCGCAGGCGGCCGCGGGTGCCCACGAGTGCTGCAGGGTATGGTCGAGGACCTGTCCTATGGGCTCGCTCCGATCGGCCGTCCCGGTCGGGGGGGCGGGCCCCGCCTCGGTCACGTCACAGATGCCACATGAGGCCGGGCCGGCAGCAGTCGGCGTCGAAGCGATCTGGGCGGCGTGGGCGTAATCCGTAAAGGAGCGGTAGCTGGGTGTGTGGGGGGTGTCCGGGCGGGCTGCCCCGCCAGCGCCGGACCAACCGGGCCCAGCGCGGCCCGTGACGTCACTCGGGGAAGCCGCGGGGGAATCCCCCGGGCGGCGGCGGGCTGGTATCGGCGTGCCCACGGGCTGGGCTAGCGGCGGGCCGGGCCGCCCACCAGCGGAGACAATGACGTCAGAGGGAGTTCCCAGCGGAACTAGGCCGGGGAAGCCGGGTGAGCCGCCGAGGGTCGTGACGTCATTCCGGGGGTATCCCAGGGGCCGGGCGGCGCGGGGGAGCCCGGGAGGGAAGCCGAGTGGCTTCATGAGAATGTCAACAAAGGCGTTAGTCCGGGGACGGGCGGGGGGGTCAAGTGCGGTGGGCCGGCGGGGTCGCGGAGGCGTAGGTGCCCGCCGGGGGTCTAAAAATCCGAGAGGGGGCGCCTGCCGGTCTTCTCCCTCGCCCTCTTTGAATAGCACGACGCTTCGGCATGGTTTGTAACAATTTTCCTAACGTTAGCACAGTATCCACAGATGTGCGCCAGCTTCTGAGACCCGGTCCCGTGCGACTCGCCCTTCGCCGCCTTGTCGCAGGCCTGCGGATCCTTATTCCAGGTCTGGCACGGGGTGCCCATACTGGCGCGATCGTACGAGGTGCGACCGTCCTGAGGGGCCCTCTGCTGGTGGGCTTTTCCCGACTGATGATCGCCCGAGGCGGCCGGGGCGGAGGTGAGGTGGCTCGCCATTGCGATGATCTCCACCCTCGCGGCGTTGATTGCTGCCGAGTCCCGCCAGCCGTCCGGGAGGCGGCCGTCGGCGATTCTCGTGAAGATTTCCTCGGAATACCGGCGTACCACCGCCCAAGGGAGCGAGCAGTTGTCCTGGGCCACCATCTCCTGGTGGCGTGAGAGGGCTTCCAGGGCCGAAGCCGGGAATGCTCGCTGGTACTGGAGGCGTTTCAGTCCCAGGGTATACTCCTCCCGGGTCGCCTCCCCCTTTTTAATTGTTTTTCCCTCATCCCCCCTCTCTACAAGATCATATGGGAATACATATTTTGAGGAAATACCTTTTTTCCTGCTGGTAGCCTTCCCGTCCGCCGCCGCGACTATGAGGCGCACCGCCTCCTCGGCCGAGGACCGGGGGGCCCGTCCGTATAGGTCCTGGTCGTGTTGTCGGTAGTCGGGGAGGCGGCGGCGGCGGGCCGTGCCAGCGTCGCGGTGTTGTCGGCTGCGGGGGCGCGGAGACGGGGAGGGCGAGGACCAGTCGCTCGCCGGGCTCCTGTACCGGCCGTCACGTCCCGGAGCGAGGGCCCGCTCCCGTCTAGTCGCGGGGGCAGGGCTCGGAGAAGCCGGGGAAAGTGTCCGGGGTCTGCTGTGGCGGAGGCTTGGGGTCGAATCCGTCCTGTGGCGGCGCGGAGAGGGCCGGGCACGAGGGGGGGACGGGGCTTCAGACTCCCGGCTCGCCTTTGCGGTGGCCGCGGTGAGGGCGGCTGTGGCTTCCGCGAGCACCCGAGACTGGGCCGCCATTTCCTCTCTCTGTGTCGCCAGCTCTTGCCTCTGGGTCGATGCGAGCCGCTCCAGGTCGGTCCACTTTTTCTCGATCGCGTCGATCGAGGCCTGCATGCGGACGAGGCCGTCCGCTTGTTTCGCCTTCGCTGACGGTCTTTTAGGGCGGACGGACTGTCTCGCCGGCGGGGTGGGAGGCGTGGGGGGCCGCCTCACGGCGCCGCCATCTTGGAAGCCGTCCGAGATGCTCCCGCCAGCTCGGGGTGAGGTTGGAGGTCTCCGCGTCGATCGTTTGGCGGGCCTACCTCTCTGAGTCGTAACTCGACGTGACGGCTGCATTTTGCTGTTTCACGTGGGTGCCTTTTTCAATTTAACTGCCCTGTGATCCTATGGGTAGAACCGGGGTTACGTGGGTGGAGACGGGTGTATTACTAAAAGGAACCAGTTTGTAACGCCACTGGGACCCGAATGCAGGTCAGCGGCAGGGGGAGGGAGAAGGAGGAGAGAGGGGGGGGGGGGGGGGGGGGCGTCCCGGGCTTCCCCCGCCGGATCAACCACAATCCAGGATGGTGGGCCAATTCTTTGGAGGAAACCCACTGCCGCCACATAGCTACTCTTACCGATAAGAAGGAAGGGATTTTTTATATGCACTTTCTCACAGACAGGATAGCATACACCACAGCCTTTGATGAACCAGTTGTACACCATAGATTATTGGACCTATATATTGCCTAAATAACCGCAAATGCAGCAAACATGTCAAAACCTATTTTCAGGTAGTCTTAAATGTCTTTCGATATTACTTTCATGGTGGAAAATAAACAATTGGTAATGTTACTTTGGCAACATGGGTAATTCGCACATGACATATAGCGATATAGCGAATGGTAGACAGGAAGTGTGAACACTTATTTGTCTCTCTTTTTTTTTGGGGGGTACATTAGTTGTCCCAAGCAGAGGAAATCCCAGTCACAGACGACTGGTCTTCCCCACTCCACTGCTGGTCGATAGAAAGCCCGAGACTACACTTTTACCGACCCAAGGGATTTTTAACCTCCCACACCACATAGACATGGTATGAGAGCAACCGGCCTTTGATGACGCTGTAAGTTATACACAGCGGTGGAAATCCAAATTGGCAGAGCTGGGGGCACGGGGAATCGAACCGCCGACCCTCAGATTAGGAGTCTGACCTAGAAAAAAGTCAGACACTCTAACCACTCTGCCACAGAGAACGCCACAAATTGCGATTGTGGACACCTCATTCCACTGATCCTTGCCCTATCCTAATAATGCCGAGCGGTAGGCTAGGAAGCAACAAGTATCAATTAAGTCATTGGTTTGACTCGACCGGGATTCGAACCCACGATCCCATGATCTACCAACACAGGAGACGGATGCTCTAACTCATTCGGCCATCCCATCCGGTGCTGGCATCTACCGTTCAGCTGACCTACACAGGTGCCATCTGGGCCCAAATGTATGAGGCCTGGTTAGCGGTCATAACCTGAGCGTCGTCCGGAATTCCCCGGTTAGCGGCCAAAAGTGACAATGTATGTGCCCGGGTTAAGCCCCTGAACTGTACTTCTTGAACCTGATGACACTTCTGGTCACACTACATCGCCCCTATACTACATAGACGTACGGTGTCACCACCTATCATCTGCATTTTCGCCGGCACCACCTATACTGTACCCACTGAACTTTCAATATGACGTCACTTCTAGTAAAGCCCTGCGCTGCCTCCAGCACTCTTCACTGAGACACCGACAGATCAACACCACACGCCTTTTCTTGGCTGCCCACCCATTCCTAGACTGGTACAGCTTTAAGTTGGAAGGGTGGAGTGCCTGGATCCTTGGACTTGAACCCGGAACCTCTCTGAAGTTGACATTTGACTGGAACTTGCATCCTACCTGTATTTGTTGATTTATTAACTTCCTATACCATGTAATTCCTTGTCACGTTGGGAATTACATGATATTCACAAGCAAACTTGTTCATGCGTCCATCAACAAAGATAATGCAACATACAATGTTACAAGTTTGTATTTTTGTGCAAAAGGAACGTCTACAGTATAGGTGTTCAGCTAACCTGTTGGTAGTCTGTTAGCTTATTATTACACTGCAAAGCCATGAGTTTGCCAGATTTTGAAACCGGTAATTCCGTAACAAAACAAACAAATCCGTATTCAGTGTTCGATTCCGTAACCAAATACGGAAGAAGATGGAGGGTGCACAGGTCTGCAGATGAAACCGCATAGACTAGAACTGTATTACATACTGGATTAAGCTACGGACAATGTAATATGCAAGAATATCTAACATTCACCAAAAAAAAGACAGTGGAAGGGGGAAATTAACAGCGTAAATCAGATGCACCCCTGTAAGAAGGAGTGGAAAAGGATAAATCAATTTACACAATTGAAATATTTACATAATTGAAATATTTAGTAAAATACTTAAAGCTGCATAGTCGAATAAAGCATCAAGTTTTCAAAATCAAAACAATTATCTAGATTTGATTCTAAATATCTAACTCAGATACTGATGCGCTTATTAAGTATTTGTTGCCACATAGAAGGGAACGCTGAGTCGATTTAATAGAACCTGTTACTGCAGAAGCCTATGGTATCAGAGTGTTGGCATGCTTGCCAAAATTATTTTCAGATGATTGAATTTCAAATATCTCAAAAGGTAGCCATTTCAATTAAAAGTTACTTCAAACTGAAGTAAGGTAAATAATAATGATCAATTTAATATATGTAACTCAGAAAAATGTCAGAAACTCAAGACCATCGGACTATGCAACTTTAATAAAATAATTGGATACTTTCATCAGCCTATGCAGCTTTAAAGGCAATCTATAGTCAAGAGCTATGAACCAGAAAGTGACGCATTACAGCAAACTTATGCAATGTCAGATGATATGGTCAACGTCACCTTGGAAACACCCTTTTTGTCTGATCACCAAGTTTAAGTAACAATGAGCCTTTGATGAGTAACTATCCGAGCACCTGGGAATAGGAGATGGTGTAAACATCCTGAGACAGACGCGTTGCCCGGTAAATCAGTTTGTTTGTTTGTTGTTGTTTTATGTCCTAGCAACATCTAAGGTCATATCAGGACGGGTACCAACTTGTGACAGTGCGCACTCATGGCGACTTTATAGTGCTGCCCCACTGGAATACCAGGCCGCCAGCACCATGACCTGATATCCCACTCAGTCACATTATCCTGACACTGAGCCAACCAGCCCTTGTCCTATCCTAATAATGCCGGCGCCAGGCTAGGAAGCAACAAGTATCAATTTTAAAGTCATTGGTTTGACTCGACCAGGGTTCGAACCCACGATTTACCAACACGGGAGACGGACGCTCTAACTCGTTCGGCCATCCCGTCTGGTCGCTTACAATGGAAAAGCAAGTAAAAATAGATCATCACTGAGTAATTTGGGCACTGGTTACCGAAGTCTGATGGTTGTTTGAAGTTTCTGGATCACCCACTCGAGCACCTTCTTCCACTCCGTGTCGCTGTCCACAGTGGGGTGGCAGATCCAACCTATACTTGCAAGTGTCAGGAAAATTAAATAAGTAAATAGATAAATAATTGAATGAATGAATGAATGAATGAATGAATAAATAAATAAATAAATATGCACTCGAGCTGTCAGGCCGAGTTAAGTTTGGTGTGTTTTGTAACATAGTACTATTCAATTTGAGAGAAACTATTGTTTTACTGCGACCTCTGTAATCATGTTACTAATAAAGCTCTCCAAATTGTTAAACATCGAAAGCTATTTGTATCATTTCAGATATTATTCTTAATTGCCTTTTGGGTGTTTTTTAAAAGTTTATTTTGGATGAAATTGCTTAGATAGATAAATAAGACAGCCGGATCTACGATAAATTGCTTGCGGTATTTACTCAATGGGTGTCATTAGCTTAATGGCAATTAACTTGATTACGTCAAGGTTAGCGATTACGACAAATCTATTATAGCTATAGCAGGTTGGTTTTGAGAGTTTTACATCCTGGCAACATCTAAGGTCATATCAGGATGGGTACCCACTTGTGACAGTTTGCACTCATGGCAACTTTATAGTGCTGCCCCACTAGGAACTCAGGCCGCCGGCACCATGACCAGATATCCCACTCAATCATATTATCCTGACACTCAAATGACCAGTCCTTGCCCTATCCTATTAATGCTGAGTGTCAAGCTAGGAAGCGACAAGTATCATTTTTATAGTCATTGGTTTGACTCGATCAGGAACCTAACTCCCGACCTTCCGCATGCGAGGCCCGCGCTCTACCGATTAGGCCACCATGCCCGGTATATATAGCTATAGCATGACGCATCAAATAATTCTAATACATGTAACACCAAATTTAGCTTTACATAGGTAAAGCTACAAGAACAGCACAACATAGAATAAAAAATGTTGCTTTTCTTTGTTTGCTAATGGTTACTTTTAGAACTAATTACATAATGCCCTAGATTATCTAGAAGAGAAGTACATTAGGAAAAGCTAAAAAACTTGATCTTGAATATGCATTATATATACAGTAAAACCTCTCTATACCGACCGCTCCCCTATATCGATCGGTTCATTTGGGTCCCAAAAATACCATTTTAAGGATATTCTAACTCTCTAAGCCGACCATCTCCCTAAATGGACGACATAAAGTCTGTCCCATGGTCGGTCGATTTAGAGAGGTTTTACTGTATAGATATGTATTCCTTTATTACACCGTCAACACTGAAAGGAGCCGTTTTATGTGTAAGGGGTGAGAAGTACATTAGGAAATGATTCACATCCTTAAAATCTTGATCTTGAATATGCATTACATACACATACATATATATATATATTCCTTTATTACACCATCAACACGGAATGGGACCGTTTTAGGTGTCATACGAAGTGGTCAATCATTCTCTTTTAACGGTACTCATATCGCTTGACAGGTACTACTTTCAATGTAGGCCAGTTAGGACAACAAAAGAAATCCAACAATAACAAAAATGGAGAAGAAAATAGTCCCTGTCTTCTTTTATTTTAAATATTCAATCCAAAATGAATTATTACAAATTTCGTATTTCTAACTGATAATAAACATATTAGGGTTGTAAAATAAAGAAATAAACATCGCTGTTCCCCCATTAAGGTTACAGGACTGAAATATTGCGGATTGATATCAAACTAGACTATCTAGCATCCTACATTGACATATTTGATCATCACAGTGTTCAGATGTAAATTACATGTGACAGCTCTCACACTCCCTCAGTCCCTACTCTGCAGTGACTATGAGAGTTAAATGAACAGTTAATGGTTAGTAATCAACTCAATCAGTCTTTCAAGTTGGGAAATACCACAGCTGTTTGAAAGCCAGCTCTTTGAGACATATATCAGTGCTAGTCAGCTGTTTGAAAATATTGATGTGCCAGCCTTCCAGGCTGTTATCAGAAATCTAATATTCAAAGTTATTACTAGACTTGACAAGTGAGAAAATGCTTTAATAAAGGGATTTGTGAAAATAGAAGAGAGTGATCTCAGATTTACATCTGCCATATGGAGGCATTTGTCCAAACTACTTAATGTATGTAGACCAACATTTTGATATTGGTTAGTATGGTAGTATTCATACTATTACATATATATCCTATTCACATTTATCTACCAGTATGGACCAAACTATGTAACTACCATAATCCTGAGTCCGAAATAAAGAATTGAATTGAATTGAATATATAATATATATTTCAGTTCCGGGAAGAATTTGGCGTATGCTTGCCCGATCAGAGCTAGATTTTCACTGGGGAGGCCCGAGCACTCCTTCTCGTGTTGGCGTGTATCGAGGTATCCAACCACACTAACTATTGTATATACAGTGATTCGTTCTCTTGCCTCCTGGTTGTTTCTGGACTGAAAACGAATCACCCTATTCTAGCAACGGTCATTTATAAAATGAACCAACTGGCAATGGATGGGTATGACATCTACCTGTGCTGGGTGCCTGGCCATGCCGGCATACAAGGAAACAAACGAGCTGATTGGGCTGCAAAGAAGGCCCTGAACTGTGATCTTGAACTATGTCTGATCCATCACTCTGATCTGAAACCACTAATAGCCACCCACATAAAATCCAAATAGCAACATGAGTGGGATGAAAACATTAATGAACTTAAAGAAATTGAACCATCTGTGGGAAAACCACCATAGGCAGTTGCGGGAGGTCGGCGGGACCAAGTGGTCCTTAGCCAATGCCGTATTGGCCACTTGTGCCTTACACATGCTTTTCTGCTCAAGGGGAAAACCTCCCCCTGAATGTATTGGGTGTCAGTCCCCGCTGACACTCAAACACATTTGACTAAGTTGCATTGAATTTTTGGCCCTGCGCCAACAATTCTACACTGCAGACAGTATGCATGACCTTTTTACTAAAGTAAAACAAGAAAACATTTTAGCCTTTTTGAGAGCAGCTGGACTGTACCACCTCATATAGTTTACTAAATGAATTCAATCAATTATTAATACAACTTTTCTTTTTCTATGGGAATTTGTTTCCCTTGACCACAAATATATCATTGTGAGCTTTCTAATTTAATGAGTGTCTATGGCACATAATTGATTGTCTGCTTTTACATGTAAAAGCGATGGTTTGAACAAAAAACAAACATTTCCCGCCGTGAATATGGCCTATGCTGCCGACACGCCGTAAAGCAACCACCAATCAATCAATCAATCAGGTTGGGGAATCCCCCAGCTGTTTGAGACTATAGAAACAGCTAGGAGGCGGGTGGTGGATTTCCCAACCTAAAATATATAAGTATGCCTATGCTGGCACGGAGTTGGTTATAGAGTAGCGTCGCCGAATGAAATCCATACCTTTCTCGTCGCACTGCTTTGAAGAGAGCAGGAACTGAATCTGTACAGTCGGGCGTTCATGAGCTGAATGGGGAACAGAAATGAAGACAAAATTAAACTAATTAATTACCAAGACTGCAATGTGCCGACTCCAGACTAGCCCTACACACGCTATGTCGCGCCATAATCACGTGAACAGAGTCCAGTGAATATTGCCAATACTACAGTTGTTCCATCATAAACGACACAGTTTATAGTCTGAAGCCTTAAGAGGTGTTATTAAATATGTGCTCTGATATTCAGTCCTCCAATAGACCTATTTCAGGATAGGTATTTAGGTCAGTGCGCACGCAGGTTGGATGCAGGACAACACAGGGTCACACTGCAAACTCAATGGCCGTGAGCAATCTTCATACAGAAAAAGTGAAATATCTCTAAAACTACACAACCTAGAAACAAACTGCTTGGAATACATATAGAAAACATATTCAATAAACAGATTATATTAGATTTATAGGGTTACGGTTCTGGATTTCTATTAAGTTTGAATAAAATTGACGTCTTGCACTGCGCGTACCGTCAAATTCAATGGCAGTGTTCCATCGTTCTGCAGCCAAGCTGTGCGCGCATACGCGATGTTTATAAACATTGAAAGGCATCTATTACTATTTTTATTTTTATTTTTTGGTCCATTAGTTGTTTAAGCAGGGGAAATTTCAGTCATAGACGACTGGTCTTCCTCATTCCACTGCTGGTTGATAGAAAGCCCGAGCCTACACTTTTACCGACCCAAGGGATTTTTAACCTCCCACACCACATAGACATGGTATGAGAGCAACCGGCCTTTGATGACGCTGTAAGTTTTACACAGCGGTGGAAATCCAAATTGGGAGAGCTGGGGGCACGGGGAATCGAACCGCCGACCCTCAGATTAGGAGTCTGACCTAGAAAAAAGTCAGACACTCTAACCACTCCACCACAGAGAACGCCACATATTAATATTATTATTTGCTTAGCTTAATGTTTGATAATCCGATGAAAACAACAGTTTTGAAACCAAAGCACTTGCCTACCACTGGAGAACTTATTAAACATGTATTGCTGCATAGAAGGAATATTAAGTCAACTTTAAATATTTAACCTCTTACTATTGCAAGTTGGCCAAGGTTGTATGTAATAGCCAGTGTACCGTGACACACCAAATCTATGTTTTGATGTTTTCACTTCAAATATCTGCAAACTCAGCCATTTATAATGAAAAATCATTCCAACTTAAAATAAATTAGATTATAAATCAGGACATGACACAGGACTACATAGTATGAGATTTTATTTAATCTAAAGCAGAAGAACGTAGGTCAGGTTAATGAGGTACAATGCAGGTCAAGGTCAATGAGGGTAGCAAGTTCGAGTCTCTGCGGGATCCGGGCACTCAACCCCATTAAGTCAATTGTCTTATAGTAGCATTGGGTAGGGTGGTGAGTAAAGGTGGGTGGTGGTGTCGGTCCGGCATCTGGTGGTGAAGTGCTGTCAGTGGGCGCGGCGCACCGGAAGTGACGTCAGATGGGGGGGGGGGGGGAGGCCCGGGTACCAGCACTCGGGATGCGCCACCTGGAGTCATTTTCCGGCCGCCTATATTTAAAATGGGGAACTAAGTTGCACAGGTCGGGGTGGAGAGTCGGTGGGATCCGTGTGCATCCCGTCTCGGTCCCGAATTACCCATGTTGCCTATGCAACATGCCCAATTCAGGACACAACACGGGACTACTTAGTATGGGATTTTATTTAATCTAAAGCAGAAGAACGTAGGTCAAGTTAATAAGGTAGAATGCAGGTAAAGGTCAATGAGGGTAGCAAGTTCGAATCTCTGCGGGATCCAGGCACTCAACCAAATTTGAGAGTGCCCGGCTTGCACCTGTGAAGGTGGCCGCTTTCACATAGGTGTGTATGGCGCCGGAGTGCCAATTGGCCAGTTCCTTGATGTCCTGGAGTGGGGCACGGGTGCAGGCCTGAGCCGCGCCTCGGCGGAGGCTGTGGAGGGTGTAATCGTCCGGGCAATTGTGTCCGTGGAAGGCGAGTGCCACTAGCAGGGCATGTGTGAGGGTCCAGGCCGTTAAGGGGTCACCGCTCGGTTCAGGAATGTGGGTCGGTTGGGGGTGGTATCAGTGTCCTTCTTGTAGCGTCTCCAGGCATCTAGCGGACAGCATTTGAAGAACGGGATCCAATGCAGGTGTATGGCGAATGCGTTGGAGGCTGTTTTGGAGGTCTTAGTCAAGCAGACATGAACTGCTAGGTGGGTGCAGCAGTCCCATACGTCCGCTCCCCATATGTTATGGGCGGGGTCGTTGGTGGGCCCGGTGGTCAGGAGGTTCCCTTGTCTCAAGAGGGTAAAGAATCCCAGGAGTGCGGATGTTAGCACCCAGGCACAGAGACCGGCCAAACGGAGGTACCGCACCAATGAATGTAATCGGGGCACTGTGAGTGTGTGTGTGTGGGGGGGGGGGTTGTTGAACCAGGTGGTCTGAGGTCCTGAATACCCCCCGCTTCACTATGGATACCAGGTAAGTGTCAAAGCTTGACACCCTCCCGTTGGTGAGGTTGACCCAAGTCCGGGCCGCGGAAAGGTAATTCATCACGGCACCTGGGGACCTGAAGGTGGTGCTGAGATGAACAAGGTAGGATGCGACATCAGGCTGGGTTGGTCTCGCAGGGTCATAGTTCTTGTTGCGGGCAGGTTTGTGGTAGGTGGCCATCTGTAGTCGCTTGTTCTTCCAGGTCCCATGGGCGAGGCTCGCCCTGAACAGAGCTTGTATATCGTATTGGTGTCCGTGTAGTCCTGGGGAGAGAGAGGCAAAATTATGATCTCCCCAGGCTACACAGTGTTTGTCAAGATCGAGTTGTCATGGCGGACCCTCACGCGCGTGAGGTCCATATTGTCGACAAACTGGTTTGCTCGTCGGCAGGCGAGGTGGTCGTAGGGGGCCCCACTGAGCGCGTCGCCGAACAGGAAGTCGAGCGCGGGCTTATGGATAACCTGCACTTCGCAAGAGTTCAGTGCGGCAAACCTCCATAGGGCCCTGGTGCATCCACACAGGACATATTCGAGGAACCATGCTATGTTGCCAAGCATCTCCTCCGTGACAGGGTGCTTCCCAGTGTGTGGTGCATCTCTGAGCAGCCCAAGGATCCTGGTCATAAACCTCCAGGTGGGGCGAACGCACTTCGCGACGTGTTGGAGTTGCCCAACTAAGCGTTGGAGGTCCTTCTTGGAGGCCCGGGATCCGGGGATCCAGGTGGCCCACCTGGACGACCTCGGCCAGCTTGCATGGTGGGATTTGTACGGTCATGTCGTCGATGTTGACGGTGAAGCCAAGCCACTCGAGGTTCCTCATAGGGCGGACACACTTTGAGGATGACAAGGCGAGGCCAAAGTCTTCTGCGAGCTCGACCGCATCAATGTAGGCCCTCACCGCATCCACCACGTCCTCCTCCGTGGCAGCCGCCCCAACGAAGTCGTCGAGGTAACAGAGGACCAAGTGGTTGTTGCGCTGAAGTAGGTATACCACTGCGGTTGTCGTCCTTGCACAGGCCATGACGGAGGTCCTTCACCCAAATGGGGGTGCTATGTCATAGTATGACTGTCCGTCTAGGGTGATGCGCAGTAGGGGGACAGACAGGGGGCATGTCCGGAGCTGTCTGTAGGCCCTGGAGATGTCTATGGACCATATGTATGCGCCTTGGCCGAGGCGGATGACCTCGTCGGTGAGGTCGACGATGCCTGGAAAGATGTAGGTTACCGGTCTGCCTTGGTAATAGCCGGTGGTGAGGGTCTTGGGGGTGAGGATCTTGGTGGTGGGGGTGGGCGCAGTTGGTGGGGTAGCAGGGGGGGGTTATGGTGGGGATTGTATCGGGGTGGTGAGTGTGCTTCATGTCAGTCGCCGGCGGCGTGGATCGGGTGGGGGTCATGACCGTTAAGTTTTCCTGCTGTTGTGTGCGAGGTTGGCTTAGTAGGTCGGCTCCATTGGGGACGGCGTCTCTGTGGGTGCCGGCTTTATGGTTGTTAGTGTCAGCGGTGGCGGTGGGCAGTGTCGGGTAGGCGTCAACCTGGGGTGTCGTGTTCCAGGAGATCCAAGGCTGCCTCGTGTTCATCCCAAGCGTGGAGGTCGTCGGGTGTGGGGGTTGTCTGGGAGCTGCTCTCCGAGCCATCTGTGGGTGGGTGGGTGTGTGTGGGCGGTATGGTCGCGTCGCCTTCCCACATGGTGTGGTTTTGGCAGGAACGTCTGGCAGGGCCGTGTGGTCAGGGTCGGTGTGTGGGTGGGTCTGTCTGGCCGCATCGTGTCCCCACGTGGTGGGGTTTTGGCCGGAGCATCCGACGGTGATGCCTGGGGGGTGGGGGGGTCACTGTCGTTGTCGCTATCGTTGTCAGTTGTTTTGGTTCCATGTGCGAGGGGTTTTCTGTAGCCGTCGGGTTGCTGATACCAAGGTCAGGTCGTCGTCGCTGGAGACGATACCAGTGTGCTGCATGTTTCTCTGCTCCTGCGGTGTCTGCTCTGTTCATCAGAGGTCGACCTGTTGCGGCGTGCTCGCAGGTTCCGGGCCTTGCTGCGCCACATGTCAGTTGATTGCGGATGCCGTGAGCGGCCACGTGGCATGTCTGGGGACCTTGATGAGTCCTTCACAGTGCGTCTCCTCCGTTTCGCCATGGAGCTGTCGTTCGACGAGTTGCTCTTAAATCATCGCTGCCGCTTTGCATTTTCGAGTGCCTCCATTCGATCGCTCATCAATTTTGCAAACTGCACATGTTGCTCTATGGAGTTGGTCACACGAAGACTGTTGCAGGAGGGAGAGTTGCGCGACCGCGGACCCGTCATCGCTATTCATGTCATCGTGCGGCATGGAGGTGGTGGCTTTCTTCGCTACTACAGAGCGTGGGCCACCACATTTTCATGGGGTGGGTATGGTGTCGGCTGTGGAGGCATCTTGGTGGGCGGCTGCGGCTGCCATGGCATGGTGTCTCGTTTTCCTCTGTGGCATTGTGAGGTTTAGAGAACGGCCTGTCTGGTGGTGAGAAAAGGCAGGTGGTTGTGTCGGTCCGGCGTCTGGTGGTGAAGTGCCGTCGGTGGAGGTGACTACCATCGCGTGGGCACCACCTGGAGTCACTTTCCGGCCGCCTATATTTAAAAGGGGGAACTAAGTGGCACAGGTCGGGGTGGAGAGTCGGTGGGATCCATGTGCGTCCCGTCTCAGTCCCGAATTACCCATGTTGTCTATGCAACGTGCCTATTAAACACCCTAAGATATTTATCTTTTAAAAATGGCAGAAACTCAAAATCATTGGAAAACACAACTGTAAGGATAGTTCCTCTGAGCCCATTTTTGAGGTCTAAGCTCAGCTTAAAGCTGTACCGATTGCCGCTATTCCTTGTACCGATTCTCGCTATCCTTTTCCTGAATACTGGGCAGACCACTGCATATTGATAAATAAAATGGATGGAAAAATTAAATGGATGGGGAAAAAAAATATATATATATTTCTTTCTTTTTAAAAACTTTTGATCAATTAAACAAGTGGTGTAAATAGACAGGTCTGAATGGACAAAGGAGCTTACTGGTATCTGATGCGGTAAGAATGGAATGAAAGTCGTCAGGTCTTTGGCGGCCCACCCGGCTCTCAGTTCCTAGAGGTCATGAACAAACAAATAAACAAACAAATAAAAAAAACAAATAAATTAAGACAATAAACATGAATAACATGTTCTATTAAACTAGATCAGTCAAAATAGAAATTGAATCCCTGCTTGAATAATCTGCAGCAAAATCCATGGATAAATCCCACCTCTAACAATAATAAATGTACTGCAATTTCATGTCATTGTAAGGCCAATGAATCTGCCTGGGATTTCCTATTGTGAAAACTCGTGGACTTTGGCAAAAACGCGGCGAGCTTTCATCCCTGAGAATACCATGGTTTTAAAGCTAACTAGGTCTAAAATGCTAAATGAATAAAGGTGTTAGGTCAGAGATGGCTTGGTGCTATGTTGCCTAAGTGTCCGGATAATATGAGTGAGTGGGATATCACAGCATAGCGCCAGCAGCATAACATTCCGAGTGTCATAGCAGAATTTGTTTATTGTCGTTGTGGGTTTTTGTTTTGTTTTATTTTATTTCATTCATTGATTAAAGCTGCATAGTCCGATGAAAGGATCAAATTTTCGAAACCAAAACAATTATCCAGATTTGATTTTACATGTCTAACTTAGCTACTGGTGCACTTACTAACCATGTGTTGCCACATAGAAGGGAACACTGAGGCAATTTAATAGAACCTATTACTGTAGAAACCTATGTTGTTAGAGTTTTGGCGTGCTTGCACAAATTTAATTTGCATGTTTGCACTTCAAATATCTCAAAGGTTAGCCATGTGAAATCAAAGATATTTCAAACTGAAGTCAGGTCCATTATAATTATCAACCTAATATAGTTATCTCAGAAATAGACTAAATCTCAAAACCATTGAACTATACAACTTTAAGCTGGGTAAAATTCAATCGCGGACAACTGGTCTTCACCATTCCTCTGCTCCGTGACTTATCCTAGTTAGGCCGAGTGTCATGCTAGGTAGTGACATGCATACATTTTTAACATTGGTGTTTACAGTCCCAAATAGCAGTGATCAAACAAAACATGCAATAAAAAACAATATTGTGTACTTGGCATCCTGCAGCGTGAAATTATGCGTGTTTGGCTGGCCAAATCTGGATCAAAGTCGCCATACCAAATGTGGAATGATCGGATTACCTGTAGAACATAGCCCCCCCCCCCCCCCGCAGGAATCTTCACCCACTTCCCTCCTGCCCTTCGGTATGAACACAAAACGCACACCGTCGCTTGGTTAGCTACAAAGTGTGTGCTTGAATGTGTCCTTGTTAGTGGTGGATGTTGAGAGTGGGATGGCATAATTACGGATGGGGAGTTGGGAGAGGTGAGGAGGGAGATGGGGGGGAATAGGAAGAGGGGGACGGGGGAGGCAAAGGGATGGAGGGGGGGGGAGAGAGGGAGAGAGGTAGGTAGGGAGGGAGCGAAGGATAGAGGGAGGGGAGAGGGGGATGAGGAGGGAGAAGGAGGAGAGGAAGAGCGATGGAGGGGGGAGGGAGGGAGGGGGGGAGGGAGAGAGAGAGGGGGAGGGCGGGGGGAGGGAGCGAGGGATGAGTGAACGTAAGAGGCGTGGTTGACGGAACAAAGCGAGAGGGAGAGGAGTCACAGGGAGGGA
The DNA here is from genome assembly GCA_030323885.1 of Branchipolynoe longqiensis. Classification (NCBI taxonomy): domain Eukaryota; kingdom Metazoa; phylum Annelida; class Polychaeta; order Phyllodocida; family Polynoidae; genus Branchipolynoe; species Branchipolynoe longqiensis. Next base: position 47,587,954 of record CM059186.1, read on the forward strand.
GATGGGGGAATCATGGGCAGATAGAGGGAGAGCGAGAGGGGTCCGGACAGGGAGGGGAGAGGGAGAGGAAAAGGGAGAGGAAAAGGGAGAGGAAAAGGGAGAAGAAAAGGGAGAAGAAGAGGGATAGAGATGAAGGGATGGTTACATGTGTGCATTAAATCAGTGTGAAACAAAAGGTGCTACATACAGAGATCGATTGCACACGAGAGCAGTCGTACTAGAGTTAGAAATAAATAATGTAATTTATGCTGTTCAATGATGTCACCTGTAGTCGTCTGGAATGGTTTCTATATAGTGTTGTTTCTTTCTCTTTGCCTTAACGTTGCATAGTCCGATGGAAGAATCAAATGTTCTTATGTAGATTTGATTCTACATATATCTAATTTAAGATACTGTTTCTGGTGCACTTAATAGACATTTGTTGCTGCATAGAAAGGAATACTAAGACAATTGAATAGAAGATGTTACTTCTGAAGCCGATGATGCCATAGTTTAACATGCATGCCAAAATTAATGTTGCATGTTTGCACTTCAAATATCTCCAAAGGTAACAATTTATAATCAAAATTACTTCAAACTCAAGTGAGCGAGATTATTATATAATGATAAAAATGGTAGGAAATTAAACAATCGGACTATGCAACATTAACAATTTTCATCATATTATAGTGGGTTTTATGTATACTCTACAGCGATAGAAATAAGCAAAAATATGCACTTGTCCAACGGACATGTCAGGTGTGAGTTTCACTTGTCTGTCTGAATTTTCACTTGTCCGTCCGAATTTTCACTTGTCCGTCTAAATTTTCACTTGTCCGTCTGAATTTTCACTTGTCCGTCTGAATTTTCACTTCTCCGTCTGAATGTTCACTTGTCCTCAGTATTTACCCTATATGGATAGTGATAAGACCGGTATCGCGTGTAATAAGATCTGGAGTGCCCTCCCCCCAACCCCACTTATCCGGATGAGGGGTCCCGGCATGCACCGCTCAATCCCCCTACGCGGGGCGTGCACGTTTTGCAGTGGGCTGTTTAGCTAACCATTTTTTATTTTAAAACATGAATATTTTTTCTTTTTGGTCTAAACTGTAAAAACGTCAATAAATCTGGAGCAAGCCATCAGCCCACATCCGCAACTGCACACTCTTCAAAATCAATCTGCAAATCAACTTAAGCCAGCCAGCCCACGTTAAAACTGCATAGTCCAATGAAAGTATCAACTTTTCTAAACCAAAATACTGATCTAGGTTTGATTCTACACGTCCAACTTTTTTTCTTTTTTTTTTGGTCCATTAGTTGTCTAAGCAGGGGAAATTTCAGTCATAGACGACTGGTCTTGCTCATTCCACTGCTGGTCGATAGAAAGCCCGAGCCTACACTTTTACCGACCCAAGGGATTTTTAACCTCCCACACCACATAGACATGGTATGAGAGCAACCGGCTTTTGATGACGCTGTAAGTTATACACAGCGGTGGAAATACAAATTGGCAGAGCTGGGGGCATGGGGAATCGAACCGCTGACCCTCAGATTAGGAGTCTGACCTACAAAAAAGTCAGACACTCTAACCACTCCGCCACAGAGAACGCCATACGGGTGCACTTATTAGACATGTGTTGCTCGATAGGAGGGGGTATGAAGTCACTTTAATAGTACATATTACTGCTGAAAGACATGGTGTGGCAATATTGGCATGCATGCCTAAATTAATTTGGCATGTTTGCGCTTCAAACATCTCCACAGTTAGCTATTTAAGATCAACGTTATTTCAAACTACGTGCTGATTCGACGGCCTCTTGGTGAACCGACTCAAGTACTTTGTACTCCTGAATACCCCCACAAGTCTACACTTCAGCCAAAATTGGACACGATTTATAGGTGCCGCTTCAATCCTGCAGGTTTGCAGCCTGTAACTGTAAAGTTACGAACAACCAGTCAGTCAGTCAATCAAACTAAGGCAAAATGACTTATAATCAGGGATGAAAGTGGTCTCCGGGGAAAAAAAAACGGAAATGCTGATATTCTCCCATAGGTTTAGCATTGTCAGGGAATCGCGGAAAATTCCCGGAAGTCTGGTTTCATATATATTGGTATGCACTGATAATGCTGCAGCGTTTGAAGCATTTATGAGTAGTATATGCTGGTGGTGCTGCGGCATGGCACCACATATTAGTATACGCTGATGGTGCTGCAGCATAAAACAACTTATTAGTAGTGCCTATACGTTTATCGTGCTGCAGGATTGCAGTAGGAACAGGAAGAATCCCGGAAATCCGCGAAATCGCGGAGATCTTTCATCACTGTATAATGATCCATCTAATATATTATTTAAACAAAATATTAGAAATTCAAAACGATCGGATTATCCAACTTTCACGAACATAATGTAAGCTAAGGCTGGCCACCTTCCATTGATAGTCGCCTACCACCTTCCATTCTTATCCCTCTCATTCCTGGGTATAATTTTAATTAACTAGCCATGTCATTGACATAGATGACGACCACAGGATCAATGGTATGACAGTGCTATAGGGCAGCTCAGTGGCACAAGAAGGATGCCCATACTAATTCAACCGATAGGGGGATCGCAAACACTGGCGACAAACAGTCATGAATATTCCCGACAAGACGAACACCGACCAACCACCAGCCACCTCCTATAACTTATAAGGGCAGGAATATATGAAAGACACCTAAAACTGAAACATTACACTAATGACACACCACATAAAACTCAAGTAAATAAGGTTATCCTACACTACTCCCCAATAGGAAATGAAACACTAAAAGTTTATTTTGAAGTAACTTTGCTTTAAAATGACTAACTTAGGAGCTATTTGAAGTGAAAAAATGCCTAATTAAAATTGACATGCTTGCCAACACTCGTGACTTCAGTAGTAACATGTTCTGCTATATTGTCTTAGTACACCCTTCTATGTAGCATCAAATGCTTAATAACTGCACCAGTATCTAAGTTGGATATGTAGGTTCAAATGTAGATCAGGGTTTAGCTTTTGAAAAGTTGATGCTTTCATCGGACTATGCAACTTTACGCAAAACAAAAACTGCATTATGCTAACTATACACCTACTCTTCCAGCACATGTCTGTTTATATTTAAACAGGGATCGGATGTGACGGCCGAGTGGATAGGGCGTCGGATTCGCTGCTGAATCAAACAACAGGCTTACAACAAAGTTGACACTTGTCGCTACCTTGTATTTCAGTTATTAACACTCAATATTACAAGGATAGGAAAAGGACTATTTATCACTGTATCAGGATAATTATATAACTGAACTACAATGGGGCAGCACGATGAAGCTGTCATAAGTCGACACCTGTTGTTCTAATATGACCTCATATGTTGCTTAGAAATAAACCTCAATATTTTACACACTTATTATGCAATGACCTGTTACAGGGTAATTAGTACAGAACTGACCACCCTAGTCCACGTCCAATTCCTTTAAAGCTGCATAGTACGGTGAAAGCATCTAATTTCCAAAACCAAAACACCATCCTGATTTGAGTGTACAGATCTAACTTAAGTACCGGTGCAGTTTTTATGCATCTGTTGCCAAATAAAAGGACATGTATACTAAGTCAATTTAATCGAACATGTTACTATTGAAGACTATGGTGTCAGAATTTGTATGCGCATGCCAACATTAATTTTGCATCCTTTCAGTTCAAATACTTCCACACCACAAAGCAAGGTACATTTTGTTGCCGGCTCGGGCTCCAGTGGTCGAGTGAATAAATGGGGATCCACCTGGCGTCTCATTGGCGAATTACAGATGTTAGCCAGGCCAACATCCCCAAAACAATAAACATAATTTATGCATCGAAGGAAAAAAAAAGACAGAAGCTCAAAACTATCGGGCTATGCAAGTTTAAGTAAACCGATGCATTTATTCACTTGGAGAATATTCTAGGCACGTTTTATATCTAGTGAAACTATGGGATCTAGTTTCAAACATTTTGTCACCTGTACCGCTTTGTGGGTCTTTTTACTTGTTTTTTTTGTATTCCCTCATTTTAATTCTTCACACCCATGACTACCACTCAGCCATAACGCTGACGTAATGGCTTCTTAAGGCTTGGAGTTTGGAGTAAATATATGCAGGGGCTTACTTAGTAGGCCACACCTCAATGGTTGTAACTTGTAGCTCGGCAAGTCATGGTCTCAGACTCATAGCATACTATAATAGAACAGGTTTTACTTAGAGAGTAAAAAATGGCCGGGATTCCCTGATATACAAGCTAAATGGGGCACACTAAGGCATAATCCTCAAATCGACCTTAAGGAACCGTTATTATTAAAGGCATGCTGGTTCTCTTCACATTTATTCATGATCTCGTGATTTGTGAAAATGGTCAGCGATTTATGTAGTTAAACGGACTCAATGTTAAGGCTGTCAGTGCCCATTTTCCGCCTGTCGACTTGGCAAACATGTACGTGCACAGTCATGAGTAGGCTGTAGACTGTAGTATTAGTAGTTAACCCCCCGAGCTTGCCCCCCCCCCCCCCCCCATATGTTACACGCATGGTAGGGAATATACTTAAAGGTTCACTAACATGACGAAAAGAGCTTTATATATTCACCAGTATCACCATTCATTGTTTTATCTATTTTGAAACTACATATTCACTGGAAATTATATAGAGCCCACACATTAGAATTTGTGTTGTAGAATTCATATTGATCGCCTATTAATTCGAATGAAAATGTCTGATAGAGGATTTCCACCACCAACGTCCATTCTGATGGCAGTGAAAAGAACTAAAGCTGTCAGTAGATGCGTATTGTGCATGCTCTGCCTGTTTAATTGCCTAACTCTGCACGATTAATATAAAAACTGTGAGGAAAGCATTCAGACCGCATGCTTATTAAATCCAATAACATAAAAATCAAGCGAATTTATAGGCCTACATAAAAATAGCATTACCAATATATGCAAATAGTTAGGGAAACATTGCAACCACATAAATTCAATATCGCATACATTTTTTAAGGAAGTGGCTATTCGTACAGGACAGTATCGTTAGCCAGAGCGCTTCTTAGTATGGCACTCCTGTATCACGTCATATCCTGTTGTATCCCCGTCGCGTTAGCCTAGGTTAGGGTTAGGATAACTTTGTTTGTTCTTGTTTTATGTCCTAACAACATTTAAGGTCATATCCGGATAGGGGTTAGGATAAAGGTCAGGATAAGGGTTAGGTTAGGGTTAGGGTTGTTTCATCTTATGATTGGATCAAATCTAGTCATGTGACTACCGCCGTACTAATAAGCGTTCTGGCTATTGATACGGTCCCGTACGAATAGCCACTGCCAATTATTAAATAGCATATAGTGATACGCATTAATATGAAAGCGTTTCTCTCTCTAAAGTAAGAATGGTATGTTACTTACGTAGTTTTAGGTGCTGACATCCTTTGGCTTGCTTTGAGTGTTTTTCCACTCGGCTTTTCGATTTAATTTGTAGAAGAGACCTATCTGCTATGCTAGGGTCCCTTTTGGAGAAATTCGTGAGAGATGCATGGTCACCCTGCGTCGACGGGCCACTGCTGCCCTCGACTTTTTCATGGATATGAAGGGATTCTACTGTCAGCGTGTCCTTATGCGCAGGCACCATTGTTGAACAGCGACCTCGTCTTGGTTCATTGTCCGCGGCGATAACATTTGACTTGGTACTCCGAGTATCATCATCGGCACCTACTTTGCTGTTATTACTGACACTGACTGCGTCTGTATCGTCCGAGATTTCGTCGGCGCGTTTTTTCCGCATGGTTCGCAAGTACTGTTCCTTATAGGCCAGGCTCTGCCACTCGCGGGGAATATAGATGACATCCGCGATCAATTGTTCGAAATTGCCTGTCAGCTGACGCTCTAAAGCTTTGGGGACCTTGAAACCACATCCATTAATGTTGTACAAGAGCCGCGAAAGCTGTTGGAGTATCGATTTAGATGATGCTTTAGTTCTTTCGAAAAGTATTCGCTGTGAATCTTCATCGTTCGGAAACCTCTTGTTGAGTTGGTTTTGAAGCGAAACCACCTTTTCGCATATTTTAGGAAGCAGACTCTTTTTACCCATACCATCACCAAAGTCGACTTCGTATCGATTGATATTTTCGCTCACCTTTCCTTTATCGTTGGAATGAACCGGCCCTTTAGGAGGAACATAGGCAAATCTCAGATCTTGAGGCAGCTCGCCAACCAATTTTTTATGTCTCTTCGGCATTTTTCGCAACGTCGATTGGTCGAAAAAAAACGTCCGGGCCGGAGCGGAAGTTGAACCGAGATCCATATTGACCAATCGGAGGACGCCTTACATAGATTGTTGTACCGCGTCACGTGACTGGTGACTTTGCAAATTGTCTTATGAGGTTATGTCTTCCAGGCAGGCCATAGGCATAGGCTGGCAAGGACGTATCACATGCAAAGTCAGTAGTTATCTGTGTCAGTGGTTTGGTGAACAAAATACCCGTCCAAGTCATGTGAAGACAATAAGTGTGTCTGTGGAGAAAGCAAAAACAAAATAATGAAACATAGAGGTAATTAAGAAGTGTTGGGAAAAATTATGTCAAATGAAGACATTCATTTAGAGCTAAGCTATAGCAACAATGCAGGCAATAGACTACATCACGGTTCCGACTGCGCATGCGCTGAAAACGGCCGTGGGAGCAAAGCCAAGGCGTACGGCCATTGACTTTGCCTATACGAGCATTGAAAAATGTCAGTTTTATTCAAAATTAATAGAAATCCAAAACCCTAAGCTTATAAATTTAATATAATCTTTTTGTTAAACATGTTTTCTATATGTGTTCCAAGCGGTTTGTCTCTAGGTGGTGTGGTTTTATCAATATTTTACTTTTTTCTGTATGGAGATTGCTCACTGCCATTGACAATGCATTGAGTACTCTGGCTATGGCTCTAACACTAGTCTGAGTGCCTAGATCTTTCTAAATCTAAATGCACATGGCATAAGATGTGCTGATTATATTGACTTAAATGCAATGCTGGATAAAAGATTAATATTTTAATTTATTATATATATTTTTTTAGTTAGTATTCTATGTTTCAAACAAGAGCTGAGATGAGCTGAAACTATCACATTTCATAGCTGCACCCAGTGTATTAGGATGTGCCATGTGCTTTTGGGGGGGTTGTTTTGCTCTGACGCATCCCACAATGCACCGCGCCGCTGGAACCGTGATGTAGTCTATACATGCATTTGAACCCAACAAAATACCCAGATCACTGTGGAAAAGAAATGAATGACAAGAACCCACACATACATACAGGGGCCCTATCTATTAAAAGTACCAGTAGTAGGCCTACTAGAACAGAATATAGCAGTTATAATGATATATATATAGCCTATATAGCATTATAACTGTTACTATATATATATATATACATATATGTATATATATGCCTATATATATATATATATATATATATATATATATATATATATATATATATATATATATGTGTGTGTGTGTGTATCTACCTACATCAAAGAAAGAAATATGAAAAACAAATTAATAAGTGGAACTGTTTTGTGGGATCGGTTATGTCAATCTGTGGACTTTCCAGGGTCAGTTGCACCTTATACAAACTTGACTTAACCTCGCTTAAGCTTTCATATTGATCACTAATTTCCTACGTAGCTCAGGTCAGATTTGGGGTTTCAAATAATATATAGGTCTGGGCTGTATAGGGACTAATATGCAAATAATTATTATGGGCAATTTTTGCGTTGGTCTTGAAGACCTCTGAACAAGTAGGCTAAACTCCTCTGGGCAACTCGAGGTCTGTTAGATATTTCACTAATAAATCTGAACTTTGATATTGTATTTACAAACAATAAACTTTGAGTATCCCTTTTTTACACAAGGTCGGCATTGTGTTGAATGAGCGAGTGCTCATTCGGGGTGATTGCAGGGCACGCAGGATGGTGAGCCCTTCTCACCCCCCCCCCCCCCACAACGCATCCCCAGCCACACCACCTGGCTGCGTGGCGGCGGAGGGGGGGGGGGGCTGCGGGGTGGGGTGGGGGGAGGCACAAACACACAACACACCCTCCTACCAATCACTCACACTGGCACCTCCCTCCTCCAATCACTCACTCCCACCACCTTCACACATTTCCCCTCAGCCAATCACACAACACATAGAGCTGACCGCACCAGCTCCCCCAAACTCATGGTCACTCTGCATCACCCATCCGGACTGACCACTACGCTCATTTTTGGCCAACAACATAAAACAACTTTAAACCATGCCGAGACACGGATCCTCCGGGATAAACAAGCAGAAGGCTGGGCCCAGGCCCGGAGCCTACATTGGTGGCACCGACGACCCCATTGACTTCACCCGGATACACCTCCACTGTCTTCACGATGCCACTCAACTACCCGGAAGCCACATCGACCCCTGCTACGACCCACGCCTCCTTGGCATTACCAGGGCAGCATGGATGATCCAGGCAGTCCGAAAAGTCAGGGTCACCTTCCACCACATACCCGGCAAAAGTAATGGCATAGCCGATGCCCTTAAAGGGCCTATATAAGCCCAAGCCATCGGCAGACGGCAATAGACATTTGCATTTACAATCGCCTTAACCCTGTCAACCCAGCCCTGCTCGATTATGCTCCCCTCCAACCTCTCTCTGTTCGCAGCGGCCGAATCCAGAACGCTCGTCACCTCAGAGACAGTGATACAGGTGGAGGTGAGGGCCCCAGGGTTGTGGACCAATTACAATGCCACCATAAAACACTACAAGAGACACTGCAACACAGCCCATGCCACTCCAGATCCGCTGCTGGATAGAAGAGCACGGCAAACTCGGTGTCACACCTCAGGCTCTTCTTCAGGCTCAAGGAGGTCACCACCGAGCCCATCGACCACATAACAGTGCGCCTTGCCATGGATACCCTCAGGAGGTCCAAAGAGCACAGGCCCAAGCAGCCCCAGCATGCGCCTGTCGAGGTGATACGACGAGCTGTTTTCGACCTCCAGGCGGATCCGCCGGGCATGGTGGTGGCCTTTGCTGTCCTGGTGATGTTCTTCATCAGAGCCAGGCAGTCCGAGGTGGACCCCAGGTAAGCCGCGACCTTCAACACGACGCACCACACCACCAGGGGGGACGTGTGGGTCCAGGGCAGGGCCCTGCACATCGACCAGAAATGGTCCAAAAACATGCAGGCCAACAACCAATCCCACACGCTGGTTTCTTAATATTCACACCATTCACCTTGCTCATATATCGCACCTCACTCATCTCACTCTCATCTCCCTGACTCAGAACACCACATGACCTTCCTCCCCACAGCTCCCTGATCACTGCAAATGCAATTGCTTAGCCCCTGGGGGCTGTCTAGAATAAAGCCATGTATTCCCAACTCATGTCTCCTTGTCCTGTGTGCCAAATCTGCAATGACCGATTGAATAAGTGAAGCCTATATTGTGATCCCTTGTTAGCCTAAGATTTCGATAATCACTACAGGCTTAAAATATTATTTAATATTTTTAATTTGTAGTACCTTTATTTGTGTTGGCTGATATTTCTTTCTCAAGCTTATAAGCTACATTAAGAATATATGAACAGATAGAATATAGACAAATTAATCACCACCACACCACTACTTTCAGCAACAAAACTATTATTATCAAATTTTGGGAAAACAATAATGAATAACTCACCTCTTCCATTATACAACTTAATTTAATTATTCCTTATTTGTATTAAGTCTACATATGCTTTATTGTTGAGCTATCCATTTTCGCTAACTAAGCATTCATCAATAGCATAGAACACATGTTCCTTTAATTTATTAACAGAAATATATGTGCATGAGTCCTACGAATTAATACTGGGACCTAAACAGGGTTGCTTTGTTTCTTTTAATAGAATGGAAATTATTGTGTAGCGCCACCTAGTTGGTACATAAATATCTCACGGAATGGCACCTGCATGGTCTAAAATAAAATGCATAGTTTGTTTAAGTTTGAGAAAGGTTTCTAGAAGCAAAGCCTAGGAGGCCCATGCATTATTACAGCACATTGAATACTAAGAAAGGGGATGGTAGTATTAGTAAATTTATAATATTCCATTTATGCAATGCGCATGTATCATGCAGAGTGCACTCCTTCCGCAATTAGTAGAGGAGATATTGGTTGATTGATCACACAATGCCAGATGGAGAGGTTTATTGATGAGATGTATTTATTCCAGATTATATATATTTTTTGTTTAAACGATATTTCTTTTGGAAATAAAACATATTCTATAGCCATATATATATATACATACATATATCTTGGGATAATATGCACTTGGGAATATCTCTTTCTGAGTGGAGTAGATCTACATTAGTTATTAGCAGGCATAGTTAAGACATAGTTCTGATGCGATTATATATATATATATATACATATATATATATATATATATATATATATATATATATATATATATGTGTGTGTGTGTGTGTGTGGTGTTTAATCGCATCAGAACCATATACAAATATATATATATATATATATATATATATACGTGTGTATATATATCTAATCGCATCAGAACTATGTCAAGATGTAAGCATTCACTCTGTCACTGCACTGACACATGCAGTACCTGTTGCCATTAACCGCTAAGCAATTATTTAAATATAGTCAAACTCCATGAGATATGGGGGTAGTTTTTAAAAGGTTAGCAGATAACAGCACCAATCTAAAAGCAAGGACAATACGGATATTTGCAGTGATGGTTAGTGACCCAATAGTATATGCGTATATATATATATATATATATATATATATATATATTTATATATATATATATATATATATGACAGCGGACGACAGCGATTCGTTAATAATATACCCACGTTCAATCGCCTAGTAAATAATTATCGGAGCGTTTATATGTACATAATAGATTATATATAATATATATATACATTATATAGACAGGTAGATGGTCTGGTGATTCAATACGAACCTGTGTATAGCCATTCATTGGCTAGGTATAATAAATTGTGGCTGCATTACTTCATACACTATAATACAGCCAACCTTAGCAGTCGCAATGGCAAGTATATATATATGCATGACTGTAAGCCAGCAGGTGAATGAATGACCACTCCCCCGTGGGCCGTTCCAACGAATCCAGTGGGTCAGTGTCAGGCGTTACAGTTTTACAATAATGTTAGTCCGGCAATAATTAACTTGCAGCGCCTTGATCGAACGGCTTCGACTCGTGGAACAAGTCCCGTGTGTGGTGCTAGTGCTTGGCCGCCATGTTTCGGCACCATGTTTACACGTACAGGATCATTGGGTTGTCGTTAGGGACGACAAATGTAAACGTGTGTGTGTGTGTGTGTGTGTGTGTGTGTGTGTGTGTGTGTGTGTGTGTGTGTGTGTGTGTGTGTGTCACGTGGCACAGGCACGGGGAGGACCCGCGTCTCGCGGCTCAGGTGCGTTTGCACGATGGTCATTATTAAGCGGAGAATCTGGATCAACGGGCAACATTGACGCGGCACATAATAATGGTCACGACCTCGCACAGTGTCGGCCTATCAGGACACTCCCAAAGCCTGCCCGACACTTCGCGACTGAGGCGAATATCGGTAGTGTGAATAGAGGTCACGAACTGTCGGCCGTCTGTGGTATTCGCGAACATTGTGCTGCAAACTGATTAGCCTTGGATTGGTTGTTGGAGTCTTACGTCCTGGCAACATCTGAGGTAATATCAGGATGGGTACCGACTTAATTGTGACAATGCGCACTCATGGCGACTTTATGGTGCTGCCCACTGGGAGACCAGGCCACCAGCACCATGACCTGTAGATAAAAAAATCACCCGGTACTTGTAGTACATGGGTGAAGACCAGCCTTATATAAAAACGGTCGAAAATCGGGCTAATGAACTGAGTCTTTATGAGAGCCTAATTTCACAATCTAAGAAGCAACATTTATTCTTTGTATATGTCTTCATATTTACCCGCTACTTTTGAGTTGGAAAATATAATAAAACATATACTTTAATGCAATTTAAAAGTGAAATCGACGGCGTTCTCTGGCCCCCATCTTGTCTTTTTGCATTCTCGCCCATTTCACCAACTCTGTGCCTATATGGATAGCCATTTGATACTGGAGCCACAGTTTCTAGTTCCTATTCCATACTAAAGCTATTTTTGGCCGTATTTACATTACGTTGTCCTTCACCCGTGTACTACAAGTACCGGTTGAATCTTTTATCTACATGACCTGATATTCCACTTCGTCACATTATACTGACATCGAGCCAACCAGTCCTTGTCCTATCCTAATAATGCTGAGCGCCTGGCTAGGAAGCGACCCGTATCAATTTTGTAAGTCATTGGTTTGACTGCACCGGGAATTGAACTCCCGACCTTCCGCATGGGAGGCCTACGCTCTTCCGATTCGGCCACTGCGTCCGGTAGTAGCCTTGGTAAAGAAGGTACATACTCTATAAGTGTGTCTGGGCCTAAGGGACTTCCGGATAAGCAATCACTAAACGTTCGCGATGATTATTTAATTTGTGTTTGCTCGTTCGTTGTTTTTGTTGTTGCTTGCTTTGGGTTTCTGTTGTAGTTTTTAATGTAGTTTTATCTCTGACGGGCATATAAGACATAAGCCGCGTTTACACGGGCGAGTTGAAACGTCCTAGGTAGAACCAGTTGCCTAGTTCGTTTTAAATGTGTCCGTGTAAACGCGGCACTGCAGCGTTTTAGGGCTGAACCGTTTCGGCTGGAACGTTCCGCGTATACCACCTAATCAGGTGGTCTAGACGAACCGTTTTCGTTAAAACGCTTTGTAAATGCTCGTGTAAACGGTACCATGATACTTGAGGCGTTTTACTGACGTCACGCGCATGCGCTCACGACCGAATGGATTGTTTTCTTCCGGTTATCGTAATTCGTGTTTTGTTCGTATGCACGTGAAGTTCCACTCTTTTCGTCACGATGGCTTCAACTAGTGCATGTAACGATACTTCCCGCCGAGATAATTGGAGTGAGGACGAGGTGAGGCTTCTCATCACACTGTGGGGCGAGGCTAACATCCAGAGCGAGCTGGAGTCGTCGGGACGTAACATAAATATCTACCGGCGATTGGCTTCTCGCCTTTCTAGAGCTGGTAGGGTCGAGAGGAGCCCAGTGTCGTGCCGAACAAAAATAAAAAGCTTAACTCACCTGTATCGCAAGTGCCGCGACAATAACAAGTAAGTGATTGTGATGTGTTATGTGTTTATTGTGCTAGTGTGGTTGCTAACTAGACAATCAGCCCTTTTGTCGCAACATCGCATCCCCCGACACCTGTAATACCCTATGGAATTTTGGTTTCCACCTCCCCCCCCCCACACACACACAGAGTAGAGCTAAAGTGCCGATATATGTAGCCATTTGATCATGGAACCACAGTTTCTAGTTCATGAGTTTGTGAGATTGCAATAAATTATATGTATTATTACATTAAAGTAAATGTCTGAGTAATAACACAAGTCGGATTAGCTACAATACCGTTTAGCAAGTGATGCTTTGTTTTATTGTCTTTCACATATTCCATCTGCACTACATATGTGCACACTTTTTTCATTGACAGGAGTTCAACGTTTCAGTAAACATTAGGTAATATTATTGACAAACCGTTCCTGCATTTTATGTATTCCTTACTCATCTGTTGACTAATGTACATTTCTTTTTACAGTCGTAGTGGGAGGGAGCGCCAGACATTCCGCTACTATGATGAAATGGACGCGATTCTGGGGCCACGGCCAAGCGCAGCACCGCTCAGCTACCTCGACAGCGACACCGTGTCCATGCAATCGGGTAAGAGCACCCAGGGTTTATAATTTTTTAAGCGTTTCATATTATTACGTTTTTGAATAAAACGCTTCAGGTAAAACGAGATAATATTATAGGTAACCTAATCTTCCGATTGGACCGTTTCACATTAAGCAAACTTTTCATACAATCAAAACGCTTCATGTAAAACGCTTCAGGTAAAACGGTTCACGTAAAACGGTTTGCCTATATCCTTATGTAGTTTGTCCCCTTGTCAACACAGCTTAATAAATGTACACGACACGGATTTATAACACGAGATAATATTATAGGTAACCTAATCTTCCGATTGGACCGTTTCACAATAAGCAAACTTTTCATACAATCAAAACGCTTCATGTAAAACGCTACAGGTAAAACTGTTCAGGTAAAGCGCTCCAGGTTAAACGGTTTGCCTAGATGGTGTGACATTTTTCCCCTGTATGTATTTACGTATCTCACTATGAACATTGTTGACTACCATTTACCACGCCTTGACTGGGGTTTAATATTCTGCTACGGGAAGTTGACGGCTTTTACAGAAGCTATATACAACTGTCATGTCAATGATATTTGTAACACATGACAATTTTGATCCAGACCCCAACATGGACCAGATGTTAGTGGGGGCAGAAGAGGAAATCGCACACGAGATGGTCGGCGACGATGATGTGGAAGTTGGGAGCGATGCGGGAAACGTTTCAGAAACACCCTCGACCCAACCTACGCCAACTGCCCCCCAGGCCAATCAACCGACACAACCAAGTAAGCATGCCATGCCCAACCACTTCACTTATCACCATAATCTTCTTCATTGCGGTTGCTTTCCTTAACATTAGCTTTTCTCCACAAGCTGTACCTCAACGTACGGATGTAACACTAGAGCATAACGGCATACCTTTAACCAAACAATTAATACTATTTAGACACATGCTCTAGGATTGGGACTGTACACAAGCGGGCGAAACATATATATACAATGCAGAAAACACTTTATGCTTACAGCGCCTCAGGTACAACGGTTTGTCTAAATTCTTTTACGTGTTGGCCCTGACAACACAGAAAAGCTGTGTTGAAAAAACTCAGAAATTCATTTACAAGATAACAACAACCAGTTGGCCCGATGTACGTATTATATCCCACATGTTTGTCTCCTTTACGGGGGTATATTGAACATTGCTGTCAAAGTAACAATCAACACCCAAGACAACACATTAACCAAAGTTGATAGCAGATATATATGTTGATATTCCAGCCGTGCGCAAACACAACCGGCCAGGCAAGACCACCAACAAGCGGGTGATGGAAACGATGGTCACCCAACTAATTACGGCGCAGAAAGAGGCAGCCGCTTTATACCAACAGCACGAGGAGAGGAGAATGGAGAGAGAGACGGAGATGGAAGAAAGGCGGGTAGAGCGGGAATTAGGTTGTGAGGAGAGGCGGCAGGAGAGAGAGATGGTGACCAAGGCAGAGCAACGGAGGCACGAGGAACGCATGCTGAAACTCATACTGGCCCAGCGTGTGGGTCAACCCCCACAGTAGTTCGGAAGTTGTTATAACGTCTTTAAAGTAGGGCCATTTAGGAAACATGATATTCGAAAATTTAGGTATAATTTATTTAATTGTGTTTACTGTATTCTTTTGTTGAAGTTGTACAATCATTGTAGTACTATTGATAACGTATTTAAAGTAGGGCCATTTAGGAAACAGGATATTCGAAATTTAGGTATAATTTATTTAATTGTGTTACTGTATTCTTTTGTTGAAGTTGTACAATCATTGTAGTACTATTGATAACGTATTTAAAGTAGGGCCATTTAGGAAACAGGATATTCGAAATTTAGGTCTAATTTATTTACTTGTGATACAGTATTATTTTGTTAAGTAGTATTTAGTATCAACATAACATTGACATTACATTACAGTGACAGTTGCTAATTGTCAGTCAAATAAAAAGTTACACTATTTCCGTTTACGACATGTTACTTCCATGTTTTATAGAAATGTCCTCTTTCCAGGCTGTGTGCGCTTTTACAATGACAGCACAATAATGGTACAGAACAATTTTAAGCACTAAAATAAGACACAAACGCGTCGCGGATTGCGGCTCCATTGTCATCACCGTCTACGTCATGGGCCACATTCTGCGGTTGTTGTTCGTTGCCACCCGCGTTAACAGCATCCACCCAGTCCGTGTTGAAAGCCTCCTTGTGTACTTCACATACATTGTGTAATGTGAAGCACACAAGGATGACTGTGGTGACGTCTTCTGTTCGTATGTCCATCCTTTTGAGGAGTACCCTCCACCGTGCTTTGCAGCGGCCAAATGTGTTCTCTATAGCCATGCGGGCGCTTGATAGGCGGAAGTTATAATTGATCTGGTCCCTGGTTAATCTGCCTGTGTCGGAAAAGCCTTTCATTAACCAGGGACGCAGAGGGTACGCAGGGTCTCCCAGAATAACCAGCGGAACAGTAGCATTTCCAAGCTGTAGGGGCCTCTCTGGGAACAGCACCCCCGCCTCAGCTTTAGCATAGAGCGACGAGTTGGCCAACACCCGCGCATCATGCACCCGTCCTGGCCACCCAGCAGCAATGTTCAAAACCTGATACTGGTGATCGCACATCACCTGCGCCACCACGGAATAATACCCTTTACGGTTGTGATAGTCCGTATGATGTTGCTGGGGGGCCACGATGGGGATGTGCGTGCCATCTATGACACCAGCACAATTCGGAAAACCAAACCGTGTGGCGAATCCCTCCGTTATCTCGGTCACACGATCTCCATTAGGCAGCTTAATGTATTTGGGTAGGAGCACACGCATGATCGCACGGCAGGTTTCATGAAAGATGACACAGCATGTGCATTTAGCAATTCCAAAAAGATGGCCAACCGTCCGGAAACCCCCTCCCGTCGCCAACAACCAGAGGGTCACCGCCACACGCACTTCCACGGGAATGGACCTGAAATGCGTAAAAAAAACAAAACAATTATAGACAAGCGAAACTGTAACCCGAATCAAGGTAGGCGATTCATATGAACCGATTTAGACGAAACGATTTAACTAAAGCGTTTTACATGAAACGATTCAGGTATGCATCTTCACACGGACACATTTAGCAAGGGGATCGATCCAAGCGTGGCTAGATAATCCTAATTAAAAAACCCTACCGCAACTATATAAGCCGAATCAAGGTAGGCGAATCATATGAACCGATTTAGACGAAACGATTTAACTAAAGCGTTTTACATGAAACGATTCAGGTAGGGATCTTCACACGGACACATTTAGCAAGGGGATCGATCCCAGCGTGGCTAGATAAGTTGAAACAAAATAGCCTTACGACAACAGTATGTGTAGAATTAATGTTTGTCAAATATTCTAACAGTAGCAGCGTACCTTCTCATGTTGGTGTCTGCCCGGCCTATGTGGATGCGAAGTTCAGCGACGACGTGGTCAAACGTCGCCCTTCGCATCCGGAAATTTTCCACCCATTCCGCATCCCCAAAAGTCAGTAGGACGATCTCCCTCCACCAGTGGCACGACCTGAAAGAGTATTGATGGGGGAAAACATGTACATAAACACAACCACATGCTAATCGCACACAGGTAGCTCCAGGTAGGTCGGATTAGATCAATCTGCCTAAAGTTACCCGTTTGGTTCATTACAAAAGAACCAAGACGAAAATGTTAGCAGAGGGGTAGGTGATAACAATTTATTGTACATCTAACGACAACACAACAGTGGTGAGTGGAAGAAAGTTGTAATCTTGACCATCGGTTTCAATAGATCGCCATAACTTCCTTATTACTCAACCTATGCACATAATATTGATGTCATGTTAAAAGGCGTTTAACGCTATTTCCAGCGGTCCCTTTTGTTTTAGTATTGAAGGGTTTCGTGAGCACAAAAAGTCATTTTATCTACACCCACTAAATTGCGTGCTACACAAAACGCCTCAGGTAAAACGGTTTGTATACATCGGTTTACATTAGCCCACCTATATTAAAATATAGACACCAATGATCATATTAACCTGATACTTGTGAGTGGAATAAACACAAAACAGGTTAGGTGACTGCCTACCTTTCCCGTGCCCACACCACCCTCTCCGGCCGAGCTTGCACACCGAACAGCATGATGAGTTGAATGAACTGTTGAAGCTCCCTTTCCTGACACTCCCGGAATCGCCGAGCCCTCCTGGCCGACCGCCTAACGATTGCTCGCATTCTCGCCCCGGATCTTTCAATAATACCCCCCTCCCGTGTCGATAGCGGCTCCTGAGATGAAAACATCGTGAAGATTCCGATTTCTATGTTGTCCGCCATATTGTTTTGTCATCACAATGCTGAAGCGCATGCGCAGATACAACACTTCCGCCTTGAAACGGTTTAGATACTGCCCGTGTAGACGCGACTCACTTTCAATCTCAGTCCGTGTAAACGCGCCACTAAAACGTTTCAGGTAGAACGCTTTGTCTTAAAACGTTTTACTTTTGGCCGTGTAAACGCAGCTTTAGGCTAATCCTCGACAACCCAGTTATACGGTTTGTTTATGATTAGTTGGGAGTTCATGTCCCTAGCATAATCTGAAATCATAAGGACATAGTGACATTGTAGCCCTAGGCGGGTTTATGGTGCTGCTCTAATAAGGTACCATGCCACAATGAAGTACCATGCCACCGCCACTATGACCCAGATGCTGAGCCAACCAGTCATTGCCCCTATCCTATCTAGTAACCTGGACGTGTTGGAGGATGCCAAAGTCCCAGAACATCCCCCGTGGTCGTTGAGAAAGCCATCGGTTATCCTCCGAATGACGGAATTGAGGAAGTCTGGGACACATCCACACGAGTACCAAGGACAGCATGCAGAGATTCAAGGCCAGTTTGCAGACCACCTCTCCATATACACTGATGGTTCGAAAGACCAAAGCCGGGTAGCTGCTGCGGCAGTCTGCCGACGGGAAAGATTTGGTGTAGGTTTGCCCAATCAGAGCTCGATTTTCACGGCAGAAGCCCGAGCACTCCTTCTCGCGTTGGAGTGTATCGAGGTATCCAACCACACTAACTATGTTATATACAGTGATTCGTTCTCTTGCCTCCTGGCTCTTGCTGGACTGAAAATGAATCACCCTATTCTAGCAACGGTCATTTATAAAATGAAACAACTGACAATGGATGGGTATGACATCCACCTGTGCTGGGTGCCTGGCCATGCCGGCATACAAGGAAACGAACGAACTGATCGGGCTGCGAAGAAGGCCCTGAACTGTGATCTTGAACCGTGTCTGATCCCTCACTCTGATCTGAAACCACTAATAGCCACCCACATAAAAGCCAAATGGCAACATGAGTGGGATGAAAACATTAATAAACTTAAAGAAATTGAACCATCTGTGGGAAAGCCACCACAGACTCATGCGGGAGGTCGGCGGGAGGAAGTGGTCCTTAGCCAATGCTGTATTGGCCACTCGTTGCTTACACATGCTTTTCTGCTCAAGGGGGAACCTCCCCCTGAATGTATTGGGTGGCAGTCCCCACTGATACTCAAACACATTTGACTAAGTTGCATTGATTTTTTGGCCCTGTGCCAACAGTTCTACACTGCAGACAGTATGCATGACCTAACTGGAAAACTGGAAAACATTTGAGCCTTTTTGAGGGCAGCCGGACTGCACCACCTCATATAGTTTACTAAATAGATTCTATCAATTATTAATAAATATTTTCTTTTTCTATGGGAATTTTTGTTTCCCTTGACCACAAATATATGATTGTGAGTTTTTTAATTTAATGAGTGCACATAATTGATTGTCTGCCTTTACATGTAAAAGCGATGGTTTGAACAAAAAACAAACATTTCTCGCCGTGAATATGGCCTATGCTGCCGACACGGTGTAAAGCAACCACCAATCAATCAATCAATACCTAGTAACCTAGAAAAAGTACTAAGTATACAATTTTGTCAACCTTTGGTTTAACCCAACGAGAGATTCTGGCGCCCTTCATCATGAGTTTTTGAACGGTCCACCTACTTAGACATCCCATCCGATGCAATCAATTTGGGAGCGCACGTTCTGAAATGACCTTTACATAGGTCAAGGATGCAGTGGAACTAGTAGTATAATCCCTCAAATAGGCTATACAATTTTGTAAATCTTTGGTTTAACCCAATAAGAGATTCTGGCGCCCTTCATCATGAGTTTGCAAATGCTCTACCTACTTAGGCATCCCGTCCGATGCAATCAATTTGGGAGCGTGCGTTCTGAAATGACGTTTACAGAGGTCAGGGATGCAGTGGGACTAGTAGTAGTATGTATAATCCCTCAAATAGACTATGCACTGATCCATACATCGAATAGAATAGATCCATCCTGACCTTGAAAAACATAGAGGTACAGGCAACCTATTGCACAGAACTAATTGGGGAGCTACACATCTGATGTAACTCCATCATGATTTATGCATAAATCTAGTATTGTATCCACAAAGCAGGAAACCGACATATGTATGTATTGTCATGATTTAAGTGTTTTAGACAACAGTCAGACGCTTAATCCGATACGGTTCTTATGTCTCAGCTTGGGTGGATAGGATGGTAAAATTGTGTCAGCATGTCCATAGTCTCGTGGTGGTTCAGGCACTCGGGACAAAGTGATTCAAACCTCCTGCTCCAATCGTCAGAGCAGCTCGAACTGCGCTAAATGGCATGTCAGTCAGCGGCCGGGCGGTGGTAGTAAATAGTCTCATAAGTCACAGGTGGCACCACGTCTAGTGTCCATGGTTATGGGGAGGAAGGCGTCAGCCACACGTGTTCAATTACCCATGTTGGGGACAATATTGTTTGTTTGTTTGTTGTTGCTTTACATCCTAGCAACATCTAAGGTCATATCAGGACGGGTACCGACTTGTGACAGTGCACACTCATGGTGACTTTATAGTGCTGCCCCACTGGGAAATCAGTCCACCGGCACCATGACCCGATGTCCCACTCAGTCACATTATCCTGACACTGAGCTAACCAGTCCTTGCCCTATCCTATTAATGCCGAGCGCCAGGCGAGGAAGCGACAAGTACCAATTTTAAAGTCATTGGTTTGACTCGACCGGGAACCGTACTCCCGACCTTCCACACGCGAGGCCCATGCTCTACCGATTAGGCCACCGCGCCCGGTATATGAATTGATGTATGACAATATGACAATGTGATTTATTGGCGATGTAACAGACTAAGAAATATTTACATTTACCTTATTGGGTAGTTTTTCAACCAGTGCTTACCCCGAAGCTAGGTGCATAGCATTCTAACAGTGTCATTGCTCCCATCAGAACTACCAAGATATTCAATTACTGCAGTGGCTTTGTGTTTAAATTAAAATATAATTCATCATGACATACTTATTGAAAGGTTTATGTACTGTATATTCATTACTGTACCCACCATATTCTGCTCACGTCCGGGAATCATGCAATAAGTACCCAAGACCCGAGAACCAACTGTAAAAAGGGCGATGTAGGAGTGACGTATTAAAATGTGAACTAAATCTCCATTTACATCCTGTATGATCAGTTATGCAAACATAAATAACGATGGTCACCCTGGCCGGATTATGGTATGCCCCCCAGAAAGTACAACGTCTGAACATTTTGACTTCTGGATACTGAATGGTTTATTCACGGCCTAGGGCTCGCTTGACCCGCCTGCTAAACTTTCCATGATGTCATTTCATTAGCATATTCCTTTGTCTTAAACTCTGCATCTCGTTAACATATATTAGCCACACACCTATACGTCTATTACGCATATATCACATCCCCCCCTCAAAGTATTTCTGAAACATGAAATGTTTCAAAATAACCATGACAATATAACCACATAACAGTCAAACGAATGCACAATATCATATATGCATACTTAACTTAAACACAAGTCCTTGCAAATGTCTGAGCACCCTATGGCAGTGAAGTCCTTCAACTGTCCGGCCGTAACGCCTCACGTCATAAATTGTCCATTACATATCAAATAACAAAAACATAGCTGAAAATACAACTTAATCCTACATGCACATGTTATACGTACGTGTACACACCCAATCCACACTGAACTACTACAGGTCTAACCTGCTCGCCGGCCTAATCAGCCGACCTGACCTACTTAGATTAGCTGCACTGTTTACATTCGGCAATGACGCTGACCTATTTTGTGTCTGCCCGACCAGTTTGGGCCGCCCCCCCACAGGCACCCTGATAATCTGCACCCGGTTCCGATACAACATATTACCTGACTCGTTCAAAATTTGATACTCTCTCCCAGAAACACCAGTCCATCCCAAAATAACCCCTTTTTTCTATTCCCCAGCATGATTCTTGTACTTTATTTTATCTTTCATAGGCTTGTGCGGCTTACCACACTTCCTGTCATGAAACGTTTTCTGACTTTGCTGCCATTTTACCGTATGGACTTTCTTTGGATTTTGCGTTTCGGGCACCAACATTTCCTCCGCCATCGGCAACCTGCCCCATAACCGTCTGCTCATGAGCAGCTGAACCGGGGATGCATTCAGGACGGGCAATGGAGTGTTACGATAATTCAGCAAAGCTAACTGAAAATCAGACCCAGTCTTCTCGCACTTCTTTAACATGCCCTTGACTGTTTGCACAAACCGTTCTACCTGCCCATTGCTACGGGGATACTGGGGACTGGAATATACGGCCTTAAACCGATAGTGCTGCGCAAGCTCCCTATACTCATGGCTCTTAAACTGTGGACCATTGTCCGAAATGACCTGACTAGGAATACTGTGTCTTGCAAAATTATCCTTGAACGCGTCAATAACAGTGACAGACGACGTATCGCCCAACAGTGTCACCTCTGGATATTTTGTGTAGTAATCTACAGTTATCAGGTAATTCTTATGGTTTAACTCAAACAAGTCTGCACCGACCTTTTCATACGGTTGACAGGCGATCGGGTGATTTATCAACGGCTCGTTATGCAAATTTTTCCAGTTGCTTTGGCAAGTGTCACACCGACTGACCTTATCTTCAATTTGCTTATTCATATTCGGCCAAAACATACAGTCCCGTGCCAGCTGCTTGGACTTTGTCACACCTAAGTGTGTCTCATGTAACGCCTCAATCATTTCACCGCGGAGACCCGGAGGAACCACCACCCGATTGCCTTTCATGACAAGATTATGTTCTATCGTTAACTCGTGTTTCTGTGGGATGTACTGTCTCAGACACGGTGGTGTCTGTATGCGTGTCGTGTCCCACCCATCTTCAATGTGTGAGATCAACATGGACATGGATACATCCTTCTCATACTATTTGACAATCTTACTTAACAAACTTGACGATTGCATGTCCACTGCGGCAACGCAGAACATGTCATCAAACAGGCTACCATGACCTACTTTGGCGCTATGCGCCCTGGACAACGTGTCTGCAAAAAAGATCAAAGAACCCTTCACATGACATAGCTTAATATTGTAATTTTGCAACCGCATTCGCATTCTCTGCATTTTGGCTGAAAGTTTATGAATTGGCTTCTGCATTATCGCCACTAACAGCTTGTGGTCCATTTGAATTTGAACTTCTTTGCCAAAGATATAGTCATGAAACCTCTGGCATCCGAAACATATGGCGAGCATTTCTTTTTCGATAGTGGCATAGCCACACTGCGCTGAGTTAAGCGCATGAGATGCGAGTGCGATTGGCTTGTGATCTTGCATCAACACGACACCTAACCCTGACTGACAAGCATCTACTTGGATAACAATGGGTTTCTTAACATTGTAATACAACAACACAGGAGCAGTTCTTAACTTTTCCTTCAACTTATCAAACGCGCCCTGCTGTTCGGTCTGCCAGTGCCACACAACGTCCTTAGCTAGGAGCATGCGTAGTGGTTTGGCTATTTCGGACATGTTGGGTATAAACTTGTGTACATATCCAACCATGCCCAGTAATCTTTGGACGCCTTGTTTGTCATGCGGCTCTGGCATGTCAACTATTGCTTGTATTGTCTTGATCAGGCTTCACACCCTGCTGGGTAGTCGGATCCAGACAAATCCTTATCTTGTTTTTTTTTTTACGATAGTTATGGAATTAACCCACTCGGTAGGTTCATCCTGTTCAACTATGACACCTAACTCTACCATGCGATCAAGCTCAATACGTACCTTACCCTGAATGGCAAACGGAATCCATCTAGGCGGATCTATAACAGGTTGTACAAATTTATCGACATGAATGACAGCATTTGCTTTGATCAACCCCAAACCCTGAAACACATCTTTGTTTTCGCTTACCAGCTTTTCCGCCTGAGCACTGGGACTGTTTGTTGGCTTGGAAATGTTCGTCGGCACATCACAGTGCACCTCATCCACACGCACCAGCAGGTTCAATGTCACACAAGCCTGCTTGCCCAAAATAGGCTGACAGTCCGGTACCACATGGAACTTGAGCACTCTGTCATTGACGTCCAGCAGCGCCTCCCCGTCAGGAGGATCTGATGACCCGAGAAGGTCACCAACGAACACCTGGTGTTCATCAGCCGCCCCGGAGCAACTCTGTCGAAGATGTACCTCGGCAGCACTTTCGCCTCCGACCCAGTGTCGAGCTTGAACTTGACAGGACAACCGTTCACCTGAACGATCGCGTGCCACAGCTCGGCATCCTGCTCGGCACCGCGGTCCACGGCACCGACAAACAGATCCGTTGCCAGCACATTGACCTCCACCGGATGCGGGTCTTGCTCAGCATTGTGAGGATCGGGCTCTTCCATGGTAAGCTCTTTGACTCTGCCCAGTCTGCTCCTGCAGACCTTACCGAAGTGCCCGATCTTCTTGCAGGCTATGCAAGCCTTTCCTTTCGCTGGGCAGACTCCCCGGCGGTGTTCATATCCACAGTTCTGGCAGCGGACTTTGAACTCTCCTGCACCGGCGCCGCCGGCATTCCAAGATGGCAATTTCCAAGATGGCGTCGCCGATGACCGAACCGCCGGTGCACCGGTACGCGCATTAGCATAGTTCCGTATGAAATCAATCCCCTTACGTTCCACGTCTGACTTGGTGTCCTCCAGCAGATCAGAACTGAACTCACTCATTTCACAAATACTGACACATTTTCCCAACATTAACTCAGTAGTTTGCAGCAGTTTGTTACGCAAATTCACATTCCTCACACCAGCCACTAACCGATCGCGCAACAGCGACTCCTCCACCGTACCATATTCGCAATCCTTCCCCCTGTCTCTCAATGCTGTGATGTACGTAGCCATATTTTCCGTAGCCTGATTATGTGTATTAAACTTATATCTTGTGATAATAAGACTGCATTTGCCTACACAATATGTCCGAAATGCCTCTCTGAGTGGCACGATCTTATCTTGATCAGCAAGCGCGATATCCATATTGGCGAAAACTTCCTCATCTGACACCATGTGAAAGTACAATGTCTGAACACTTTGTCTTCTGGATACTGAATGGTTTATTCACGGCCTAGGGCTCGCTTGACCCGCCGGCTAAACTTTCCATGATGTCATCTCATTAGCATATTCCTTTGTCTCAAACTCTGCATCTCGTTAACATATATTAGCCACACACCTATACGTCTATTACGCATATATCACACAGACTACTAGGCCGTATTCGATTTTGACGGCCCGGGCAAATCGGGTCACCCGAGGTGTTAGGATTACAAATAAAACACCGCAAGTGGACTCTAAAAATAAACGTGCCATGTGCAAAACGACCCAACCCCAGTCACCCACGTCTTGGCTGGGGGTGCTTGGAGCGATGATGTCACATTTGTGCTGGTACCTGTAGGATAACAACTACCAGGGCCGCGTTCAGGGTCCGTCTCGGAGGCGCCTCGGAGGCGCCCGTGACGTCACGCTAGTCTGAACCACAAAGGCAGTTTCTTGTCTCGAAAATGGCAGCCCCCATAAGGGGCGGCCATTTGCAATCGAAATGCTGCCCTCGGATTGGATAAAACCACTGCATGCAGCAGCCATTTTCGAGGCACTTTTTCTCTCCTATCTGAAAAGGGAGGCGTCACCGAGACGTCGCCGAGACGGACCCTGAACGCAAATAGACCAAAAAGCATCGCCGAGACATCACTGAGGCGCCTCCGCGACGGACCCTGAATGCGGCCCAGTACAAGTCCTATGTGGTTTTTTAATGTTTTTGTTTTTTAATAACCCAGATTAATTAAATGGAAATATAACTAAACTATGCAATCATAAAATACTTTAAATCCTATTTTGCTGTAGTTTGGTTATTTAACAAACAACAATTTGGATTAAGCCACCATTTTTTTCACACCCCGGGAGCGTGTTCATTTATGCAACCCGAGGTTGTATGGCGTGCGCGTGTGCCAAAAGGTGGCTCAGGTGACATGAGTTGTTTAATCGAATACGCCCCTATAGTGTATGTGCTCTAGGATAATATGATACTGGTACACCAGCATCATTAATCATTGTGTCATATAGTGCTAAACTATATCAATATAAACTATGACTACTGATAATCACAATTTCGTATATCACAATTCAGGGAGTAGTACATGTCATTGGATGTATTCGACTGGGATCTTTCCATCCGCAAAATTTAGGCTCCACCCACCTGCACAGTGAACTTGGTTTTCGAAGGCCCAGTCGAATACATCCATTGGCACCTCATCGGGGTGCCAGGTCAGCTGAGCCCTTCCCGTTCTATCAGAATCTTTGTTTCCTAACTCATGTGTGCTACTGACCCAGGTGTCAAGATTTCTCCTACACTATCGTGCAAATGGCTCCTGCCACATTGCCAGCCAAACTGCCTCACTCCACCACTTGGATGCATATATATGTGCATCTATGTATGTAATGGCCCTGTCACACTATGACGTAACGTTGTAGCGTAACCCGACATAGGTGAAATTTGGCCATTACGTCGAGCTATGTCGAGATACATTACTCGTTCGTTAAGCCTACGTCGAGTTACATCGAGTTATGTCGAGATACGGTAATACACGTCAAGATTTTGGACATACTCAAAACTTTTGACGTAGCTCGACGTAAAGGCCCTCATGTTGGGTTACGTTGGGCTTATGTTGCGCTCATGTTAGGCTTACGTCAAGATACGTTAGACGTTTATTAGAGCTACATTGGTCTACGTTGAGCTATGTCGATTTATGATGGACCGACGGAGAGCCGGGAGGAACGTGCAGCCCACGCGCTGACAACGTGGTGTTAACATATCTTGATGTAGGTCTAACGTGTCTCTGACTTCTGTTTAACGTTAGTCTAATGTAAGTCCAACGTATCTTGATGTATTCGCCCTAGTTGACGAACGGCTGGCATGCGCGTAACATATGTAATGAGCGCCAACGTTCTTCGAACGTAAGCGAACGTGCTGTGAACGTGGTGTGAATGTTTTGCCTCGCTGTCCTTACGCTGAGCACGCTGGACTGTTGTTAGACTGATGGTGCTCACTCGCGGGCCTGCCGACGACTCATGTTACAAATTACTCCAGAGCCACACGTAGCTATGTTAGGGCGGGCGTAATTACGCGAGTCCTATGCTAAGCCATCGCTAGGGTTTCGCTAGGCCGACGCCGTACGTTGGGCCTTTTTTTTACATTCTAACTCATTGAGACACATTACAACAATGTTGGACCAACGTTTTGCCTACATCCACTATGTTGCACTGACGTCCAATTTGGCCCTGAAGCGCAGAGAATTTTTACGGGTCTCAACGTAAAAAAGTGATTTTTACGTTGCCCACTCGCTGGCCTGTTACGTCGTAGTGTGACAGGGGTATTATTATGTATGTATGTATCCCGTTTGTTGTTTTGCGTCCTGATAACGTCTAAGGTCATATCAGGGTGGGTACCATCCTGTGACAGTGCGCACTCACACATGGCGACTTTATATAGATCAGGCCACCAGCACAATGACCCAATTTCCCACAGCCTGGTACTTGTATGTAACATGTACGTATGTAGTATGTATGTGTGCGTATGTTTTTTTTTTTTACGTCCTAGCAAAATCTAAGGTTATATCAGGATGGGTACCGTCCTGTAACAGAGCGCACTCATGGCGACTTTATAGAGATTAGGCCGCCAGCACAATGACTCAATATCCCCTGCCACATTACCCTGATACTTGTATGTATGTATGTCTGTATGTATGCATACATGTGTGTATGGATGTATGTGTGTACGTATGCATGTACGATGTAATACAATATGTCAATATGAATAAGTTATTATTCTACACTATATGCATCTTATACCCCTGTCACATTACGACGCTTATCGCCGGTGCGCCACCAACACGCAAAATCAGTTTTAATCGTCGAGACACTCAAACTTTTCAGCGTCAGCGCAACGTATTGGTAGCGGATGGCCGATGTTGTGGTTCAAGTTTGGCGCGCCGTCCTGATATGACCTTTGATGTTCCTAGGATGTAAAGCAACAACAAGCAACAGTTTGGCACAATGTGTGGGAATGACCCTTAGGCACGTGCTGCGTCTGCCTAGCGTTTGCATAAC
The DNA here is from genome assembly GCA_030323885.1 of Branchipolynoe longqiensis. Classification (NCBI taxonomy): domain Eukaryota; kingdom Metazoa; phylum Annelida; class Polychaeta; order Phyllodocida; family Polynoidae; genus Branchipolynoe; species Branchipolynoe longqiensis. The sequence continues at coordinate 47,616,359 of CM059186.1, forward strand.
GTTATTCCAGCAACTCTAAAGTATCTTGACACGCCCCCAACATAATAAAAAATCTTCCTTTAAGAATGTCACCTCAGGAATACCTCAGGGAAGTGTGCTGGGACCAATATTATTTATAATATTTATAAATGACCTGCCAGGCAGTGTCTCATCAAACCTAAAAATATTTGCGGATGACACAAAGGTCTTTCGAGCAATAAAAGACGTAAGAGATAAAAATCTCTTACAAGAGGATATTCTGAAACTCTCACAATGGTCTGAGAAATGGCAATTGCCCTTCAATGAAAAGAAGTGCAAAATTATTCATTACGGGAAAAATAATCCTCATTACGCCTATATTATGCAGAACACTGTCCTGCAACAAGATAGCTATGAAAAGGACTTGGGTGTAACCTTCGACTCCCAACTCTCCTTTCAGAAACACATGAGGACTATCATCTCAAATGCTAACCAGAGAGTAGGAATAATTAAAAGAACCTTCCATCGCCTCAACAAGAACAATTTTCTCATTCTATTTAAGTCTCTTGTTAGGCCAATTTTGGAATACTGTCCACAAATTTGGAGCCCAATTTTTCGGAAAGATATTCTGGAGATCGAAAAGGTTCAGAGACGTGCAACGAAACTAGTTGCAGTTATAAAGGACTTACCCTATGAACAAAGGCTCAGGAAATTGAAACTTCCTACTCTTTCCTACAGAAGGAAAAGAAGTGACATAATTGAAGTATTTAAAATTATGAAAGGTTTTGATAAAATAGATATGAACCAATTTTTCACCTTGAATAAAAGAGAAGGCAGCCGGGGCCATACTCTCAAACTAGTAAAACCCAGAGCCGTTTCAAAATTAAGGCAACACAGTTTCTCAAACAGGATCATAAATATATGGAATAGTCTCCCACAAAATGTTATAGATGCCGGCTCAATAAATTCATTCAAGAACCGATTAGAAAAAGCATGGGCTGATGATATAGGGAAATTTGACCACTTATTCACCACATGCTACTAATTTATTCCTTGTGTTGCTAATTACTTGCACTCAAGCAAAAATGAGAGACAAATAAGTGTTCACACTTCCTGTCTACCAATCACTATATCACTATATCACTATATTGCCATAATGTTGGCACATTGAAAGTTTTGTGCAAGCACAAAACTTCGCCGATCCCCTGACGGACGCCGCCGACCGTCGCCGTAGATGAACGAATACCAACGCATGCCTAATGCGCGCGTAACGCTTCCTGACATATCCCGACGTTGCGTAAAAAAAATCACATTCGTCGACGCGCGTTGGCGAGAAGCATCATAATGTGACAGGGCCATGTGCGCTATCTCGTGCATGCAATAGATAGCATTAGGTAGCTCATAATTCCTTAATTAGATACAGCGGACCCACCGGTAAGTAGAAACAAAGATTGTCTCTACAGTTACACTCCACCAGGAAAACGTTATGGTGTACCCTCTATATATTATTGCACTTCCTTGATTGTATTGAACAAACAAGTTAACAAAATATTCGTTTATAGTTATACTGTTCTCACTGTTGCATGTTTATACTTGGCTTAGCACTAGTTCTGCGCTCTACCACCCCGGCGCCACCTGTATGTGAACAAATAGGCCGACCTCCTGCATTTAAGCACCTATTGTTCATGATATTTATGTAAAGATTAGCACTTATCTAGTTGTATTGTTGTCCGTGTCTATTTTGACCTCAACAGTGTCACACCCGAAAGGCCCTGTCACACTACGACGTTTCTCCCCAACGCGCTTCAACGCGTGCCGACGGGTTGGGTTTTTGTTCAACACGTCGGTACACGTCCGGTACGTTACCGGCGCGTTGCCGGCGCGTTACCGGCGCGTTGTCGGCGCGTCGGTACATAGCAACGCGTGAATGGACACGTAGGCGCGCGTCGGCGCGCGTCGGCGCGCGTCGAGGTTTTGTGCATGCACAAAACTTTGGACGGGCGGCGACGCGCGCCAACGGGTTGGAGGGCGCGTTACGGACGCGTTAGCAACACGTCGACACGCATTGGCGGCGCGCCGGCGGAACGCTGGCAGGACGTTGATCAACGTTGGTTAACGTTGGCTCTTTTTCCCCAAAAATGGGAGCGTTCCGTCGGCGCGTCGGGAACGTCCCATCGACGTGTTGTGGGCATGCCATTGGCGTTGCTCCAGCGTTTCTCAGCGCGTTGGACGTGTTGCCGGCGCGCCTGGATGCGTTGGCCGCGCGCTGTGGGCGCGCTGCGGGCGCGTCCTAACGTGTTGCTGGCGGGTATGTACGGGTTGACGCAATACTAACACGATACCAACGCGCTCCCTCCACGCACCGACAGCGCCGACGGTGCGCCAACAGAGCGCCGACAACACGCCAATAGCACGCTACTAACGCGCCAATAACGCGCCAATAACGCGCCAATAACGCGCCAATAACGCGCCTCCAACCCGCCACTAACATGCTGCGCCGCGTCAAACTTTCTCCCAAAGCGCCGAAAAGTTCGACGTTTCTCGACGGGTTGCAAATATTTTGCGCGTTACCGGCGCGCCGGCGGAAGCGTCGTAGTGTGACAGGGCCATAAGCCCACACAAAAACAAGGATTGGTCATCATTTGATCATTTGTTTACAATACAATGGAACTACTAGTACTATGTAACAGTTTGTTTACTGCTGTTTTACATCCTGGCAACATCGAAGGTCATATCAGGAAAGGTACTGACTTGTGACAGTGCACACTCATGGCGACTTTATAGTGCTGCCTGGCACCATTACCTGATATCCCATAGTCACATTATCCTGATACTGTGCTAACCAATCCTTGTCCAAGCTAGGTAGTGCGAAGTATCACTTTTATAAGTGATTGGTTTGACTCGGCTGGGATTCGAACTCCCGACCTTCCGTATGGGTCGCCTGCGCTCTGCCGATTGGGCCATCGCGTCCGGTCAATATGTAACATGCATGGACCTGCGAAATTAATAATCATGTGGTGCCATAGAGCTCCTGATACAGGCCTCTGTCATCGATCTTACACTTACGAGGGCATCACCGTGTCTAGTCTGAAAAGCGGTGTCGGACCGAAGTCGAGATGCATCGGATACATCAGATGTGTCGGTTATTGGCAGCTTGACGTCGGTTGAATGTTGCAAAACTATCGGAAATATTACATCAGAAGCATGGAATTTGGTCAGATGTTGCAAAATGATCGGAAAGTTTACAACAGAAGTCAAACGTAGAGCTTTAAAATCGCCTCCGCCCAATATCGGACATCCGATATATAGACCGTGTGGCCTGACTTTTGAATTTCAAGCCTGGTCTCATCCCAGCCCGTGGTGTGAAGTGATCCGGACAAGGAAACCCGAGATGGAGGTGGGAGAAAGGGTTTTTTATTAGGTAAGCGATAACGGCACAAGGTACAGTGTCAATGGGTGAAATGTCAGTCGACCTGGTCCATGTCCGCAGAGGAAGCACTCTGGGAGGAGGTAGGCCTGGGAGCCGACCCCCTGGAGTGATAATGTAAGGCTAAGATAGGGAGAGTAGTAAGTATAATAAAAATTTTAAAAAGAGGGTGGGTGGATGTGGTAAATCCATAAGGGAGAGAACCAGTAGCCCGAATGCAGGTCAGAGGGGGGGAGGGGGAGGAGGGAGCGTGCAGTGCATGGAGATGTGACCGTCTCGGGCTTCCCGCCGGATCAACCACAATTAGGAAATTATGGGCCGACCCGGACAAGGAAACCCGAGACGGAGGTGGGAGAAAGGGTTTTTTATTAGGTAAGCGATAACGGCACAAGGTACAGTGTCAATGGGTGAAATGTCAGTCGACCTGGTCCATGTCCGCAGAGGAAGCACTCTGGGAGGAGGTAGGCCCGGGAGCCGACCCAAAGCACAAGGCCAAGGCTCTCGGGGTGTCGGAAGCTGCCAGCTTGGGCACGTAGGCGTGGACGGCGTCGGACTCCCAGGTCCCTTGCGCCATTATCGCAGAGAGGTCGACCCCCCCTCGACGCGCACGCCTGCGCCGCACCCCTGCGGAGGCCGTGGAGAGTGTAGGCGTCAGCTCCGGGGACGCCGGCTCCGCGCAGGGCGGCGCGGATGAGGGGGGTCATGTCGCGAGTAGTGAGGGGGACGCCCGCACGTGCCAGGAAGGCCGGGGCGTCGGCGGGGGCGGGCGTCAGGTCGAGGGCGCGCCTCCAGGCCCGGAGGGGGCAGATGGGCGAGCCGGGTATAGCCAGGACGAAGATTGAGACCGCCTGCACAGCAGAGCAGATGGTCTTGGAGGAGTCTACATGCAGGCGGAGGCCTCCGACGACGGGTCGAATGTCATCTCGGCGGAGCGTGTGAGGGCCGCCCCAGGGGGCGTGTGAGGGGGACAGCAAGTTTGACTGCCTTAGGAAGCTGAAGAAGCCCATCACTGTGGCTGCCCAGGGGGCGACGCCGAGGTGCCCGAGGGTCCGCATGTAGGCGTGGATGATGGGCAGCATCTCGGGGGTGACGCTGGGGGCGCGTTGAACGGGGGTGGCGAAGAGTCTCTCGCCTCCCCGCCGGTCGTGGGCCGCAAAGGGGGCGTCGAATGGTGCCGCGTCGCCCCCCGCCTCCCGGACCCAGGCACGTGCGTCCGAGAACGCGTTGGCGACCGAAGCCGGGGAGGGTAAGAGGCGGTGCAGGTGGACGACGAACTGGCCGACGTCGTAGGGCGTGGGGGCGAGGTGATCGACCCCGCGCTCGAGGGCGAACTCGAGGTATCGTCTGGCGTGCCGGTCGCGGGACCGCCAGGTGCCGGGAGCGAGGGCGGCAAGGTGCATCTCCATCAGATGCCGGTGCGCCGCGGGCCCGTACTCTGGAATGGATCAAAGGTCAAGTGTGATTATCGCCTGCGTATGGTGCTGCCTAATTCGAGACAAGCAACGAATCTCACACTGATGACGGACGAGGTCGAGGGCGGCAGGGGAGAGATGGGCGCGGCTGAGGCCGTTTGTGAACACGAGCTCAGCACCGGGCTTGTGACGGACAACGACGTCGAATGAGCCGCAGGCGGCCATGAGCCATAGTTCCCGGGCGCACGCGCCCAGGGTGGGGTCGATGGCTCGACCGGTCTGGATGGGGTGGGCCGAGGCGGCCTTGTCGGCGTTAACGATGATCTCGTGTCCGCCGGGGGCGGGGGGGGGGGGGGGGGGGGGGGCGAGGGGGCCGGGCCGCCAGGACGAGGTTAAGGGCCTCGAGCTCCTGGATGGTCGGGTAGGCCGCCCGGAAGTCCGCGTCGTAAGCCTCGGCGAAGCAGGCGGCCTCCGAGAAGGCGCCCCCGCCGGTGAGGCAGGAGTCGCACTCGATTATCCATAGAGGGTGGCGTCGAGGGGTAGGAGACAGACGCCGTTCCCGCCGATCACGTAGTCGCAAAACCAGCGGACGTCCTTCATCAGTTCTGGGTCGATGTCCGCGTGTCTCGCAGGTGGGGCGGCCCTCAGGCTGCGGAGAATTCGCGCCATGAAAGTGCGGCCCGGGGGGATGCAGGTGGTGATATGTGCGAGTCGGCCGAGGAGGCGCTGGAGGGCCCTTCTGGTGAGGGTGGGCCGGTGGAGCCAGTGCTCGCACTCGTCGATGACGTCGCGGAGCTTGCAATCAGGGATCCTGAGGGTCATGGCTTCGGTGTCGCACTCGATGCTGAGCCAGACGAGGCGCACCGTCGGCGGGCAGCATTTGTCGGGGGCGAGGCCAAGCGCCTCGCAGAGATCGCGGATCCCGTCGAAGGCGCATAGCCGCGAGGAAGTCGTCGACGTAGACGTCGCTGTAGAAGCCGCGCTGCGCCAGCGCCCAGACGATCGCCGAGGTGACGCGGCGCAGGCGGCGCCGGAGGTCCTGCAGCCAAATGGGAGGGCGATGTCGACGTAGGTGCGGCCATCGACGATGATGCCGAAGAGCGGGGTGGAGAGGGGGTCCGCGCGGAGCTGCCGGTAGGCGCGAGAGACGTCGGCCGACCAGCAGAAGGAGCCCCTCCCCTCCCGGACGACGCGCCGGCCCAGCTCGGGGGCGGCGGGGAGCGTGTAGACGTGGGGACGACTGAGGTACACCCTCCTGGGGATGTCCGTGTTGACGCTGCGGCCCGGGGGGAAGGATAGGTCCACGATGACGTGGCGCTTGCCCGGGGTGGACTTTGGCCGCATCATGATGGGGCTGCACTGAGCCCATGGCATGAAGGGGGGGACCGCGAACGGCCCGAGGAGGCCCTCCTCGGCGTAGCTGGAGACGTGGTGGCCGAAGTCGGGGTCCTCGCGATGGTTCTTGTAAGTTGGCGTGGGGGAACCCGGCGCGGTGTAGTTGGCCGGGAACCCGAACTCGAGGTGGTCGAGGAGCAGGGGGTCGTCGTAGCCGCGGAGCACCCGGCGCCATTCAGTGATGATCAAGTCTGAGGGGACCGGGACTCGGGCTGCCACATAGTTCGGGAGGGCCGAGGACCGAACGGCCGCGTAGGCCCAGGCGTAGTCAGGGTACGCGGCCCAACCCTCGCCCGAGAGGACCGGCCAGAAGGTGTCGAGGGTGGCTCTGTACTCGGCCACCGTGGGGCCGCATGTAAGGGCCGCGGCGAGGGTGCTTTGGAGCAGGGGGTCAATGACCTGCTCGTCGGCGCTGGCTCCAGATGCGGGGGCGCGGGCAGTCACGCCACACAGCGCGCAGGCGGGAGCGAGTTCGGGGGCCGACGGTGTGGATGTGTTACTGGGTGCTCCGACCCGGCGAGCGAAGCTGTCGTATGAAGGCGTGTCTCCAGGCCGGCCAATGTTTACGTGGGTAGTTGGTGGGGAATCCTCCAGGTGGCGCCGACGGGGTCTGAGTGGCGTGACGTCACCGAGGGCTTCTTCGCCCGGGGCGGCGGTGCGCGGCGTGACATCACGGGGGGAGTCCCCGCAGGGGCCGGGGGCTGAGTGTGATGACGCGGTAGCAGCCTTACCGGGGTCCCCCCCCATACGGCGGCCTCGGTTGCATGGCGTGACGTCACGGGGGGCACCCCGGGGGCACTGGGGGCGAAGCCATCCGGGGCCGGGGCGGCCTCAGGGCTGGTGGTACCTCGTGGCGTGTGCGGCTGGCTTCCCTGCAGGCTGTCGGTGGGCGTACCGTGGGTCGGGGCGGTTTCACGCGAGGCGGAGCGGGTGGCGTGTCCTCCCGCCGGCGCGCTAAAAATCCCATTGAGAGTTTCTGCCGGGGCGGTTGCGGGACTTCTTAGAGAAGCAACTCGCCTCGGTGTGATTGGTGACAATTTTTCGGACGTTTGCGCAGTATCCACACACATGCGCCACCTTTTGCGTGCCCGAGCCGTGTGACCCGCCCTTCGACGCCTTATCGCAGGATGCAGGGTCCTTATTCCATGCGGGGCACGGTGCGCCGATCGCCGCCCGGTAGTAGTGGGCGCGGGGGTCGGCTCCCGACTTCTGTTGCTTCCCGGGTTATTGTTGATCGGCCGAGGCGGCGGCGGTGGCGGGGGCGTGGCCCGCCATCGCAATCACCTCAATGCGGACCGCGTTGATCGCCGCCTCGTCCGCCCAGCCCTTCGGGAGCCTACCGTCAGCAATCCGTGTGAAGATTTCCTCCAAGTAGCGGCGGACGACTGCCCACGCCAGCGAACAGTTGTCCTGGGCAACCATCTCCTGATGGCTGGACAGGGCGAGGAGTCCGCTCTCGGGGAAGCCGCGCTGATGCTCCAGGCGCTTCAAGCCGAGTGCGTACTCCTCTCTCGTCGCCTCACCTTTTTTCACTGCCTTCCAAGTCATATGGAAAGAGATATTTGTTGGGTATTCCTTTTTTTCAGGTGTGTCCCTTTCCGTCTGCTGCTGCCACGATGAGGCGGCCCGCCTCCTCGGCTGTGGAGCGGGCGCCCCTCTCGTAGTCGCCGTCGTGTTGTCGGCGGTACGCGGCGCGCCGGTCGGGGGTGTGCATGGCGCCGTAGTCGTCGGTGGCTGGAGGTGTGTCTGCCAAGGGCGTGCGCGGCCTCGGGGCGCATGGGTCTGTGCCGGGGCGTGCCGGGTGAGGGAGCCGACCATGCACTGAAGCTCGCGTCGGGGGTGCGCCCGGGGTGCGACTCGTTTCGGCTCCTTACCGGTGCTGGCGACGGGGAGGCCGGGGAGAAGGATCTGGCCCGGCTGCGGTGCTGGTGAACCCGGGCCCGCCTGGCGAGCCGGCTCGGGGGGTTGCGGGGCGTTGCTGGGGCCACCGCCGGTGGGTCCGTGGCGCATGCCGGCCGCGACTGCCGCCATCGCCGTGGTGGCTTCCGCGAGCACCTTACTTTGGGCCGTCATCTCGGCGCGATGCTCGGCCGCCTCGCGCCTCTGATCGGCCGCATGTTGCTCCAGCGTGCTCCAGCCCTTCTCAATGGCGTCGATGGAGGCTTGCATGCGTAATAATCCGTCGGTTTGCTTTGCTTTAGCCGTCGGCTTCCTCGCGCATGTCGATTGCCGGGTGGGAGGCGATGGCCGAGGCGGTGGCGTGGGCGGCTGGGGGGACGTGCCGCCATCTTGCGAGTGGATGGAGTCGCTCGCCTCGGAGGTCGGGGATATTGTTGCCTTCCGTGTGGCGTGCTTCGTGGGGCAGCCTCTGGTTGCTGCGGCTCTGCGAGTTCGCAGCATATTGTTGCGTGACGTGGGGGCCTTTTTAGTCCGTTTAATGCTGTTTGACGTGGGTGATTCGTGGGTGGAGACGGGAGTTGCTGAGGGTAAATCCATAAGGGAGAGAACCAGTAGCCCGAATGCAGGTCAGAGGGGGGGAGGGGGAGGGGGGAGCGTGCAATGCATGGAGATGTGACCGTCTCGGCTTTCCCGCCGGATCAACCACAATTCGGAAATTATGGGCCAATTTGACAGACCTGCCACAGGATATGGGTTACCCGTATCCGATACGGATTTGGTGTTAATTTGAGTGATTCAGCCGTACTCCATTTTGATATGGATCTTTAGTTAAATTTATGGAAATAAAAATGTTCAGCTGAGAGGCTGAGCCTGCCGAAATCAGCAACACATGCAGCTGATGAATATTGTATGTGAATGTAATGAAGTTTGTTGTATATAAAGCCGTGGTCACACGGGCGCTGTAAATCGATTCGTAGAAATCGACTTGCATAGTTCGGATTACATTTCGCGTGTCAACGGGTGTCTGAGTCGAATTAGGGCTGAATCGATTCCTGTGATCCTGATACTGGAAACCACTTGTGGAGATGGGTTACGCGAGTAGATTTCTCTGAGTCGATTTATTTTGTCCGTGTGGACGCATCTGAGGCGGGCTAAGCACCTCACACGCATGCGCAGTCGACCTTAGTTTGTTGACTTTCCGGTCGATCAAAAGCGCATATTATATAATTTAATTAATGAAACCGCTATCTCTGCATAGATATTTTTTTCATCATTTATTTGTAGGGTTTCACTGCCCAGCAGAAGTTTTGACCGTTCCAAACCAATATGATTAATTAAATACATATCTAGGTCGAACCCACACTCTCTCGGCCGACGTCGACAAACCCAAACTGGCACTGGTTAGTCTGGACTTGCTCATGCACAGCATTCGATTTCCGGCCTAAGTACTGTCCGTGTGAACGGGCTGCTAATTCGCCTCACCTGATTCGATTTGTGTGATTCGCCTCACATTTTGTCCGTGTGACCACGGCTTATGTTTGAGTAATAAAATTATGTAATTATATTCACATGTTGTTATGGTTGCAGAACATATGTATATGCATTATTATGTGATACAGATTCATACATGATTTTAGGTGAAAAATACAGATTACCATCCAAAGAAAAAATGGCAGGTCTGATTTCGATATCGTCCTAAATATATCAGGAGGTGTGTCGACCATGAATCACAGTCCAATATCACACCAACAACGTTTTGACCATTGGAAAATAGGTGTGCTAATGCCAGGATAATGGCAAATTCCCATGTGAATACAATGCCTCCTAAACGACATCAAATTCCGATGTGAAAATTGTTATGGAAAACCCAATATATTTCATATACATTTGTTTTTGTTTAAGTTCTTGGGGAGGTATTGAATTGAAAATACATGGCAGTTTAGGAGTAAATCCTTGAGCCATCACACAAAAGGTGAGTAATACACTTCTTCGATTTTATTTTAAAGGCACTATTTAATTGGTGGTGCATTGGATGTACTTAGATTGGTTGCAAATAGACTGCATGCAATTCATCTTTGATAGAACATGGTAGCCTACATGGTGTCTCTTTATTGTTATACCTTAATTAATGTCAGCTATTTCTGAACAAGGATAGAGATGAAGAAACGTTCCTGACATGATTGTAAAAATTAGGTGTAGATCCTACTTTCTGCACCTCGAATCATTTAGTGGCCACTGACAACTTTGCTCAACACTGCATCAGAAAAGTTAGACAATAATTACAGATGCACTGGTTAGTGGCTCTGCAACTCCCGTGGTTCATTGAACATTTAGTGCAATTGCAGATCTCTCACCAACATTTGGAGAATGTCATCCCAGTCAGTAGCGGGTGTCATCTCAATGTCGGAATGTGTTAGCAAGTTGGATATGAGGGGCCAAATGTATGAAGTGGGGTTAGCGCTCCAAACCCGTGGTTAGCGGGGATATCCGGGTGAGCGGCGAAAAGTTGGTATGTATGTGGCCGGGTTAGGGAAACTCTGCGAGTTTAGCGTCGTCTACGCTAACCCCAAGCCATATCAAGTTTACCGTCGGTGTTAGGGACCAATTAGGCCCAGATATATTCAATGCGATCATATTTAACAGAATTACTTACTCAAAACGTGAAATTTCATTAAATTAACCCTAAAATCAAACCAATATTAACGCTGCCGCTACATCAGCGGCGATATTAATATTGTCGAATCGACGAATGCAAACAAAACAAATCACCGCCGCCACCGCCACCACCGCCAAATCGGCGGCTATATATTAGGCCCAAATCTATTCAATGCTATCATATTGAACAGAATAAGATACTCAAGAAGTGAAATTTGGTCAAATTAACCACAAAATCGAAGCGATATTAACGCCGCTAGCGAATTTTGGTCAAAGGAAACCAATAATCGAAGCAATATTAATGCCACGGCGGCGACATTGTCAAATAGTGGTGCTTGCCGGGAACAGGCTCAGCAATAACAAGGGTTGCTGGTGCCCGACGGTGTTATGTACCGATTAGGCCCAAATCTATTCAATGCTATCATATTTAACAGAATAACATCCTCAAAAAGTGAAATTTGGTCAAATTAAACCAAAACTCGAAGCGATATTAACGCCGCCGCCATCGGCGTCACCGAATCGGCAGCCATATTGTCAAATAGCGGTGCTCGCCGGCAACAGGCTCAGAGGGATTTCCCAAATCTATAAATTACGCATCGGTTAGCTATCTCCGCCGCGCTTTGGCCACATAATTTCCCGTGACACATATTCCAACACTGACGTTAGCTAACCCGCTGGCCGCCCTTAACACCGGAGCCGATAAAAAGTTGTTCATACATTTGGCCCCAGAAGTCTAACATCGACAGTGGCGGGTTTAGGGGAGGGCCACGGGCAGCACGTGACCCCGTCGCTTACTAAAAAATTTACATGGAAAAGAATTGTCACAATTTAACAAACTTCCCATTCTCATTAGTCCTAATCTTTTATAGCTTACGAACAACATGGTCAACCTTCAATGCAATGGATTGTGATTGGGGTGGGGGGTAAACTGAATAATATAAATTAATAAAATGCAATGTTGATCGATACACGTTCGCAAGTATACATTTTCCAGTATGCAGTGTTGATCGATAGACGTTCGCAAGTAGACATTTCCCAGCCTGTAGTGTGACACAGTTCCTGTATTACTCCGGTGTTAGTCAGTTGTGGTTTTTTCTTATGTAGTTTTATTGTTTAAATGCTCGTCGGACCTCAGTCAAAGATCCTATAATACTCAGCCTGTGCTGTGTAATCAAAATGACCAAACCCACCACTTCGTGCACTGGCGGTTCTCTTGGTACCAGGGGCTATATTATATGTATAAATGTATATATGAATGTGAAAGATGTGTGATGATGGCGATGCTGATGATGATGCTGATGATGATGTGTATTTGTTCATAGCAATTTCATATTGATGTGTATTCATACTTACCTACCTCATGTATAATATAATTGTATGTGTTTACATGTGAAACACCAACCAGCAGCTGGGTTGATCAAACCCACCACAAGGTGAGCAGGGAGGACGGCGGGAAGGAGGCCGGCGGGAGGCCTTATAAGGGAAGTAGCGGGGAGGCGAGAGTGCGGGGGAGGTGAGAAAGCCGGTGGGCAGGGAGAAATGGCGAGGCGGGAGAAAGCTGAGGGGGGATGACAGGGAAGGTGAGAAAGCCGGGCGGCGGCAGGAGAGGCGGGAGGAGGGTCTCTTCCTTCCCTCGCATCAAACGCAATGCGAGCATTACAACCAATTGTATGTGTTTACATGTGAAATACCAACCAGCAGCTGGGTTGATCAAACCCACCACAAGGTGGCACTGCAAAATTTACATTACCATGGGAGAGATAGGGAGTGAGCCATCTTAGTATTATACAAGGCTCTTTGCCTCAGTACCTGCACGCTTTGAAACTGTATCAGTGGTGGCATCTATAGGGAATACCAGAAGATAAAGCTAGCATATGGTTGGCTGGCATGCGAGTGTGGCACCACCTCTCGGTTCATAACGAAATGAGAAACCACGCTGAAGCAAATCGGTGCTATTAAAAAAATAATTCTATGCTAAGCAACAAACTATACTAATGCTTCCAGAGTTGACCCGCAACCCGCATTTCAGCCGAGTGTGCTGTAGAAATCGTCTATTATATATTACACTACCCTATGATTTTGTTTATTTGTTCGAAATATCAAATTTGTGATAATTTATTTGGATTGATTATTTAACTTGAAAAGAGACAGATGGATGGATCTATTGCTTGCATCTTGAAAAGAATGGTTAGATAGGGAAGCCAACAATAAGTATTGTAGATGTTGCCGGTAACATGCATAATTCAAAACCCTGTTGACTATGGGTTTCATAGTGATGCATACTATAGATACCGTGTAGTGTAGCATTCCGTAACCACGGTCTGTGAAAAATGAGTTGCAAGTGATGTGTGCCTGGTGAGCTTCGACAGTATGACTGTGATCAACCCCTAGATGATGCCTCCTGTCTTCAATTGCCAAATAATATATCAATTTAAAAAATCTATACTAATCTATTAATCATAGTTAGCTTTGTAAATGAAGACCTGCAAATAAGTAATAATTGAGTCAGGCTTTAAAGTTGAATTCTGGGTTGTACTATACCTGGGCAGCTAGCATAAATCAGGAAAAGATAATAAGTTCATCTGTGCTTATGTAATAAGCTTCTAATTAATGTTAGCTAGTGATAGCCATATAAAAGGCTTTTGTAAAAATGCATTCAGCCTGATTAATAAATTTATTAGCCCAAAATGTGATTCTCTGTGTCTGGTTTTGAATTATATTCAGTTATTTAATTCCAGAATGTAATGAGCAGATACAAAAAATCCAATTGATTTTCAAAATATAACTGACGTCAAGCTTCCGGTGTTGCAATCTGGTTTATATTCAGGGGTGAGAAATTACCGATTTTCGGCGGATTTCCGAGTTTTTTTCAGTCTGGGGACATTTTTGATATAGGTGTAAATTTGAGGAGAAATAAAAATGATGGGGGTACGTCTCATGTAGTACCCTTCAAGCATACGTTTTGCACAATGCATATGACCAGGTCTGCCTAGGGAGCATTCTACTGTCATTAATGGGACTGTATTATTACTATTATGACCCACCTCGGCGTCAATTTTAGATTTACTTTCTTCCTCCTACACCACTATCATCCCTGATATTACAATGATTGTCTTTGCAACATCAAATATCTAATATAGAAATTCTGATCAAATTTCAAAAAAATTAACCAATGGAAAACTTCCAATGTGGCAGGGATATTTACGTTGCAATATGTTCTTTTGTTCAACATCAGCAATCTTATGTTAAGAATCCCGTCAATTTGCAACATTCAATCAATGTTAGACATTCCTTTGCAGACTGATATTTGACCCTTGAATAAGGAACGGTAGACCCACATAAAGTTGTGTAAGCATACTATAAGTATAACTAATTAAATCTGGTTCTCGGGCTTCTCAATAGATAAAAGAGTCACCCTGTCGGTTACTTGCAATCTATAGCCCCGTTCACACGGGCAGAGTTTAGGCCGACTTAGATGAGGCGAACTAGATGAAGCGAACTAGGTGTGAAAGTGTGTCGTGTCCACACATCCAGTACTTAGGGCGGTTTAAGCCGGAAATCGATATCTGCGCATGAGCAAGTCCATACTAACCAGCGCCAGTTTCGGTTCGTCGACGTCACCACGAGAGAGTGTGGGTTCGACCTAGATATGTATTAACTGAATCGTATTGTTTTGGAACGGTCAAAACTTCTGCTGGGCAGTGAAACCCTAAAAATAAATGATGAAAAAAATATCTGTGCACCTCTAGCCGGTTCATAGGCCAAAATGTATTATATAGTGTGACATGCTTAATCCGCTTCAAGTAAACCGCTACCATCCACACAAGGTAGTTGGGCCGATTTAAGCTAAATCGCTTCATCTATACTACCGTGGGAGGTGGTATAGCCGTGTTCACACGGGCAATGTAAATCGATTCGTAGAAAGCGACTTGCCTAGTTTGACGCACATTTCGCGTGTGAACAGGCGTGTGAGTCGAATTAGGGCTGAATCGATTTCTGCGATCCGCATATTGTAAACCACTTGTAGAGGTCGATTACGTAAATCGATTTCTGTGAATCGATTTATTTTGCCCGTGTGAATGCAACCGACTTACTTGAGGCGGATTAAGGACGTGACAGTCGAGACCTGAGTGTCTTGACTTTCCGGTAATTTGCTCGATGACACTGCCAGCTGTGCACAGATATTTTTGTCATCATTTATTTTTAGGGTTTCACTGCCCAGCAGAAGTTTTGACCGTTCCAAACCAATACGATTCAGTACATACATATCTAGGTCGAACCCACTCTCTCGTGGTGACGTCGCCTAACCGAAAACTGGCGCTGATCAGACTGGACTTGCTCATGCACAGATATCGATTTCCAGCCCAAGGAGTGCCCGTGTGAACGGGCGGCTAATTCGACTCCTGGTATCCGCCTTGGCTGAATCGCTTTACATTTTGCCCGTGTGAACATGGCTATAGATGAACCGATCTAACTGAATCGATTCAGCCCTAAATCGCTTTAGCGTAGCGTCCACACGGTGAATGTGAAGCAAACTAGGCAAGTCGATTTATATGATTCGAATTAACCTCCCCGTGTGAAAGGGCTTAGCTTTTCTATAATGGGGTTCTCTATAGTTGTGCTGAGGGGTCGCTAAAACAAACCAAATTCGGGTACATATATCACTAACTTCCAAACATTGTCTTGCATTCATACACACACGCACACACACACGCGTGCGCTCATTCGCACACTCACACGCACGCACATCCGAATGTTTAATAATAGACTACAGCTGTGTTACACACAACTTTATGTCGACTTAGACAAGTCGAAATAGATGAATCGATTTAGTGGCATGTTCACACACACCAAATTTGAAAGTGTTTCGGCTGCCGGGAACCAGCAGCCTTAGTGGTGAGCCTGTAGCCGGCGAGCACTGCTATTTGTTTAGTTTACATTCGTCGATTCGACAATATGAATAAAGATGCCGATGTAGCGGCTACATTAATATCGCTTGGAATTTAGGGTTAATTTAATGAAATTTCATTATTTGAGTATGTAATTCTGTTAAATATGATCGCATTCAATAGATTTCGGCCTAATCGGTCCCTAACACTGCCGGGCACCAGTGTATAGTTACAGCTGAGCCTGTAGCCGGCGAGCACCACTATTTGTTTAGTTTACATTCTCAATTCGACAATATGAATAACGACGCCGATGTAGTGGCTACGTTAATATCGCTTGGAATTTAGGGTTAATTTAATGAAATTTCATTATTTGAGTATGTAATTCTGATAAATATGATCGCATTCAATAGATTTCGGCCTAATCAGTCCCCTAACACTGCCGGGCACCAGTGTATAGTTACAGCTGAGCCTGTAGCCGGCGAGCACCACTATTTTACACTGTCGCCGCCCAGGAACCAGCTGTATCAATTCATATAAACTACCTGGGCGTAATCGATTAATCGACTCTGGTCACTCGAGCCACTTTTTGGCGCATGCGCACATCCTACAGACTCGGGTCGAATAATCGAATACGCTTCTCCGCGCTCGGGTGGACACTTTATTTTTTTTTTTTAATAATCGATAAAACTACAGCAAAATAGGATTTAAAGTATTTTTTGATGGCCTAGTTTATCTATATTTCCATTCCATTAATCTAAGTTATTCTTTAAAAAAAACATGTATGACTGGTACTGGTGGCTGTTATCCTGCAGGACGGTACCAGCGCAAATGTGACGTCATCGCTCATAGCCAACCCCAGCTAGGAGGTGGGTTACTTGGGTCGGATCGTTTTGCACATGGCACATGTATTTGTCGACTCTACTCGCAGTGTTCGATTTGAAATTCTGACGACTCGGGTGACCCGAGTCGCTCGGGTGACCCGAGTCGCTCGGGTGACCCGAGTCGCTCGGGTCGTGTTAATCGATTACAGCCTATCAGGGATGTGGTTTCCATGAACCGATTTATACGAGTCGATTCAGCCCTAAACCGATGCAGCGTCGCGTTCACACGGCGAATGTGCGCCGAACTAGGCAAGTCGATTTATATGAGTCGCTTTAAAGTGCGTGTGTGAGCACAGCTTACATCACGGTTCCAGCAGCACGGTGCATTGTGGGATGTGTCAGAGCAAAACAAAGCCGCGAGAAGCACATGGCACATGCTAGTACACTGTTAGAAACATCGAATACCAACTAAAAAAATATATATAATAAATTAAGATATTAATCTTTTATCCAGCATTGCATTTACATCAATATAACCAGCACATCTTATGCCATGTGCATTTAGATTTAGACAAATCTAGGCACTCAGACTAGTGTTAGAGCCATAGCCATAGTCAGTTTTATTTATTTTATTCATGTTTTTATTTATATTCTATGGTTAATGACATATGTAGAAATAGAAAATGAGTAGGTTAATCAGATATTGGTTATATATTTCTTTGAAATAAGTTTTTGTTAACACATTTGACATTTTAATATTTAGAACAAGAATTACTTCTGACTAATCAATGGTGATGTAAACATCAGCCTGTAAAGTGACTGAAATTGTATGTTTCTTAGCTCAAAATGCTTAATTATGGAGAGTTGTATCTTAAGCATATTCATTATATTATTATATTGCATCCTTCCATCCATGTTTGTGCCAAATTGTTATGTATTTCTATTTATTTTGAATAAAATGCCAGTTTTGCCCTACGCGTATCGGCAAACTCAATGGCCGTTCGCCTTTGCTTTGCGACAGGTGTCATGGTATAAAACCCCGGCCCGATCGCAGCCCCTGCCGTGAAGACAGTTGACTAAGCATTTATTTTTGTAAAATAAATTTAAAAGCTTTCATTGGATCGATTAAAAATATCTTAATGCGCGATTGAAGAGGAAGATCTGAAGTATTTAATGTAACCTAAGAGCAATTTATGCTGAAAGTATTAAAAACAGAGATAATAGTGAAAGTTGGGATATTCTGAGTGTCAGTGCAATCTTCATACAGAAAAAGTGAAATATCTCTAAAGCTACACCACTTAGAAACAAGCTGCTTGGTACACATATAGAAAACATATTCGACGGATAGATTATATTAAATTTATATGGTTAGGATTGTGCATTTCTATTACACTTTAATAGACACTGGCAGTGTGTATTCGTTCTGCAGCCTGTTTACAACCTCTGCGCATGCGCAGAGGCCACGGCAGGGGCTGCGATCGGGCCGGGGTTTTAAACCGTGACACCTGTCAGGCGACGGCGAGGCCACGGGTCTTTTGACTATCTCTTAAAATCCGCGCATGCGCAGAAGCCACTGCAGGGCGCTGAAACTGACCGGGCGCTGAAACCGCCAGACAGGTGTCGTATTTTCAGCGGCCCGTCATTCTCAGCGGCCCGTCGTGGTCAAAAGACCCGTGGCATCGCCGGCTACAAGCTCAGCTGGTGCCCGGCAGTGTTAGGGACCGATTACGCCAAAATCTATTGAATGCAATCATATTTAACAGAATTACATACTCAAATAATGAAATTTAATTAAATTAACCTTAAATTCCAAGCGATATTAACGTAGCAGCTAGATCAGCGTCGAATCGCCGAGTGTAAACAAAACAAATAGCAGTGATCGCCGCAACGTGCGAAAATCCGCGCATGTGCAGAAGCCACGACAGGCCGCTGAGAATGACCGGGCGCTGAGAATACGACACCTGTCTAGAGCTGTATTCACACGGACAAAATGTGAGGCGTATCACACAAATCGAATCAGGTGAGGCGAATTAGGCGCCCGTTCACACGGACACTGCGTGAGGCGGAAGTGGATATCTGCGCATGAGCAAGTCCAGGCTAACCAGCGCCATTTTGGGTTCGACAACGCCGGCACCAGAGAGTGTGGGTTCGACCTAGATATGTATTTAATGATTCGTATTGGTTTGGAACGGTCAAAACTTCTGCTGGGCAGTGAAACCCTACAAATAAATGATGAAAAAAATATCTGTGCATAGATAGCGGTTTCATTAATTAAATTATATAATATGCGCTTTTGATCGACCGGAAAGTCAACAAACTGATGTGTCGACTGCGCATGTGTGTGATGTCCTAAATCGCTTCATATGCGTTCACACGGACAGGGTAGAACGCCTCAGAGTAAATCGCTTCGTGTAGACCACCTCGCGATGCGTTTTACAGTAGGCGATTTATATGAATCGATTAAGCCCTAAAACGCCTCACCGTTGCGTTCACACGGCAAATGTGAGTCGCAGTACGCGAGGCATTTCGCGTGAGGCGTTTTACCTCGCCCGTGTGAATACAGCTTAGGACGTTCAAAACACGACCCCGTTGAAAACACTACGGTAGTGTTTTGAACCTAAGTTCAAAACACTACAGTAGTGTTTTGAACTTAAGTTGAAAACACCACTGTTAAGTTCAAATCACTACCCCTACGTACACTATCATAACACGGCAGTAGGGGTTGTAAGTATGTAATTTTGCCGCAACTGGTTTGGTTGCTGGGAGTTTTACCTCCTGTCAACATCTAAGGTCATATCAGATCGCACATACTAGTAGTATACGCTGATAGCGTATACTACTAGTATGTGGCTGCACCACATATGCTGATGGTGCTGCAGCAACTTTAGCACATAGTAGTATACACTGATATCACTGTGGCACCTGCACCACATATTAGTATACGCTGATAGTGCTGCGGCATTTGAAGCACATATTAAGTCACATTTATACTTTCCACCGGGTGTGACAGCGCAACATGGCAAAAGCCAACGCTCCCATTTAGACTTTAAGGCCCTGTCACACTATGACGTATGACGTCAGCCTGTGCTCAACATTGACAAATTTGCCAGTACGTCAGCATTCGTCAAACTTTTCAGCGGCGGGGGATAAAAATGGGTGTATACACAACGTACACACAACATACGTAACGTACACACAACATACGCAACATATGCAGAATGTATCTCTGACCTATTGCTAGCATATGAGAGCGTTCATGTGCTTTGCAAAACGTTCTCCAAACACTTGCATCCGCTCACAGAACGCTGACCTACATACATTACTTCATCGCTAGAAGTACGGCATATACGTTAAATACGCTGGAGATAAGTTAGGCATATGTTTGAAGTACGTTAGGAGTATGTAATGCATCTGTTGGCAGTACGCGGACTGTACGTGGACCGAACGTTCCCACCAGCTGAACAAAGGCTAACGTGCAGCAACGTATCCCTAATGTACTCCCAACGTATGCTGACGTATCCCGAAAGTACACGCAGCATACTTTCAATGTACGAGCCACACATTGATATGCTTTGGAAATTTTGAGCATGCACACAATTTTTTCGGAGCCTCGACATACGGCAACATAAGACAATGTATAACGACGTACCCGGAACGTACCCGACATACGCCCAAAGTATTCGTAATGTATGATGATGGACGCCGACGTGTTGGTCAAAAATCACATACGCCGGTATTCACTAAGGTTATACCTCATAGTGTGACCGGCCCTTTACATCGAAGCTTGACACAGTTTTGTGCTGCTACAAGGCGCCAACCGGTGTAATGTTGATGGCGTCACACACCGTCAAAAGTATAAATGGGCCTATAGTCGTATATGCTGCACACTGCCCCATCCTACTGCATACTGCCCCACCCTACTGCATACTGCCCCACCCTACTACAAATGACAATGACTATGCAGCAATTGTACATAACAACAATATTAGAGTAGTGTTTTGAACTTAGAGGTAGTGTTTTGAACTTAAGGATAGTGTTTTGAGGGTGGCCACAGTAGTGTTTTGAACCTACCTTCAACTAGGTTGAAAACACTATCATAGTATTTTGAACCTAGGTTGAAAACACTACCGTAGTGTTTTTGTGGGGTAGTGTTTTGAACTTACTACACCGGTGTGGCGGTTTCAGCCGTGTCCCGTGCTTAGCCGTGTACAGTTGCTTCTGCGCATGCGCGGATTTCGTATCAACTCGGGTCACCCGAGCCACTTATTGGCGCATGCGCACATCCTACAAACTCGGGTCGAATAATCGAATACGCTTCTCCGCGCTCGGGTGGACAACTTTTTCTTTTTTTTTTAAATAACCGATAAAACTACAGCAAAATAGGCTTTAAAGTATTTTATGATGGCCTAGTTTAGCTATAGTTCCATTTCATTAAAGTCGCCAGCTATGCGCCGCGTGGAAAACAAACGAACTCGGGAATGCGCCGGCGGCGATTTGTATATTCGGGTGTAATCGATTATTCAACTCGGGTCACTCGAGCCACTGTTTTGTTTACACTCGGCGATTCGACGCTGATCGAGCTGCTACGTTAATATCGCTTGGAATTTAAGGTTAATTTAATTAAATTTCATTATTTTAGTATGTAATTCTGTTAAATATGATCGCATTCAATAGATTTCGGCGTAAAACATTGCCGCTGGCGTTATGCTTCTGCGCATGCGCGGATTTTCGCACGTTGCGGCGATCACTGCTATTTGTTTTGTTTACACTCGGCGATTCGACGCTGATCGAGCTGCTACGTTAATATCGCTTGGAATTTAAGGTTAATTTAATTAAATTTCATTATTTTAGTATGTAATTCTGTTAAATATGATCGCATTCAATAGATTTCGGCGTAATCGGTCTGAAATTTATTGCCGCCCATACTGGGAACCAGCAAATCTTGTTACTGTGTGAGCCTGTTGCCGGCACAATTTCAGCCAATCACAGCGCAGCTTTTGCATTGCAAATGGCCGCCGCCTATGGGGGCGGCCATTTTGAAGACAACAAACTGCCTTTGCAGTTCAGACTAGCAGTGCCCTGGTCCCATACTCTCCCCACACATACTTGGTTCATTTAAACATAAAAACTAAACAAGATTGTGCTTGGAGAGCATTTGTCGGAGTACGAGCAGTGTCCCAGCGAGCTATAGCTGGTCCCTTTAATCTAAGTTATTCTTTTTTTGCACACGGCATGTGTATTTGTCGACTCCACTCGCCGTGTTCTATTTGAAATTATGACGACTCGGATGACACGAGTCGCCCGGGTAGTGTTAATGGATTACGGCCATGCTTATTAGATTCTGACGCATGCTCAGAAGCAATGGACACGGCTGAGCACGGGAAACGTCTGAGTACGCCACACCGGCCCCGTTTTCAGCGCATGCGCAGTCGGAACCGTGATGTAGTCTATATCCTGGTTTCCTGGGCTTTCAACAGAGGTCGCCACTCAGGCGGCACCTAGCCAGAGAGTGTGTATATAAACAGATGAGAGGGACAACTCCCATACTAGAGCATGTAACAGCTGCCGACTGTGGCGCTCCAAGTGGTGGTTGTTGAACAGCTTAAGCATATGGGCAAACCTCAAGGCATTTTCAATGGCAGTGAGCAATCTTCATACAGAAAACATTAAATATCTCTAAAACTACAACACCTAGAAACAAACTGATTGGAATACACATAGAAAACATGTTTACCAACGAGATTATATTAAATTGATATGGTTAGGCTTCTGGATTTCTATTAATTTTGAATAAAACTGACGTTTTTCACTACGCGTACGGCAAACTCAAGGCATTGTCAATGGCCTTGAGCAGTCTTCGTACAGAAAACGTTAAATATCTCTAAAATTACACCACATAGAAACAAACCGCTTGGAAGACATATAGAAAACATGTTTACCAAAAGGATTATATTAAATTGATAAGGTTAGGCTTCTGGATTTCTAGAAATTTTTAATAAAAACAAATGTTTTGCATTGAGCATACCGGAAAACTCATGGCTTGTTCAACACTAACCGCCAGGAACGCCACTGTAGCCTGTGTTACCGTTTTTCGCGGGAGTTGTCCCTCTCATCTGTTTATATACACGCTCTCTGACCTAGCGGAAAAAATGGGTACTTGAACCCGACTGGGTTGATAACTGCAAGGTGAAGGTCATTCACTGGTAGCTGCCTCTCTGTATGTTATAAATAGTGGATTATCAATCTTCCTATGTGATCTACTTTTGAATGTGAATTCTACCAAAGCTGAATTTGCATGGAAGTATTATATTAATATGTGGTTATTATAGATAAATTACACTAATGCTTTATAATATCGCTTTCATGGGAGGTTTATCGCTGGTTATCGGACCGACTCGCCAGGTACCAGTCACAACCTTCGGTGCGTGCCTGTTCTGTTTATATTCTTGGTTGTGTAGCAACGAGAACCTCAACTTGCTGTTCTGTTCAGTGGTAAAAAGACACGATTAACTGAATTTCTAGCGCTTGTAAGTATTCATTTTAGATACACATATGTTTATTTATGACAAGATGTATTATTGTATATACTTTCATCCGGTGTGCAAAGTCATACCGCCTGTATAAGTTAGCACGCGATGCTTACGAATAGCGGAGCCGGAGGATAGTTTTAAAGTTTATGTTATGAATCAAGACTTGAATCAAGTAAATATTGCATTGTTGGTTGCTGTAGCCTAGACCGGTGTTGCGGATTCCGAGGGACACCAGTTTGCCAGGGACACATCCATTCAAATGCATTGTCAACGGCCGTGAGCAAATCTTCATACAGAAAAAAATCAAATATCTCTAAAATTACACCACCTAGAAACAAATCGCTTCGTACACATATAGAAAACATCTTTACCATTAAGATTATATTAAATTGATAAGGTTAGGGTTCTTGATTTCTGTTAATTTTGAATAAAACTAATGTTTTTCACTGCGCATACCGTCCAACTCAAGGCATTGTCAATGGCCGTGAGCAATCTTCATACAGAAAATACAGGAAAAGTTAAATATCTCTAAAACGACACCACCTAGAAACAAATCGTTTGGTACACATATAGAAAACATCTATACCAAAAACATTATATTAAATTTATAAGGTTAGTGACGATGCTGTTCGATTTTGACGCATGCGCAGAAGCAATGTGTCCCTAGCAAACTGGTGTCCCTGGGAAACCGCAACACCGGACCCTAGTCGGGCTAGTCAGACTAATGTACCCTTCACTGTCTGACTGTGTCAGAGCGAGTTAGTGTCATCTCTGGGACTATCAGTTCGATGGGTCAGTGTAGGTTACTCACTAGTAATGAATAATGTGCTACTTTCAATTCTTCACTCATGCAACTTGTTTTAGCGAAATGGTAGACAAGAAGTGTGAACACTTAAAGCTGCATAGTCCGATGTAGATAAAGTATTCACCCCGTACTCGCAGTACACGGGTGAATACCAACCCTATATAAAAACGGTCGAAAAAGCGGGTTAAGGAAATGAGAGCCTAATTTCACAATCTAAGAAGCAACATTTATTCTTTACATGTCTTATTGATAGCCCGCTACATTTGAGTTGAAAAATATAATATAATATCTAGTTTAATCAGATTAAAAAGTGAAATCGACGGCGTTCTCTGGCCGCCATCTTGTCTTTTGTAGCCATTTGATACTGGAGACACAGTTTCTAGTTCAGGTTCCATACTAAACCTATTTTCGCCCGTATTTACACTACGTTGTCCTTCACCCGTGTACTACAAGTACCAGGTGAATCTTTTATCTAAGTCTGATGTAGATAAAAGATTCACCCTGTACTTGTAGTACACGGGTGAAGGACAACATACTGTAAATACAGGCTAAAAAACTTTAGTTGGGAACAGGAACTAGAAACTGTGGCTACAGTATCAAATGGCTACCCATATAGGCACAGAGTTGGTGAAATGGGCGAGAACGCAAAAAGACAAGCTGGCGGTGCTAGAACGCCGTCGATTTCACTTTTAAAGTCTATTAAACTATACGTTTTATTACATTTTCCAACTCAAAAGTAGCGGGTAAATATGAAGATATATATAAATAATATATTTTGCTTCTTAGATTGTGAAATCAGGCTCTCATTTTATTTCCCCGCTTTTTCGACCGCTTTTATATAGGGCTGGTATTCACCCGTGTACTGCGAGTACAGGGTGAATCCTTTATCTAAGTCCGATGAAATATCAAATTTTCAAAACCAAACCAATTATTTAGATTTGATTTTACATATCTAACTTAGATACTGATGCACTTATTAAGTATTTGTTTCTGCATTTAAGGCAATACTGAGTCAATTTAACAATACCTGTTACTGTAGAAGTCTATGGTGTCACAGTTTTGTCAAGCTTGCCAAAACTAATTTTCCATTTTTGCACTCAAAATATCTCAAAGGTTTACCATTTAAAATAAAAGTAACTTTGAACTAATGTAAGGTAGATATTAGTGATCGATCTAATATTTATCTCAGAAAAAATACAGAAATTCAAAACCATCGGACTATGCAACTTTAAATTGGGCTCCAAATTTGTGGACAGTATTCCAAAATTGGCCTAACAAGAGACTTAAATAGAATGAGAAAATTATTCTTGTTGAGGCGATGGAAAGTTCTTTTAATTATTCCTACTCTCTGGTTATTATTTGAGATGATAGTCCTCATGTGTTTTTGAAAGGAGAGTTGGGAGTCGAAGGTTACACCCAAGTCCTTTTCATAGCTATCTTGTTGCAGAACAGTGTTCTTCATACTATAGGTATAATGAGGATTATTTTTCCCGTAATGAATAATTTTGCACTTTTTTTCATTGAAGGGCAATTGAAATTTCGTGGACCGTTGTGCGTGTTTCAGAATATCCTCTTGCAAGAGATTTTTATCTCTTACATCTTTTATTGCTCGAAAGACCTTTGCGTCATCTGCAAATATTTTTAGGTTTGATGAGACACTGCCTGGCAAGTCATTTATAAATATCATAAATAATATTGGTCCCAGCAACTTCTCTGAGGTAATCCTGAGGTGACATGCTTAAAGGAAGATTTGTTATTACCTACAACTACCCTTTGCTTTCTCTCAGACAGGAAGTCCTGTATCCATTCTAAAATTGATCCGGATATTCCCAGAGCTTTGATTTTGTTTACTAGTCTTTTGTGGGACACACTATCAACGGCTTTAGAGAAGTCCAGATAGATGGTGTCCCATGTCAGGCCGTGATCCAGCCAGTCAGTCAAAATTTCCATCACTTCTAGTAGTTGTTGTGTCAGGCAAGATTTGCCTCCAGTGAATCTGTGTTGGTCTAGAGATATCAATCCTAGTTTTTCCAAGTGTTCTACGACACGATCTTGGATTATTCTTTTTAGCATTTTACAGTATAGTGAGGTTAAACTCAGAGGTCTATAATTTGATGCCAGGTGTTTTGGTCCCTTTTTATGCAGGGGTTTGACATCAGCATCTTTCCATTGTTTGGGTATTTTCCTTTCAAATAGGCTTTTATGCAATAGAGACATCAAAATAGGTCCAATTTGTTCAGAACACTCTTTGATGATTTGTGCATGGATCCCATCTGGCCCAGGTGCCTTTGAGACATTAAGTTTTTCAATTAATTTTTCTACTTTACAGTCTGTTATATCAATGTCACTGATGAATTCTGTGACTCCTGAATTTGGAGAGGGCATGATATTATCCATATTTTCATTGGTATATACACTGACGAAGAAGTCATTGAGTAGTTCAGCTTTGCCTTCATCGTCTATGATTAATTCGTCATCACTATTGGCTAGAGCTGGTATGCCATTGCCATTTTTTAATTTATGCAAAGCATAACTCAAGAAATTTGTTTGGTCGCTTGTTAATGTCTTGGACAATTTTGTCCTCAAAAGTCTATTTGTGTCCACTGACAATGTCATTTGCGGCATTCCTAGCGATAGTGTATTTTTCCAAATTTTCCAATGTCTTATAATTGAAGTAAACATTCCACGCTTTGTTTTTCAATTTTCTGGCAGTGGTAATATCCCTGGAGTACCAAGGAGGTTGTTTCCTGGTTGTGAATTTGTTTAGTGGTATGTGCCTTTCGATAGCACCTGATAACACATTTTGAAACAGGTCCAGCACTCTTGCACTTTTTTTCCTTAAATTTATTTAGCAAGTCTATGGACAAATTGCAGCCAAGTAAAATTTTAAAGTGTCATTTCCCATATAGGAACACTTGTTCTGCAACAGTCAATATTCACATTGAAGTTTTATCCAGGGTTAGGTTAGGGTTAGAATTGTTTCATCTTATGATTGGATCAAAGCTAGTCATGTGACTACCGCCATACTAATAAGCTCTCTGGCTATTGATACGGTCCCGTACGAATAACCACTGTCATTAATTTAACATGTTTTCACTTAAATATAAAGATCTCTAAAGATCTCCATGCAACAGATAGCAATAGAAAGATATTGGATTGAGTTAGTTCATTAAAATAATGTTCACCAATTCAAGAAGAGCGATATGTTCAACTTTTATCTAGAATTTTACCTGGCTGCAATTTGTTATAATTGTGAGCTTTGAACTCCGATATTATTACCGTAGGCCATAAACACCCAATGAATATCAATAAAAATATTCATAATTTAAACCACATAATATACGTCCTGGTCTCATCATATCCTTTTCTAAGGTGTGTCTGTTTCCTCGATGAGAAGTCTGTAGCCTAGTATAGGTTATCTGTATACATATTATTACATATTATTTGTTCATAAGGGGCAGTGCGAAGACAACCATTGATGGCTACACTGTTCCGACAATTTCTATTAGCGTCAACAGGTTAATCTATGTTTGTGTATTGTGTATGAAAGTTGTTAATGAATGTGTATGAATAACGGTTCTTTCCACCCTAGAGGTTTGATATCAAACAAGACTCCGCCACCTCCTGGTTTTGTGTAGTTTGATATCAATTTGCCCTACGGGTATACAGTGACCTCAATGATGTAAAGGCCATGTTAACTATGTGTACATAGTTAAAATTATATTCACGTTTCTAGGCTAAGATAACTCAGGTAACATCTTTCATCAGCGCTATTTATTATCACGTATATTAGGGGAAAAAAGAAAATATCTGATTTAAACCAATTATACACATGTAAAATTCTATTTAGATTAGCACTGTAAAGTATGCTGTTGTCTGTTGCCCTAGTGACAACAGGATTAGAGTGATTAGGACAAAATTATGCTTTTTAGCCATCAGCGTAAATGTCAAGACACACCAAGTCAACAGAAAGACATGCACAAGTGTTGAATCGATTGTAAGTTTTTCCCTAATTAGAGGTTCTGTTATTAATATATATGGTGTGTGTCTATATGCTAGACATCTAGCATCAACTGTCCCTACGTAGTCATAAGCCGTGTTTACACGGGTGAGTTAAGCCGCGTCATATAAATCGCCTTGTCTAGTTTGGTTTACATTTGCCATGTGGACGCGACTCTGAGGCGGATTAGGGCTGAATCACGTCAACTAGTTAACCTCTACTAAACCGCGTCGCGAGGTAGGTTATATAAAGCGAACTAGTTTAAGCACGTCACACCCATGCGCAGTCGAGACCTGAGTTTGATTTTCCAGTCGAACAAAAGCGCATATTATAGAATTTAGTCTATGAAACCGCTAGCTGCGCGCAGATATTTTTTTCATCATTTATCTTTAGGTTTTCACTACCCAGCAGAAGTTTTGATCGTTCCAAAACAATATGATTCAGTCCATACATATCTAGGTCGAACCCACACTCTCTCGTGGTGACGTCGACTAACCGAAACTGGCGCTGGTTAGTATGGACTTGCTCATGCGCAGATATCGATTTCTGGCTAAAAGTACTGCATGTGTGGACACGACACTAATTCGCTTAATTTATTTTGCTTTGTCTAAGTCGGCTTACAATTTCCCGTGTAAACACAGCTATTGGGTTCACTTTAGTGTTGATCAGTATTGATGAATAGGCTTATAACTAGGCTCTAACAAATGCGCTAGTGTACTACTCTGCATTAATCTTTTGTCTATATAAGGAACCATTCAAAATTGTCAATATCACCATGAGTGTAGAAGACCTATGCTGGGAATATATATAACGGCAGCTTTATTCTTTTACAAATGCAAATGATTTAGTTCAAACAATGTTAAGCATTTAAACATAATTAGCACATGAACACCTTCCGTATCTAAATACATGACATGCTAATCTCCAAACATGTCCGATCTCTAAAGCCAGAAATTTGAAAATCTATAACAAAATTACATTTACTTTCGCATACTAAATCTGATAATTTAATTTGTCGGCAATTAAATCGATGTAATTATCATTAGTTAATTATTCACAGATGGATATATGTTACGGTGTAAGGAAAACTGACAGTTCTAAAACATGCTTACACACATGCCTGGGTATGAGTAAACTCCCCATGTACAGTAAAACCTCTCTAACCGCCCACCTCCACAGATCGACCACTCCCCTATATCGATTGCTTTATTTGGGTCCCAAGCACTCGCCCATACAATACCATTGTAACGATTAAAACAACTCCCTAAGCAGACGACCTCTCTAAAATAAAGTCAGTCCCATGGTCGGTCGATTTAGAGAGGATTTACTGTAATGCTGTTCTCTGCATAAACATTTTGTAATGGCGACTGACAATTAATGCAGAGTTGTGCTGGAGGGAGGGCATTTATCGCAATAATGTTCTGGTTCAGCTGGTCCACTTCATATCCTTTAACTTTTAAGCTATATAATGCTTGTATTGACCATTTCTTGCTGGTATCCTCAAGTATTTTGAGTACTGCAGCAAGTGGTTACTCACTAGTTAAGTCAGTGATTTAAAACGAGTGGGCCAGCTGTACAATATTTATACAGGCTGATACATCTTGTTTGTCCCTTTGTTAACCAAGCTTTGTCGCCATTTACGTCAGATATCTTGGTCATAACCCCTACATGTGTTCAGCCATAGCATAATACACCTGGATTAATTTGCCATTTCTCAGTGAATATGGTCTTTGCTACTGACACAGTGATAATCCAGAGGTTGTAGCATAATAGTGGTAGAACTAGAAGTAGTTAGGCTCTTGTGATGGTGCTAAATACTTCCTCTCCCAGGTTCTTCAAGCATAGCTCTGTATAACTTTGAGATAACCGTTCCATTAAGACCCCAGTCACACTAGGCTTGCGATCATTTGCAACAACAACAAAACCAACATCTGTCGGCAACCTGCTTGCGACCAAAGCAAATGAGTTGGTGACTCCCACCAAAGACCATGGAAGACTTTGGCGATCAGTCAGTGAGTGATCGGTAGCTGATTTGTGACTGGTTTGCAACCGATCGGTGTTTGATTGCAGATCAGTCGCCGACCAATTGCTGACCAGTTGCTGAGTTGTCGCATGTGCTTGGCAGTGGTGACACAGTCAGGACATTTACAGAAGGGTTTTCGATCTAGAGGTAAAATAATAAATTTTATTAAGCAGAATACCTGGATGTAAGCTATTTCCATTGTCAATCCCTGTATGTATTGCATAACAATGTCATCACTAACTTTAGGTGTCCAGTGGCAGCGCCCTTAGGTCTTTTGTTTTTTCTGTTTAAATTAATTTAAATACATCGGAAGTCCTGCAAACATCTACCGAATATTAGATGTATTAAGAATGATGGCAATTGCCGAAACTGAGCTGCTAAATCATAATCCCTTTTTGTTATTTTAATTAGTAATTGTGAATTTGGTTGTTAAAATATTGTATTGATATTTATTGGTGGTTGATTACATTGCTGATTTATACCATGTAAAACAAGGCTTTAGGCAAGATACTCTAACAGGAGGTATACGTGATTGCATGCCGGGAATATAGCCTTTGTTGCCCCCTCCCCTCCCATCCCCGCACCACTATTACCATCAATCGATGTATGCATCATTACAGATAGTAGATATGTGATTAGTACATGTTGACCATCACAAATCCGGCATCATTGGGACCTGTAGGGATCCGGAAAAGTGATTTGATCGGATAACTGATTGTTACATTAGACTTAACTCAACAGCTAACCACTTCATCCTACCGTTAAAATACCCTGCAAATCAGTGCATGTTGGGTACTGAAGGAAAAGAAAAATTAAATGAAAATCAAGTGAAATGTTAATGAGACAAAGGTAAAATAAAGGTTACAGGCACAGGTAATTCTGTTAACTTACGTAAGAAAATTCATCACTTCTGCTTCCAAAGTGAAAGGCTGGAATTTGCAACTCAGCAGATCTACATGTGCTTTCCAGCTATTTTTTAAAACATATTTTGCAAGCTGAGCTGTTTCATATATCTTGGCCGTTCTGTGATTAGTTTATGGCAGCATGTAAACATTCATTATTTCTTTTTCACGTATTAAACTGACTGGGAAATTTGAAATCGCTCTAGTGGAAATTAGTGCCCGATTACTGATTGCCGGATAAGTGATGATCAACCTGTACTATGATTTGGGGCCTTCATCATAAGTGTTGATTAATCCATGTTTAAACAGAAAAATATTAGTTTGTTAATTATCTTTTCCCCTTGGATATCTGCCGTCAATTCTTGCTTTCATGCTTTCTTCATTCCCCTTGTGGATTAAGGTGTTGGTGAAATGGCTTTGGATTTACATATGACAGTAGCCAACGGGTTACCTACCTGTCTTGATAATATTGCCTCAGATGTTGCTAAAACATAAAGCCCCACTCACCCATTCTATATTTCATTGCAAATTCAGTTTCAGGATGTCGACACTGCAGTCACGGAATATGATCGGAGATGGGCGGCAGCCCAAATCCATGACCCGCCCGAAGGTGTGGACAGAGGAGGTGGAGGAGGCATACAGGTTCCAGCTTGCTGGATATCGGGACGAAAGCGAATACAACGAGGTCCATGAAGAAGGTGGTGTGAGTACAGCGGGCCGGGGGGAGATTTTCACTAATTTTCCACATAAGGAACGATAATGCCCATCCTAAGTTGTTAATCATAAACAGTTCACCAAAAGGTCATCTTTTTTCTTTTAATTCTTTATTTTTAATACTTTTTTTTTCTTTTGTCAGATACAGCTTTTATCGCTGATTATATAGGAACTAAATCATGGAACCGATTTTAGTATATAACGGAACAGTTAGCACCATGGTAACAATCAAAGTTGCATAGTCTGATAGATTTGAACGTCTGCAATTTTGTGAGATAAAGTCATTAGATTGATCATTCTAATCTGCTTACTTTGAAGTGAAGTTTTCTTTTAAATAGCTAATTTATGCTTCATCGGACAATGTAGATTTAAGGCATTCAGTGAGTAGAGTGATTGCAGATATTAAAATTCACAAAATTGTTTTGAAATTCGTTTACATATCCAAAGCTCATATTGTGCAATAAACAACTGTTATATATTATATTGACATAATTAAATCAGACATGCTTTGAAAGCACAAAATACTCCTCATACAACGTGGCATCAACATATAACCAATTACTTTTCCAACTGTATTCCCTGCAAAAGATATATAAATGTGAAATTGTTGTGACATGTATTTTGTTCACTTCAATGCCAACATCTCATAGCAATAGAAGTGTTAGCCACATAAAAGCAGCCAATCACATTTAAAAAAGATAGTCATGAAGTAGTAATTTAATTGACACACGTCTCAAAGGTTAGTCTTTAAAGTTTATTTCAGTATCTCCTTTCTTGTGCTTTTTCTAGGTGGACAGGTGGCCTCACAATGGCTTTGTCAAGAAATTAAAGCGACGAGATGGATGCTTTTATTACTACAATAAAGGAAGGGAATGTCCAGACAAAGAGGTTCACAAAACAAAGCTCTACGGCTATTAATTTACTTATGTACTATGTCCATCACCTACACGTGTTTGATACTTAAATATTGTACTGTTTGAATCATTGCTGATGAGAATGAATAAATATGTTAATAATAATAACACTAATAACAATGTACACTATTAGTGCAAGTTTGCCACATCGACAATAAGAACTAAAATGTATGCCTGCAACTAGCATCACTGTCTATGTATGAATATTTTAGTAATGTTTACCGTCCAGTTTCTTGGTCAGTCTGGAATGCAACGGATGAAAAATCCATGGAAGTAATGCTAGAGTTAAAGGTACTCTGACTGCTCAAACGAGTCAAAGATAACCGGTCATTGCATTGTGCATTAAAATAGTTTTAAATTCTGTTGTTAATCTCTTATGAATGGATTATGTACAAGATGAAACCTTTGAATATTTCATTATTAGCAGATATATACTGCTATTTAATAGAAGTGCAATTGAAATAAAAGTCACGATTATCCCGTTTTAGTAATAGAGTAGTATGTTTATTTTGTTCTTCGCACGTGTGAATCTATTTCGTTCAAATTCAAGGTAGATTTATAATGCTGACCTTAATTTCTCAAATTCAATTGTACTATCAGAATTATTCCATTTAATTGAACCTGGGGCAAAGGGACTAATTAACACCATTGTAACTAATTACGGTGGGTGATCTATTCTTTTGAAAAAGCCTAAACGGTCAGGGCTGACCTTTTCATGGCAGACGCATGATGCACACAAAAGGAAACTGTCACTCACCATAATAAAACATACTGAATATATGCTTCTAGACCTTTATTTATGCAGATGCACCCATTTACCACATCTTGCTGTGGATAAGACCTAAAATACCTTCTACAAAAAGACATACATCTTATGCATGGAGTAAACCGAGAGCCACATGATGTCTGAGGTCATTCATGTACCATATATTTAGCGTTAAACAAAAAGATTGGCTTATGCATTGAGTTGGCTAATACATGGCAATATACAGTAACTGGTTATTATTGTTAATGGTATTCGTTCATGTTCTTGGCTCATCCACTTTATTTAAACATGATTTAATCCAGTGCAGCTTTTTAAATTATTGTATGACACGAAACTAGTTGCAGTTATAAAGGACTTACCCTATGAACAAAGGCTCAGGAAATTGAAACTTCCTACTCTTTCCTACAGAAGGAAAAGAAGTGACATAATTGAAGTATTTAAAATTATGAAAGGTTTTTGATAAAATAGATATGAACCAATTTTTCACCTTGAATAAAAGAGAAGGCAGCCGGGGCCATACTCTCAAACTAGTAAAACCCAGAGCCGTTTCAAAATTAAGGCAACACAGTTTCTCAAACAGGATCATAAATATATGGAATAGTCTCCCACAAAATGTTATAGATGCCGGCTCAATAAATTCATTCAAGAACCGATTAGAAAAGCATGGGCTGATGATATAGGGAAATTTGACCACTTATTCACCACATGCTACTAATTTATTCCTTGTGTTGCTAATTACTTGCACTCAAGCAAAGATGAGAGACAAATAAGTGTTCACACTTCCTGTCTACCAATCACTATATCACTATATCACTATATTTGGTGATTAAGCAGGGGAAATTTCAATCACAGACAATTTGTCTTCTTCATTCCACTGCTCATTGTCCCATCCTAGTAATGCCAAGTGCCCAGTTAGGTAGTGACAAGTATACACTTTTAAGTTATTGTTTTGACGCGGTTGGACTTGAAACCCCACCGTGCAAATCCAATGACCAGCCACACAGGAAGTGGGCACTCAACTCATTTGGCCACCCTGTCTTGATTTTCTATTGTTTGGGCCATAGCCTTTATAGTGTATCAACTCAGTCCATACCTCATTTGTTGGTTCTAGCCATTCACACATGCCTAGTAGGTGTTATCGATCACTGTGATATTAGTTCAAATGTGTCAAGTAGAACCGACCTGTGCGGAATGTCAGGGGTTTGATTCCAAGCCGAGTCAAACATTGATACTTGTCACTACCTAGCCTGTTGCTCAGCATTATTAGGATAGGGTATGGACTGGTTAGCTTGATATCGGGATAATGTGATAGTGGAATATCGGCTCATGGTGGCAGCAGCCTGGTCTCCCAGTGGGGAAGCACTGTCACAAGTCGTTACCCGTCCTGATATGACCATATATGTTGCTGAGACATAAAATCCCAACAAACAGATTAAACCGTGGTAGTATCAGATGACTCACTGATGTTAACATTATAAAACGCAAATTTGAGTAAGCCGTGCTTTTTGGTTGTGGAATGCTCTGAAAACATGCTTACTAATCATAATTCAACACCAGACACATGGAATTCATTTTTTGGGCCAATCAATTTATTAATCAGGCTTAATAAATTTCAAAGTAGCCATTGATATTGCAGTTGTGTCCCGTGTCTATGTGGTTACGTGCCTTAGAAGTCAGTGCTGCCTACTACAATATCTCTATGTAACAACCCAGATAAGCTTAGTTATCAGAACAGATGAACCTATTAGCTTGACTATTTTATACTATATTCTAGGATCGTACAATCCAAAATAGTAAATTAAGCCTGACTATTAATATTACTTATTTGCAGGTTATGATGAATAAATGTATAATCTAAGTAACTATCTACATTAAATTATTTAGTGTATGCATATTTTCTTGAAATTGAAGACCAAGAGACAGCAGTTGTGGGAGGATCACAGTCATACACTCGAAGCACACCAGGCACACACAATCAATTGATTCATACTATCAGACATAACAGGATATGGACCATCTAGCTCTCAGCCCTATTAATTAAGGTATATATAGATGGGATGGTGGGATGGTTCAAGTATTACAGCGTAAAATCAACCACGGTCATTACAGCTCGGTGATACAGTGAGGAATGATCTCAAACGAGCAGGACAGCCGGAAGTCAACTATGGTCAGGGTTACTGAATGCTATACTGCATTTGGTATCTTAAGGTCAGAATCACTATGGGGCCCGTGGTCAAGGCTTTGAATTATGCATGTTACCGGCAACATGGACAATTCAACACCAGATGCAGGAAATTCATTTTTTGGGCCAATAAATTTATTAATCAGGTTTAATAAATTTCACAGTAGCCATTGATATCTCTATCACTAGCTAACAACTCAGACAAGCTTAGTTATCAGTACAGATGAAGCTATTAGCTTGACTATTTTATACTATATTCCAGGATAGTACAATCCAGAAGAGTAAATTAAGCCTGACTCAATCATATATTTGTGGTCAAGGGAAACAAATTCCGATAGAAAAAGAAAAGTTGTATTAATAATTGATAGAATTTATTTAGTAAACTATATGAGGTAGTACAGTCCAGCTGCCCTCAAAAAGGCTAAAATGTTTTCTTGTTTTACTTTAGTAAAAAGGTCATGCATACTGTCTGCAGTGTAGAATTGTTAGTGCAACTTAGTCAAATGTGTTTGAGTGTCAGCATGGACTGACACCCAATACATTCAGGGGGAGGTTCCCCCTTGAGCAGAAAAGCATGTGTAAGCCACGAGTGGCCAATACGGCAGCGGCTAAGGACCACTTGGTCCCGCCGACCTCCCGCATGAGCCTGTGGTGGTTTTCCCACAGATGGTTCAATTTCTTTAAGTTTATTAATGTTTTCATCCCACTCGTGTTGCCATTTGGATTTTATGTGGGTGGCTATTAGTGGTTTCAGATTGGTGTGAGGGATCAGACACGGTTCAAGATCACAGTTCAGGGCCTTCTTCGCAGCCCGATCAGCTCGTTCGTTTCCTTGTATGCCGGCATGGCCAGGCACCCAGCACAGGTGGATGTCATACCCATCCATTGCCAGTTGGTTCATTTTATAAATGACCGTTACTAGAATAGGGTGATTCGTTTTCAGTCCAGCAACAGCCAGGAGGCAAGAGAACGAATCACTGTATATAACATAGTTAGTGTGGTTGGATACCTCGATACACTAGAAGGATGTACTAAGCCAACTTAATAGAACATGTTACTGTTGAAGCCTAGGGGATCAGAGTTTTGGCAAGTACACCAAAATTAAATTATATGTTTTAGCTTAGAAACTGTCATAAGTTAGTCATTTTAAAGCAAAGTTACCTCAAACTAAAGTAAGGTAGATCATAACGATTAACCTAATATATTTATCTATAAAAAATGACAGACTCTAAACCATCGGACTATGCAACTTTAAATGTCTATTCACAACATGCATGAAATATAGAAATATAATAGAAATATGTTTCTAGTCGTATGGAGATCACTAATTCTCAGATTTACCATCTCCAATTAGTTTTCCCATTAATTTTGGCATGCACGTCAAAACTCGGACACCATGGGCTTCAGCAGTAACATGTTCTATTAAATTGACGCAGCAACAAATAAGTGCACTAGTATCTAAGTTGGATATATAGAAATAAATCTAGACGTAGCATATTTGCCAGGACAATTCAATGCATTCTACATTAGAAATAAATTAATGCAAATAATCATATCAAGTTTGATTATTAGGTGGCATTTGCTTTCAGGTGCAAGGTGAGTTTAATGAACGGGTTCTATAGTTAGTTGGTTGGTTGTTGGAGCTTTACGCCCTTGCAACATCTAAGATCACATCAGGCCCGTACCGACTTGTGACAGTGGGCACTCATGGTGACTTTATAGTGCTTCCCCCTGGGAAATCAGGCCACTGGCACGATGACCTGTTATCCCACTCAGTCACATTATCCCGACACTGAGCTAACCAGTCTTTGTCCTATCCTGTTGATGCCGAACGCCATCCTAGGAAGTGACAAGTATCAATTTTATAAGTCATTGGTTTGACTCGACTGGGAACCAAACTCCCGATCTCCCACACGAGAGGGCCGCGCTCACCGATTCGGCCACCGTGAAGGATATGGCTGGGAGAACCATCAGCCCCAACTTCCTCGCATGTAAGCTATATCTGCGACCTGGCATGTTGGCTGGGTCTTAGCTTTAGTCCTTACTGACGTACAAATGGAACGCGGAATACCAGTATTTCTTACACTTACACCTACACTCATCCTCTTCTGCTTTAGAAATTAGGCATCAATGCCTGTTAGCAGGTTTGGCCAGTCTAAATGGGACCTAGTGAAATTATAGTTTTCGTGCAGCGAGCGCTGACTGTAGCGGTAATTTACCCAGTGCTTATCGAGGCATCCTTTGAAAGAGTTTAAGCTCGGGGTGTTCACTGTATCAGTTGGTAGTCTGTTCCAAGTGTTCCCAGCTCTTTCAGTGAGGAAGTTTTGACAAACTCACTTGTTAGTCCTGGGTTTGACGATCTTCTTATTATGCCCTCTGGTTATCAGACCATGTGTTGGCTCGAGTATGATGTACCGGTTTTTGACTGTATATGTTCCGCTGAGGTGTTTGTAGATCTCAATGAGGTCTCCGCGGGCCCTTCTGTAGTATAAGCTTGGCAGGTTTAGTGCTCGTAGTCGGTCTTCGTAAGAGAATTTCTTCTTAGGACAGAAGTCCATAAACTGGTGCTTAATATTGCTTGGAGGAATATAAATCTTCTGCCATTCAAGTGCAGACAATCGACATGCAAAGCACAGTGTTAGTGAAGAACCCATGTGCAATATGATAAAACACGCCCTTTGTTTGCTGGGAACGATGCCACACATCAATGTCGTGCCATCCCAGATAGCACACAGCCGGCGGCCCGACGGCGGCCTCTCCGTCGGGCCAACGGTGGAAATCGTCGTCGGCCGACGTTGTGTTGTCCAACCTCCCACCGTCGGCTCGACGGTGGCTGCCGCCGTAGGCCCGACGATGGTTACCGCCGTAGGCCCGACGTCAGCTGCCGCCGTAGGCCCGACGTCGGCAGCTGCCGTCGAGCCGACGGCGGGAGCTTGGACAAAACAATGTAGGCCCGACACAATATATTTATTCAAAATAAATAGAAAAGCTTATACAGAAAAAGTGAAATATCTCTACAACCACAGCACGTAGAAACACATCGCTTGGTACACATATAGACAATATCGTTACCAAAAAGATTATATTAAATTTATAAGGTTAGCGTTCTTAATATCTATTAATTTTGAATAAAACTAATATTTTGCACCTGTAGTCTGTACGCATTGACATAATAGTGACAGTGTCTTCTCGGAAAAAACCAAGATGGCGGTCCTTCGTCAACATTCCGTACTGGGTAATTCAAATCGTATTAACATGAATAATTCCATTAATACATCGTAATAAATTACAAAACTTTCACAATATAATCTAAACATAATGATAAACAAACCTGTTAAATAATTCCTTAAAATTCCTCCGATTTTTGGAGTTTTTGTAGAAAAAGAACGCTGCTCAACGATCGCACGTGTTCCGGTGGCGACTCGAGCCGAACCATCAACAAACCGTACCCGATAATTCAAATCGTATTAACACGAATAATTCCATTAATACGTCGTAATAAATTACAAAACTTTTACAAAATAATCTAAACATATTAATAAACAAACCTGTTAAATGATTCCTTAAAATTCCTCCGATTTCTGGAGTTATTTTTTTAAAAGAACGCTGCTCAATGATCGCACGTGTGCCGATGGCGACTCGAGCTGGAAAACATATTTAACGAACTGCGCAAGCGCAGATCAACACCGTCGGCCCGATGGTGGCTCGAATGTGAAAAATCAATCCAAACCAGCGGCGGGCTACCGCCGTCGGCCCGACGGTGGCTCAAAAGTGGAAAGGGATTGAAACCTAACGTCGGAACGCCACCGTAGGCCCGACGGTGGCTCGAATGTGGAAAATGAATGCAAACCAGCGGCGGGCTACCGCCATCGGCCCGACGGTGGCCCGACGGTGGAAAGTTGGTGGCGACGGTGCGACCAATAGCCGACGTTGGCCCGACGGCTGTGTGCTATCTGGGGTTGTCCTTTTCTTCGAGTAATGCTCATTAATGGGATTCCATAATTACAAGTCAATCAACCGGCGGCCTAGTCTTCCAGTGGGGTAGCACTACAAAGTCGCCATAAGTGCGCACTGTCAAAAGTTGGTACCAGTCCTGATATAACCTTAGCTGTTGCTAGGACGTAAACGACAATAACAACCAAGCAACAAGTCAATCCAAAAGTGCCACTGCTCCTCAGTTTGAGCCTCTCTCTACACAATGACACTCTGATGCTCACCACACACACTAGATGGCGCCACTGTCGAGGCCTGCTGTTTATGTATTTCATGTATATATTTGTTTATTGGGGTATATTAAGTATATTAAGCTATGTGGTTAAAAACATTATTCACCCCAAAAGTAGCAGGCGATAATAGCTAAGTATTTGTCAAATAAATTTGGCAATGATGCAAAATATATACCGCATTAACGCAATAAAATACAATCCAGATTGTTTCATTTTAAAACATAGAAGTCATAGCACCAACTGCTGGTCCTGTCAGTATATATGAAGAGTTCAGGTGCAAAACCCAGTAAACGCCAATCCAAAAATGCAATTTAAATAAAAGATTTGTATCTGAAAATGAATTTAATTCTAACTAATTCCACTTTTCTTATGCTGACATGATTATGGAGAAACGAACACAAATTTAGCAATGCAACAAAATATATACTTTTTGAGGGTGTGATTCCAATGTTTATATCAATTTTAGATTGTCGTTTACAGGGTTTTGCGCACGAACTCTTCAGATGTTGGTTGTAACTAATGTAAGTCAGTTGGTGCTGCTACTGAAGAGTTAAGTGCCATCGAAATTCGTTAAAGTCTTCTGGTGATGGTTTATATTTTTTGATTCAACTAAAAGCATGTAAAAAGCATTCAAAATATAAAGAATTCATAATGCTGGAGACTGAAATAGTGCACAATAAGGGTTTTAATGTATTGCAGTTAGTTTGTTACAATCAAATATGAATGTCAGAAATATAACAGACATATGTTTGCATAAAATACAATTCTTCAGTTTAATAAATACAGACAGCGATAAGAGGGTTTTAATCCTCATACAGAAGCAGCTCTGATGCTGAGCCCTTAAAGGTCCAGTGCTCCAGTGTTGGGTGGAAGGAAAGTAAAGTTAATGTATGTAGCTAAGCGACAGGTCAGCTTTGTGTGAGGCTCGGGTAACGAATAAACCATTTTTTATGTAGCATTCATGATGGGTGGGTTTATCACCCTAACAACAGTTGAATGCAGTATAGACAGACACCATGACTCATCAATAATCTGTTAGTCCTGAATATAACTAGTGGCGCCACCACTGAGCGCCCACCTCACTAACCGTTCCTGACTGCCTGCATCAGTCAGTTTGCGCAGGAAATATATATATATATATATATATATATATATATATATATATATATATGAGTCAGCCTCACGAAAATGGGCCAATTGGTGGTTTATTTAAGATGTCGGCGTCGCAATTCTTAAAGTGTAGTGCATTTCTTTGTTTTATATTAAATTATCCTAGAAACAAATAAGGTTGTTGTATTTTCTCTACCTTTACATTCAGGATAAATTTAAGGACTTTGCAACACTCCTGTCAATGCTAAACTATAAGTATGCATTCGACGCCGACATCCAATGATCGACGCCGATGCCTTTGTTTTATATTAAATTATCCTAGAAACAAATAAGGTTGTTGTATTTTCTCTACCTTTACATTCAGGTGTAGCAGGAAATCGCAAACCCTGTAAATCGCAAACCCCCACTTGTGATTTCCTAGGAAATCGCAAACCCCCATGCCATATATGGGCATGGGGGGTTTTCGATTTCCTAGGAAATCGCATATCCCCCCTGGAGATCGCAAACCCCCCATTCGGCGGCGGCGGCGATTTGTTTACTTTACGTTCGTCGAATTTAGGGTTAAATTGGTCAAATTTCACTGTCTGTTTTTAATACTTTCAGCGTAAATTGCTCTTAGGTTACATTAAATACTTCAGATCTTCCTCTTCAATCGCGCATTAAGATATTTTTAATCGATCCAATGAAAGCTTTTAGATGTATTTTACAAAAATAAATGCTCTGCATAGGCATATCATTGCTGCAGTGTTTACCCTTCGCGAAGGGTAAAATACGGCAATGCTATGTCTATGTGGAGCATTTATTTTTGTAAAATACATCTAAAAGCTTTCATTGGATCGATTAAAAATATCTTAATGCGCGATTGAAGAGGAAGATCTGAAGTATTTAATGTAACCTAAGAGCAATTTACGCTGAAAGTATTAAAAACAGAGATAATAGTGAAAGTTGGGATATTCTGAGTGTCAGTGCCAGTGCATTGTCAATGGCCGTGAGCAATCTTCTTACAGAAAAAGTGAAATATCTCTAAAAAGACACCACCCAGAGACAAACCGCTTGGTACACATATAGAAAACATATTTAATGAATAGATTATATTAGATTCATATGTTTAGGCTTCTGCATTTCTATTAATTTTGAATAAAATAAACGTTTTACACTGCGCATATGGGCAAACTCAGTGGCAGTGTGCCTTCGTTCTGCAGCCGAGCTGCGCGCGCATACACAATGTTTACAAACATTGAAAGGCATCTATGCGGCGGTAGCCTTAATAACGCTTCGAATTTAGGGTTAATTTAATGAAATTTCACGATTTGAGTATATAATTCTGTTAAATATGGTCGCATTGAATAGATTTGGCCCGAATCGGTCCCAAAACACAGGGGGGTTTGCGATTTCCAGGGGGGGTTTGTGATTTCCTAGTAAATCGCAAACCCCAGGGTGTGCAATTTCCAGGGGTTTGCGATTTACTGCCACGCCGGATTAATTTAAGGACTTTCCAATACCTCTGTCAATGCTAAACTATAATTATGACGATCGACGCCGACATCCAATGATTGACGCCGACAACTGCCCCCAATTGGCCTTTTTTTGTGATCCTGACCCATATATTTATACAGACGCCATTAGTAAACTACACCTCATATGCCCATGTCTCCGAGTCCTGCTCGTGACGGCTCTTGTTCGAGACTTTCCCCCGCCGCTGGTGTTACGTAGCTGGCGGGTACGCACACCCCGAGGTACCGGTGGGCAACACGGCGCTGGCACTGCAGACCCGGTCCGCAGCCGCCGCAGTGACCGCCGCCGGCCTTCCCGTCCCCGACAGCCTTACTTCCGGTTAGCGGGCCTCCCTCTGACATC
This sequence comes from Branchipolynoe longqiensis, assembly GCA_030323885.1. Taxonomy (NCBI): domain Eukaryota; kingdom Metazoa; phylum Annelida; class Polychaeta; order Phyllodocida; family Polynoidae; genus Branchipolynoe; species Branchipolynoe longqiensis. Next base: position 47,658,844 of record CM059186.1, read on the forward strand.
ATAACGCATGGCTGACCGGCGCCTCCCCGAAGGAGGCACACGCCCGTTGTGACATCATCGTCACCACCGTGACGAACACAGCAGGAACGCCCTGGGCACTGCGCGTGTGAGAAACAGCGAGGGGCCATCTGTAAAATTAAAATTAAATAGAAATATTAAATAACAAGCAGATGAGAGTTAGAAGTATGCTTTGTCCCACCTAAACAATATCGGCTGTGTGCAAAAGAAATATCGGAAAATGTTTGCTGAAATAGACATTTTTGATTCTTCTCCCAGTCTCTATCGAGGGTCTTTAAATTGTTTTCCAAAAATGTTGACTTCCAGTAGGAGAGACCGAGAACGAGGGGAATGGGAGTAGACGGGGGGTGGGGGGGGGAGGCAGTAAAGGCTCTGTCACACCTCACGGGATTGGGGGAAACGGCAGAAACAGAACAAAGTCCGTTTTGTGTCCGTACACGTTTTGAACATGCACAAAACTAGGAACGGATGCCGCCGGACTGACATCTATGATTCTTGTTTGGTTTGAGTCCGTTTAGTCTGCTTACCATCCATTGGCTATCCGTTCATGTCCATTTCATGTCTGTTTCATGTCTGTTCGTCCAGCGGCCTTTGACCCGATATTGCAACATTTTGACACATTTTAATACATTTTGATACTTATGATGCCTGGACTAGACAATTCTGTCCGTTGCTCAATCCGGCGAGGTGTGACAGCCGCTTAACGTGGAGGGTAGGATAGAGCAGACGGGGTTGGTGAAAGGAGTGGTTGAGAGTAATGTAGCCTTCTCTCTAACAGCCAAGTGGTTACTCGACCCAAAGACCAGGTGAAATTATTAATGACCATTAACTGTTCCCCCACTTGAAATCAATATTATTGCCCTGTTCACGATCAGCCAATATGTGGATGTTTGAGGCTAGACTTAAAGTTGCATAATACAATGGTTTTGAATGTCTGTCATTTTTCTGATATTAATATATTAAATTAATTGTAATCACTCACCTTACTTTAGTTTGAAATGTCTTTCGGAGATATTTGAAGTGCAAACATGCTAAATTAATTTTGACAAGCACACTGAAACTCCTTCATCTTAGGTTTCTGCAGTAACAGGTTCTATTAAATTGCCTCAGTATATCCCCTTCTATGTTGTAACAAATGCTTGATAAGTGTACCAGTATCTAAGGTAGATATGTCGAATATAATCTAGATAATTGCTTTGGGTTTGATAATTTGATGTTTTTATCGAACAATGCAGCTTTGATAATATGAAGAGCAGAAACGAAGAGATGGAGGGACGGGTTAGTGTGGATAGATGAAAGCATCACATTTTCAAAACCAAAACACTTTTCTAGATTTGATCCTACATGTCCAACTTAGATACATTTGTACTCATTAAGCATTTGTTACTGCATGGATGGGCATACTTAGTCAATTTAATATTGCCTGTTACTGCTGTAACCTGTGATGTCAGAATTTTGGCAACCTTGCAGAAATAATGTTTTCCCTTTTTCCCTTCAAATATCTCCAATGTTAGACAGTCAAACACATTTGACTAAACTGTGTTGATTTTATGGCACTGCGCCAACAATTTTACACTGCAAACAACATGCATGACCTTTTTACTAAAGTTAAACAAGAAAACATTTTAGCCTTTTTGAGGGCAGCTGGTCTGTACCACCTCACATAGTTCTTTTATTTTAAATGTATTAATTAATTCTTTCATCTATTTTATTTAATTATATGATTTTGAGCTTTTAAAAATTCATAAGTGTCTATTGACACATAACTGATTGTATGCTTTTACATTATATGCAAAGGCGATGGTTGAATAAAAAACAAACAATTCTCGCCGTGAAGATGGCCTATTGCTGTGTAAGGACAACAAGTGAACTCTCCGACGACCAGGACACAAGTGGTTTATTCTTAGTACATCCAAGCCGCGCTCCCCTCTGCCCTCATGCGGGCTCCCTACCCTTGAGGCCGGCACGCGCTAACATAGTTTACATATGTCACATCTCCCTTCTCTTTTTTTTGTTGAGAAGATGGTGTACAAACATGGAACATTAGAATATTTTGGAGAATTACAAGATGGAGAACTGCAATCTTTGAACTTTTACTTAATACTAACACGTTAATTTGTGTAACACATGTAACATTGATGTAATTTCTGTCATACGTGTTTGTGACACCTTTGTTTAGCATGTGTATAAATTCTTAACAACTACCTTTCATTTTGTTAACAAGAAATATATGAGAACATAATAAACTCAACAACAACAATAAACAAATTTCAATGCAATATGAACAACAATAATCAATATATATATATATCTATGTCTATGTAGCCAATTTGGCTGTCAATTAATTGCATATACAATTTCTTTATTATCGACATGGTTCATCCTATGTAATGTTACTGTAAGCACTTGCTATTTTAAAATTATATTCGAACCAAGATTCTTGCTGACCTTCCATCGGTCAGGTTGTTTCAACTCTTATGGAGCAGTCACACTACGACGTGTTGGCCCGGCGTTGGACAACGCGTGCCAACGTGTTGTGTTTTTGGTCGAAACGTCGGAACGCGCCGGCAATGCGTTAGCAACGCGTTGCCGGCGCGTCGGTACACGTCGGTACACTATGATTGACAGGTCGCTTTGATACAACGCGTCGGCGCGCGTCGCCCAGCGCCGAAAGTTTTGTGCTTGCACAAAACTTTGGGCGCTGGCCAACGCGCGGCGACGTGTTGCGGGCCGCCGATAACACGTCCACAACACATTGATAACACGCTTGCAACTCGCCGACTTGGTTTAACGCGCTGGCGACGCGCCGATAACGCGTTGAAAACACGCTTGCAACCCGCCAACTTGGTTTAACGCGCTGGCGACACGTGGATAACACGGCGATAACGCGTCGATAACATGCTAATCAAGCATGGGAACCCGGTGCCGGTTGTGTGAAATTGGGTCAATCGGCCGTGGGTTTTTTGTTTTCCACCCCCACCCGACCGCGCAACATGTTACCGGCGCGCCAATAACACGCCAGTAACACGGCGAAAAGTTTGACGTTTCTCGACGTGTTGAATATATTTAAGCTGGTTGGCGGCACGCCGGAATACACGTCGTAGTGTGACTGCTCCATAAGTAACATACCTTCGGTGTTCCAACACACCCTTTACTAGTACGAATGTCTGAAAATAGATGTCTGGTATGTAGTTTGGTCTGTCAATTGTTATTCGCTGCGTGCACCTGCGTGATAATTGTACGCAACATTCCACTGGCCATGCCACTGGTATGTATCCTGACTATAATTAGCCGGTGAATGTTATTTGTCAACCCAATTAGCCACCTGCACTCCCAACTCGCAGAGCTAATTGCTGTCATTCATCAATGCCTAGTCGATTTGGCTTGCTTGACACTCTTCCAAAATTAGTTACATATCTATTTGTGGTTTGTAATTTGTGCACGTTAGCTTTGTTGCTAGTTTGTTTGTCTTGTTTTTTAGTCATGTCATCGTTTGGGTTTGGTGTTCTAAACAAATGTATACGGTTTCGTCTGAGTGTTTTTCCGGCATTTGTTTTAATTTCATAATCGCGTGTGTTTGGACAATTTATTTTCATTATTATTCCGGTAGCCCATTTTCCTTCCTGTGTTCTACACCGGATGTGGTCTTGCACGTTTAATTGTTTGTGGGTTGTCGTCGCGTTTTTGTTATAGTACTTTTGTTGTTTTGTTTACATATGTCACACTGCCGACATGGCGTAAAGAAACCACCAATCAATCAATCAATCCAAAAAAAACAATGTTAGACATTCAAGGTAAAAGTTACTTCAAAGTGAAGGAAAGTAGATTGTACCGATCAATCAAATGTATTTATCTCAGAAAACAACAGAAACTCAAAACCATCGGACTATGGAACTCGAAACTAAAGCTGACTTTAGGGTTAGACTTAAGAATTAGCACTAAGGCACAGAGGCCAGGGTTCATTCTATTTATGACTACTTATTGGTTGGTAGTCACTGTGTTCTTACATTGATGTCTGCCATCTCATAGCGCATTCATGAACCCCGTGAACAGTGTTCATTGTGAGCCGCTGGATGTGAAACCATGGTATTACAGCTCCCCCACCTGCCCTCATCTTCCTCCGTTCCCCATTACCATCGCCATAAACCACGATGGCACAGACTCGTCAGAATGAATCCAGTGGAAAGGGGGGAGGGGGAGAGGGTGGTGGTGGTAGTGGGTCTACTCTTACCAGAGTTGTAAGATTTACTGGAAACATCTATAGCGTCC